>BTPI01000013.1:1200000-1780097 GCA_036584455.1 Tetratostichococcus sp. P1
TCCCCCGCGGCGGTGCCCCCGGCACCGCCGCGGGCGCGCTCCTTGGCAGGGCGTCCGGCACCAGCCCGGTGCTGAGCGGCGCGTGCTCCGCCGTGAGGCGGCGGCTGGCCGCCAGCAGCTGCGCCGTCGCGCGCTCTCGCTCGATGGTGGACAGCGCCTTCTGCACCAGGCCCTCCACCAGGCCAGGCGGTAGCGCAACCCCGCTGCCGCCGCCGCCGCCGCCACCGCCGCCGCCGCCGCCGAAGCCAGCGCCAGTCTCCGCCGATGTGGACCGCTGCAGCGGCGGGCGGCCAGAGCCGCCGTTGCCGGAGCTGCTGCGGCCGGAGCTGCCAGAGTGGGAGGAGCGGCGGCTGCCGCGCCCGCTGCGGCCGCCACGGCCGCCCCGGGGGCGCTGCGCCGGCACGCCTCTGACATCCGGCGTCATTTGTACCTCCATCTGTCCAGCAGCGGTGGCGGCGTCAGCTGCAGCAGCAGTCTCCAGCGGCGGTCCGGCGGCTGCCACAGGGCTGCCGCTGGGGGGCACAACGGCGTCTCCAGCGCCGGAGGCGGTGGCTCCGCTTGCCATCGAGGCTGGCAGTTGCTGGCGTGGGAAAGCAGGGACTGCACCAGTGGCACGGCCGATCGCGGCATCCGCTGGAGTCCCCCACAGGGTGGCGGGGTCTACTGCCGGCGCCGCGGCGGCAGGCTGGTCCGCCACGCGCTTCCGACGTCGCGAATTGTGCTGCAGCAGCCGCTCACGGCATGTCCTGCAGCATTGCATTTAGGAGTTGGAAATACTGCAAGGCGCCACGATCTTGAGCATACTGTCCGAAAGGTGCGGACGGTGTGCAATTCTACCGACTCGAGGCCTGAACAAGGGCAGATGCCCATGTGTGGCAGAAGATGTATGAGGTCTGCTGACCGCTTGATGTCGTCAAAGCGGTCCAGCGGGTGGAATGCGCTGCACTGCTGGCAAAATCGTTGCCGCTCACCATCACCCAAATCCACCTGCATATCACGACAAGCAGTGCTTGCCTGTTGTCCATGACCGAGGTCATCAAATGGGAAGAAGACGTGTTTGATGGAAATGTCCATGACACATGAGCGTGTGAAACGGCGGAGAGGGTGAATATGCGGTGCTCACACAGCAGTGAGCTGAGGTGGTGTCCCAGTCAACATGCATCCTGGCACACACCTCGCGGGCATTGGAGTGCACACGACACACCCTGTAGCGCTTGAAGTACTCCTTCTCCCGGGAGAGGTCCTTGCCACAGTCTGGCACCTGTAAGATATTGCAGCAATTCAGCAATCAGACCCCCATATCAAGCACATATTGTACATGCTGACACGAGAGACTTCATTTTCATATGGTTAGCTTTGGATGGAACACTGTTTCTCCCCGAAAGGTGCGTGGTGATGACGCTAGGGCGGCGATGGACTCGCCGGCTGCTGTGCAAGTCGACATGCAGTTCACCTGACACACCGGCGGCGTCCGCCGCAGGCCCGCTGCCTGGCTGCCGGCGGCCCTGCCGCCGCCCCGCTGGGCCGCTGTTGCTGCTGGCAGCATAGCAGCGACGCCATGGGCCGGCTGCCCCAATGGCTGCCCGAAGTAGGCTCCAAAGGTGCTGCCGGGCAGCGCACCGCCCTCAAAGCCGCCGAGTGGCACTGCCGGGCTGCCGGTGCCGCTGCTGGCGCCAGAGGTGCTGCCTGCACAGGTGCCGATGGCAAAAGAGGGTTAAAGAGGGTTCAGCCCTGCACAGGAGGGACATCTGGCGGTGCCCATGCCTCGATTATATGGCAGCGCTGCATGTCCCACTTGTTGAGCTCGGGAAGGTGAACCTGAGAAGAATGTGACTCTGCGGAGTCACGTCAGAGGTTTGCCATACAGTCGAGTTCGCACCAGTGGTTGCGGGCGCAGCGGTGGAAGATGTGAAGCCGCTGCTGCTGCCGCCGCCGGGAACGGGCACCACCTGGTCACCGCTGTGAGGGAACATTCCGCCGGGCGACAACAGCAGTGTAGCTGGTGACCAGTCTGCTCTGTTGGCCAGCAGCAGCACACGTTCGGCGACCTGCGGTCATTGAGGTGAGAAGTGCGTGTTGACGCGCGCATCACGGCGTTCACGAAGGATTTCAGATGAGCTGTATGCCGAGCGGGCCTGTCGGCTGAACGCGGCCGTATGGCACCAATATGCGCTGCCCACGATCGGCTGCTGGTACAAGTTCAGGTAGTGCCTCATGTGCCTGGCTGGCGACAACACTGGGCGCGAACGACATGATATCAAGACAACGGCTGCACGATGAAGCCGTGATATCAGGTGCAATTGCACCATGCTGGCACAATTGTCGCCGTCCGTCGAGTCATTCGGTGGGGGCACTGCACCTCGGCTGCTTGACGGACAGTCGGTGCCTCCAATGCTACTGGTCACAGAATGTTTGTACGCCCTCTCTGTCTATGCTTATCGACACACACACAGCCGAGACGGCGTCAGAGGCGCGCGGCGCCATTGGGGATCTCGCCGCCACAAAAGACCTTTGCAGGATTTGGGCGCTCAGGTGCGCCGACGGCCAAAAGTGCGTTGCAAGCAAGCATTGCATGCAGACGGCGCGCACCTAGCACCAGTGTGAAGTGTAGCCGCGCTGTCTCAAGGCCGCGATCACCCAGATCATGGCGGGCACCAGAGGGCCCTGCCGGAACCGAAATTCGACCACAACGCAGCAGTCCGCGAGACACCGAGCCTAGGAGCTGTTAGAAGGCCCCTAGAGCACTGTCGAAGCCGTCAACGGTGGTGATGTCGGCAACGCACATCGGAGCCGGCCCTCTGTGTAGAACCCATCCACGCTGACAGGAGTGGAATGTGCCGTCTCGTGGCTGTATGCTGATGACAATCCAGGAGTGGAGTCGAACACAGCAAGCATGCCTCGAGATGGCTTCGCGGTGGGGGACCAGCCGCTATATACATTCAGCCAGGTAACCTGGAAGCCAAGCATGAAGTGCTGAGCTGAAAAGCCGGCTGGTCCAGCTGTTCCTTCTGCCAAGATAGGCCCACGAGTTGCAATGGACCGGCGCAAATGCTGCTGTGATAGAGCGGCTTACACATATCCGGCGGCCCCCCTTCTTCAGAGGCCCGAGGAGGAAAACAACTACGCACCTGGACTGGTAGACTATCCCGGCTGCGAAGCGGATCCTCGTGGGCGGCACCGTGCGAGTGGCCTCCCAAGCCCAGCGACTGAAAGACATGCCGTGCAAGTCGAATCATCCCACTGCGTCTCCGGCGACTGATCAGAAGCATGCCGAATGATCGGGGTGAGGCCTCGCCATGGCTCAAGCGTGAAGTCACGTCAGCCCCACGTGGCATGTCGTTACCAAGGACAGCACCCGCGCCTGGTCGCCTGCGCCGCTTCGCTGCTTGCAGGAGCGAAGGTGTGGCCAAGTTGGGCTATCACAAGGTGCCAGCCTGAACAGATTGCGGCACCCAGCACAGTACGACCTGGTGAGAGGTTTTGGACAGATCTCGCTACGTCAGCCAACATGTTGCGTGAGCAGCACCGTGAGCTTTTCACGAGACACACCTTCTGGTCAGCAGCACACACCCCAAAAGTGCACCAAGCCAGGCTGCCCAACCCCTGCTAGACTGTGATTGTGTCACCGCGCCCAGCGCAGGCCCGCCCATTCGAACCGCCGCAGCAGCCAGCATAAGTGGCTGCTGCGGGCGCAGCGCCGCCACGGTATGAAGGACGCCCGACAGACAGCCTTCGGCGGCCCCACACGGAAGTGGCCTGCATCGCGCACAGGCAGAGCCTGAGACGAGTGCGGCATTCTGCACGACAGGAGCATCCACGGCATCCACCGCTGCACTGTTTTGCAGCGAATTGTCCGGAGGAACCGTGGGAAGGGTTTTGGAGGTCACTGCGCCCAGGGCGCCCATCACATCAGGGAGTATGAAAACTCCAAAACCTGCCATGCTGCCTGTGCACGCACATTTCGCCCACCTGAAACGCCGCTGAAGGGGCTGGTGCCGCCAAGGATGCCCTTGGCATCGCCAAAGTGGCGCAGGCGATATGTGCCCGGCTGTGCGTCAGCCGGCACCCGCCAGCTGACCTTTGCTGTCGACTCCGAGGACAGCGGGTGCGGCCGCTGCCAGGCGAAGCGCGTGTCCAGGTCATTGTCCGTGGCCACCTGGCAAGTCCATCAAGCACTGTCAGAACCCGAAAATCGATGGCAACAACATGCCTGCACTTGTGACAGCCACAACTTCAGGAATGTGACAAAAAGGTCCAGTCAGTCAATGCCGCAGCCGTCCGCAAGCATCTCCACCAAGGCTGCCGCAAAATCATCTCAGCACATCTTGGCAACCCAAGCAACAGCTCGAATGCGATGCTCACCACGTCCCAGCCGGCGCTAGAGCCGTGTGCCAGGCGCCCCACTGTGAGGAAGGAACCACAGCAGCCGAGGCTGTTGCATGATGTAAGTCAGCACGCTTCTGCACACCATGCAACAACCCGGACGCAAGACTCACCACTTCCCAGCCGGTGCTGGAGCCGTCCGCCAGGCGCTCCACTGTGAGGAAGGAGCCGCGGCGGCCGAGGCTGTTGCGCGGGCACGCGCTCTGGAACGTGGCTGTCACCGTCTGGTTGGCCGCCCAGGGGCCCTTTCCCGCGTCCTCCACCACCTTGCCGAAGCTGCTGCCTGCGGGGGAGTATGCTCCAGCACATGAGGAGATGCCGCAGAACTTAGTTAGGCACGCAGGACTGGTCTGTGCGCCCACCACATTTGACCAGCACTGATGCACCGCTTCGGCAGACTGCACGGTAGAGTCTTGCGTGAGATGAGTCAGCGCATTGCGCAATAGCCACTGAGGACGCTGCTGAGCTCACCAAAGGGTGTGGAGTCAATAACCACCGGCGGCAGCAGCGACCACTGCTTGGGCACCAGGTTGGGCGGCGCCGGCCCGGGGTCACTGGCGCGCCCCTCCACCATGTCCCCCGCCAGGTTCCTGAACGCCTGTGCACCGTGACAGATGCATATCAACATCGCATTGGGCAGCGGCAGCAGTGGAGCTTCTAGCCCGTTCCTCCACCTTTTCGCCGGCTAGCGCGATGAAACACCTGAGTGAAACATCGGCCTGTCAGAGCATTTCATGACGACAGTGCCGTTGATGCAAGAGGGGCAGCTCAGTGTCGTCCTGCCAGCATGTTCCCCGCCAACTTCATGCAGGCCAGTGCGCATCAGAGAGATGCTGTGGAACGCGCCTGACGATATGCTCATCCTAGCTGAGCCCTGTGCCAAAGCTGCTGCAATCCAGGAGAACTCTGCTTTGTGTTCTGGCCTGCAGCACACTCTGCCCACGACATGCCCAGATGAGTCAAATCCTGACTTCAGTTGAGCGGAGCTTGGTCAGCTCTGCTGGTCTTCATGAGGAACAATGTTTACAGTGCTGACCTGGATGTAGGCGTCCAGGGTGTGGGGGCCGTACAGCGTGGAGGCGCCCTCATACCGCTGCACGCCATACTCCTCGAAGGTGGTGATGTAGCTGCTGTAGGTGTTGGTCAGGCCCGCGATGACGGGGTGCACGTCCTCGCCCCACGCCGCCTTCACCTGTCCAGTTTGAGGTTTTCACCAATATCTCCTTGCGGGTTGACATGTGCTCCATGCAATACGACATGTGCTTCATATGTGGTGGCAACGACAATGTGTATGTTGGTTTGGCCTACAGAGGAGAGTGAGCATGATGTGAAGCCAGTGCAACAGCACTGACCCCATCCTGTGGCGTAATCACCTTGTCATGAACTGCAGCACGCAGACGGCGGCCTGCCATTGTGGTGAATTCGCCTGGCACTGCCAGGATCACCAGCTGCAGGGTCAGATCAACAAGAACATCAGCAGAGGGGCAAACCAAAACTGAGAGAAAGGGCTCCATCTCGACTGTCTCAGCAATGCTCGCAAGTCTTGTGCTGATGGATTGCAGCCTTAGGAACTGCCGCATCACACTTGTGTAATGTGCTATTAAACATGGCTGATTGCGATACTGTGCTATGACATTGTCAGCGGCACTGACCTGGCCGACCCGGAAGATGGAGATCTCCGTGATGGCTGGCTGCCATGAGTACGGCATGTGCACCGACCCCGTGTCCAGCAGGATAGGCTTTGGCGCCTGGCATGCAACCTGCTTTCAGCAGCCACAGCGTCAGCGCCATGGAAGGAAGCGCTACTCAAAGAGACGGTTCACAACTTCACCACAAACAATGGCGTCGGTGAGATCACCAGCAATCGAGGCACCTGCTTGGCGGATGGCACATGCAGGAAGTCCCGCACGATGCGCCAGAAGGTGGTGCCGTTGGTGTCGCCCTGCGTGAAGTCGAAGGCGCCGGGGCCTGCGCATTCAAGAGGCAGCTTCTGTGGTACTGCCAATCTTACTAATGTGCCACAGCAGTGCCATGAGGACAGTTTCGATGCATTTGACGAAGCGCGCTGGCAACAGCCTTGCAATATGGACGTGACGCCTCCGACTCCCACAGAGGATCATCACCCACCATCTGTGGTGCCGGCGGCAAAGGAAAAGCCCATGGCCGCAGGGCACGTGCGGCCCGCCCGCGTCCAGTTGGATTCCTCCACTGTCTGCGCGCTCATGTCCAGGTACTGGTGCCTGTACTCGATGGGGCCTGCAACGGCAACATGAGAGGATTTGATCTACTGAAAGCTCAGGTGTGACATGGTTCGGCGCAGGACAGGACTTTCAGCTTGGCATGGTCCAATTGAGCTGTTTAGTCAAGAACGCCGTAGATGACAAAGGCACACGCTGGATTCCCGAGGGCGGGCCATGCGATTCAGAGCCTCAGGCAGTCTACGCACCTGAGATCGCTGAGGTGTCATTCCACAGCTGCAGGGCGGCCTCAAACTGCCGCCGCCCAATGATCTCGTTGGAAGCAAAGTGGTCGGGCCACCCGGGGCCGCGCCCCACGCACAGCTCGTTGCGGCCGTTGCACGTGGAGTGCTCTGGCGAGCAGGGCTCGCCTGCAGGCGGTGACAATTGATTGAGTGGACATCGAGCAGATAAGCGGGAATCAAGTCGATGGAGACATGCGCCATAACCAACACAAGTTGGTGCTCCGACGGTCCCGGGCTCGCCTGCAGGAGGAAGAGACCAGACAAAGCGCTCTAGCTGCAATGAGAAACTGCCAGCCCGCCATTGTACACACTGGAAGAATTATGTGCCTGGCACGCTGTGGTCAGAAGCTGTGCTGGACTCCTGAGAGGCTCGATTGCCTCATCAATCAGTCGAGACATCTGTGATAGCAGGCCCTGCTGCACTGTCTTGCACGTTTGGATCTACTCCTCTCAAAAGGTAAAGCAGCGATGCCCCACCTGCATGGGTGGGGCACAGCAGCGCACACGAGCTGGGCCACACCCTTGTCCAGAGTGCAGGGCCATGGCACATGTGAGGGCCACCATGGCCCTGAAGGCGCACCAGTGTCCTGGCAGAAGGCCCCCAGGATGTTGGGCGAGGTGTCGCCCACATTCGCCTGACCAAAGCCGGCAATGAAAGCGGGGTCGAAGTCGCCCGCTGCCATGTCGCCGGATGCCGCACTATGCAGGCACATCAGCATATTGTCAAGCTCAACTCCCTTCGCCTCAGTTGCACAGACACTCACACTATGACGTCGACAGTGAGGTTGTGTTTCGTTTCACCGAATGTGCACATGACAGTGCTGTGGCAGGTAGAATAGGGGTAATAGCAGGAATTTGTTAAGTACCCCTAGGATAAGAAGGCTGCAGACCTAGAGTGCGCATAGCGCTCGAACATCTGGCTGGCGGCGCCCTTGTTGTCGCCCGAGATGAGGCTGTTGGTGTTGTTGATGGAGGTGCAGTGCACCGGGAACCAGGTCATTGCACCAATGCCCCTGCACGCGCCATGCCAAAGACAGTCAGAATGCGAGGCGCGTCGGTTCTGCAGGTCCTGCAGCACCATTGTGGCACGGAGGTGCTGACCATCTGCGCCTATTGCAGTGCTGTGGGCTGACCACAGCGACTAGTGCTTCTTGGCAGCTGCATCGGCCTGTGGCAGCTGCGGCACACTCGCTTTCCAGTGTCAGCGGCATTCAGCCGCAGGAGCGTCATATGCTTCTTGGTGATGTGCAAGAAGCGGCAAGTGCTGGAAATGCTGCTGAGGGCATGCTTTGAAGCATGTGGTGAGGCGATCTGCGGACTGCACTGTTTGATGTCATCCACACTCACTCGCCGGTGTTGGCGGCGTCCAGCCGCGGCAGCGTCATGCGCTTGTCTGTGTCGTGCCGGAAGCGGCAAAAGTGCTGGGAATGCTGCTGAGGATATGCTTTGAAGGATGTCATGAGGCGGTTTGTGACCCGTGACTGCCATGGACTCACTTGCCGGTGTCCGCAGCGGTCAGCCGCAGCAGCGTCACGCGCTTGTCTGTGTTGTGCCAGAAGCGGCAAAAGTGCTCGACTTGCTGCCGAGGGCATGCTCCAAAGCATGTGGTGAGGCAATATGCGACCTCTAATATTTGATGTTTTCCACACTCGCTCGCCGGTGTCGGCCGCGTCCAGCCGCAGCAGCGTCATGCGCGTGTCTGTGTTGTGCTGGAAGTGCCGCTGAGGATACGCTTCGAAGCATGTGGTGAGGCACCATGCGGCCTGTAATCTGTGGTGTTTCTCACTCACTTGCCGGTGTCGGCGGCGTCCAGCCGCAGCAGCGTCATGCGCTTGTCCGTGTTGTGCCGGAAGCGGGCGCGCTCCTTCGCCGGGTTGGCCAGGTACGCCGTAGGGCTGCGGTTGGCGTTGGCGTCCAGCACCTCGCCCGCCGCCAGCGACAGCCGCCCACCCCGCAGCGAGCGGTGCGCCCGCTGTACAGCCTGCACTGGGCCAAGCAGCCATCAGGGCTTGTCGACCTGGTGCCGGGACCGACGCCAATGTGTGTCTGTGAGGGTGAGGGTGACAGGTTGCCTGCCTGGTAGCTCTTTCTCCAGGAGAATTCACTCAGTGGCACCACACACTGATGCCTGCCAAAGTGTCTCTACGATTTATGGTCATGGTGGGCGCACCAGCACAATGCCATCCACGAGCGCATCAAAGGACTCGCGGACAAACCCCAGCGAGGTTATGTCATACAATAGGTATTGCAGGTAGCCGCCCGGCCCCGAGTGCGTGTGGATGCCACTGATGGCCACATTCTGCGGACCGTACAAGGTGCCGAATTCCGCCTGCACCACGATGGATGTGACCGCTTGAATGCGAGAGCCTCCGGAGGTTTTGGTGAAGGTCTTAATGAAGACGCAGTGTTGCATGAGGGCGGCGAGCAATCCTGTGCGGGGAGGCAGGCAGGCAAGCATGGACATGCAGCCCCGAACCTGCAACTTGGCGTGCACTGCTAGTGTGACAGCTTGCGACGCCATGCATGCGTCCAGGTTTACGAAAACAAATCGCGCCCTGCGCCAGGAAGCAAGCATGCACCGCAGGTCAGAAGCGTCAACGCCACTCTCACGCTGCGTGCAGCTTTATCAGGATCCACACCTCGAATGACACTGAATGTTTGGCAGAGATGCTCCGATGTGCAGCAAATTTTTCAGAATCTCGCCTGGTGTTTTCTGGGTCAGCAACAATGAAGGCGCGCGCCCACAGCCGGGTGTGCACACCGCCGACTATCTGCTGCGGCATTGCGTAGCCCATCATATTCACATCTGCCGCAGGTCCTGTGACGTCGGCGATGCCTGCACGCAGAGGTGCTGTGCACAATGACCGGCAAGCACGCCACTGCACTGTTGCCTCAACAGACCAGCGGATATTCGGGGCTCAAGCGTGCACAGTTCTGTGCAACATACAGCACAACTCTGTGCGACTTGTTGACACAGCTATCAATCAGAGCTGCAGGTGCCCACGACAGCAGCAATCCACAGCAACAGCCTTCTCAGAAGGGACGCTCCAGTCCCAGAAGCACCTGTGCCAAGAAGGTAAGAGCCGTCTTCTGTGCCCTTCGCCATTGTCATGCCTGCGAGGAGCATGTGCAGCGCTACAACGCTCCGAAACTTGTTCATCTTCTCCGACATGAACAGCTGCATAGGCCACCAATCAGGTTGCACTGCAAGCAAACGAGTCGCATAGCTTGCACGACACCACGCATAGTGCATGCACAACGTCAATGTCACAGTTGATTCAATGCGGTGCAAAGAAACTGCCTGGTCGCAAGCCCTAGGAACCTGCTACAGGGCGGGAGCCTCTCGCTGTGATTCGATCACTCGTCCCAGAGAATATCCGTCGAAGCAGATGAAGCCCAGCACAGCTTGCTGGTCAGGCCCGTTCACAGAGTTGCAGCACAAATGCACCCCCGCATGAACCAGACACTTGGTCTCGGACGAGCTGTATCGCTGCGCACCAAACGCCATGTGCCATGCAAGGCAGCGTGCCAAGGGGTCTCTACGTTTTTGCCTCATGCTCGGTGCGGGAGGAGATCAGCAAATAATGAAACCAACCTGCATGTACAGCTGCCCCTGATGGTGATATCGGGGCGCCCATCCCGAGCATGACCGGTGTGACCTCGCTGTTGGCACAAAGAAGCACATGTCATTGCAGTTGTTCCTGTGCCGTCATTCCATTTCTGGCCGTTAGTGCCACTGCTGCCACGGCTATCTGAACAAGTGCAATATCTGTAAGGTGTCGCCAGCACTTGTTGCTTTGCAACATTCAGTCCGGCCAGACATGGAGGCTGACAGCAGACCCCTTGCACATGTGCATGCATCTCATCTGCACCCAGCATGTGCCGCCGCAAACCAACATCCCACATCCAACAAAGCAGACGTAACATGAATGCTGCCCAGATATATGTATTGACACTGCGCAATAAGCATATAATCTTGTAGCATCACTGCTGGCAAGCAGCACCAGACACATGTTCAGGTCAATAAAAGTTTAGTTTAATTAGTTAACAGATATCAAACGGCCGCTGAGGCAGCGGCGGCAGCGGCATTGACACACCAGAGTCCCCCTGATGGCGGTTAGACGCCAATGCGATTCGGCATATGTGGCTGATGCTGATAATCTCAAGCGGGGGGCATTGCGACGGTCCCGGTTGAATTGTCGACTGGACATCGATTGCCTGCATGAATCCCCTTGAAGCCACATACTGCGGCGCACTCAAAATTGTGGAGTCGTTGCTGTTTTTCCTGTACTGGCAGCCAGCACTGCCTGCTCCCCTCCTGTGTCTGCCGCTTTTTCTCATTGGCTGCCAGCCATGTTGCAGCTGCAGCTGCCAGTCGCTGCCGCTTGCATCGCCACTGGCATCCCCCGCTGCAAGGCCACAGCTGATAATGCCGCTGCTGCTCATGCGGCCGCTGCCGACCCTGGTTTGGTATCGCAGCTCGCGACTCTGCTGTCCATTACGTACTGTGACATGCTCCCAACAGGCTGCTCACCAGACCTGCCTCAGGACCTGCGTGCCATGGGCTGCGGCGAACTAGGGAGGTTTGGCACCGGCATCGGCGCCGGCGCCTGGTTACGCTGTGGCGGCTGCGTCACGCTGGACAGCATGTTTGGTGACAGGATGGCCAGCACCTGAGCCATTGCCGGGTGGCTCTCCAGCAGCACCCTGCACGCATGAGGGCAGAATCATTGCCGGGTGCCTGAAATGGCCGAGGAGTCATTGGCTGTGCTACCACTATGACAACGACATGTTTGTGCTGCAGACCTGTATGAGCAGAGGGCGGCGTACAAGCAAGACAGCTTCAGACCCGAGTTCGGGCCCACAGCTAGCGCCAGCAACGGCAAGAATGAAGCCGCGCATTGGTGACGCCGCCCCCCACCCGTGGTCGGCTCCTTAAAACAGCAAAAAAGGCCAAAAGCAAAAAGCAAAAGCGGGCGCTCATTACAGGCACAAAACGGCCGCATGCCTGCCATCAACACCGCGGTGAGAGACTTTGTCTGCGGGCGCTGCCGCCGGCAGCGGCGGGATCGGTTTCATTAGAACAGCAGCGGGTTCAAGGTAGTTTTCAAGTCGGTCGAACGTTGATTGTCCCGCATGCCAACACGAGGATCGCTGCAAACAGTTCAGTCCCGCCCGCTGGCTGCTGCCGTGCCAGCGGCGGCAGCACTAGCTAGCAAATAGTAGCGCTACAGTGTAGCCGTCACCGCAAATTCGGCGGCAACTAATACTTCTGTCCTGAGGCCATCGTTCCCTCTTGCGACCTTGCAGACCTTCTTCACTGAATCCACCACGTCTGAATGTAAAAACTAAGCGAACAGCTCTCGTGCAGATTGAAGCAAATAGGGAGAACACAATCACAACATCATACACATAACACTGGCAAATCAAAACACGCAGCAAGGAAGCCGCACAACAAATCAGCAGCACGGTGTACGTGCACACTGCTGCTTGTTGCACAGATCGTATGCAGGCATACCTCGTTTGACATGTCAATCTAGCAGAACACCAGTCGTCACTCACCAAAAGAAGGGCAGCAGCAAAACAAGCTGGAACTGTCATGCAGTTTCGTGATTGATGCAACACTTTCACCCTCACGTGGTGACCCAGAGCTTGGCTGCTAGAAGGTTTACTACCACGCTGCGCCACCCGCAGCAACACCCTCTCCTTGCTTTTAAGCCTCATCAGGTATTCTATCTACCCTCCTTCGGATATATACTGGTCCAGCGCTGCCGTCTGCAGTACAAGCACACCCAGTCTATATCAGCGACTGTAAAACCCTCTTGCATTTGCACATGCAGGATTCACATCTTGCATGTTTGTTGTGTGTGTCGCTGTGCATACAGCACCGCAGCATGTCTGAGCTCACCGTGTTGGTTGGCGCTGTTGCAACACCCGCACGATAGATGTTGGCCTGTTTGGATCAATGGAAAATCAAACATCTCGGTACACATTCATGACAAAGTCGACCAGCTCGATCGATCAGGTGCAGTAGCAGGAAGCATGTGACATGGGCTGGGCTGAAAGCACAGCGTGCACCTCGTACTCGCGGCAGCCATGGTCAAACCAGTTCAGGTCAGTGAAGGGAAGGGGTGGTCGGTCCTGCACAGCATACATTGCTCAGTGGGAAGTTATGCAGAACCTCCAGGCTCATCTTTGCATACTGATTGTGCATTCCTACAATCATGCAAGGCGTATACCTTTGCGCAAATTTTCACAAGATGCAGTGATTGCATTCATGGTCAGTGCCCTGGTGCAATGCGCAGAACAATGCAGTGCTTGGCAGCCCAGACCAGGTCGTCCATGCACGCATTGTATTGCAGTGTTCTCACTGCTGGACGTGCATCTGTTCGACACGAGTCACACCTCGGTGACACAAATGGCATTGAGTTTGTGAGCACTTGTGGGATCAAAACTGGTGGCGATGTAGTGGCCCCAGGGCATGGGCACGCACTAGCAAGACTCAGCACTCGCATTAGCTTTCGACCAGCTTTCTTGATGTAGTGCACCTCGACGACATAGGTGGCGTTGAGGCTGTTGTTGGTGGTGATCCAGCGGCCCCAGGGCGTGGGCACGAAGTCGCTGAGCGGCGGGAACTGCGGCATCGCGTCATTCTCGTCCACGTTGCGCTGCGAGCGGCCCACCGCCAGCTTGAATGCCTGCAGGTTGTGATGATGCGAGCATGGGCGGTGCTGCAGATTTTCAGATGCAGGGTGTCTCAAGAGCTTGGACCTGTTATACGCAAAAAGTCCATCGTTCTGGCTTCTTGCATGCTCGTTGGGTTACCGGCTGGAGCAGTAGATGCATACTTGGTGGATGGGAGCGTCATGGTGAATGACACATTCGCACGAAGAGGGTCGTGGTGCTCACGTCTTGCCAATCGGAGTTCCCGATCTGAGGCTCGCCAAGCGAGACGACCTAGACAAAGCATCAAAACATATTAAGGTTCTGTGTGCAAATGCAGGTGCTGACAATGCAGTGAAAGTGCTGGCAGTGCAACCCTGATCTGCTTGACAACTTGTAGGCAGATACATATCTTAGACCAGGTTTGAAATTGCCCCAATGCTCTCTCCCCACTACTGCAGCGCAGCCCACACACAGGTGGCGCCCGCAGACCCACACTCAAAGCTGAGAGATACAATCGTCTGCATATACAGTTTATCACAGTAAGCACAATGCTAACCTGCACATCTGCCCGCAGTCCAGCTCGCAAGGAGATGGTGTCGGCAAGGCTGTCATTGATCGTCAGCAAAATCCACGAATGCATTTGCTGGGGGTGCACGGTGTGTCAAGTCAAGCTCTGACCTGCACATCGGCGGACGGCCATTGCAGCGCGGCCCACACGCCGCCGAGGTCAGCCAGCCCGCCGCCCAGGGAGTGGCCGGTGCTCACCACCTTGCGCGGCACCTGCCCACCTGTGAGCGCAACAAAACACAGCTTCAAGCACACGCCGACATGCCCGTCGTCGTGATCATGGGCCTCAGCTGCAGAATCGGTGCAAATGTGCCGCAAGTGAATAGTGCTGCGACCCTGCGACCCTGTGCGGCAGCTGGCCACATGCAGAGGCATGAGCACGTAGCTGTGCATGGAAGTGTACATCATCGTGAAAAACTCGTGGGTGGTGCAAGTGCTCCCTGCAGGATGCAGACTGGCTGTGCATACACCCACATGGGTGGTCCAAATGCAAACGGAAGGAGCAGCGGTGAACGCGGCGGATGATGGCGAGGTTGTCTCCCAGATGATGGATTTGTGCGGTCGGTGTGCCACTTTGCTGCTGTCCTGCACACCTGTGGTGTTGGCAAAGTACTGGCTGATGTTGAGTGACGAGTTGACGGCCGCACTGGTGAGCGTCTGGAAGTCCTGCAGCAGGCCCTGTGGAAGCAGGCACGAAACGTCATTGCTCCTGGAAACACAGATGGAGCAGTGCAGTCTTGAGCCACATCATTCATGGTGCCCGAGCAATCATGCACATGCACATTTCTGGAGGTATGCCAGGGTTCATCAGGGTGTTGTGATGGTGATGTCGGGTGTCAAAATGCTCACGGCATGAACTGCTGGCGCCGGCATTGGCCCCACGTTGAATGCCCCGGCCAGTATGGGCACCTGGCTGGAGTCGTTCAGGAAATTCCTGTAGTCCTGCGTAGGCAGCGGTATGACAAGCGCTCGTGAGCCTCTAGTGGAAGACCAGAATGGCAACGGTGATGCCGTTGATCCTCCGGCATGGCTGTGTCATCACTGGATTAATTTTGAGATCTGTTTCGACTCAGGAAGCGAAGGCGCACATCAGGCCAGTTGCTGCTGTTCGACCCCTGCGTCCATGCCAGGGTGGCAACCTGTGGGCGTCACAGAGCGACTCACTGGACAGGCACCAGGCATCGTCAATGAACAGCCATCAAGACTCAATGATGGACAGGCACCAGAGACTCGACAAGCCATGCTGCAGGCAGGTACGGATGTGAGTAAGCAGGGCGTCCTCACCTTTGTGGTGTTATCCCAGACTACTTGGACTTGAGTCACATATCCTGGCTGCGGCCCTGCAATCAGATCCGCAGATCGTCGTTGCCATGTGCTGTCTGCCTTTGCACAGACATCAAGCAGGGCAATGTGCGCATGCAGACGACTGGGTGCCACCAGAAGCCTATGTGCATGGAGCAGCAGCATTGGTCGACCTCACAGTTCACCTATCTGGACGCTGCCTGGCCAGATGGCATCATCTCCTGCACGACCACAAATGCAGTGATTGCACCAGTCGAAGTGCAGAGCCGACATGGCACGGCAGCTCGTCGTGGTCTGCATTGACAATGCTACATATCACAAAAGCTGCATTGCTGTTGGCATGGCAGCAGGCACACCTCCCTGGTAGGCATCGCATGCCACAGTGGATGGGGCACGGGACTGCACGCCAGGAAACTTCAGTGTTCATGAGGCTTTCGTTGATAGGACATCTTGATGCCAGCATACAATCGGTCAATAGGACAACGCAGATGCGATGTCAAAGCACTGACAGCATTGGCAAGTTTGCAGCATGCGGTACTCTCAACATGGGCGACGTGCGCAAGACAGCTTCTTACCTTGCAGACCAGCACAGGACAGTTGACCGCAGCTGTACGCGCAGCGACGGCGGCAGCTTCAGCTCCAGGGTCCAGTGCCGAGGCGAAGTCGCCATTGTAACTGGTGAGATTCCTGCAATACGCAAGCCATCCATGCGTCCAAACTTGCGCATCTGATTGTAGGGCTGTTGGCAAGGTGCATCAGCAGCGAGCGGGTGCCTGAGTTGTTGGTCTGCTGAATGCAGGCCCAACGAGCAGACACAGAGCTGGAGCATGGAATGCCATCCTGTGAAAGCACACGGCATGGCAGGCTGATTCAATCAAATGCACCAGATCCCAATGACATTGGTGACATGCTGAGTGTTTGCTTCACGACCAGGAATAACATGAACAGTGGACGCACGCAAACTGGTCGATGATGCCGCCCAGCACTGTGATGTTGCTGGTGATGTTGGGCAGCAGCAGCGGCAGGATGTTGCCGCCAATCTGCACACCATTGGCAAGCAGCTCATACCAGCAGTGAGGTATTCAATTTGTACAGTGAAAGATGTGATGCAACATGTAAGTGCTCGAGCCCTGACATAGTCTCTAGAGGCAGTGCAGCTGACGACATCACATGATGCATAGTATACATGTGAGAGGCGTCGTGGGGTCTGCATGCCGGTAGGATCAGCGCCAGCGGGAGCGGCATTGAATGACGAACTATAGCCTGAGCGCATATCACGTGACGGCCAATCCGAAGTTGAAGGTAGACAGGCAGCCACCTGAGAGGCATTGACTGGAGGTGCCAGGTCGGTGAGCGCAGCCGTGACATTGAAGTACTCTATCATGGCCGCCACATACTGGCCCCACGAGTTGTCTGGGATGGATGTGTTGGCCTGTGTGAGAACTTGTCACAGTCACTGTTGGGTGGCCTGTTGCAGCTTCTTCTGTGGTGATGGGTGTGGCTGTTGGTGAAGCTGCAGGGTACTTGCCCCGGTGCACAACCGACAGAACGAGCAGGCTGCATGCAGCCCAGTCCATCAACAAGAAGCTTTGAGCTTGTGCAATCACCGCAGTGACGCCACGGTGGAGCCGCATTGTGCGCATGCCTGGAGGGCAGCTCCGCAACACCGCAATCATCGATGCCTGATAACTCCATTGACATGGCTGGGAGTCGAGCCTCACCACGGTGGCGACATCGTACAGCAGCATGACGGGCACGCCAGCCGTGAACCCTGGTATGGTGGCGTTTGTAATGTTCAGATTCGTGGACGTCGTCCACAGGTACACCAGGTCCGGCAGCTGCTGCAGGCTGTACTGGAAGTTGTCGTTCCCGACCTGTGCAACGTGGGAGCATCAACGTCTATAGCTGCATTGCACTGGAAGTTCGTGCAGAGGTTGGTCCACATTTGCTCGCCTGATACCAGCAGCCGCAGCACCTGCCAGGCCTGGTGTTTTGACAAAAGCAGCAAAGCTCTGAAGAGCTGCAGACATAAACAATGCAAGAGGCAAAACGACACATTGCAGCAGGTGATTGGGCAACGACGCCCTCGAATACAGCCTGCTGCAGGCTATACAGAGTGTTGGCGCCGCCCACCTGCAGCAGATCACAACTCGTTCGGCGTCACAGCAAGCGTTTGAAGCACATCTGGACCACAAGGTAGAAGGGCGCCCAAGCACACATCCGAATCGTTGCCAACGCACATGCTGGCGGAGCCCCTTCTGACGGCAGGCCTCAAGAACGAGAAGGACTGCAGTTGCTGCCAGTGAAGGACCGCATCGCATCGCACAATAGAAACAAACTCACCGGAGGGGCGCCCCAGGTGATGACGCGCACCGGCGCGGCAGGCCACTGGATGGCCGCCCAGATGCCGCACGCCTCCGCGTACGCCCCGCCATTGGAGTACCCCGTGCACACCACCCGCTGCGGCACCTGCGCATAGGAGACATGCAGCGCTGGGTTGCTTGACCCACGAAGGTCGTCTGACACAAACAGGAAGGTGTCGCAGAAGTTGCTGCCGCGTACGCCCCGGCGTTGAAGTACCCCGTGCACACCACCCGCTGCGGCACCTGTGGCGGGATGACACGGAGTGTCGGATGTGAGCCTCGTTCCACACATGGGTGTCCGAAGGGCAGTTGACATTGGCAGGAATGCCATTAAGTCTGAGCCGCCGCTGGAGTGACTCGAGCCCACCACATACATTGGCAGCACCCATGCAGGCGCAAACATGAGATGCATGGGCTCGTCACTGGTTGGTGGTTTGGCAGGATGTTTGTCCACACGCACGCTGCCATTTGATGCGCGGGAGATGAGGCCGGTCAGTGAAGTGTTGCCGAGACCGCTGCTGCCATTCACAAGCGCCAGGAAGGGGTCGGTGGTGAGGTCTGCAAGAAGGAAGTGGAGGCCTCTGTACCAGGCTATACTGCAATATGCATGAACAATGGTCATGGGCAGATGACCACTTCGTCAAAGCTCTGTGTGTGAGCACGCAGGTGCCATGGTGTGTGGAATGCAAGGTAAGCAGGTGACAGGATAGCCGCGCACCAGCACCAGGATAGGCGGCATAGAAGTCGCCATCAAAGTATGGCTGCACCGAGACCGGAGAGAAGGCGGCGGTGGTACTGTTAAACGACAGCCGCGCCGGGCTGTGCGACTGCAGTCGATTGCAACGGCCTCTCAGCACATTGGCCATAGGTACAGTTGCAACTTGTGCGATGTTATGTAATGAAGCTTGAACCATATACAGGGGTCCCTCGAGAGTAACCCCGCTGACAGACAGTTGGCCGCGCCACCTCGATTGACAGCAGCACAAGGTTGTGCGCTTGCACTGGCATCCAGACCATTGCTATCAGAAACTAGATCTGCAAGCGTGCTTGTTCTCACACTAGAGAGCGTGAGAGGCGAACACCAGAGAGCATCAGAGAACATCAGAGCGCCTGTGTCATAAACGCTGCCGCCATGCACTGACAGGTTTGAGGATTGCTTCGTGCAGATCCTTCAAGACCAGCATGGCAGATGTGCTGCGTGCACACACATGCAGTAGACCTTGCTGGTGTATCTCACCGGGAAACTCAGAATGGAGGAGTTGGTGACCGGGTCCCAAGAGATCAGCACCGCTCCACCTTGGAGCATTGGCTGCCACACAGAAGATTCTGGACACGGGAACACAAGGGCGAGTGTGAGAGCTGCTTTCTCAATATGCGCAGACATGATCAATGAGCTCAATGTGCAACAAATAAATGGCAGTCCCTCCGTGCTCATCATGGCAAAGCAATGCAGCCTTCTGTCATACTCACGGTTGAACACCAGGGAATTCGCTTGCGCGTACGACTGGTAGATCGCGGCCTCGAAGTTCTTGAAGGACACTGCATGGCCGTACAAAAGTGCTCTCAGGTAAGGACATGCTTCTGAAGGATGCCACTGCAGGAATGTGCTGCTAACGTGAAGGCAAATGCGGTTGTAAATGCACAGGAGCGGTGCCAGCTCAACATCGCCATGTGTAAGAGTTGCTCACCCGGCCGCCCAGGCACAGCTGCAGCTTGCAGCACGGGCTGCAAGACATTCTGCAGGCGCAGGTGATTGAAAATCATCAGCGCTGGCTCAGCAATTACTGGTGGCCATGTGTGCGCATGCATGCGCATGCATGAGCGCGCTTCCTGCGCATGCAGCGTCTTCAGCTGTCATGCACTTGCCCCCTGAAGCATTCGTACTCCTTGGGGAGGGCATTGGCTCACCACGAAGGGCGTTGACGCAGGTGGCAAGGTCAAGGCAGAGACGGGCTCGGCCTGCTGCAGCGTCCGAGATGCTGTCTCGGCAGTCACGGCAAAGCCCTCGATGAGCTCCTGGTCCCGCTGCGTGACATCCGACAGCAGCCCACTAGTCACTCTGGCTCCTGCAGCAGTGGCAATGCAGACCAGCAGCAGCAAGCTGACCAGGCAGCTGGCCGACACACCACCCCGCTCACGCATGCTGCTTTGCTGCCGCCTGTTTCTCAGCACAATCAGGCGAAAACCGCTCACAGCATGTCCACTGCATTGCGCCGATTGCTGGAGGCAGACAACAGAGATGAGGGGGGGAAAACAGCGGTCGCTCCATCCCGTGCTTGATTGTGGGTGTAAATGCAATTCTTGGTCGAGCCGACTGGTTGCTCATCGAGTATTGCATCATGTGACTTCATCTGTTCTGCATTCAGGATAGATGAGGGTTATGCTGACCCCATTGGGCAAGCACTGGCGGAATATCTGGCGGCAACTCATGATTTTCAACAGCGAAAATACTACTGAATGTGGCAGGATGTGCAAAAGGATGCGGCACTGACGCTGTGGGACCCTGTCGAAGCAAGGCAATGGTTCTCGGGATCTGGAAATATCAATCTGATTACAGATGTCAAGCACTTGAACACAATGCCGATCCAATAGTACATGAAACAAAGCGCAATCAGCCGCATGCAATCTGCATGTGTCTCATGGCCTGATCACACCCCAAACTTGAGACGACCGCTGTCGGTGATCATCTCGCTGCCCAAACCAATCAACCCAATCTCAATGAAACTCCGCAGCGTGGCGCAGCTACAACCTCTGCTCAGCCGACTGAGCCCTCCAGCTTCAGGGACATCAGCGACTGGACCTGCAAACATAAATCAGCAACAGTCAGAAAACCTCACATCAGCTCTTCAGGACACATACACACACAGGTCGACAGAACTCCATATGATGCACGTGCAGCGACGCCCACCTCCTGTGCAAACTCCATGGGCAGCTCCTGGAAGACCTCTGCACAGAAGCCTGCAAAAAGGAAAGCCGCCAGCTCATGCGTCAGCAGACAGCCAACATGGGGCGACCTCAGGGTCTGCATGGACGGACTTGGAGGCATCAGCAGATTCTGTGCGTCCATGATTGTGGAGCCGCACCAGAGATGATCATGGCGACGGCCTCCTCCATGGCGATGCCCCGCTGCTGGAAGTAGAACAGCTGGTCCTCCCCGATCTTGCTGGTGCTGGCCTCGTGCTCCACCCGCGCGCTGGGCTCCCGAACCTGCAGCAGCAGAGCATTTGAGGGTGTGCAGCTTCTGTCAGCCCAGTGGGTGCGGCACCAGCAGCCGCGACACGCAGCAGAGTCCTCACAGCCACCAGGGCCCCACTACAGGTGGCAACTATAGCAGCACACTTGCACAGCAGCCTCACACAGACCTTCACATCGTCCACATGTGAGCGCTCCAAGAGCCGCACCTGGATGTACGGGTAGGTGTTCGCCGCTGCGCCGTCGCCGATCAGCATGCTGTCACACTGGGAGTAGTTGCGGGCACCTGCGGCACTTGGCGCCACCTGTAGACCAACAACTTGATGTCAGCAGGAGGTTTCAAAGCACATCAGGCTGCTGCATGGCGCGCAACCTCATGACAGAACGCTACATGATTGCAAGTCCACCCAATATGTGGCAGGCGCTCACTGAGACGAGGCCACGGTAGGCATTGCGGCTGCCGCCCGCAGAGATACCCTTGGACACGATGCGCGAGCGTGTGTTCTTCCCGATGTGCACCATCTTGGTGCCTGCAGGCAGATGTGGCATGGGCACAGTCACATTCGTCAAATGCTCCGGGCAAGTAGCAGGGCAATGTTGCAGACCTCGCAGTTTTGCAATGCTGCAACAACACAGCTTACAATGCTCGTCACAGCACGCTCATGCTGCACCTGTATCAGCCTGCTGCGCATTGTTCGTGAGTGCGACAGAGTAGAACTCGCCAACACTGTTGTCGCCCTTCAGAATGCAGGACGGGTATTTCCAGGTGATGGCGCTGCCTGTCTCCACCTGTAGCAGCAGGATGCAGCAATCGACCGACGCATTGACTGTTACATTGTCTGGGAAGCCTGGCAATCAAGATCCCAGAGAAGAGCAGCATGTACATCTGCACAAGGACAGCATCATGGGTGTTCTGCTGCAAATGGCACAGCAAGCAGCTACCCGCCTGAGTCCAGGAGATCTTGGACTTCTCGCCGTGGCACAGGCCGCGCTTGGTGACAAAGTTGTAGATGCCGCCCTTGCCCTCCGCATCGCCCGCATACCTGTGCAGCACACAGCAGCCTCTCACCCACATAATCGAAACCCATATGAGCCCATATCGGCTGGGCACCAGCACACCCTCAACTGAAGATTCGCACAGTGCTGGGGGCGCCTCTGTAGTGCTGCTGGACCTACTGGTGCCTGAGGCTGAGGCACGTGTGTAGGCAAAGATATCACTCAAGCAGTGGCACGCCATTGTACGCCGCACTCACCAGTTCTGAACGGTGGAGTACTTGATCTCGGCGTTGCGTGCTGCTGACAGCTCCACCACCGCGGCGTGCAGCGTGTTCTCATCAAAGGCCGGCGCGGTGCAGCCCTCCAGGTAGGACACATAGCTGTCCTCGTCCGCCACAATGAGTGTGCGCTCGAACTGCACAATGAAGAGCGCAAGTTGAATGGTCGATCAACTGCTGATGCATGAGCAAAACCAATGCGATGGATGCTCACATAGTCAGGTGAAGTCTTGCAGAACAGGTGGTCGCTGGAATGAGCTTGGCAACTTGTTGTAACAGGACATCTAGGTTCGAACGGGGCTTCACTTGCGGGTGAAGTGCAGACCTGGCCAGACTCCTGAGCATTGATGCGGAAGTAGGTGGACAGCTCCATGGGGCACTTCACGCCCTTGGGGATGTACACAAAGCTGCCATCCGAGAACACCGCACAGTTGAGCGCGGCGTAGTAGTTGTCGCCCGCCGGCACCTGCAGAGTACGCCAGATGAGGCTGGGATTCGCATTGTGGTGCAACTGCCAGCTGATGCTCACCTGGACACGACAGTCAAACTCAGTGACCAGGAGGAATGCTGATGCCGAGAGAGGGGCGCACGAGGTAGATGGCGGTACAATGCCTGGACACACATTTGGGTGCTCACCACGGAGCCAAGGTGCTGCCGCACAAGGTCGGGGTACTCCTTGATGGCCTCTGAGATGGAGCAGAAGATGACGCCGAACTTGGACAGCTCCTCCCGGAAGGAGGTCAGAATGGAGGCCGAGTCCCACACGTAGTCCATCGCCACCTTGGGCGCCTCAACATTGCCCAGCCGTTTCTGCAGGCGCACGCAGTGATCGAGTCAGCACAACATGAACAGGCGCATCCACGAATCGTATGAGCACACAGATCTGCGACGCGCGTTCCTGACGGGTTGCAACTGGCCACCCAATCACGACCTGGCTGCATGAATCGAGATGCTGTTGAACCCGAGATGTAATGCACAGTGAAGCTGCTGACGGCTTTTCAGCTCAACAGTGCGCTCGGCACTTTCAATATGCTAGTGGTGGCTAGCGTGCGCAGGCAGCCAGTGTGACAGCATAGACGCAGGCGCATCCTGCACGAATCCTCTTGAACGAGGTTGCATGAGCGTGATGGCTTGCATCACACACCTGCTCGCCGATGGGGATGCCCAGCTTGTCCCAGGCGGCGCGCATCTCCGGGTCAATCTCGTCCAGGGACCCGACCGTCTTCTTCTTCTTGGGTGCGCTGTGGTACCGCAGCGCCTGGAAGTCGGGCTTCTGGTACCTGTGTGTGAGGGGAACATGCGGCAGAATGATGCGGGGCCACTGTCGAGATGTTGTGATGGGAACCCAGAGAATAATCTTAACGGGAAGCAGAAGCACAAAGGCCCCATCGCATGATGTGACTTGGAAGAAGGGTGACTGCCCTTCAAGCAACGCCAGCCGTTTCAGGACAGCCATGTCAGGACAGCAAACAACACTTCAGCAGCTGCACGGCACGCTCACCTGTTGTCAGACCACTCCGGCTCCTCCATCGTCAACCACCGCCGGTAGGCACGCAGTCGGAACTCCAGCAGCCATTCAGGCTCCTCTTTGACTGCCGAAATCGCACGCACTATGTCCTCGCTGAGGCCCTTCGGAAATTCGTCATACTCCATGGCAATATGCCAGCCGTGTTTGTACTCCTTGTTCATCATGCTGCTGAGCTCCTGCAGCAGCACCAAAGCAAGTCATCACCACAGTGGCCGAGTTCCAGGGCCCCTTCATCACGTAATGCATGCCATCGTCCCCACTCTCCTGCACTGTCAGCATGGCTGAAGCATGTAAAAAATACGCACAAGGTCGCCCCAGACAGCGACACAACATGTTGCAGTCTGCATGTGCAGCAGCAGGCTGGCAGTTGCCCCCACCCGCTTCTCATCTGACATCGCGGGCGGCTCCGCCACCGCTGATGCTGAGGGCGCATGACGACCCCGCCCTGGAGGCTGCGGGTCTGCGCGGGGACTGAGGCTGCGCTGCGCAGCCTGTCCTGATGCTAGCTGCGTCCGGCCCCGCAGCTGTGCTGGTTCCGGCTGCGGCTGCGCCACTGCTGTGACGGATACACGTTGCTGCCGCCTGGAGCTTCTGCAATCACACAATGCAAGGGTGAAGCGCTTGGCGCGGCGCTGGCGGAAAACCCTCCAGCCAGCTGGTATGTGGCTCATGGAGGCCGACGCCGTGCGACAACGGATCAATCGTCTTGAGAACTGCGTAGGACGACTGCAACAGCACAGTGTGCGCTTTGTATGCGCGGCAAGAGGCTGCAGCTCACCTGCATCCCCGCCAGTGCCTGGGTGGCACTGGTGTGCCTGCAAGCGAGCTGCCGCGCCCGCTGGTGCTGCAGTGCATCGAGCCGTCACGGCTCACGGGCGGAGCCGCCCTGTGCATCGACGGTGCGGCCATACGGCCTGTGCCCTGGTGAGAAGCTTCAGTCCAGACGCAATATGTTTCGCCGGCTGCAAGTGACGTCGTGCTGCCTGGTGCTGCAGCGATTAGCTGCCAGCTATTATGGTAAGGCGGACAGTCTGTATGCTGGCGCTGAAGCACTTGTGAGTTGTGACACGGTGGCTCTGACTTTCGCGATCTTCTGCGAGAACACAGACGTATGAGAGTCTCTCAGCAAGGAAGCTGTGAGCCGGTGGTCGGAAGCATCAATAGGGGGCTAGCAATAGCGGGGGCCTCCGACACACAGCACTTGCCGCTCAGCGCACGGTCGTGCATCTGCAGCTTGTGCTGTCTGTCAACAGAAGCTGCTGATCATGTGCTTGTCACGTTGCGCATGACGAGCATGCCACTTGCCGGTGCAGCGAGGGTCGCTGTTCCCTCCGCAGCAGCACAGGGGAAGCGGGCCAGCGCCCGCGATCTGCCGACTTGCGAAGTGCTGCGGTGATGCAGCAAGTCGCTGCCCTTGATAGCACGCCAGCTACACTGGGCACTGGAACCAACGACGTTGCCGCGTCACCAGAGCCGGGTCTCTGCAAACATCCACCTGTGCTCGGTCCGGCCCCTCGCCACAAAACACCACCTTGCAGCACATCAAACTCTAGCAATTGCCCTTCAATAGCATTGGGATCTGCCTTGTCGAAGTCGGCCTGCGTGAACATGTGTGCAGCAAACTCGCAATGCTCTGCCTTTCCGCTGCTTCCAATACAAGTTGCCCGCCGTCTGGTGTCTCCGGGCGCCTTGCGTCTGTCACAGTGATAACGCTGCGAACGAGAAACCCTGACTGTTGACATACCGTTCCGGAACCTTCAGCCAAGCAGGGCATCCACCGACGGCAGGCCTCTCTTTCTGCAGGTCGCATACCGCCTGAAGACCATTGCCTACAGCCGCAGCCGTCCAGCGGTAAGTTCTTGCACCGTGCATCGCACCGCGCATGTCGCACAGCTTGCACATAGCCACAGCACGCTGCTCTGCCCTCCTGTGTGCTGGGGCTGATGTGTCTTGGAATCAGGCTGCTCAGTTTGTTGCTGCGCATGTCTGCCTTGTTGGCACCCGTTATTAACATGAACTCTCTTCACGTGGTACTTTCGACCGACTGCATTGTGGCCCAGTCCGCAAAACCTCCGGAAATCAGGGGTTGTGGATTGGTTGACTGAGGTGCCAGTTCCTCTCGCCTGCAGGCACCATGACGGGGCGCGAGCGCGAGATCAAGGTGCATCTTGAGGCATGAAGCACGTTGGTGCATGCTTTGAGGAGGCTTTCAATACGTCATAATGTCTGTGCCGCCATCTGGGGCAGACATGGGGGCAGGCGTCCCACAGCTCGCTGGCCTCATGATGAAATGCTGTTCTCCGTCCATGCGGCGCCCATCTGCAGTGAAAATTACAGCACACGGTGCCGCATGGTCGCCGCCATAAGCCCTGAAGGATGACTTCCTTATGCTGCAGGCGCTGGAAGTTGACGCATACGCCAGTGTGCATGACATGATCCACGACGCCATCAATCAGCACGCGCCACAGGCCACGCTGCGCGAGGTACAGCTGGTGAACATTGTGTGGATGCACATGCATGCCACAGCGCCAGTTGATGCTGGCGTGCCGCAGCGTCACCAAATGCTGAAATCATACCAATATCCAGACCAAATGCTGGGCTGATGCGTGTCAAATCAGCCTTGAGGCATCCTTGGGGAGGCTGTACTCAGCTGCATGCATTATGTGCACCTGCAGATCTACCGTGCGTGTGAGGCGCGGGGCCGCATTGCCTACAAGCGCTCAGGCGGCTCGCGCCTCATCACGCACAATGACCACTGGAAGAGCCAGATTCGGCATGCCCTGTACACCTGCAACCGTTTTGAGAGGTGACAGATGCTGGCCGCTGATCGCCATGAAGATAGACTGTCTAAGCAGTGCTCCCATCCGACATTTGGTGCGGTGGATTCACGCAGATGGTAGCTCCAGCAACTCCTATCTGTTCAGCACCAGCACTGCTGTCTGATTATACAACCTGTAATTTGCCATTTTATTTTTCGTCCACGATCTGTTGCGTCATGTGCTGCAGGGCTGGAGCTGGAGAGGACCACTGGGCAGTTGCGGAGGCATTTCGTGACGTTCTGCCGGCAATGTGCAAGGTGTGCGGGATGCCCCGCCCAAGATCAATACTTCATACCAGGACTCTGCAAGGCTTGCAGATTGCACATCAACTAAGAGAAAGACTCGTAGCTTGTCAATTGTAGCACAGCTGCATCTTAAGGCACGCAGGTTTTGTCCGAGGAAAACGTGACGAAGGCCAGCATTGCTGACACCGCTGCACTGCCTACCAGTCAGACTCCTAGCTTGCCCTCGGTCCACATGTGCAGGTGCTGATCCGGCCTGATGAGGACCCGCGGGGCCCGCAGACGCCGGGGCCCACCACTGTGCGCCTGATGGCGCCACGGGCGGCCTCCCGGCAACCGGCCCGGGCGCCCTCCTCAGCGGCCACGGCACCCGCCGCCCGCGCCTCGCAGCGCGTCTCCCGCAGCAGCACGCTGCTGCACGGCGGCGGCGGCGGGGCCCAGGCTGCGTCGCCGCCGGCGCTGCGCAGCCAGCGGGGCGTGTCACCCTCGCCGGCCGCGGAGGAGCGGCCGCATTTTGTCAGCGCCGTGAAGGGCAAGCGCTCCAGGTCAGTCAACATTCAGAAGCCCAGGGGCTTTGCTGCGATATCATTGCTTCCCTGGATGTTGCTAGGATTTGGCTTAGAAGGAGTGCTCCATGCTTGACATGCACAGGACCACAGGTTGAATGTTTTGGGAGAGAAGAAGTTCTCGAGGCGCATTTTTGTTATGACACAGGAGTGCAAGGCCGGCGACACGCTTTGCCAGCCCGGCGCCGCTGGCCGGCCTCATCGAAGATATTGCGGAGGCTACTGCCAGTGAAAGTCCTGCAACATCTGCCGGGGCTGTCCGCCATGCCGCCATCCTATCCCACCGCAAGTGAGTCTCATATCACTTGCAGGGTATGGCAACAAGCTAGGTTCCCTGATGACGGTCAGCCGGCAAGCTACACTGTCTCTTGCAGCTACTGCGCATGAGCCTACTTGTGGCATGCTTGACATTGGCACCGTGTCCTGCGATGCTGCAGTATGCCAGCGTCAGCATCTGCGCAGCACGGCTCCGTGTACCTGCAAAACCCCTATGAGGACGTGTCGGAGGGAGAGGATGAGACCAGCCACACCGGCGCACTTGGCGGCCTGGCCAACCACTTCGGCAATGGCACCCCTGTGCAGGTGACGCCTCGTCACAGCCGTGTATGGCTGCACGGTCCCATTTGGACATTGTCTTATCACAGCAGCTGCAACTGCACCAGCAGCATCGCGCAGTTTGGTGGCTGGCATAAGGCGGGAAACCCATTGCCGAGGCAAGGCTTGTTGCAGCACCAGTAGCTTTCCTGCATGTGGGGGAAGGTCTCGTTCGAGGTTCAAGGCTGTTGCGCTGCAGCGGCGCAGCGGCTATGCGCTCCGCAACCTGACGGCGCAGCACCCCTTCGCAACACCGCGGATGGCGCTGGGCCCCCCTGCAGCGCCTGCGCCCCGGTACCATGGGCACTCAGCTTCAGCAGTGCCACCGCAGCCGCGACTGCCAGATCACGTAGCCTCCTTCGGGACGGCGGCGCCAGCGCATGCCGATGAGCTGACATTCAACAGCACCATCAAGGACCGCGTCACAGGTGAGAGCTGCTTTCTGTTGCTGCTTTTTTGCTGCTGCTGCTGCTCTGCTGCATCTGGCTGTGGCGCATTCCTGGTTTTGCAAATCTGCAGCGACTGTGGCAGTGTTGATGTGATGGTTGGCATTCCCTTCAGATCACGAGATTGCATGAGTGGATGGCAGGGCTGAGTCATGTTGTGCATGACACCTGGCAAAGGCCGTTCACCTTCCCATGCCCCTGGAGCCTCATGTGCTGATCGCAACGAGGGTGCATCCACAAGCTGTGTAGAAAGCTGGAAAGCAGTGAAGTCCAGCCAACAGCGCTCAGCAGACCACTCAGCAGCTGCTCCTGCATGCGCAGGCCCTGGTGTGCTCAAGAGAGCAGGCTCCGCCGAGGCCGAGTCACCGCCCAACGCCCGGCTGTACACGGCCCGTCTGCGATCTGCTGCCCCCGCGGCGCAGCCCTCCGACGCCGGCGGCTGGCAGGGGCAGCAGCAGCGGCACCACCAGCACCAGCTCCAGCAGCAGCTGCGGGGGCGAGCCGCGGTGCCGACGTTCCAGCGGGAGGCGTCGGAGGCGCCGCCGGCCAGCGGGCAGGGCGGCTCTGCGCTGGCGGCACCCAGCGTGGACGCCGCCTCCGAGGGGCCCATCAAAAAGCGCTTCAAGGTGATGGTTCTTTGGTGATGTCCAGGTCCTTACAGCTCAGTCCACCACAGCAATTGCAGCGTTGGACGTCCCAGCATTGGGTGGTCTGCAAGTTGGTTCGACTGAGCACCCTCATCTGCCAATTACTGTTCTCAGATCATGCTGTCGAATTCACTGCATGTCCCTGCGACCATGGATGTGCAGTCCTTGTCAAACAGCTGAGAGCTGCCCCACTCAACGACTGCAGGCCGCTGCCAAGGCGGCTGCGGCGGCGGATGCGGCAGCACAGGAGGTCGACTCTGCACGCGCAGACTCTACGACAGCCACTGGCACCAACACTGCCTGCGGTTCGCTGCTCAATGCCGCATCGCGCATGGCCGGCCTGGACAGGGGACACCGTAGCGCTGCCAACGGCGCTGTCGGGGGGCCAGGGTTTCACGAGGGCGAGGCTGCCGTGATGGACTGCGACTCGCCGTGCTCGGCGCCAAAGTGCGACGGCCCAGCCGCCGCAGCAATTGCCCGTCGCAAAGGTGGGCTATATCGTTGCAAACATTCTGAACCTCTTGCAATATAACCAATTTCGACAGCGTCCAAGCATGGAATGCATTGCCCAGCAAGCGCTGCTCAACGTGGGACTGCTTTGCTGCAGACGTTGAGCTGTCGTTTGACAATGAGGTGAGCCACGTCAGGGTGTCACATCCTACGTCCTCGAAGTGCTGGCCGACAAGACATGTGTTTCACTGACAGGCATGCGCCCGCGGCCGCCGGAGTTTGGGCGCCGGCTGCAGCCGCCGACGTCTGCCGGTGGACCCGCCACCCCTGCGGCCGCGACTGAGCTCAAACCCCATCCTGCGGGGCCCGGCGTGTCCGCGACCACCACCCCTGCCACCACCGGCGGCGCCACCGCGACGCCATTCTCTCTGGACGCCTCCCAGGTCAGCTGACATGCCAGATAGGCGTGGATAGGTGCCTCTGACGCACGTGCATCCTCGTACAGGTTCAGCATCGCGTGTGTACGCTCTCATTGATGCCGTCAAAGACCATGAACGGGAGCGCTCTGGTCCAGTGTGAACTAACGCTGTGGATGACAGCAGGGCAAGTGCCTATGTCAAAGGCACCTGCTGAGCCGCTGATCCTCCTGCCTGCAGGCGGCGGCGTCAAGCGTGGCGCAGCCGGGGCAGGACGGCCGCGCGCTGTTCAGCCAGGAGCTGTCCGGCGGCGGGCTGCCTTCGACGACCGAGCCGCGTCGCCAGCTGCGCAGCCAGGCGGCACTCTGCTGACAGGGACCGGCTGCATGGTGTCAACTCTGGGTCCTGGCGGCATGGTCACGGCAACAAGCCTGCGCGGCAAACGCCACACTGCTGCGATGCAGTGTTGGCTCTCCATCGCTGCAGCTGCGCCGCAGCCTGCAGCCTACGCAGCCGCCGTGTCTATGTGGCATTGGGGGCAGGAATGGCTTCACTGACGCCAGCACCCCTCCGCAACATGTACGCTACTTTCAGCATGCGGGCATCTGAAAGACGACTGGACTTTGGCGATTTCATATCTGGTAACCAGTCTCAGTTGTGAACATCCGTTGTAATCATCGTCGATAGCCTCTGACGCCAGCAGAGCGGCTGGATCGCTCACATGTGTCGTAGTATCGGCCAGCGGCGACCTAAACACGTACAAGCTGATGGTACAAGTGTTAAACCCGGCTGGACCCTGTCTGAGAAGGTGCTCCATCAGGACGCCAAGCCAGACGCTCTCCAGTCGCAATTGCAGAGGACAGAGCAGAAAGGATCACGAGCTGCTGCGCGACTGCGTTGCCGTCGTGATTGGAGTGTTGCGTCATCCTATCAGCGGGACCGGCGGCGTGTCCGGGCAAATTCATCGCGACTACTTAGTGGGCACGTCCGGCGGGCGCCCAAACCTCGTAGATATCGTGTCCTGCAGCACCTGTGACGGCATCGCGTGCAGCTGACGCATCGGCAGCGGGCGTCGACGCTTTTGCGCCCCAAGCTTCCGCCCCAGTGCATCGGCTGAGGTTCCCACCACATGCACGTGTTGACCAGGGCAAATCAACAAGGTGCGTCCCAACTTGAACTTCAAGCCCTGCTGGAGTTGCTGTGGCCTATGATGAAGTGCATGGCCCGGCTGGCTGCGGTTTTCCCGGCGATGAAGCGATGGCGGAACCTGCCTGCGGACCCACCACGCGCTATCTGCGACGCAGATGCCCCTTTTTGCGTGAACCAACATCATGAGCAAGTTTTGGGCGTGTGCACCGGCCGGTATATCATCCTAGCTGCGGGTCAACGCGTGCAAGACATGGGTGGGGGCACTTGACTGTAACTTGGCCAAAAAGAGTAACACACCGCGCGGCCGCACTACGCAGCAGCTCCGGTGGTCTCTGCTTGCTGTCACTTCAATTGCCTCCCCGACATCGAGTCAGGGTCGTGCCGAGGTCTGTCATGAGCGCGCCCGCCGCTCTACGTCCTGGCAGTCACCGACTTCCTCTCCAGTGAGTTGAATTTCGAACTTGCTTTTCCCGCGCAAATGCGCGACTGGAGGCGGCAGCACATTGCTGTCCATGACTGCAACACAAGGTTCATCTGCTTTGCTCTCGGGCTTACAAGCGCCGCCGCGAAAAGCCCCTAAAACGCAACCTCGGATAAGCCGCCGCGCCTGCCGCGCTGTGTCGTTTGCTGCAGTTTTGAGGGCAGCATCATGCTGCTTTCGCTGCTTCATGCAGGATAGGGGCGTTCCGGGATCTGTGAGGCGGTCGGACAGGTGAATGCATGCCATCCGGTGCCAACAAGGACAGCAACAGGATGTGCTGACGTGACGGGCACCTGCTGACCGTCACGCCACGGCCTGCAGGTGGTCAGGAGCTGCTGAGGGCGCTGGGGCTGGGTATGAGGCGTGTTTGCAGCCACCGGCTGGAGGTCGGTGCCCGGCGGCATGCACGCGGCGCGGTGCATCGGAACTGCACCTGACGGCCGCTTGATGCGCGGTGGATATGCCAGCGCAACAGCAGCGACGCATGGTACTACGGCGCTGCTGGCCGTGCTGTGCTGCGTGGCGCTGTGCGCCGCAGCTGCAGCGACGGCGGCGGAGGACTCACACAGCAATGCAGCTGCCGGCGTGCACCTGCCAATGCCAGTGCACATTGCAGCCCCACCGCCAGCGGAGCCTCCGCCACCAGTGCGATCTAGGCCCCGCAGGCCGCTGCGGTCTTGGCAGGCAGCGCTGACATCTCAGAAGCGGGCTTGGCGGGCGAAGCTGCTCGCACCGGAGCCAGCTGAGCCGCCTCCAGCTCGGAATGCAGAGCATTCGCAACAGCAGTGGCGAGCCGTGCTGCGTGAGCGCAGGAGCAGCTGGCGTGTGGCACTGAGGACAGCGTCCGGGCAGACCGCAGCAACCTTGCTGGCGGCGGCAGCAGCAGCACAGCAGCCCAGGTCAGACGGCAACAGTGGCCTCACTGCCAGGCTCGCAGCGGCGTCAGCGACGCCCGTGGCAGCCCAGCAGCCAACAGCAGCGGCGGTGGCACGGCTGGCAGCAGCTGCCGGTGCGTCAGCATGTCCCACAGGATCACAGCCAATTGCTGTGGCAAAGCTGCGCTTTGTGGGGGCGGCAGCTGCTGACCCCGGCGACGCCACTGTGACAGCGGCAATCGCAAGCTGCGCCGCGGACATGCTGGCTATCAATGACATCCAGGCAGCGACGTCAGTGGGGACTGCTGCCCCGGCAGCAACCTTCAACCTGACAGGACCCGGCTGCACAGGTGCGCGGCTGCAAGCCACTTGGCCCTTGTCCGGACAGTGCTCTGAGACTTCGGCTTACAGCAAGAGGTGCTGAGTGACGAGACAGTCTCGAACTTTGCTGTCTTTCTCACACGCCATTGAACAAGAGCGTCTGCTCGCTTCAGGCGTGGCGCCCGGGGTCTCAGCCGCACGGCGGCTGCTGCAGAACGCGATGCTGACAGACGACAGCAGCCCAGGGCCATGCAGTGATTCGTGTGTGCCGCCGCCGCCGCCTCCGCCGCAGCCGCCTGAGCAGGAGCAGCCAGATGGCCAGCTGAGTTTCGCCCCAGGGCCGCAGACCGCGCCGACAAACTTCTCAGCGTTCACGGCGCTGGATGCGAACGTCACGTACTGCGTCAACAGCAGCAGCCAGCCATTCAATCTGGAGGTTCCAGAGTATTCGGCGCACGCTGTGATGAATGACTGCTTGAGCGCTGCAGGCGTGACGGTAAGCACGTTCCTTGGAGCACTTGTCAGAATTGGCAGTTGATAGTGTACTCGGTGCCACACATAGCTGCATATGTAGACCTGTTCGGGTTCGTTGAAGTATTCGTGTGCTACTACTGCAGCTGAAGATCCTGACGAATGAGTACATAGTGCTGCCGGCGGCTGGCGACTACCTGCTGCACGCCGAGTCGCCCGGCTACACAGAAACACATGGCTTCACTGCCACCATCGGGGTAACATCTGACATCAAAGTGCTGCTTGATGGTCTGCGGACATGATGGTGTCTTCTGCTGTTCCCACTGTATTTTGTGGCTTGCGAATGGCAGTGCATGTGCGCCAGTGGACTGCAGCATCTGCCGGCGTGCTATGTCCATGCTCTTGCTACGCAGTTGCAAGGCGGGCTGGCAGTTGCGCCGTCGCTGCAGCAGCAGACCGCAATGCTCAGCGTGCTGACAGATCAGCTGACCTCCTCCGCTACGGGGCTGGCGTCTGTGCGGTGGCTCAACCTGACATATTGCCCCGCCACAAAGCAGAATGAGTTCAACGTGGGCGTCACGTCAGTCGGGGCAACCACAGCGCTCTCGGAGGTGAGGCTACGTTGCCCACCAGGCATGACCTTCGTGTGAGGTGAGGCATTGCCTTGTGAGGCTGCTGGGGATTGCGGGGCGGCCAATGACCACCCACTCTCTCTCCTCAGATTGTCAAGTCAGTGCACTTGGAAGGGGCTGAGAAGCTCTTGCTCTGTGCTGCAGCGGTTGGCGCAGGCACCTGCGCGCATCGCCGACATCTGGGACACCCTGCAGCTGGGGCTCAACTTGACGGGGCTGACTGTCGTGGATGCACCGCAGCTGACAGTCGCCGGCCAGTTGGCTGCGCTGGGGGTGCGGCTGGATGACAGCACAGCAAATTCGACCACCGGGTGAGTCATCTGACAGCCTGCACACTCGAGGGTCCTTTGAAGGTGGTCATACCTATATCAGTCTGGTATCATATATCTGCTGGTGGACATTTTTGCAGCTGCTTCGTACTTCCGAGGTCAGCTGTTTCCAGTGTCGTTCTCTGGTACAGTGGCCTCTCTGACTTCTCGCACTATCTGCCAGACCGACATGGCAGTTGCCCTCTGGGTGAAGTAATCTGGGCAATTGCCAGCTGGCCACTCCGAAGCACAGCTGTAGTAGCTGCGACATAGTGCCTGCTCCAGTCTGATGTCAGTCCGTGCACATGCAAGGAAGTACAAGTACAAACACTGGCTGTCAATGAGTTGGCTGGCGATGCTGTCGGGCTGCACTTTTAGCATTGGGTACATCCGCAGAAGCGCGTACGCGCACTGCCTGGAGTGATGGCATCTGCTAACAGCTGAAACATCGACTCCTGCAGGGGCAGCAGTCTATCAGGGGGCGCTATCGCTGGCATCGCAGCCGCGGCGCTGGTCTTCTTGGTCATGCTGGTCGTCATCGCAGGTGCTTCTCCAGCCCCTGCCCGTCCGCTATGCACCAAGTTTGTGACGCTCTGTGACAGATTGTCTGGCACCGAGATCTCGTGCACCACGACCTGCTGGCCCAGTGAACTGCGTATCAGAACTCCATCGCGCATCTGCAGCTGGTGGTGCATGCATGTCTTCCGCCTGCTGTGCGCAGTGCTGTGCGTGCTGCTGAAGCGGCGGTGGGGCAGCCGCCGCACCTCCCGGCGCACCAGTCCCCGGGAGTCCGGCAGCGGCGCCGAGGCCGGCGGCAAGTCGGCCAGCAGGCAGGGCTCGGAGCTGGACCCAGCGGTGCTGCAGGTGTGGGCGGCGGTGTTCGTGGGGACTGCAGATGTACTGCAGCCAGCCTTGCTGCAGGGCTTTGCATGCTTGATCGTCGTGTTTTCTATACCCCCCTGGCATGCTGTGACTCATGTGTCTTTAGGAGGCTTGGAAGGAAGAGGGTGTACACAAGCGTTGCTTCCTGGCTGCAGATGGCTGAGGCGTGGGTGGGGTATACCCCGGTGGACAACCCGCTGCTGCGCGCCGGCAGCGCCAGCTCCCGCGCACGCCTCAAGGGCACAGGTACAGCACCACACCCGTGTCTGAGCTTCCGCTCGGCCTCTGCCTTTGAGTGCAAGACAGCACTGCATCTGGTGCCGTCTGCTTTCCGAGTTGGGCCCTCATAGACATGCGGGCCTCGATGGTGCTCGTTCTGGGGGAGTGTAGACGCCAGCCTCCCCGGAGAAGCAGCACTCTGCTGTTTCTGGAACAGAAGCTGCCAATGGCCCAGGAATGTTGACCTTTTGGACCCCTGGATCGCTGCAGGGGAGGAGGCGGCGCAGTCCATGGCGGCGCAGGCAACCATGGGGCGCACCGACCTGTTCGTCAGCGGGTGGGACATCAGCCCCGAGGACGTGCAAATCTGCCGCCACTCCGAGGACGGCTCCTCCATCTGCCTCGGCTCCGGCCAGTTTGGCAAGGTGTGGCACGTTGACCACTCTCTGTCCCAGAACACAGACATGTGCAGAAGCACTGCCACCAGGGGGTTTGTTGAGGTGGAGTGGTGGGTACTTATGCCAGCGCTGAGCGTAGGTATGGTGTCGGCCGAGCACGAAAGCTGGTTGGGTTGGTGCCAAAAATCTGTGACCGCCTTTATTTGCAGGTGTACAAGGCGGTGCGTGCCGGGGTTCAGGATGTGGCGGTCAAGTTCCTGCACCGTGCCAACGCCGAGGACCTACAGAAGTTCATCGAGGTGAGCGCTGGCATCACCTACTGCTCACTCGGTATCATAGCCTACACATCCACGAAAGCTGTCTGCGCTCACATTGAATCGCAAGTGCCAACAAACATGATGTCAGTACCAAGAATCCAACATTGCCCCCAACTCGCAGGAGGTCAGCATTCTGAAGTCGCTGAACTACGACAAGAACATCGTGCAGTTCTACGGCGCCTGCATGCGGCCAGGCCAGGACCTGATGCTGGTCACTGAGGCAAGGACCTGCAGCACTTGCCCTTTTCAACTGTTCTGCACAAACCCACAGCATGGTGTGCATGCTTTGCTTGAGTGTCAGTGGCGTTGCAGGTCATGCAACCTGTCACCCACTTCTCGCCACAGTCCCGTGAGCCTCTGCATCATGACCCACTGCTTTCTGCTCACACCAGTACATGGCGGGGGGCGACCTGAGGGCTGCGCTGGACAAGGATGGGCGGCGGGATCTGGTGTGGGACCGCAAGGGGCAGAAGGTGGCGCTGGACATCGCCCGCGGCATTCACTTCCTGCACTCCCACGACGTAAGTGGCAGGCTGCTTGAAACTTGCATGCTGTGAGTAGGATTGCGCAGCCCCGGGAGACAGATCTGGGGTTGAACTCGGGCATGTTGTGCCACTGTGCCACTGCGGCTGAGGCTGCTGCTGCGGCCTCAAGTGTGGTGCTTCGGTATTGCTCCTGATGCAGTGCAGTAGCCGCCGCGGGATGAGAATTTGACATGAACTGGCGCTGCAGGTGATCCACTGCGACATCAAGACGTCCAACGTGCTGTTGTCGGAGGACTGGTCCACCGCCAAGGTGGCGGATGTCGGCGTTGCGCAGCTGCTGGGCAACTACAACCCCGACAACGTCGGCTGGACGTGAGTGCAGCCGAGTGCAGCGCATTTGCATGCTTTCACACGCGGTATCATGATGCACTGTGCTGTACATCGTTTTTGCAGGAACCATGATGCAGCTGCAGGAGGCTGCTGTAAAATAGTTCCCTGATGCTGTGAAATGCTGGGCACAGGTTCTCATATGCTGCGCCTGAGCTGCTGCTAGGCCACAGCTGCACTTCCAAGGTGAGCATCTGCACATATGCCCAGCCTGTTGCAGTCAATGCCACATGTACTGCATCTGCTGGGTCTCTGGCATCCAGTGGGCCCTCTACCAGCATTCCAAGCTCTCAATTTGCCCTCTGGCACTTTGGCATGGCGCTGTGGGGATGAGCATGCTTTCAAGCACTGAAACTAGCCAGGCATCTGCTCATCAGGTGGATGTGTACTCCTTTGGCGTGGTGCTGTGGGAGATCTGCACGGGGCGGGTGCCGACGCGGGGCCGGCTGGAGGACCCCGACGTCCCTGGAGACTGCCCTGCCGACATCCTGATGCTCATCCGCGAGTGCATGCAGGTGAGCTTGCAGCAATTTCCCTTGGAAGAAGTGCTTGCTGACAGACGCAGATGGTCTATCTGGCATATACAGGCACCGGCTGTGTGTTCTGCCCGTGCGCTGCGCACCTCCAACCAAATCTGCACGGTGCTGAAGTACGTCATCCTGATGCCCGTGCTGCACTGACGACAGGTGGTGCCAGATGCGCGGCCCAATATGAAGCACTGCTTCGATCGCATCAAGGTGCGGCCTTGGCTTCAGCACCTGCATTTTCAGTGCGATCCAGAGCCCGCATCATAATGCACACCCTTCTCTCCTGCAGCACCAGTCAGCTGGTTGAGCGCCGCCAGAGGTCCATCAAACTGGCACACCACTGCATCGTCTCACTTTCAGCATGCTTCCTGACTAACAGAGCTGGTTCACAACCCCTGCAGGCGGCATACTTCAGGCGCCGCACGCCGGACTTCCTGCGCTCCGCCAGCTATGGCGACACACGAGCTCTGGCCGCCTCCAGCTGGAGCAGGTACAGCAGCCAGACATCTGTGAAGAGTGCTGCAAGAATGACGACTGCCATTTGATGATGTTGTCAGCAATGTTATCACTGCCTTGCGACATCCTCGTTTTTCAGAACTTAGACGTGGTGTCGGGCACAGCTGGTTGGCGAAGTCGACCCTGGCTGCCTCCGTTGTGAACATGCTTCTCCAGGAGGGTTGCTGAACTTGCAGTATCTTGTGCAGTCTGCCGCCGCGGCTGCGCAGCGTCAGCTTCTCAGGGACCACAGCCGGCGGCGCCACCTCCAGCAGCGAGGAGGCCTTCCCGGCTGGCGCAGGTGGGTCCGAAGCCACAAGTATGCCGCTCAACAAGCCAGCAAGACGGAGAATCTTCTCAGTCAATCTGCAGCACATGGTGCAGTCACTATCGTCATCGTTTTGTGTTGCGGTGTGGGAGGCCATCAGTCATGTCACGATGCCAAAGCCAGGTGTCCAACATGCTCGGCAGCAAGATTCGGCTTAGCAGGATGTGTTGCTGCTCTGCAGCCGCCCCGCAGCGGCGGACATCCTCGCTGCCGTCGGCAGCAGTGCCGCCGGCGCCGACGCGGCGGCCGCTGCCGCCGCTGCCGCCGGTGCACCGCTTCGCCACGGGGTCGCTGCCGTCGAGCGCGCTGCGCCCGCCGCCTAGCGGACAAGCGGCAGCGGAGCGGCCGCCCCCGGCGCCGCTGGCGACACGGCTGCCCGCGGCTGCGGTGGCTGCTGCAACACCGGCGGTGGCGGCAGCGGCGGCGTCGCCCACACAGCAAATGGCAGCTACACCACGCACCCCGAAGTCGCCTAGCGTCCGGGTGAGCTGATGGTAGTGGCGGCCCTGCTGCCGCATGAGGGTGCCTGGTCTCGTTCGACGCCTTAGCTGCTAGTGTGCTGATGTCGGTTGCTGTTCTGGTCATCCGCACGGGCACAGCTGCCCCCTTGGCCTGACGCCCCACATGTTCCACCCCTGCAGGGCGCGCTGGTAGCAGAGCGGCGGAGGGCCTTCGAGCCCGAGCCGCCGGTGGCATCGACGCCTGCGGCGGCGGCAGTTGCGCGCAGAGGCGGCCGCGGCGCCCCCGCAGCCACTGCGGGCGGGGCGCCGCCACTGCCGCGGCGATACTCGGCGCCCGCCGCCGCCGCCACTGCCGCCGCGCTGGCCGTCGCCGCCAAGCAGCAGAGCCTGCCCGCCGGCGGCCCCGCAGCATTCGACACCAGCAGCAGCAGCGGGGGCAAGCCGGTGCGACCGCCGCCGCCTGCCGCGGCAGCCGAGCCCGTGGCGTCAGACACCAGCTCAGTCGACGAGGCTGCGCCGACCTTGGTGACAGGTCCGGGGTTGGCGTCGGCGGCGGGTTCTCCGCCGAGCTCGTTGCCGCCGAGTCCGCGGCCGCCGCGGCCCGGCAGGCCCGTGCGCGGGCCCCTCGCGGGACAGGCGTCCCCGGCGTTGCCGCTGCCGCCCGGCACGGGAGCGGCGGGTGCGGCGGACGCCCCCGTGCAAGTGCCAGCGGCTGCGGGTGCAGCTCCCACGGCGGCTGCAGATTCAGCAGCGGCGCCCGCTCGTTCTGCCGCCGATGTGACGGGTGCTGCGGCGGCCGTGGCGGCAGCATCAGGCGCAGGTGGCGGCAGCTCAGGCATCGAGCCAGCCACCCTGCAGCGAACGGCGCAGGCACGGATCCCTGTGTCGGAAGGCAACCCAGCACAGGCACAGCAGCCTGCGGGTGCAGCAGGAACAGCAGCAACAGCACCGGTGGCGGCACCAGTGCCGCCACCCCCCAGTCAGCGCCGGTGGCGGTCCTCTACCGCTGGGGACATGGCAGCGGTGCAGGCGGCATCGGCGCGCTTCCGAGCCTCGTCCCTTGGCGCTGCCGGGTGCGCTGTTGTGGATGCGAGACCTCATAGGCGTTTCCACAGGCCACCAAGCAATTTCGACTAGTAACATTGGGCATCTGGGGCTTCCAGTTCTGCATTGGCCACTTCCCACTGCATCATCTGATTCTCTGCTCCTGGTGCCAAGTTGTCCTTGACTCTAGGTTTGGCCCAGTTTGCTTTGGCAGCCTTGTTGGCTGTCCAGTTGCACGTGGTATCTGCATCTGCAATCACCCTGTACCTGCATCTACATCGGCAGCAATTCAGCTGGTCAGCTGTGCCCTGCCCAACATTGACACATCGTTTGTTTGCCGACGGTTCTGCCAGGCTTACTGAGTCATCATTTCTCAGACAGGTGCCGGCTTCCGGCAGTAAGGCTGATGAAGCCAATTGCTAGCATGTATGCTGCGTCAAGACGATGAAGTATGCAGGCTTCCCTACCGCTGCGCAGCGCCGCCAGGCTGGGCAGCGCGCCACAACTGGGGTCTGCCCCCTCCGGGCAGTGGCCGTTGTCAACAGTCGACATGCAAACATATGCTTCATTTCTTTCTGACATGTGAACTCACAACCTACATTTCCTCTGTGCAGTGCCGCCAGGCTGGGCAGCGCGCCACCCCTGGGGACTGCCGGCTCTGGGCAGTGGCCGCCGCAGCGGCGGCGCCCGGCAAACCCGCAGCAGGCGGGCGCGGCCATGGACTGGAGCGTGCTGGTCAGCAACCCGCTGATCGCAGACCTGTGGGGCGGCGACCTGTCGGCCAGCGCCGGCGGCTTCGGCCGCTCCAGGGTGGGCGGCCAGCTGCCGCAGGGGCGCAGCCTGGGGGCGTCGCCCACCCGCAGCCTCGGTGAGGATCAACATCCTGGTTATTGCAACAGAACTTTGATACGGAACCGATGGCGGCGGCTTTGGCCGCTCCAGGGTGGGCCGCAGGGCCGCAGCCTGGGCGGGCCGCACTCTGAAAGCCTTGGTCAGATGCAATGCTGCAGCCCTGACATGAAGATTGTTGCCGGCGCTTTACTGCGCTGGCAGATTGGAATGCAGGTGTGGTTGCAGTCCTCAGGCCCAGGGCCACGTCGCAGCAGCCAGGAATGATGCCGCTGGCTCTGTTTGGTATCCATGTCCTTGCCCGCCTGACATTGTTCTGCCATGTTGGCGAGGTGATGTTTGGATGATTCCGGCTGAAGGTGTTTTTGAATGCATACCGTAGGCAGCATGATGTCCAGCTCGGCCGGGCCAGCAGCTGGCGGCTCGCAGCGGTCCGTCAGCCTGCCCATCGAGGCGGGGCCTTCCGGATCTGCTGCCCGCCGCACCGCAGCCGGCGCCGCCGCCGCGAATGCGCCGCGGGTGATTGGACGCCCGGGCCTGGGCAGCGGCTTTGGGCGGCGGAACACGGGGTTTGGCAGCCTGGCGACGGCGTACAGCCTGACGCCCAGCCCCAGCGAGGAGGAACGCCGTCTGGTGGGCGCCCGCCCCTCCCCTCCTCTGGTGATTTCCTGAACATGACGCTGCTTCTGGGGGCTTTGCAGCACGTTGTGGGTTTGAGCTCAGTGCATATCGATTTCAGCTCTAGAAGAGCGAGCTTTGGCAAGTTGCAGAGACTGGCATGACTCACAACTGTGCTTTGAATGTGAGCCTCTTCATAGAAGCCACCTGCACCTCAACGCTCACCGAGACAAATGGAAACCCGCTGCAACCCCGCAGGAGTCGCAAGCCGACATCGTGCAGGGGGTAGAGGCGGCCATCGCCCGCGCGCGAGCCGCGGCCGTCGGCTCCGCCAACCCGGCGGCCCTGCGGGCGGCCGTGACCCTGGACATCGCCACCGCCGCGGCAGCAGGGGGCGGGGGCGCCGCCACGGCGTCGGCGCCGGCTTCGGCGGTGCCGTCCACGGCGGCGTCGTCCGCCGTCGGCTCGCCAGAGGGGTCACGCTCCGGTCGTCATGCTGCCTCGCCACCAGTGAGTGTCTAAATGGAGCACTAGCTCGTGTGACAAACTCAGTGCTTTGAGATTTCGCTGGGTGACACAGGAAATGGTGTTCAGTTGTTGCACCCCCATGAACCACAGCCTGCTGTCAGTCCACATCGCAGGCATATGCTCCAGGCTGCAGTGTGACATCCACTTTATCCGTTGCCTCAGATAGCACGCACTGCTCTGTATGGCTCTGTGCACGAGCCGGTAGACTCAGTAGTATGTAACATCAGACAAGTTTGGTATCATGCAGCCAAAACGTGTTCCATCTGTCTTTCATGACAGGCTTACTCTTCGCTAACGACACTCAGGAGTTCCACTCAGGTTTTGCCTCAGCTGGCACGCAGCTGGTGGGACAATTTCGCAACATCACCTTGGTGTGAATGAAGCATGAGGACCGAGCAGAACATGTATGCCGTCTCAGGCGATGCTCTCTTCGATGCAGATGCCGCCACTAATGGCGCGCAGCTGGTGGGACAGCCTTGCTCATTCATGTGCAACTGACAGCAGTGGCTGGTTGTAGCACCCATGCCCTTCCAGATCACGCTTCTGCCAGTGCAGGTGTCGCCTCAAATGGCGCGCAGCTGGTCAGACAGCTTTGCGCGGGCGCCGCCCCGCATCAGCAGCAGCAGCGGCGCCAGCGAGATCCAGCCCGCGCCGCTGTCGCCGGCTGCCAGCGGCGACATGGGTCCCGTCGAGCCAGCTGGCGGTGGAGACGGGGCAGCGGCTGCCGATGGTGCCGCGGCCTCCGGCAGCCCTGTGGCAGCAGCAGAGGCGGCGGCGCCGCTGCAGGGCGGCGGCCTAGCCCGGCTGCTCAGGAGCGGCGGGCGCCGCTTCCGCAGCAGCAGTGCGCAGGCAGAGGCGCCGTCGGCGCAGGCAGCGCAGGCGTCACTGTCGGCAGAGCCGCAGGCTCCGGCCGAGCTGGCCGCGCCAGCAGCGGGGAGAGCGGCGGAAGCCCCCACCGAGCAGCCGCTGGGCATGGCCAGACTGCTGCGCAGCGGCGGGCGCCGCTTCCGCAGCAGCGATGCACAGCCCGCGCCGCCGACAGCGCAGCCGGAGGCGCCGCAGGCATCGATATCTGCAGAGCCGCGAGCGGCGGCCGAGCGGGCGGCGGAAGCTGCTGCCGAGCAGCCGGCGGGCCTTGCCAGGCTGCTGCGCAGCGGCGGGCGCCGCTTCCGCAGCAGCAGCGCCCTCCCGGCCTCCCAGCCAGTGGCCGTGGCGTCTCAGCAGACAGGGACGCCCCGGCAGCCGGAAACCTCCCAACAGCCCGACCCGGCTCAACAGTCCCAGGAAACTCCTCAGCAGCCGCAGGCATCTGGACTCAACCTTGAGTCGCCTCAGCAGCCGGAGCCGACCCGGGCGCCGCCAGCAGGGGGCACATCACAGCCCCCAGCAGCCAGCGCCAGACTCCAGCGCTTTGGCGGCCGCAGGTTCCGCAGCGGCAGCGCCCAACCAGCGGCGGCGCCGCCAGAACCGCAGCCGCAGCCGCAGCCGCAGCCACAGCAGGCTGCGGCAGCCCAGCCGGCAGCCGGACAGCCTGCCAGGCTGCTGCGCAGCGGGGGGCGGCGCTTCCAGGGCACTGATGTCCCCCCTGCAGCAGAGGCGGCGGCGGCGGCGGCCAAGTCAGCCTCTGGTGCGGATAATGCGCCGCCGGCGGCCGCTGCAGGGGGGACGGCGGCAGCAGTGGCAGCGGCAGCGGCAGCGCCCGCCGCTGCTGCCGGACTCCTGTCCAGGCGCTTGTTCCGCAGCGACAGCAGCCCCCACCCAAATTGAGGAGACTACAGGCGCGAAGCACATGGGGGTAAGCCCCGGCAGTGGCCCTGGCTTTGCCAGCGCAGTCAGTGGTAGTTGCAGTAAGCAAATAGAGCCGGCGTGATCGGCTCTTCTAGCAGCAGGTGTCAGCAGGATGCGTAGTGTGGTTTTCGAAGCTGGCTGCAGTGCTTGGGTCGACAAAGTGACACTGAGGGAGTGGTACGAGATCCCAAACCGGTCAGACCAGCCCACATGCTGTTCAGGCTGGAGGCTGCACTCAAGTTTATGCAGCAGCTAGCCGCGCTTAGATGTAGCAGCAGCAATGCTTAGCCGCAGCAGCGGCCGCGATGTTTGAGCTGTTCAGCAGGGCGATCTGCCGCTGAACCGCATTGTGCCGATGAACCGGGCGCATGACGTGTGAGAATTATGCGCCAAGACGCTGTGTGCTTGAGAATTGGAAACATGACGCGTGAACCACATGCGCCGAGACAGCGGCGCACAAAACACTGTGGTGCTGCCAGCTTCAGACCTCAGCGGCAATGCATTTGGGGGGAGTTTATTGATTGATTTGCCGTCCGTGTTTTTAGTAGTATCTATCTTTTCGGCGCAGCGCTGGCAGTTCTTGCTTCCACGCACCTGCTGCTGCATGATGCGTCTGCGCCCATTTTTTTGGTTGGCGACATGACGGCTGACAGTGATTCATTGGATTGACCATTCCTGAGGAGTATATGCGAACGAGTTGTAAATAGTGCTCCATTCGAGCTTCAGCAATACGTTGTTCCATCTGCTGACAGGCTGCTGAGTGCTGGAGCAGCACTCACTGATGCACGGCTCACTTCAAGACATTGTTGCCACAGCATCTTTGGTCGGCCAATATACACTGTGCACAGCCATTCCACCTCCACACACCAGTCTTCAGCCGCCACGATCTGAACATAGCCTGCTGGGCAGGTAGCTTTGACAGCATTACTCCTGACAGTGGCAGCATCACTGCCTGCTGGCCCTACTCCAATCCTGCACGCAGGCTGACGCATGTAGGCACAACCAGCGTGCCAGCCCTTCGCAGTTTTCCGTTCGTCGCAGCATCTGAGACTCCAGGTCGTGTTCGTCGTCATCGGTTATGGCAGCGGCGCCTCGTGGGGAGCTCATGCTGCCAGGCCGGACAGTTGCGGCGGCGGCGGCGGCACAGCCTGGGCGCCCCTTGCAGAAACCTGCGTGCAGCGCACCAAACAGACTGTTTACGAACACTGCCCTGCACCGTGATCCAGCGGCAGGGTCTGCCCCCTGGGTGCTCTTCGCAGATGCCTGCAGGGCAGGCAAGGCTGAAACATGCAGTGCACTTGTGTCCCACTCCCCCTGGACGCAGCAAACACGCCTCCAATCTTCCCTTCAACAGATCCAGGGCTGCCAACATCAGACTTTGCGGGGGCAGGGTGCCCACCAGCGTGCGCAGCCACTCGTCGTAGTTGGCCAGCAGCGCCCTGTTCTCCTCGCGGTAGGTGTCTGCCCGCCGCCGCGTCGCCGCCAGCGCCGCCGCCTGGCCAGCGGCAGCGTCTTCCGCCGCCCGCCGCGCCTCGTTTGCCTCCCGGGCTGCTTCCTGAGGAGGGAGGGGTCGGGCACTCAGGATGCGATACTGATTCTCGGCCGGACTTGTGGCTGACAGCCGCCACCACAGGCGCCTGATCTGCGGCAGAATGTTCTGCCGCCCAACGCGCCTCGTCCGTCTCCCGGACAGCCGCCTACTGCACGCAGACGGACGCGGCCCTCATCAGCAGCCCGTGGAACTGATGGCACGTCTGGTGCCTTGCCATCGCCCGCTGTCAGCGCCCGGGGCCCCCCTGCGTGGCGTCTCCATCTGCCGTTGTAGGACATGCCTGACCCAGCAGGCCTCTCGTGGCCTCTAGCTCCCTTTGCCTCCCATGCGGCTTTTCACAGAATCAAAGCGGCATCCAGACGGATCAACTCAGATGGTCGCGTCTCAAGAGGCTCACCCGGGCGCACTGCAGCGCGACCTGCAGGCGCGCGGCATTGCCCAGAGCGCTTGCCTCCGCAACTCGTTATAACAGTCCAACAGGATGCTACATGACAATTACGTGTCAAATTGACAACCTGGGCTCGCTGAAGTGCAGCCTCCTGTCCGGGCACCGGCCTTCACAGACACAGCCACGAAGGATCATTCAGGACGAGTCCAGACGATTCCATGTCACACGAAAACCTCACCTGGGCTCGCTGCAGCGCGGCCTGCAGGCGGGCGACCTCGTCCAGGGCGCCGGCCTTGGCTGCCTCCTCCTGCTGCATCGCCGCCAGCGCGTCAGCCACCACGTCTGCCTTCTTGTCGAGCTCCTGCAGTGCACGGGTCCGCATAGATGGTCACGGGTGGATGGTCACAGGTGCTCGATCATGTGCACATTTCCGCAGCTGACGAGCTCGGGTGCGATGCTGCCAATGCATGGAGGAGGATATGCAGGTTCCAGGTCAGCTGTGCAGGACACAGCAGGCGAGTCGTTTGACTGGCCGCAGCCACAGGATTGGGCTGGGAGCCTCCAGAATGCCGGCGCACACATGTTTCTTCTGGCGCTTAGTGCTTACTGAACCAGCAGCAGTGTCGACAGGGCTGAGCGAGTGTTTCAGCTGTGCCTCCTGCCCCTCACGCCGCAGCCGCGCTGCTGCCATTTGGATTTCTCTCCTCAGAGCCACAAGCATGTTTTACTAGTAATGCTGAGGTCGATCCGGAAAGACCTACGCCCGCAAACACGACTTGCGCCTCATGTCCTCCAGCTGCTGCATGACGCCATTTGTCTGTATCGGTCGCTGCATCGTAATGATTATCAGAAATCAACAAAGAGAGCTAACATGGGGGACACACGAGCTGCACGCCTCCTGCGCCTTGTGCTGCAGCTCAGCCACCTGGCGCCGTGCCTCGCCTCCCCCTTGTGAGATGCACAGTCGATTGAAGCAGCTTCAGCAGCTTCAGCAGCCCTGTTTCTGGAGGCGCACCCTCGAGAAAATCAGGTGCGCCTCCTGCGCTTCCTGTTGCGCCTCCGCAGCTGCCTCCGCAGCTGCCGCCGGGCGTGGTCCGCTTCTTCGTCTCAAGATGCACGGGACACCAATACAGTCAGCGTTTAAGATGACATACCCTGGAGAACACGAGCTGCGCCTCCTGCGCGGCATGCAGCAGCTTCGCCAGCTGCCGCTGGGCGTGGTCCGCTTTTCACTCAAGATACACATTGATTGAGGCAGCTTAAGCACGCTTTCGTATGGTGACGCACCCTTGAGAACATGAGTTGCGCCTGCGCCTTGTGCCGCGCCTCTGCCGGCTGCCGGAGCAGCTGCTCCGCTTCTCCTTCCCAAGAGGCATGCCACATTGGAGCAGCTCGTCATGTGTTTTCCGAGACACACCCTTGAGAATGCCAGCTGCGCCTCCTGCGCCTCGTGCCGCAGCTCCGCCAGCTGCCGCCGGGCGTGCTCCGCCTCCTCCTGCGCTCTGCTGGTCGCCTTTTGCGCCGCCTCGGCCTCGCCGGCGGCCCGCGCCGCCGCCTTGTCCGCGCCAGCCTTGCCCGCCGTCAGATCCGCGACCTGGGCCTGTGTTGCAAGATGTCAATTCCTCAGAACTGATGTTCCACTGACGTACCACTTGTTGACGTCGTTGAGCAGCATCTGCCCCCTTCGCAGCGCCTGCTCAAATTTGACTGCCAGACCCATGCTGGGTTCTTCAGTTTCTACAGCTCCTACCGTACAGCATGGCCAGGCCCGGGTTGACGAGGTGCTGCGACATCGAACAGCACCTCAGCAAGCTGACACAGCAGGCCAGACGTGCGCTCTGTGAATATCGACTGCACACAGCCGAGAAGGTTTGACACGCCCCATGGTGCCGGCGGCTTGCCTTCAGGCTGATGACGGCGGCGTTGGCGGCGTCCAGGTCGCTCTGCAGAGCGCCCCGCGCTGAGACGCCGGCGGAGTGCGCTGCGCTGAGGTCGCGGCCCGCCGCCTTCAGCGCATCCGACAGCCCCTGCAAACGGATGTTGCAACAGTAAGCACCGTGTTGAGGAGTCTGACACTTGACTCATGGCAGGGCGAGCTCGTCACCCCCGCGCCAGAGCAACTCGTCAGTGAACTGAGAACGCCATTGTCCGCAGGGAGTTGGCAGGTGGCAACTGCGCCTCCAGACACATATGAGCTGAGCTCCATCAGCGCAGCAACCACAGGGCACACTGCGGAGCCCCAAGCAGCAGACGGAGCGCACCTTGACCTTGTTGTTGGCCTGCGACAGCTCCAGCTCCGCCGTGTCCAGCTGCACAACCACACATGGGATCGGATGGCCTCAGTAACAGCTGCAGGCGAGCTTGACATCCGCATATGTTGCTGCTCACCCATGCTGCTGCCTTGCACCTACGAATGTGAGTCATTCGCACGTGACGATCTCAGATTCAAGCAGTTTCTAGGTCATGCAGGTCGTGGAGAGAGGACCTGCTCTCGGCCTGAACCCTGGCATGCCAGCTGCAAAGGGCTTATCAGCACGCCACCTGCCTGAACTCGCAGGGCTACGCAGGGTCACAAGCTGTACACACCTTGGTCCGCAGCCCATAGGCCTTGGCACGCCAGCCGTCCAGCTCCGACCGGGCTGCGGAGGTGGCTGCCTCCGCCTCTGCTGTGCGACGCTTGGCCGCCTCCACATCCCGGCCGGCCGCCTTCGCGAGCGCCTTCGCCTCGTCGCGAGCCCGCTCCGCGACGCTGCATAGACGTGCCATGTGGCCTTGTCATCACGAATGCACGATCGTGAAGATGGAAACTCTCATACATTGTGTTTGCCTGCATGCAGTCTGTTGAACAAGGCCTCTTGCGTGCGCTGCACTGCAACTGTTTGCAGGCAGCTGGGTCAGCGCAACTCCCTTACACTGGGTCACAGGCCTTGATCTAGCCAAGACCTTTGATGCCCTGCTGCCCACCTGGTTCTGTCGCGAGCTTCGGCGGCGTCGGCGGCCGCCTGAGCCGCCTCGGCAGCACGTGCGGAGGCCGCGGCGTCGGCCCGCTTGAGTGCCGCCTCCAGCCCCGCCACAGCAGCCGCCTGGTCCTGCAGGTGGCGAATGAACGTGTTTCTGCACTCAATGGCCGTGTGTGGCCGCAACATCCCTTCCTGAGAATGTGGAACGATAGCAGCGTGAGACGACTGAAGATGCTGGGGTCCATGCTGCAACCGCCTGGTACTGCAGGTGCAGGCAGGCATGCGGATCAGCCAGATGGCCCAAAGGCCCCCACAGCCACACTTCATGGACCCAATCAACCACCCGCTGATGCTCCATCTGTGGTGCATCTCAGCAAGCGGCTAATCCTGCAGGCGTGGGAGCGTTTGTTCAGCAAGGCCAGATGGCCCTGCATGACCTGACAGCCACAAGGTGTGACTCTCTTTTGGACCCATAGTGACAAACAGCAATGACAACCTTTAATGCTGATGCCAGGTCCGTGCTGCAATCTGACTGGCTGTCACATTGGTGGCAGGCGCACATGGGTGTCGACGCGGGCGGCATCCAGGTCAAGGCTGAGGCGCTCCACCTCACGCGCTCTTTCGTCAGCCCGTCTCTCGGCCTCCTTCGCCTGAGGGACAGCCACTGAAGTATGTCAGCACCGATTGGACCCAACCAGCAGCGCAGCACACATCCGTTGTACCTGTGTCACACAGGCCACATCATGGACTCAGCTTTGCAGGGCGCAGCACAAAACCCTTGGAGCAGGCTGAAAATGACAGCAGTCAGCCGCGGAGCGGGAGGGTTCACACGGCGCGGCACCTGCTGCCTGGCGGCGTGCAGCGCCTTGTGCAGCCGGCCCTGCTGCGCTGCGGCCGACTGCGCCGCGTCCTGCGCCGCTGCCAGCTCCTCGGCCAGGCGCTCCACCTCCGCCTGGTGCGCAAGCAGGCGGGCGGCTTCAGCCCCGCCGCTGGGTACAGAACAGGGACAGATGCAGGTTTTGAAGACAGTGGCTTCCTGCGCCGCTGCCAGCTCCTCGGCCAGGCGCTCCACCTCCGCCTGACGTGGAAGCGCGAGGCAACTTCAGCCTCAGCGCCCCTTCCACGGACAAAACTCCGACTGCAGATCGATGGATTGGCAACTTAATGCAAAGCTGCGAACTTCCTTGCTCGTCGCTTCAGAGTCTGCCAGGTTTGACCAAGATCACAACTTCAGATTGTAGGCCATTCGTGAATGTGACAAATAGAATGGAATTTGGCACCAGTGCCAGCACATCTACCAGCCCCTACACCTCCACTGGAACTTAAAAACCGATGCCAGGGGCCTGAAGCTGCAGACAGATCGAGTGCAGCAGCGTCCTGTGCTACCATCGGCTTTTTTATCAGATGTTTACATCTTGTTTGGCAGCGTCTACCGGATTGTCAGAGACCAGGGTGTAGATGATGTGCTGGCAGGCCTGACCGAAAGAGGGCAGCTAACATGTGTTTGTGCTAGTGGTCCATCTGCCATTTGCGGTTCCCAGCATACGAGCACACCTTGTGCTCTCGCATGGTGTGGCGCCGAGTCGAGGCGGCCTCGGCGGCGGCAGCGTCAGCCGCAGCGTGCTCTCTGGCTGCTGCCGCCTGCGCCTGCCTCAAAAGCGCAGCAACCTGCTGCGCCGCCCCTGCAGCGGACACAGTGAAATGGTTCAGCAAATGTGATGAAAGGGTACAGCGGCGTCACATGAGCTGCTAAGGTAAGGTGCCAGGTACCAGGTACAAGTGGCAACACTTTGCCTGATCATCCTCCAGGACGGCCCCTGTGGCACTACATTCTGGCAGGTCCCAACAGGTCCTCTGACAGGGAAGTCACAGCGACCTGCCCGTTTCACTCGGCCTCAACATTCCATCTGCGCCCGAGTTTCCACTGACCCAAAGTATCCTCACCCACGAGGCTCTGGTCGTCCGGGCTGCCGCCGCCGCCGAGGGCCGGCGCCAGAGCAGCCAGCGCCTGCGCCTGCGTGGCCTCGGCCTTCTTGCGGGCGGCATTGTCCTGCGCCAGCCTGCAGCAAGTTGCAGGGGATTCAGCACTCGAGCTCAGCTGCCAGCAGCAGGGAGGGGGTGCAGTGCAAGCCAACAAGTGGGGGTGGCGGCAATGCCGTCTGGCCAGGTGGCGAGAACCTGTTTCAGAGATGCAATCAGGCTAGAAGACAAGAGCGCACAATACTTCTCAACAATTTTACACCTCTGGCCAAGCCTCTCAAAAGTGCTACTTGATGAGATGTGCTGATAACGATGTAGCATGACATTCCACACTCGCCTCCAGCCCAGCGGTCCAACATGCTGCCTGGCCTCGGTGGCTCCATCTGCTGTGATTGTTCAACATAAAGGCTATATTCCAGAGGTCCACCTGTGACTCAGCTTCTCGACACGCCCCTTGAGCTCCGCGGCCGCCTCTTGCTCCGCCGTCAAATTTGCCTCCAGCTGCGTCCGTGCCGCCCGCAGCGCCTGCATGTTTGACAGGTTCCATAACTGCGGACGTCCTGCATGACATGGAGTCCCTCAGAAGGGGACGGCCGCAGCCTGACGGCAGGGGGCCGCCAGGGGAGCGCCCTTCCAATTGAGGCGCAGCGTAGTCTAGCTGCGAACCTGGGTGCCCTCACAAGGGGGTTGCAGGTGGCACAGTGGCCTGCACCGCAGCTGCTTCGACACATGTGGAGTGCCATGCAGACAAAGCTCGGCACACTGCTGCGAATGACTGCAGGTGCGTCACAAGAACAGTGAGTATGTGCTGTGTCACCTGCAGCGCCGCCGCAGCGCCGGCCATGTGGGGTGCCACCTCCGCGGCCGACGCCCGGTGCCGTTCCAGAAGCGCATCAGCCGCCGCACGTTCCGCCTGCTCCTCTTTCAACCTGCACGCAAGTCAGAAGTGTTGCGGTTCTGTTGTGAATCGCTGCATCCCGGAGCTCCGAGGCCGAGCTGGGCAAGTGCAGTGTCCTGCGAGTTGCTTCTGCAGGCCGCCGCAATGGTCAGGAAACTTGTTGTCGGCTGCAATACGGTAGCATGATCCGCTACATCTGCTGCACATCCAACTGACGCCAGTGACACATGCAGTACGCCTCACGATGTGCGCCGCCTCTGCGGGGTTTGGATGTTGGCGTGGTGCACTACGCGGGGTCCCCTTGACTCCTGTGCCACAGCAGTCTTGCAGGCAGACTCTCATGATGATTGCCAGAAAGCACTGTCCAGATGATCGCACCGCTTCTGCAGCTCCTTGATGCGGGCATGATGGGCCTCGTCCGCATCCTTCCGCTCCCGCTCCGCGTCCGCAGCCTGCCGCCGGGCGGCGTCCGTGGCCGCCCGCTCATCCTGCAGCCGCTGCTTCGCCTCCGATTCCGCATCCGCGGCGCCACTGGCGACGCGTCGCAGCTGCGCCAGCTGGGCGGCCAGCTCTGCGTTTGCCGCCCTGAGCTCCTGTGCCATCACGAGCCCTAGATGTCAGCGTGTTGCACAGAGGCAGAGTGGGCGCAGCAATGTAAGCACTTCATGGACCTTCGAGTTCACCTGGAATAAAGGAAAGCACTGCGCATTCGAGCCTGCAAAAGCATTGCTGGCACCTTTTGAGACCGCGGCAGCTGTTGGGGGTCGGCACCCAGGTGGACGCCCAGCCAGTTGGCTTGTGTGCGGTGTGACAGCATGTGCGACTTGAGGGCGCAGGAGCGATGTGCGGAGATCAGCAGCCTGGTGAAGGCAATGATTGGCAACATCTGCGCTGTGATTGCTGTCGAGGGTGCTGGCAGTCTGCCAGGACAGACCCCTGCAGGTGGGACAGGTGGTCGCACGCCGCTGACTGTTGCCTCCAGCGCTGCATCCGCCCACGTGCTTCTGAGGTGAGGAGTGCGAGGGAGGCGGCGCTGCACATTTGCTGCAGCGCTCAGTTGATTGATCAGTCGGATGTTGCTGCGCCGCAGACCGCTGACAGCACGCCGCAGTTTGTGTCGACAGCGACTGACACTGTAGCCACTCACTGCGTGTGTTTCCGCGGCTGGCCGCTAGCTGAGACTGGCTGCATTACTGAGGCTTGCGCTCCGCAGGTGGGGTACTGGGCAGCATCCACTGCAGACTCCTGCGCAGCGCCGGGCCTGGGGTCTGCTAATGAGGGTCCTGCGCACCCTGGCTTCAGCGCTGACGAGTGCGACGTGAATTACGGCTGCCATGCCATGCTGTCCGAAGCCGAGGAACAGCGCTGTGGGCGGCTGCGTAAGTGATTCGGTGCTTCGAGAGCACTTGGCAAGTGCTGTGGAATGGGTGTCGTGCGACTGGGGCAAAAGGACACGGTGGCACTGGGCAGTTGCACACCCCGGGCAGACATTTCTGACTTTGGATGAGCAGTGCTTCACCTGCATGCTACTATGCGGCAGGGTGCGCTGCGCCTCGCTGCTTGGGGACACGCTTCTGTTGCCAATGAGAGACTTCCGTGGCGCAGGCATGCTGCGAGCGGACGCCCTCCGGCCTCTCTACTCCCTGGGGTAGGGACCGCTGCCTGCGCCATTGGCACAATCTGCTTGACAGCTCCCATCTCTGCAGGAGTCACCCCCAGCGCGGCGATCATGTGGCGATGTCTGACACAGGCTGCTGACACTGCAACGCTTCAAATTTGCTAAGACAAAAGCCAAGTCAGGGTTGCGATAATGCGGATGGCTTGCCTGCTTGCGTGCCAACACCCGCGTTCCGCGCAGCCTTGATATGAGGTGCAGACGGCTCTCTGATGACTTTTCGCAGTATTTTGCAGCCGTCTGAGCTGCAGCATGCCCTCCTTACAAGCTGCACGCCAGTGTTGTAAGCTATTCTTGACCAGTCAAGGATTCATTCCAAATAATTGATACTGCGCACACGCTTCGGCAGTCGCGCTCTGATGCTGAGGCTGAACTGGAAAGACGATCTCCCGAGTGGCGGCGAGTGCGGCAAAGTTGCTGCACCAGCCCGGAACTTTGCCTTAGCCAGTCAAAATTTGAAATCGCAGATGCGTCCACCCTTCAGATCCAGACCCCGCCGATTGAAGATCTACGTTGAAGACCACCCTCTATCATGATACGATGTGGCAGTTGGCAGCTGCCACATGATCTACTGGTTTCGCTACTTTGGTGGCTTTTCGAGATGCTGGGATGGATATGTTTGGAGTTTCGCTTCATTTGATTTTACTTGCCCTAATCAGCCTAGTGAGGCTGGCGGGTGTAATCCTCTCTCTCTCTCCTGACTGCGGGTCATGTTTAGTACCACTGTGCATTCGGCACAGTGTTCATGAATACATGGTTCGTGCTTCGTAAAGCGCTGGAGCCTACTGTAATGATGAGCAGATTGCAATTGACAGTTGCAAGTTGTTGCTTTCATTCGACTTTGATGGTATTTTGGGGAGGCGCATCTTGCCAGCAGGAGCAACTTGCAACAGTTTTGCATGGTAACTTGTATTGAAACCATCATTTCGTCTGAGACCGTTGTCAATGTGAAATAAAGAGCGGGTCAAAAGTAATGACTGGGTGAGTCAGAGTTGTCCGAGCTGGACAACTACCTACCGTACTGCTCCAAACTATTGGCCCATTATTCATTGGTTCAATCGATGAGCCAACCCCCGGAAAATAAGTTTAAGCGGCATGAGCCAGGTATTTGAGCTTCCTAGAATATTCCTGAGAGGGTGGCGCTGGAGTATGAAGTCACCTGGACATGCCTCAACCATTGCATCTCTGCAAGATCGCGTTTCATCTGTCACACAAATGCGTCACAGGAGTGAAGTGTGTCAACAATGGGCAGCGGTATACATAGCATGACGAGATGCCCAGGGGCTTGCGAGGCACTTTGGCGGAGTGTGTATCAAAAGAGGGGTGTTCAACTAGCATACGCAAGCAATGCCGCCATGCTCATGTGCTTTCAGTGCAGCTGCAGGACATGAACCATCATATTGAAATTTTCAAATATCCTTCCGCTGCGCGGGCCAGATCATTTGGAGTCTCGAAAAACTCGTTTTTGCATGAGCCACAATTTTATTGCGCCATGAATTTGGTGCAATGCGGTACGGCATGCACAGATGCAAACGTGCTTGTTTTGAAAGCAAAGCACCGACTGATCCACCTCATAGCCGGACGACAGTACGGTAATGTTTTGAATATGGCCTTGGCGCACTGTGACATAGGGCGCGCGCACTACAAAGGTCGGTTCGTGCTAAGAGCACGTCAAGGTAGGGTCCCGCTGCATCGAATACCTGACACACATCTGCAGCAGTTCACAAGCAAGCAGCACATCTGCATCAATCACTGCGACAACTGCCGTGCCGATGAATCACCACAGACTGCAACAGGTTGCCGCTTCAGCGCGAATCGTCTCCATCCGCCGCCTCGGCATGCTGGAAGCGCTGCAGCAGCCGCGCCTTCCAATCGGCTGAGCCGTCAGCCTTTGGTGGCGAGCCCTGCGCGCCAATGGCTGACTTGACAGTGTAGGCAGCCGCCTTCGCGGCAGCGGAGGCGCCCGGAGCCGCGCGCACGGCCATGGGGCGGTAGAGCTGAAACGCTGACGACCTGCCAGGCAGTTGCATGCTGAGCATCGGTTCACGAGTATCTAGCTGGCTGAGGGCATGGGGAATCATCCGGATGAAGAGTGGCCTCGCCTCAACATGCACTTCGGCAGGCAACCTGGACAAATGCAAGTGACGCGCTGCGCACCACCTGAGACACAAGTACGTGCAGATGGTGGAACAGAGCAGCTGCAAGTCGAGTCACCTGGCGTCTCTGTTTTTCTGGATGGCAGCCTGGTCCGCAATGGCATTGTGCTGCTGCTGCTGCTGCTGGTGCTGCTGTTCTGCAGCATGTTCCTGCGGCTGCTGCTGCTGCTGCTGCTGCTGCTTCTCAAAGGCCGCACGCACCACATTGATGAGCGATGTGGCAGCGCGGGGGTCCTGTGGTCGAAGTACGAATCATGGCTGGTACGAAACATCAAGGCTGATCAAAACGTTCATAGGATCATGCACCAGGTTGCATGATTTGCTGCCGTGGAGAAGCTGGAGCGGTGAGCAACACCCACGACGCACAGAAACGCCATGCAGCAGCACCCTCTGCACCCCGAGAAACCCACGCAGAAGAGGCAATCAATGCAGGCTTGGCAGCGCACCTGCATGCGCTGCTCCTGGGGCATGCTGCGCAGCTGCGCCAGGGCCGCCGCCTGCGCAGCGGCCTGCGCCGCCGCAGCCTCGCGGGCAGCCGCGGCCTCGGCGGCCGCCCGGGTCGCCTGTGCACGCGCCAGCTGCTGCAGCTGCACCTGCGCGAGGAGCAAGCCCCAGCGTGTCGACCTCTGCCCGGGCTGGTCTGCTCACTGAGATGACCTGTAGTGAAGAGCAAAGTGGGGCGCCTTGCGACACCTGCGTGCGCGAGAAGAGGTGCAGCTGCGGCTGCACCTAGACTGCGGATCCGACCCTCAGATGTCCGCCATTATCCGCGCACTATTTAGGAGGTGCAACTCAGCGCTCTATGGCTATCTACAATGCATGCCCAATGCAGCGTCCAGCTGCCCCTGAGAATCAGGCAACCAGCTGCGGCACTGTGCCGAATCACTCAGCAGCTGTGGCGTGAAGGTCGCAGGTGTCAACTTCTCAGGCCCACTGTTGAGGCCCAGCAGCTGTGGTGGCCAGCCGCGGACCACCAGTGCGGAGGATGCTGCCTGCTACCAGGCAAGTGCTGCAATACAGCAGCCGCGCGGCAGTAGGGCAGCAGAAGGAGCTGAGCATTCAGGAGAACAGCGATAGACTTAGCCGGCAGCGGCGGCATCACATGCCACTCTGCAGGTGAGTGGGTGCCGTCCAGGTCGCCTGCTGTGAGGTGCTGTTGTTTGTGCTGAACTCCTGGATCCCTGCCTCCTTCACAGTTCATATTAGTCCATATGGTGGTGCAGCAGATGCGCCTGCAGGAGGGATGTTGTTTGTGCTGGGTTCCTGGATCCCTCTCTCCTTCACAGTTCATATGGTGGACAGTTCATATGGTGGAGCAGCAGATGCGCCTGCAGGCGGGCTGTTGTTTGTGGTGGGTTCCTGGATCCCTCTATCCTTCACAGTTCATGTGGTGGAGCAGCAGATGCACCTGCAGGAGGGCCGTCTCGGCGGCGGCGGCGTCGCTGCCGCCCTGCAGCCCCGCGAGCGCCGCCAGCTGCGCCTGCTGCGAGATGGCGCTGCTGCCAAAGGCGCCTCCGGCCAGCGCCAGGTGCCTCGCCAGGGAGGCGGCGTCTGATGCGCCCTGCCCCAAGCCATATCCCTGCTCGACATGGAGCTCATTCTACAATGCGTCATGGTACTACAGCAACAGATAGACGTGTGCAGATTATCCCGCAGACAGGCACCGTCTCGCACAACATTGAGGATGCAGCCAGCACAAGTGAGTGCAATGGCAGGTAGAGCTGTGCATTGCTGAGCAGGCACACACCTGCGCGGCTGCCAGGATGCCGGAGCTGGTCTGCAGGCCGTACTGCGGGGCCAGCAGAGGCTGCGGCGCCGCGGCGGCGGCGGCAGCGGCCCCCGCAGCTGCCGCAAGGCGCTGCGCCTCCTCGTTAGTGCCTGCATGTGTTGAGTGAGAACAGGCTGGCGCAGGTGTGAAAGTGCATAGCAACACAAGCTGCAGACCCCATTGCTGTCGCCGAGCTGATGGGTCATGCACCCAGCATCTTGATCATCAAGGTCGTTCGTTACAGTCAGACCTTCCAACTTTGGGTCAGCAGTTGGTTCTCAACTCTGGGGCAAGGACTCCCCACGGCAGGACGATCAACTGTGAAGCAGGACCTGCAGCTCTGCAGCATTTACCCACTTGGAGTGTGGCGGTAGCGGGGACAGTCACCCAAGCCCAGCAGCCAGGGAGGCACGAGGCCAGGCGGCGGCGGCGGCGGCGGGTGGCCGTTGCGCAGCCCGGCGGTGGAGCCGCGGCGGCCCCGCGCCGCCCACTGCAGCCCGTCGGCGTCGCCGTCTCCGGCGGGTGGAGACACGCGGCCGCGGCCGGCGCCCCGCCCCGGCGTCCGCGCGCCGGTGGGGTTCTTGCGGTCGGCGTCGGCTGCAGCCTCTGTGAAAGAACATCGCCGATCATGTGAGATCTCACGTTCACTGCTGCATGGGACTGCCGTATCACATCCACAGCATGAGGCAGCAGCTGACCTTTTGCGTCAAGAAAGAAGCCTGAAAACGTGTGCCCACCGCTTTTCGCCGGCTTGGGCTCTCTGGCGGCCAGCTTCGCGCGGGTGACGCGCGGTGCCGAGGTGGAGGGCGCAGCTGCCGCCGCTGTGGACTCGGCGTCATGTGCCAGCTTCTTGCGCCGCTTGTTGTTGTGCCACGACAGCCTCGAGCGGCAGCTCCTGCGCATGCACAGTTGCACAGAGGTCAGCTGCAGGAATGGGGGCTGCCAGGGCCGGGCCTGGGTGGCACTCTGTGTGGAGCTTGCTGACGACCGTTCGCGATGGTGACGAGAACACATGCACATCGATTAACAGAGAAGGTATCACGAAACAGCAAGTCCTGTGATTCGTGTGCCAGCAGTGTTAGATATTTGACCCAGACTGCCTGGACCAGCGAGTGGTTCCCTATATGGCAGCTGTTGGCACATTTATGCATGCATGTCATGGGCGAACCAACACAGCATGATAATAACTTGCTCGGAACTGTGCGCACCTCTTGTCGCCATCAAAGTCGGTGAGCAGGTGAAAGACGGAGCACTGCTGGCAGTATCGCTTGGCTTCACCGCCCAGTTGTACCTCGGGTGCCCCCGCATGTGATTTGCACACCCTGTAGCGGCGGTAATACTCCTTCTCCTTTGCCAGGTTGCGCCCGCAGCCATCCACCTGCAGGATAAGGGTTTGCAAGATCATGAAGACTACTGCATGTTGCATGGTGGCTCACGCAGCATATCTACCGACTTGCCATACAATTCCAGCTCTGCGATGAAACAAACTTGTGCCAAGAAGACTGCAGCCACAAAAACCCTGAAGCACCTGACAGATATAGGGCGTGTTGCGCCGAGTCTGAGCGCCGCCGCCGCCCCCGCCAGCCGCCTGCTGTGGCTTCTGCTGCTCCTGTTGCTCGTCGATGGGCTGGTGACCGCCCTGCTCTGCAGCCTGCTGGGGTTGCGGCTCCCCCTCTGCAGCGGCGCCAGCAGCAGCCTCGACCACGCCCTCCGAAGATGGCTCTGGCAAAGCCGAGGTTTTTTGGAACGGCTGCTGAGCCGCATCGATCAGCTGCCCCTGCGACTGCGTCGGCGACGGTGGCGACGGCGGGGCCTCTGCAGGTCGCTTCGCCAGCTGCCGCTGCGGTTGCTGCCCTGGTGACTGTGCGGCTGCATCCAGGTCTGACTGCTGCAGCTGCGGCTGGTGCGACGCAAGTGATTGCTCAGTTCGAACAGTGGGCGGCTGTTTCGGCTCTTTCGCAGTAGCTGGGGTCTGCTGCTCCTCTGGCTGGTCAGTGTGGCCCACTGCCTCCTGATCAAATTCCTGCGCTACCATGCCATTCGCTGCTACTGCCACGTCTGCGCCTAGGGCTGGCGGCGCTGCCTGCTGTGGTGCCGCCGCCGGCACATGCACCTGGAATACCGCCTCTGCGGTGGCATCTTCCTGCTCAGCGGGCTGCAAGTCCGTGCTGACGGTCTGCTGCAGCTGGGCAGCTGGCGCAGGTGCCGCTTGGGACCCCGCTGCGGTATTGGAGGTCTGCACCGCCAGTGGCTGCGATGGTGCACCTGGTCGTGACTGCTCTGCTGGCTGCTGTGCCTCTAAGAGATCTGCCTGGACGCTGGGTGCCTGCTGTGCCTCCTGCGCCGCTGAAGCTGCCTCCGAAGGCTCAGTGGCTGGCCGGATGCCCGCCTCGGACGGGCACATCGGGGCGCTGGTCCTGCTCTGCGCAGGGACAGGCCAGCTCCAAGCTGCCAAATGAAGAGGCGACTCCCTACACTGCTGCGCTTGCCAGCCTCCTCCGCCCCGCACACCTGCGAAAAGTACGTAAGTTTGAGCGTTGGACCGGCTGCGACACGTCTATCAACCGAGCTGCAGCACAGACGCCACGGACGGCAGCTTCGGCACCCACAAGCCAGCACAAGATGTCGGACGGCCGTCCAAGCAGGGTGTCGATCATGCACGGTCAGCACCGCCGTAGCCACCCGATATGCACAGGCAGCACGCTGACGGTGCAGGGACAACCGGGGGAGGACATCTGCAGCGCAGCGCACGGAACACAGCCCCACGCTCCCTGCGACGCGCTACGAGGCCAAACAGCGGTGAAGTACTGAGTGTTGACGCTCGCGGGCTGACCGACCCGGGGGTGCCCTGAGCGCCGACACATGTAGCAAATCGGCGTACGTAGCCTCGCAAGGTCGAAATGAGCAGTTTTACTATCTGTGGTGGGCTGTGACCCTGCTGTCTTTGCAAGAGGACACAAGGAGGTCCGGCCTTTCAGATTGGAGGCAGTACCTAGGAGGGACGCCGCGCCGCGAGGCGCAGCCGCGCGCCTGTATCTTGCACGCTGTCCAGACTGTTGTTTGATTGCACGCACGCGTACGCCGGCCGTCTCTGAGGATAGGTCAGGCGTTCGCAAGGAATGACGAAGTGAGGCGGGAAACCCCACGTGGACCGCAGCTGAGAGTCCGATAAATGCTTCCTGCCACCAGAATTGCTTCCTGAGCAGCTGGAAGATACGGTAGCCAATTGGTGGCGAAGAGCTGAGGAGGCGAAGACTATGGTAGAGAGGCAGGAAGCTGCGACGATATCTCGTTGGCGAAACTGAAGCACATAGTTTATAGGTGCTGCACGATGGCAACAGCGGCAGGAATCCTGACTCCACATTAACTCGTGCGCCACTGCTGCAGCCGCAGACCCTGGCCTCACCATTGTCGTGTTTTGCCGAGTCCATGCCCTGCGAGTGAGAACATGCAGAGTCTAATTGTACCGACGAGCCAGCAGGACCCTCTTGAACGAAGTGGTGCCGGCACTGGCACTCCCTACCCACACGCACTGAACGAACCCTGCTTGGCTGAGAAGATGACTGTGTCCACAATTACTCGCGCCAGGATGAGTGACTCAGCGACAGTTGCAGCTGCAACGGTAGCCGATCAACGTGATTGGCAGCAAACCTGTCAGGATTCTCGAGAAGGCTGCAGCTGTCCGGTACACTTGCCAAAGCCCACCCTGTAGCCGTGGCCCTGACAATACCCGCTGAGTGTCACCGTGTCGCCGTCCTCCAGGTACCCTCTTGTGACACCATCCGCCAGCAACACTCTGCTGGCGCCGCCTCGGGTGATCTCCAGCAAGCAGCCGCGCCCGTCCTCCGCCTGTGATGCCATCAACAGCACCGTGATCTGTCAGATGCTCCGAAATCACACCAAACAAGCAAGCCCCAGCGCATGCAACCACAGCGCATTCAATCCTGTCCCGGTCCTCAACGAGTGCCAGGCAAAAGAATATGCAGTCAGAGGATATGTTGTCAGAGGAGCATAAACAGTCGAGTGCTGCGCACCTCATGTGATAGGGTGCCAGTGCCCAGCAGGTCGCCGGGCCGCAGATTGCAGCCGCCGGCGGTGTGGTGCGCCACCATCTGCGGCAGCGTCCAGTACCTGCACAGCGCAACTCAGGTTCTGTGGCACAGATGACAGTTGAAGGCATGACAGGCGCTGCAGCAGGCAGTGTGGCGTGCTGCTGTCGGCGGCGGTGTCAAGCACGTGGGCAGCCGGACTTTGCATCTGCATGTTGTCAGCCAGTCAAAACATTGCACATGCCGGACACTGCCCGCCCATCCGCGGCAGCATGCAGCGCCAGACGGCAGCGGGCAACATGTGCGCAGTGCTCAGTGGGAGCACTGCAGCTTGTCGGCATGGTGGTCAGCACGGATTGTGGATCGATCGCTGTCGTCAAAACAGCAGACGCACGCACAGGTGGCGCAGGTTGGTGCGCGTCACGGTGGTATTGGTGGCGCTGCCCTTTGGCCGCAGCGCAACCTCCAGTTGCACATTGTAGCTATGCCTGTCAGCCTCCTGCATCACAGAGCTGTTACATCAGACAGGCTTGCACTGTGATATGTTCGAACCGCAGCTACGAGCTCAAGTGGGTCAGTTCTACCAGGCAACATCACAGGCAGGTTCTCAGTATACCGCATACTCACCTGCATGTACGGCAAGACTGGCGGATCCTGCTGCGGCGCTGGACACCTGCACAAGAGAAGCGGCATCTGCAGGTTCGTAGTAAGCAGAGGCGGGCTGAAAATCATTGACGGTCAGCTGTTCAGCATGAACGCATACCATCTGTTACACATAGCCGGGCAGTTGGGGGCACCTGAAGGGCTCCAGGGCATCCAGCGGCACCACCCATTGCGAAATGGATGTGGCCTGCGCATCAGCAGCCGCAGTCCAACTGGATGCTGCACATCGACGTGCCGTCTCTCAGCTGATGAACATCGTACGTGGAATGTGCAAGAGGTCAAGAATTCCACAGATGCTGCAGGAATGGAGGCGCCGCGTCTACTCACCCAATTTTTGCTGTTGAATGGCCCCAGTGGCTGGTACTCCCACCTTTGGATATCACGCGCGCTCCAGTCGTTCATCAGCACCATGCCGAAGATGTGCTCCTCTGCATCAGCGGCACTGATTGGCTCGCCGAGTGAGTTGCCCCGGCCAACTACATACCCCTGCGCAGCAGTGCCGACGTCAGCTGCTCGAAATCATATAGGACCAGCAAAGATCTGCAGGCGCTGTTGCAACATGTGTCACCCAACGTTGTTGGGTGCACAGCCAGCACAGCCATCAGGCAATGCTCACCATCTCGAGCTCAAAGTCTGCCGCTGCGCTTGGCCGGAAGTCAGGCTGCTGCTGCGGCTCCGACGGCGACACCTGCCCCATGGGTCGCCGCACAGACGTGCCAGACACCACGATCGAAGATGAGCGCCCATGGTATGCCACCGGCAGGTGCAACCTGTGCAACGCGCCATCATATAAGAGCCCTCGTTCCGATGCGTGTCAACTTGTGAAGAATGCTGCGTCATGCCGGTGCCGGTCGCCGGGCCAATGCACCTGAGATAGACCTCAGCCACTGATCTGTCGACATCCTGTTCCTGCTCACCAGTTTGCATTGAGCGCGTTGTCTGCCCCCCTGAACATGGCGCCCACATTGGTGGCGTGCTCCCGCGACGCGTAGAAGTCCGTGTAGTCCCCGACAGCCACCGGCAGCAGCATCTCTACATCCTCCTGCACACAGAGCTGGGGATTCGCACAGGTGGCTGTGAAGCTTCGCTACGGGAGGCGGTATGCAAGCAGCATCAACAGCAAGTACCCCTAATGTGTGCGCTGCAGTGCCCAGGTGACTACTGATGACTGTGCACAACCATCAGTGTTCTAGCACTGATCTGCAATCAGCTCACCATGGAGACGACCGCTTGTTCCTGGAACAGGGGGTCCGCCAGCATGCCAGTGGCATCTGTCAGCAGCTCCTGCAGCGTCGCCCGCACCTGGCGCCACGCTGGCCGCCCTTGTGCGAGGAAGTCGTTGAGGCTGGGCTGTAGGCGGCCGTGCCAGTTCTCAGCCAGGGGTCAGGAAATCGTAGAAGCAATGCCGGGGACACTGGCACTGCGATGCAATGCAGCTTCAGGATGCAATTCAGGCAGAAGACCTGCCTGGTGAAAGCATCTCAAGTCTGCTAGCGCTTCGCAGGAGTCGAAACAGCCTGCATCCGCAAGGCTGACCATGTCCAACACACTGCTGCCGATTGCGACGCCGGTGCGTGGTGAGTTCTTGGCGGTGCGGTGGCGGAAGATGCCAAATGGCAAATTTTGCACAGGGAAATGGCTGTCTTCGGCGATCTGCAGCACACATTGACCTAACACGCTGCTCATGGCCGCAGCAGGCACCTGATTGCTGTTCAAAGGCTGACTGGTTTGAGTTGATGACAGACGGTATGACAATCACAATGTTGCAGCGGCCGACAGTGCGGCGATACCACCGAGTACAAGTCACTGGCGATTCAATGGCAAATTGACGATGCAAGCACATGTTTGATCGAGCGGTGGGTCGATTGACCTGTCTGATCCACGCTGGGCTGAGGTGGCAGACACATACATGTGCAGGTGCAGCAACAGCGGCGAGCCGCAATTGCCAATGCACACTGTACATGCGAATGTATATGTACATTCGAGACTGTTCGAGACGCGTTCGTCTCAAGAGCTGCCCCAAAGAAAGCTGAGGTGTCGGCCGATGCACAGCAGCCACTGATGCAATACACACAGAGGCCATACAGCCAGCAGGCAGGCATGCAATGTAGGCATAGCGCGGCTAGACTCGCCAAGCTGCTTCGACCGGCCTTCAGGGGCAGCACAGCTCATCAGCAACATCTTGGCGGTGGCAGCAGTGGCGCATGCCGCAGAGCAGTGTGCACCACGCCGGTTGCACAGGCTCGGCGAGGCCTTTCGGAGCTGCTCAGCCTCAAGAAGTGAGGTCTAGTACATGCATCTTGTTTACTGCTGTCGGAAGCCTGAGGGAGGTGGGTGCCAGCAACTATGTGCGTGCCCCGTCGCCAAATTTGCAGAAGTTTCACACTCTCCTTCATGCTGATTTGCAGTGCGGAGGACGACAGGCCGCGTCTGACACAGGGCAAGGTCGCACCAGAGCTGCCGGTCCCGGAGCACATAGGGCGGCCACCCTATGCGGCAAACTACGGCCACCCTGCGTGGACGGCAGAGGTGGAGGTGCATGATAAGGAGGGCGTTGCGAAGATGCGAGAGTCTTGTCGGCTGGCGGCGCGGGTGCTGCAGCATGCAGGCACCCTCGTGAAGGTACAGACATACATTGATAGCTATGCATAGTAGCCTGTCCCCATGTCCTGCTCCTCTGCAGCGGAGCACCCGGTTGTCAGACAGCTGACATCCTCTTGTGCCTCTCGCCGCAGCCTGGGGTGACGACGGACGAGATCGATCGAGCAGTGCACCAGATGATTGTTGATAATGGCGCATACCCCTCGCCGCTCAGATATGGTGAGCATGTTGCTGTGTCTGGACTGCTGCTCATTTTGATCTCACACTGTGCCATTATTAGACGCTTGGTGTCTCGCCAGTGGGAGACCTGAGGTGTGGTGACTTCAAGCATCTCTGTGCAGGCCGCTTCCCAAAGAGCGTGTGCACATCAGTGAACGAGTGCGTGTGCCACGGCATCCCGGACTCGCGGCCGCTGCAGGAAGGCGACATCGTCAACATCGATGTCACAGTGTACCTCAATGTGAGCAGATCCTCGCACTGCAAGCGCTATGCAGTGAGCTTGTCGGGCAGCTGCTTGAGGATGTGCATCCTGGGGGGAGCTGCTTCAGGTCGCTGGCATATATCGTATTGGCAGGGTGCAGTCCACTAAATTTGACACTCGATTACCTCTTGGACTTTTGGGCTATATGGGACTAATCTGGTAATATGCATGTGTGGCTAGGTCAGCGGAAGGGCGCAACATCTCATGTATTGGCCTGTTGCTGGTGGACCTGACTTCTTACGAATCTGGCTCACTGCAGGGCTACCATGGGGACACATCAGCTATGTTCACATGCGGCGAGGTCAGCGATGTGGCGCAGCGGCTGTGCGATGCCACGAAGGAGGCGCTGCACGCTGCCATTGCGGTGCGCAGATTCGCATTGCAACTTCAGTATACCCTGCGTCATCCTCCTACATTGAAGAATGGGGTCTTCCGCAGGTACTTTGAGGATGGTGAGATGCTGCCGGAATCATTCGGCAGGTTTAAGACACTGCAATCTGGCATTGTGCAGGTATGCAAGCCGGGCGAGTACACGAAGAAGATCGGTGCTGCCTGCGCTGCCGTCGCCGACAAGCACAAGTGCGTCATCAGCACGTGATATGTTGCAGACAAGAGCACCCAATGTGGCCAAGGGAGCTGCACCATAGAACAAACCAGACTTGATCAGTCGTTGATTGCAGTGATTGGGGTTGACCCTCACCAATTGTATTGCTGCGCCCCATGCAGATTCCAGATCGTGAAGGAGTTTTGCGGGCACGGCGTGGGCGCCATCTTCCACGCGTCGCCCATGATCCTGCACAACCGCAACAACGAGCGCGACAAGATGCAGCTGGGGCAGACGTTCACCATCGAGCCGATCCTGTGCACGGGTTCGCCGCGGCACCGCACCTGGCCCGATAAGTGGACGGTGGTGCTGAATGATGGCGGGCTTGCGGCGCAGTACGAGCACACCATCCTCATTACATCGGACGGCGCGGAGATCCTGACGCTCCCGTGAGCTTCGGCGCTGGCCGGCGCAGAGAGAGAGCACCGGCTCGAGAGTGACGGTGTCTGGTTGCAGCTCCGGCTGTGATAGCGGGCAAGCTGCCAGCAGGATGATGCCAGCAAGCATTTGACAGCCAGCAATCCCAGCACGTATGTCTTTGGAATTCGTGTGAGCCTCTGGCATGGACCTGATCACCAGATTGCCTGCAGCACGCAACATCGTCATTACAATGAATGTGCTTTGTGTGCTGCCCAACCTAACCAGTGGCAAGCGCTACCACCAACCCAAGCACCAGTGTCGCCACCCCTCCCACTCTTGTAGCGAGCAGCACAATGACCTTTGCTGCCGCGGATACCTGCCCAACCCCATGGCGAGCAGCATACCACTTCCTTCCATGTCCGTTGAATGTACCCTGCGCATTCCCAGCCTGCCGAATCCTTTGACCGGCGGATCTAACCTGGCTACCAGCATCCAATCAACAGGTGCCAAGGGGTTGTAGGAGCGCGCCTTCATGTGGCACTACGTGGAGGTGCATTGCAGCTGATTGCAACATGGCTGCGCTGCAATCCATCAATCACGTCGGTCGTGTGGCGCGAGGATGACACTGGTCTTGTAACCTGCCCATCTGATGCGGACGCATCACACTCGGGCTCATTTGAGATGTCGGGTGCTAATGACAATTCGCACACGATCTTAAGCAGGCTGCATTCCGATGCTACTGTTTGCAACATCTGTCGTGTACGTGCTGCATCAGACCACGACAATGCTATGAGTTATCAGGGGTCCTTGGTGCAAAATGACCACCAATGCCACCAAAAACCAGTTTCATCCTGCCATACTACTCCCTGTTGCGCCCATGCACACACAGTAGCTGTTTTGCTGCTACGAGAAAGTAGCGTCCAACATGGTACTGTGCCAAGAAAGCGCCAACTGGAAGCTGCTGCCGCCCCGTCTCGGTTGCAGGTGGCCAGCAAACCCATCACATTGGACTGAGCACCAGCTATCATGCTCCCACCGGTGTCAGCACCGATGCGCAGCGCCCAATGCTGCGCCACGACGCCTCGCAGCCAGTCTCCAGCCGAGTGGCGGCTTTACCTCCGCCGACATGCTGCAGCGGTGGCGGCTCGACGGTCACGCTTCTGCGGCCGCTCACTTCTTGGCGGCCTCTGGTACATCCGCCTCCCCCGTCTCCTCCGGCGCCGGCGGGTGGATGAACGTCTGGTCGATCCAGCCGAAGGGCTGCAGTCAAGGCCCAGTGCGGCTCAGCCGCTGCCGTGCGTCTTTGTTAGGGCTATGTGGGACGGTGGCGACGTCACAAAGAGGAAGCACGAAGCACCCAACAAAGCCGATCAGAAAGCAGACGTAGCTGAAACCACGTCAGTTGAGTAATCACACTCTTCGCTGTGTTTGACGCAGACAGCACAGATGCTGGGAAGACAATCTGCGCACAGTGGCAGCATCATGACCGAGCCCACCTGCACCAGGAAAATGGCCGCTGTCAAGGCGGTGGCGCCCCACAGCGCCGCGCCCCTTGGCTGGTATGAGGGGATGAACTGCTTCAGGTAGTAGGCCTGCGAAGACAGGGAGGTGTCAGTTGTCAGTGACAACATTTACAGAGGCCCCACAGCAGGCAGCCTCCGTAACAGCACCAGTGAAACTCAATCAAATATCGCGGCAGCTAGCAGTCGTCGAGGCACGGCCATACCCTGGGGATGTTATGGCCAGTGCGCTGCCAGTCTTGGGGCTGTGCGGCCATTGTACCCGCCCACAGCTAGCCCCTGGTGAGCCGGCAAGGCCTCGCAGTTCCAATCTGATCAGATCGGCTTCCCAAGTGCAGTCAGATTACACAGCAGCCGAGCGAGGCCCGAGAACAGCTGAGAATTGCTTGGCCTTATTCCCCTAGTTTCTTATACCCTTTGTGTACTGTGCCGTACACTTGACATGTTGAAGGCTCTAGAATGGCACCGACAGGCATAGGCGGCTCTGTCAGCAGTGTGACGCAGCGCAGCTGGGGGATGAGCGGCATGTGGTGTTTGAGTGCGCAGCATTCCAGCATATCCGGGACGAGTTCTCCGAGTTGTTTTGGGAGGGGCAATCCATGCTGGAGTTCATGAACCAGATTGACCGGCGAGCTGTGCTAGACTTCATCGTGTCGTGTTTCGGCAGCATTTCTGAGTCTGGATGATGATTTCGCAGCGAGGGGCTCCCGCCCTGTAGCTGGCACCCTTTTAGCCCCCTAGGGCTTGCGACATGGTGTAACGTCAATCTCTCTAGAGCCTCGTCGCATCACACCATCACACATTTGCAAGCTGACACAGTTGCAGAGTGTCCCAGATTTTCAAGTGCTGTCTCTCGAAGCTGCGGTGCACTCGTTCAGGGCCGCAAAGCCATAGCAGAGTACAGTTTGGGCTGCGGCGTCGCTGACCAGGGTGCTCCTCACACCGAGCAGAGCTTGAGACGTCAGTGCTGAACGCCAAGGCTCCTTGGCTACTCACATCGGCTGGTATCAGCAGACCTGGCACACCAATGGAGGAACCGCAGCGCAAGGTGGTTGTGTGCCCGCTGTGCGCCAAGGCGGTGACATACTTCCCCGAGGCGGAATCCGCGGACGCCGCCGTCGACCGGCACACCGCGCGCGACTGCGACCCAGCCAACTACGGCCGCGTGCACAAGAAGCGGCGGTGCCCGGTGCCGGGCTGCAAGGAGCGCCTGACGGCAACAAATGTGTACAGGTGCCAGGCATTTGCCAGCAGCAAATGTGTGTGCGAGTGCTGTCCACGCAGCATGGACAGAGGTTGCAGGTGCCGACAACCTGCAATGTGTCATTGCATGCAGGTGTCGCGACTGCAGCATGGAGGTGTGCATGCGACACCGGTATAATGCAGCAGACCACGCGTGCGTCGGGAAGCCAGGTATCTCTTCGTCATGTGTGCTATGAGCATAACGTTGTGTCTGCAGTCTTGACTTGTCAGACATCCAGGGTTGCCACAAACGACGTGCGTGATACATCTCCTGTGCTGTGGAGTCACTGCAATATGGCTGCATATTCTGAGCGTCTGTTCAAGCTCTGCAGCTCCCGGCCCCTCAGCGGCAGCACGTCGGCAGCTCGGCAGCTTGCTGCGGGGGCTGCGCATGACCGACGCCGCAGACGCAGTGTCTCAGCCCACAGCGTCAGCACGGCCGGCTGCAGCTGCGGTAGCCGGGCGCCAGACTGCTACACACACAGGCAGCCGGAGCCCGAAGACAGCGGGCAGCGGTAGCGGCAGCGGGAGCGGCGGCGGGAGTGGCTTCTTCTCACGGGCGGCGGCGGCATTACAGGGCTGGCGCAGCAACCCGACGTCCGTGCAGGCGGACCCCTCGAACAGCGTCCGCGGCTCTGCGGCCCGTCGGCAGCAGCAGCAGCAGCAGCAGAGCAGCGCAGCAGCAAAGGCGTCAGCACGGCAACAGCAAGCCGCGCTCAGCCCCATAGAGGTTTGTGCGGACTGCGGAGCACACTTTGACACGGTGCGTCATCTGCATTGCACACTTGCCTGAAGAGTTGCACACGCTGGGGAAGCACACAGGACGGACGGCACATGACATAGATTGTGCACTTCAGAGGATCATGTCTACGAGCAGACTTCTATCATGACCTGCTCAGTGTCAACCTTCCTCTCTCATCTGCTCCGCAGATTGGCGAGCTGATAGCGCATGCTGAGGCGCGACATCTAGAGGCCCGGTGACAAACCACTGCTTTCAGGGTGGGTTGCCGCTGTCAAGCAAGCTGTATGTATACGTTTGCGGTCTTGAAGTGCAGTGTGAAGTGGTGCAAAGCAGCTTGCAGACCGCAAAGGTGTAGTCCGTGCAGAGCAGCCCGATGATACATCTCAAAGCAAACAGAGCAGCAGATTTGAGTCTTTCTGATGAAGAAGTGAGCTGCGGCATTCAGACCACCGACATTTCTTGCTGTACCTCGGTGCATGACACAACACTACCTCCGCCATTCTGCATCAAACATCCTGCCAAATCATCACATGCTGCGTTGGCTGAATGTCCAATTGCAAGTAGACACAGCTGTGGCTTGATACATCAAGTGTCATGTCAAAGAGCGCACTCATGCACACAATCATGCATTGCCCGAGGGCATCTGTAGTCTAATCTCTGACCAAGCTGTGGGTTGCGACCTTCGTGAACGACAATTCCAGTCCACTATTGAGCCCTTTGACATCGATCTGCCCGTACTGTGCATCCCAGGCGCGCATCTCCGCCATTGTGCCCGAGTCGACCGCCACGGAATGCACCGTGCCCCTCTGAGCCGACAAGAAGTCCGCGGCACTGAAAGGCCGCAGTTCCGCGGGGTCCGTGGCGTCGGCCTCCTTTGCCACTGCATTGCACCTCGCCAGCAGCCGCCCCCGCAGCATGTCGCCGTCAGTCATGTTGGCACTGTCGTCACCGCCGGCGTCGGCATTGGACAGGCAGCCTTTCTGCTAAGTGGCGCCGCTGGCTGCTGGCATGGCGGTGGCATCGGGCGCAGTCACGATTGCTGTCCAGCAACAGGGGCATCGGCTGCCTCGGCAGTGGCGAAGGCGGCAGCGGGCACCTCTGCTGCGGCTGTGATGCCATTCTGCATGCCCCCGCCGCCAGTGTCGTGCAGCACGCTGTTGCTGCTGCTGCAGCTGCTGCTGTTGCCGTGCAGGCGCACAGCTGCTGTCAGTCGAGGCGTGCCCAGAGCAGCCGCCCGTGACAGCCGCCTTGCAGAGTCAGCTCGACCCTGCTTTCAAGTCTGATGGAATCCTGGTGTGTGACCCTTGTCGCGCATTGAGGCAGAAAACCCGAAAGGAGCCATAGTGAGAAGCACGCACAGTGCTGCAGGGTCGATGCGCTCGTGGCACCCGTCCTTCTGCGACTACACTCAGCGGCAGCAGAAGCGGCCGGCCGCCACCACATTGCAGGTGCCGCCGCCGCCAGCATCGTCTGCCAATGTGTAGCGGCCGCCTGGTGCAGCACCATTGCCCTCGTCCGTGCTGCAAGCCCCTCTGCCGCAGCCAGCACTCGCCCTGGCGACGGCCTCACGCACGCCACCGTTGCAGGCGGCGCCGCCGCTGCTGGTGCCTGTGGGGCCGGCGCTGCCGCCAGCACCCCAGCTGCGGCAGCGGCTGCTGCCGCCATCAAGGCTGCCGTCAGCTGTGATGCCTGCCATGGTGGCAGCGCTGCGCTTGGAGCCGCTGATGCCAGACAGGCTGGAGCCGACAGCCGTAATTGCGCTGTCCTTGGGAAGCGGCACCTCCAGGGCCGCTTCGAATGTGTCCAGCCTGTAGATGTTTCAAAACTACATTTCATTGAACGGATCGATTGAACGGACAACAGGAAAAGGAGTGTGAATGCACGACTGAGCGGTGGCCGCAATGGTGCTGTGTGCTGGCAACAGAGCCTCTGGCATGTCATGCTAGCACAGCCATCTTGCACTGCACCAACAGCCGATCCCTGGAGCCCGCATGGCAAATATGACGTGACTTCAGCAATGCAGCATGGATGTTGTACCACCCATCCTGCCTCGCGCAAAGTCGGCACGGCTGTGTCGAGAAGAGACAGGGTTGTGCTAGCGCTGTGTGACGCCGTAAGCAGGGGATGGGATGGCCGAGCTGTGCTGAATTCATACAGTTGCATCATGCATTAGGGATGCGTGTGGCAGTTTCACCAAGAAGAACTTTGGCAACCTGCTCAGCACACTGTGCCATCAATACCTGCCATGTCATCATACCAGTCTGAGGCGCAGCGCTCTTCCGCTTCGCATTCACACAAACTTTGCCAGCTGCAATTGGTCAATGGTCGCTCACCCGGGGGCCAGCGGCGGCGAGTCAGCAGGCTGCCCTCTGCTGAGGCATCACTGGTCAGCGGCTCGAGCAGACATGCTCTTCGACTGTATGTTTGCACACGCTGACTGCAACCTCCGAAGACTCCCACCCGTGGGGCAGCGGCGGCGTGTCCAGCAGGCTGCCCTCCGCCGAGGCTTCCTCAGTCAGCGGCTCGAAGCCCTCAATGTGGGCGGCGCAGGAGGCGTGCAGACGACGGAACACCTCACGCGCTGTTGGCCGGGCATCCTGCAGATTCGAAGCACTTTGAGCCACTGCGTGGTTAGCGAACCTCGTCTGCGATCTTCGTCTGCAACAGAAAAATCTCGGTCATCGGAGGCTTCGAAAGGCCCTGATGTGGCGGCGCTGGGGGCCAACCCCTCATGTGCGGTCGGCCGGGCACCCTGCAGTCAAAATGCGATGGCAGGGTCAACACGGATGCGGTCTGCCTCGAGATGAAATGGACACCTCTAAAGGTTGACTCATCTGTTTGAGCTGTGTGCACATTTGTTTCGGCTCTCCTGTGCGCAACCTGCAAAAGGCACACAAAGTAGCACGGTATGTACGAAGTCTTGGAGCTTCAGTGGCTGAGGACACTTTCATCCTGGCAGCCAGCTGCACAGTCTTCGTTTTCCTGCCAATTGCAGTCGCTGATGCTGGTGAATTTGGGGCCAGCTCGCCACACGAGACAGCCTGGCCAGTACAATACCAAGGCAGGTGGATGCTGGCGGATGTGAATCGCCCTGCGTGATGCATTATCAAGATGCTGGCAACAGCAGGCACTCTCCAATCATTTTGTGAAAAAGTTATGTGGTTGGAGAGGGCGTCTCGCTCGTACCCCACCCGCCGTCCCATGGGCCTATGTGTTTGGTCACAGACAGTTCGGGACACGACAGACAAGTTGGGACACGCTGTCAATCTTTGCGGGGATTGGTGCGCGCCGGTGCGAAGGTGGTGCAGTCGTTGATGAGGTCGATGATGTCGGGCGGGCAGTCCCGCGGCGCCTGCGGTACTGCCAGCCGCCCGCGCGATAACGGCGCCTCCCTCGTCACCATCTGCACACCTTGAACGAAATCTCAGAAGCCATTCGACGGCCAGATTGTCTGATCCCAGGGGCGCGTGCGACACCGCCAGCCGCCCGCGCGACACCGGGGCCTCCCTGGTCACCATCTGCAGAGTGTGCAACAAGATGTCCAAAGGCTATTCTCCAGCTCAGATGCCATACGGTACATTGAGCAGGACCAGGCGAACGCCTCCGGCACCGCCGGCCACGCCCGCGACACTGGCGCCTCCCCCATCATCATCTGCAGGGCATGCCAGGGACTTATGAATTGACAGCCGGCTGAAGGTATTGTTCCTACGTGTGATATGGTGCTACATGGGGAACGAGCTGAAGCACAGCCAGCCGGCTGCGCCTTCCAGATCACCATCTGCAGGGCATGAGGCGAACTTGCGCTCTCAAACGCGTGCACTTGCGAAATGATTTCAAGAGTGTTGTCAGCATCTCAGGAAATAGACAGCGGCACGGCCAGCCGCCCACATGCGTGCGACACCCGTGCGTCCCTTGTCAAGAGGCATGTAGCACGTTTGTATCTGGAGCGCCTGTGGCACTCCAACTACTGATGTATTGAAGGTACTCTTCTGCAGAGAAAGCGGGCCTTTCATGCACAGCAGACATCTTACTGAGAGTCAGACATTTGGAAGCTATAAGATCCAGGTCAATGTCTCATGAGCAGCATTTGGGCACTGCATATACCTCTAGACATGAGCATGGTCAGCTGCTGTACAAATGTTGAGTACTAACTGCACGACCGTGCCGAATTAGCATAGCACTTCAAGCTATAGCAGCGTCACCTCCTGCAGCATGACGCCCAGCGAGAAGATGTCGCTGGCGGTAGATACCTGCTGGTTTAGTAGCATCTCCGGCGCCGCATACGCAAATGTCCCTGCAGAGCATTGCCAACTGCCTTCGTACCAGCCTCATGACGCGATGCCATCAGCTGGTTCTTTGTGGACAAAGCAGCAAGGTCAACGCAGAGAGAAGGCGCAGCTGCAGGCGAGATGTCACAGGTGCACGTGCGCACATTCCATGACATTGGAGTGATGGGTGACGTTATCCAGCACGCGGGCGAGGCCGACATCTGCCACCTGCGTGCACACCGTGCCGACCTTGGTGATATCAAGAAGCTCCCCACCAAAGGCCTGCCCGAGCAAAACTCGTTTGCTGACCTCAGCGCTGGTCCTGCGATGCAATGTCGACTGCAGCCACGCAAGATTCTCACGGCACCTTTGCGCAGTCGCGGCCAGCAGTCAGCAGGATGTTGGACGTCTTCAGGTCGCTGTGGCACACCTATGCGCAAAGAAAAGATGTGAGAACCAGCTGCAAGAATTCTGCATCGGCACTGGGACTGACATGCTGGACTGGACTGCCTGTCGGCATTCTGGTCAGCATAGTAGACGCTCATCCCCACATGCAGCACCAGTGCAGAAAATGCGCTGTGATGTGGTGATGGCCACTCCTCACCATCGACCTTCGAACATGCGGAAAAAACTACTGCGCAGCATTTCGAGCTGGGCTGTTCACCTCGTGGGAGTGCAGGAAGTGCAGCGCCCGGGCCACGTCCAGCGCTAGTTTGTGGCCCTGATGGTACCAGGCCATGCGCTCGTCCCGCGGCAGCGCCGCACACAGGTCACCACCTGCCGAACATGGACGACAGCTGGGCTGACATGCGCAAGTAGGGTCTGGTCATCTCAGATGGGCTGTGCGGTCTGGCGGTCTCGTCATTGCTGCAGCAGCATGTATACATGCTTCGCATAGCGAAAGTGTCTTCAGTGGCGAGGAACAGCTTGCTGCAGACGCCCTTCGACAAGGAGCCACTGTCACAAGGCACATCAGGCAAGCGCAACGGAGCTACTGAGCGCCACCAAGCAGCTACAGCTGGGTGCGCCACAGCAGCTAGATGCTTGACATGCCTTTGTCAAGTGTGACGGTGTCATGTTACAAAACGCTGGGCTTTGAACACCTGGCAGACGCAGCTGCGAACTGCGCCCTATGTGCCCGCCCTGTCCCAGGACAGGCAGCAAAGGCGCGCAGCCTGGCCAATGGCGCAAGCAGCGGGACTACTATGCGGCCTGGCAAGGAATCCAAAAGGTCCTCAGCTACGAACATGAGAAGCAGTGGCCATCGGCTCACACCTGCCATGTATGAGCAGGGGGGCGCGCTGCCGGGCTGGGGGCAGACGCCATGGCATTTTCAGTTTGATCGCGTCAGCTCTCGAGGCGGATGGTTACACTGTATGTGTGACAGGGTCGCTGCACACCTGCCATGTACTCGAGGACCAGCAGGGGGGCCGCGCCGCCGGGCTGGGGGCAGATGCCGTAGAACTGCACGATGTTGCGGTCGTATGACAGCCCCTTCAGCAGCGCCACCTCCTGCAGGCAACAGCTCGCATGGGGGCTCAAGCCACACCGAGCTTGACTGCTCAAGCGTCAGAGATGACTGCAGGAGCTGCAGTTACAGACTCGAGGGGCTATCCTGCCTGGACGTTGTGTGTGCAGCCTCGCACCACGCACTGCAAGTATGGCGTCATGCATGTTGTGGCATCATGCATGCTCTGACTCAAGTGCTGAGCCGTGTGGTGTCTGCTGTCGACACTGTCAAGTCCTGGAATCGACACTGTCAACTCCTGGAATTCATTGTCGACTTGGTGCACCTGTGGCGGTGCCAGCAGAGCATGTTATCTGTGCTGGGCCACACAGTTGACAGCTGCGCTATTGCAGTGGCAGCAGATGCTCCCTGCGTGATGGGCTTGCCGCTTGCGACCTTCAGGCACTGCCTGACTGGCCCACACAGACCTTACATCTAGCATCAGCTGGGCTGAGTCAGCAGAGTGCTCGACAGCAGAGTGCTCGAGGTCAGTCAGCAGAGGCTGTTCGCATCCGCAAAGTTGAGGACACTCACATCGATGAACTTCTCGAGGTCGGTGCCGCCCGCGTGGCGCAGCTGCTTCACCGCCACCTCCTGGACACCCCGTAGCAGCCCCTTGTACACCTGCATAACACAAACCAGATAACGGAGCCTGAAACACCATGTGCATCAGAAACCTTGCTGCACATATTACCAGGCAGCTCTGCCAATTCAGCAACGAGTTTGCAGCCACTCCACTGCTGCAGCACCCCCTTGCACACCTGCATTTCTACACCATTGCTATCGGCATTGCTATCAGCATGAACAGCGCCAGCCTGATGTTCATTTGCTGTGCCCAGTTTCAACACTCACGGCGTGCACAGCCCTTCCAAACAAAGGAACTGGGGACAGCAGCCAGGGCTGTTCATGAGTGCGTCAACTGTGTGAGATCCTCAGCAAGGTCACTGTGAGGTATAGCACAGGTGCAACATGGATGAATCAGTCTGAAGCTCTGCGCCACGCACCCTGCCAAAGCCGCCAGATCCCAGCAGCCAGGGCCGGCCATCAGGGTGGGAGGATATTGACAGGTCCTTGGCGGGAATGACCCAGCCCCGCAGCCGTCGGTCCAGTTCAGCCAGCTGGTCTTCAGAATCTGGGACCAGCAGAACACGAGAGGTTGAATCTGCAAGTGCAGCATGGCAGCATGAGACAGCGTGTCTGATGAACATGTGCCAGTGCAATGCGACATCAAAGGGTCAGCTTCATGGCGTACAGCAAGGGTGGGCGGACATATAACTTGTGTCCATGTCGAAGCTGGTCCACTGACTGCACCTGCAGAGCGGCGCCGTCGTCGGCGCACAAAGAGGAGTGCTGCGGCAGCACATAACATAGTATCAGAACATGCTCTATTTACTCTTTGCAATACGGCTGCAGATGCTGATTGGTGCAGTCAACAAGACGGCATGGCAACCGGAAGACAGCCACATGGGGATGTTGGTGTTTGAGCATGCAGCGCCGAGTGTCACCAGCGACAGCCTTGGCCAGCATGCCAAGCGCGAAGGCAACTGCGCCGATGGCAATGCCGGCAATGGCGCCGCCTGACAGGCCGCTGTGATGGTGGGTCGGCGGCGCTGCAGCAGTTGCAGCGGGAGGTGTTGGCGGTGATGGGGGTCCAGGCCTGCAGTATGTGGGGAACCACAGTGTGTGCTGTCAGCCTGAGAAGCGGGGTCTATCAAAGCCGCCATCGTGGTGGTGAAGGTCTACTGCAGCCCCTGGCGAGGGATGTGCTGGCGGTGAGGCGACCGGGCGCATAGGCGTGCCGTCCCGAAAATTTAAACGAACTTGTTGTCAGACTGATATGTATGTTCGGATGATGGTGTAAACTCGGTGCCAGCAGCAAGGACAAGCGAAGCGGCACCAAAAGACGCAGCGCAACAGCGTCATGACGGTGCAGCTACATCCTTGCGTGTGGGTCTGAAGGCCTGAAGCGGTGCACACGTGCTGCTTTGCACATGCTCTCGAAACAAAACCTGTCCGAGGAGTAATCGAAGTTTCCCGACATGGATAGTGTCACACCTGACATAAGGCCGAATGGACCGGTTGGCCCAGCCCTGCTCAGCCTCAGCCGCCAGCTGCAGGACATTTGCAGTCGGCCATGACGCTGAGACATGACTGCATGCTTTGCCCCGGCAGCAAGGCAGCTGCAGCGGCGGGCTGCCGCTGCCTTTGCGAAGGAAATGCCATTGCAAGCAGCACTATTCCTCAATGCACAAGAAAGCAAGGCCGTGCCGACATCGTGCATGCAGTTGGCTACACAGATCATGAAGTCAGAAAACTTACGGCAGCGTAAGGCGACATGTCGTCAGCGGTGCTGACATTCATGATGCGGACATTGCCCGGCATGCCAACAGACCCCAGCGCTGCCAGTTGAGGCGCCAGCATCCCCTGAAACTCCTGTGCACCATTGTGGCGGATGATGCACGGTAACTGGGGCAGGAGCGACAGAAATGTGCTGTTCTACTAAGCAAGCGGTGTTGTCACGATCGGACATGTCTTGCTTGGTGACATGGTGCGATTCAATGCCATCGACTGTCAAACTCGGGAACCTGTGGAGTGAAGTTGGCCGGCTGCTGCTGGGTGCCAGCGACGAGGGTCACATACGACATGCCCAACCCTGGCGGCTCGGCGATACTGGTCACTGCGGTCGCAAATAGCTGTGGCACGCTTGTGTAGGCTGCGACCAGCAGCGCCGTCTGTGCCGGCACCGGCAGCGGCACTGGGTTGTAGGTGACCTGCATGCTGCATGCATATTGGTGACGAAGTAGTTCACCAAAGTTGGATTGAGCGTCTGGAGGCCTGTCGATACTCTATGATATGTTGCAGCGTGTTTGGGCTGCTGCCTTGATGGTGTATTTGTGGGCAGCTGCTAGAGGATCAGTTTGGCAGTCGTGACAGCAGTAGTTGAAAGAGCACAGATATCTACGATGTGTCCATGATGACATGACGTAAGGGTTGTCTGTCCTCAGATTGCTTTACCTCGAGCACTGCCTGGCACACGCTCATGGAGGTGTCCATGAAGCTGGGCGGCATGCGCAGGATGAGGATGACGCCGCCCGGGAGGGCCTTGAACCCTGTTGGCACGAACTGGACCTGCAAGCGTGCAGCTACAGGCCTGGTGCCGACGAATATGGTCCATGCAGACAGAGCTGTGATGGTCAGATGATGACGCCAAGGTGCCGCCTGACAGCCCCTGTACTGCCATTCCACAGCCTTAAGTTCTTGAGGATCTCTGTCAAATGTTGTCAAGCGAGGCTGCTTGGGCAATGACCTTGCCACACATGAGATCGTCATGCAGCTATGTTACCATGTCCCACATGCTCCAGCTGCGGGAAACAGGCCATGTAACACCATGCTCTCTGGGATGTGACAGGTGGTGTGGACCATCTGAGCTGAGGCAAATTGAAGACCGCAGATACAAGCAGGTGCTTCCTGGGCAAGCGCCTGCCGTGTCCATACTATCCTCAATGCAGAGCAATGCATGGCTGTATGCTGCGCAAGGTTGCTTCCTTGCATAGTATCAACACATGCATTAGAAAGGCTGATGAACGGGACAGACGCTGGCAATTATCGTCAGGGAGGACTGTTGCTTTATGCTAAGTTTCACCCAACAGTGTACTTGTGCAAGATGACGCAGGGCCTCATCAGGCGGGACCAGGCTTGCTATGTAGGACGGGTGTGCTGGACTCTCAAATGTGGAAGACCTCAGCAGACATCCACGATCGCCATTTGCAGGTTGTGAGAAGCGCACTGCACACCTGGTAGCCTTGGGCATACATCGAGGAAGGCAGATTCCCAAGTGCAGCCATGAGGCCGCGCTGTCCATTGACGCTGTTCTGCGACGCCAGGCTGGCCAGCAAAGTGTATGTCACATCCGCTGCGTCTGCGGTGCAAGCACATTCGGGTTGGCCCTCTGCTTTGCTTGTATGTTGAAGATCTGCACTTCCACTCAGGAAGTTATAGTGGCAAAAGGATTATCAGTGGATTCAGGCTGGGTGCACTTGTGGTGCAACAGATCAGCAATGTAACCAGTCACGAATGTCTGATGCAGGCCTGCATCAGTGGCCAGGCTGCTTCCGTAGGCTGGCGCATCATGGGAAGGCTGCAGATCCGCCAGACGGCGCGCCTGCAATACAAGGAGCAGCCAGCTCTGACAGCTGTGACAAGAGGCTGCCAAAGTCCGCCAAGGAAGATGCAGACTGCTGTGCAACGCTGCGATTTGCAGACAAGCTGGGACTCGAAGTGTTATCAGGCTTGCAGTGTTGTGAGATGGCATGCCTGTCTGCGGCGCATGGGTGCTGGTGCTGCGGCCGCATTTACACGAGTGGATGCACTGCTTGCAGCCGTCGCTGCTGCTGCTGCAGCGCTGCTGCTGTCCTGTGCAGTGGTCGAGGAAGCACGAGCCGGGCCAGCAGCTGGCGCCGGCATCGCAGCAGGCGGCGCTGGCAAGGTGCCGCTGACGGCGGCCTTCCCGGAAGCCGCAGCAGCAGAGGCAGCGGGTGACGTGGTGGCGTCTGACAAGCTGTTGATGGGTGCAGACCATGCAGGCGTCGCCTCAGTCTCCACCTGCATGCACTTGGCAACAATTGGATACCCCACGCTTTTGTGGGAACCATCTTTGTCCACACTGTAGGCAAGCCATCAGCATGACAACATGGCAGCCCAGGTCTCTGCCTGCACATGGTGCACCGACCAGGTCCGCAGGCCTGATGTCAAGGCAGCAGACATCAGCAACACGGCAGTGCAGAGCAGGCCCACCTGCAGGTTGAACAGGCTTGTGAAGGCTTGCTCTGCACTGCGCTTCAGGGCGAGCTCAACGTCCGCAGTGATGTTGCCCATCTGGGGCCCAATGACCCGAAAGGAGACCTGCAGCATTGAACATGTAGACCTGATTGGGATGCAGCAATCCGGGATTCAGCGGTTGGTGAAACATCACTGGCATCTCGCGGCAGCAGCATGCAATGCAGTAGGTCCACACAGGAGGGCTGGTGTGCATCATGGTGCGGCTGACGCACCGTGAAGATGGGGACGACCTCGTTGCCGAACATTTCGCCAGGGCGCACAAGCTGTGTCATCTTGACGAAGCCGTAGTCATCGCCTGCGAATAGCGCCGCAGTAATTGCGTCAGCATGCGAGGGAATGAACACTTCTGTGGCTTTGCACATATTGAGGACATCGCTTCACAGTTGCTCGCATCACGAAATTGTCTCTGATACTCACACAGCCTGCTGCTATGCGTCATGAGGCATGTCATGTGCCATCAGCCTGCACAATGCCACGCGTGATGGTCAATTTCAGAGATTACGCACCCGCTGCTGGGGCAGCGGCAGGCGCAGCCGACACTGATGGTGGTGCAGCCAGTGCAGGGGTTGCGCCGCCACAGGAAGCTAGAGCGGCCAGCAGCACCAGCATCGCAGCCGCAGCGGGATGCCAGGACCAGCGACAGCTGGCTGGCCACCTCAGCAGCATCATGCCGGTCGACAAGCTGCACCAGGGTTGCCACGTGCAAGCCGACTCGGGTTTCCCCGGGGATGCAGCTGCTGAGCAATCAGCCAGAGCGCTTGTTGCTGCGGCGATGACAGGAACAGCGGCGCCTTCCTGGTGATGCCCAACGGTGAAATCGACCCGCTTTCAGGTCACGGGTCGATCCCGAGCCAGCCTCAGCGCTGCAGGTCCTTACCTGCAAGGCAGATGTACATAGTCATGATCAGCGCGATGCATAACATGACGTCAAGCCAAGCCGGTGTGAAGGCCCGCCCGATAGGCTGGTGCCGGCTTCTTGACTTGCAATACAGGTTCTAGGTACTCTGCAACAGTATCTAGACTAGGGGGCTGGAATACTGGTCTACATTCAGCGCGGTGGGACAGGGCCACTCGAGTGCGAGGCAGCTTACCTGAGTCCAACCAAGCCTCCGCCAAATAACCCGCCACTGACACGCTTCGGGAAAGCTTGGGCAGCCCCACGAACAACATCAAGCCGGCCGACAAGGGGTTGTTGCACCAATTACACACAATTTCCCTCTTTGGAAGCTGGAAGCACGAAGCAGTTCACTTGCTGTGTCAAGACCTTGCACCAGCGTTATCGACCTCCTTGACTGGAGGCGCCTTGCGTCTGACTTCAATACTTCAATACTTATCGACGCTTCTTTGCATCCATTTACGAAGCAGCTGATTCCAGCGTGGACGCCATAGTACGATCTTAAGCTGGCTGCTCCGGCGCACCCTGCGCCGGGCGCATGGCAGGTGCTGTGGGATCCTGTGATCCTGCCGGTGCTGGACCGAGAGCATGTGCTGATCGTGGACATGTTAAGACACATCAAGCACAGCCTTGCATGTACGGCCAGGTCATGAGCTGGAGCATGCAGCAATGCAGTAGCAGTGGCCAAAAGGGGCTGTGTCGCGACGGGAGTTTTACCTGACTCTGCTGATGCAGCTGGCCGTATGCACAGGTATGGCAGCCACCTGAGATCTGCAAGCCGCAGGTTGGCAAGCTGGCTGCGCGTGCTTTAGGGGCAACATCTAGACGCCTGGCGATTGTCATATGATAACAGTGAATCGCTGCTGGGAGCAGCTGCAAGTGTTTGTGCAAATTGCAAATTGGTGTATGCGAAGCAGCTTTCAACCTGCACAAGTGTACACTACTGAAGGGCGGCCGACTGACTACTTCATGGCAGCATCGCATCGGCATGTGTGAATCTTCTGTTCAAGCGGAGTGCGACAGTGAAGACCACCGAAATCCTCTATTGACCCTAAATGCCTGACACAACATGCTACGGCCAATCGCAATCAAAACTCTTGCCAAATCACTACACGCTGCATCGAATGAATGCACGTAACACACACACAGCGGCGGCTTGGTACATCAAGTGCCCATGTCAAAGAGCACATTCTCACAAAGTGTCATTTGAATGCTAGAGCACCTGCAGTGGTAACCTGTACGAAGCTGATACTTGCGGCCTTTGCGAACATTATCCCCTCGACCAGTTCGATTCAGGGACACAGCGTCTCAGCATCAGCAGAGAACGAAAGCTGAGGAAACCAGCAGGCCCCTCGCCGGCCTCACTTCCTGTGCCACCCCTCCTGCTGGCCAAACATGAAGGAGGACAGCTTGGGGTTCCAGGCCTTGTGGGATCCGCCCTCCCCTGCTGCCGCCGCCTCTCGAGCAGTAGCCTGCTGCAGAGGCGCCAGTCGCCCACCCAGCAGCAGCCGGCCCTCACATAAAGGAGGACAGTTTGGGGTTCCAGAACCCGCACTTGCCGCCCTCCCCTGCTGCTGCCGCGCTGTGAGCACGAAGTCGCCATGGAAGTGTTTTGGCAGCCAAGGCCACCTGCCCAGTAGCCTGCTGCCCTTCACATAAAGTAGGACAGCTTGGGGTCTTTAGGCCCCGTGGGCGCCGCCCTCCCCGCACTGCGCCCGCCCTGTAAGTATGGGGCTTGCCGCGGCAGCGCCAATCCGCCTGCCCAGCAGGCTTTGCCCCCTCACATGAAGTAGGACAGCTTGGGGTTCCAGGCCCCGCGGGCGCCGCCCTCCCCGTACTGCGCGTCCCAGGCGCGCAGCTCTGCCATGGTGCCCGAGTCGGCCGCCACCGAGGGCGCAACATCCCGCTGAGCGGCTGTGAAGTCGGCGGCGTTGACGGGCCGCAGCTCCGCCGGCGCCGCGGCATCGGCCTCCGCCGCCACCGCCTCGCACTCCGCCAGCAGGCGGCCCAGCAGAGCGTCGCCGCTGGCCGTTTCGATCTCAGCGGTGCTGCTGCTGGCGGCGATGGCGGTAGCGGACAACTTGTTTGCCTGGGATGGGTTGCCGCCGGCCGCTGGCATGACGGCGCCATTGGCTGTGGGCACAATGACTGTGGCGTCGCCAGCAGCATGGGCATCAGCGGCCCTGGCTATGGCAAAGGCGGCAGCAGGCACCGCGGGCACCTCCGCTGCGGCTGTGATGCCATTCTGCATGCCCCCGCCATCGGTGTCGTGCAGCATGCTGTGGGTGCTGAAGCCGCTGCCGCTGCTGCTGCTGTCAGCTGCTGCGACAGGCCCGTCAGGTGCTGCAGCCTCCGATGCCTTCGCCGTTGTTGCCGCCTTGGCAGACTTGTCACCTTTGGCCGCCTTGGCTGACTTGCCGGATGCGGCCAGCAGCTCACGCACGGGGCGCATCGCCGCCGAGGCGCACAGCTGCCGCAGATCGCTGCCCGAGTAGCCGTCCGTGACGGCCGCAATGGCGTCAATGTCCACGTCCGCGGCCAGCGACTCGCCCTCCAGTATGACCTGCAGACAGTGTGGCAGCAGGTGAGCCCAGCTGCTGTCAGATCCTGTATCGTGGGCTCCGTCAGCTGCGGCGACGGCATCACACCTCATGTCGGCGGCCAACACCTGCTTTTCCAATGTTACCTGCAGACGGTGCAGAAGCCATTCGGGCAAAATGCATGAGAGAGTCTCGCATTGACATCACTCAGCGATATGGAACCGATATTCGATTGTGAAGGCATGGCTGCAAGGCTTGTTGTCGTATGTCAAGGTGGCAGTCGGCTAGTTTGTGAAGCTTCTGCATTGGTGCATCTAGCCAGTGCGAATCATGGCTCCGCTCATGAAGGTAAAACAAGCAATTCAGAACCATAGCCCATGACGCCAATGCTGGCACGACACAAGAGTCGCCCGTGATGTTGAGCCAAAATGGCATGAGGCGCTGCAGATCCTACCCGGAGTGCATTGTGCACTGCTACATGCACTTGAGTCTAGCTCCTGTGTTTCAGACAGTTGTCCACGCATGGTGGCAGCGCAGACGACCTTGCCAGGCACCCTGCATGCCCAGCAGCGCCTCAGATGCAGCGCGTTGAAAAAAAAGATCGTTGAGCAGTCAAAAAAGGTGGACACCTGCAGGATGGCAGCGCGGGCGGCCCTGTCGGGCAGGTCGCACAGCAGGCGGCGGGAGAAGCGGCGCAGCACTGCCTCGTCCAGGTCCCCCGGCCGGTTGGTGGCGCCCAGCACCTGCAGTTCGAATGTCAGGGACATTGTTTGACCTTGTCGACTGCAAGGGAAGTTGGTACGATCTCACTTGAACCTGCAGCGCCCAGCATGATCAAGGTTCGCTGTAGCCAGAGGCATTCCTTGGAAACAAGGCAGCTTTTGCACCTGCTGCCACAAGCTCTTACCACAAGACATTGAGGGGGCACCATGGTACAGGCGGGTGCAGCAATGGACCAAACAAAAATGCATGCTTGAACCATCAGGTGCGGGCAAAGTGTTGGATTTCTGAGGTAAAATAGCCGGGGTTGCACCATGATGCGGGGGCCGGCGGGGCCGGCGGCGCCGGAGCGGATGCCATCCCACTGCGCCATCAGCTCGTTCTTCATCTCCCGCAGCGCCTCGTGCTCACTGTGCGAGTTGCGCCGGCCTGCATCGTGCAACACTCAGATTCAGGACATGCAGACTGCCGACGTTGGCTGCATGTGGGCGCACTGGGCTGCATGCCAGGCAGAAAGAAGCACTGTGTAAGTGAGGCTGCTACCAACATGGCATGTCGCAAGCACCACAGGGTCGTTGCAACAATTCGACGACATGCAACCCTGGGGTGCACCACCCACCCAGCAGCGCATCGACCTCGTCGATGAAGATGACGCAGGGGCTGAGCTTGGCCGCCAGGCTGAACAGCGCCCGTGTGTAGCGCACGCCGTCCCCCAGCCTGTGAGCGTTATGGCACATGACACTTGCAGGCTGCTCGGATTGAAACTTTTCAGGCTGCAGCAAATGGACAATGAGACTGTGCTGGCAGCAAGTTGCACACGTGATCATGCTGACAGCGCACGTCTTGCCAAAGTGGTTGGTGCCTCTGGCCATCAGTGGGCATGGTCAACCACTCACCACTTGGAGGCCAGGGTGGATGGCGAGATGGCCAGGAAGGCTGCGCCGCACTCCGCCGCCGCAGCGCGCGCCAGCAGTGTCTTGCCAGTGCCTGTGACACGAAGGCCCAAGTCGCAAGTGACATGTAACCTCATAATTGACAACGACGCACTGGACACGATAGCGGACTGTCAACGAGTAGCAGATGCTGGCATGCTGGATTTGTCATGGCGCCCACAACAGCCCCTGACAAAGCAGCTCATTCCCTCGCACGCATGCGCCAAGCACTGCGGGTTGAGGCTTGCAGGACAGCAACGTTCATTTGAGGAGCAGAGGATGTCATCTGACGTGCGGAAAAGCTGCACATCGCTGCAGGCGTTTGCCATTCAGCCATGGACCACCAGCACCGGGTGCTGCAGCGCTTGTCGATGCCTCATGAAGTGCTCGGATGCACAGCAAGCAGCACTGGATACAGAGGTGCAGAAACACACCTGGCGGGCCGAACAGCAGCACGCCACGGCAGGTGCGCGCCAGGGAACCGCGCACAAAGAGCACCGGTGCTGCAGCGGCAGCTGCTCCTGCCCCGATGAGCCTCAAGATGCAAATGAACAAAAGAAAAGGGCTCAGAGCAGGCTTCGACGCACCTGGCGGGCCAAACAGCAGCACGCCGCGGCAGGGGCGCGCCAGAGAACCGCGCGCAAACAGCGCCGGGTGCTGCAGCGGCAGTTGCACCGCCTCCCGCAGTGCCTCCTTGGCCGCCGACAGCGCGCCCACCTCCCTGAACCCTGCCCCGGCGTCCTCCGGCTGAATGACCTCTGCACAGATGCAAACAAGATCGTGTCAGGTGTCCCGACCATGCATGCTAGATATCCGCCCAGCCCAGCCACAATGAGCGTGTATCTTCCAGCTGCGTCTAAGCAAGTTCTGTACATCAGCACTTGCAGACAGGTCAAACCTGGGGAGCAAAGGCAACAGTGTGCTCGTGGTGAATCGTGCATGAGCAAGGCATCCTGATCTGGAAGACCGACAACCATGCTCACCTGCCAGCAGGCGGCGCTCGTACGCATTGTCCACCTGAACATTCGGCCGCAGACCGCCGCCAGCACGCTGCAGCATGGTCATCCCGTAGCGCAGCGCTGCCTGCAGTGCAGTACCCTTGGTGAAACATGAAGCAAGACCGCCACAGTCTTGTGGGCCTGACTGGCACCCATGTATGTGTGTGCGAGCACACACACTGGCAACAGCATCTGACTCTGCAGGCAACCCCTGGACAGATACTAAATACGAAACTGTTGAAGCAGCTGCAGTAATATACCTCGCTGATCACAAGCTGGCACCCATGCTGCTTGGCGGCTTCTGTCAGCTGCAGCACCGCGGGTGCCGCAACCTGGCTGCCCCGTGGCTCAGCAATGCTGGCTGCTGGACCGTCTGCTGCAAGCGCAAGCTGATTGCTGGGCTGGGCTGCGGACGCAGCAGTGCCACTGCTGCTGGCGGCGCTGCCGCTGCTCGTCTGTACAGCTGGCTGTGCGGCTGCCATACCCGCAGACGACGGCTTGGCAAAAGATGTCAGCCGGGCTGCCAGGCCAGCCAGAAGCGACGCAGACTGTGTCGCGCCATCGATGCCACTGCCGCCTCTGCTGTTGTCAGCATTGGCGTGCTGCGGGCTGGCAGGCTGAGGAGCAAAGCTGCCAGGCGGCAAGAGAGACCCGCCGGCCGTGCCAGAGGCTGACATGCAGCGCCTGCGCGGCAACACCATCAGTTGACGCAATTGTGGAAGGCGCACCTAGCTGCAGATCATACAGCTTCAGGTGCTAAGAGGCAGTCACGGGGGCGTCACAGACTGCCATGGTACACGCACTCGATGCTGTCACCTGAGGGGGCCACCGTATGCAGGCCCGTCTTGGGCAGCAGTGCCTGCATGAGTTGGGCTGCCAGCCGCGAGCGCTGGCTGTGCTGCCAACTGCGCCTGCTTGCCGCCGGCCGGCTCCGCCGGCGCCACCGGGATGGCCACTCGGGCCCGCGCGGCCTCCAGGTTGACGGCCCAGGCCAGCACCTTTGCCCAGGCGCCGAGCGCCAGCCGCTGGTCGCCGTAGATGGCAGCGTCCTGCGGCGGCACGCTGATGCTGCGCACACATATGAAGCAAGGTGTGTGAGAGACAATTGCAGTCACGAGATTATAATGCCAGGAAAGGCAGTTCGATACTGTTGAGGCCGGCTGCTGGTCTGCATAGATGGTGGCCGCTTGCGGCGGCACGCTGATGCTGCAGGCAGGACATCAGACTCTTCTCATGTGCACATAACAGACATGCTGCGCCTATCTTCGGATGCACACTGCAACACTCAACGACACGAATGCTCCAGACGAGGCGCGAAATGCCAGCTATATCAACCGTCGCTGGGGTGCGAATGCCTCTGCTTGACTCAAGCTGACGCACTTGCGGGCTGCGGCGAGGTACGAAAGTGTGCGGAAGTTGTGCTCAGCCGTTGCGGCGATGGCATCGGCCTGCAGCTGCTGCGCATGGCGTGCTGCTGTGGCTGCATCAGCGGGCGGTTGCAGCCGCACCCGTGTCGGGAACAGCTGCGCCAGCACCCTGTGGCAGCAGTGAGCATGCAGGATTTCAGTGCATGAAGCCGACAAACTTTTGGCTACACTAAGAAGTCCAAGAAAAGGTTTCATTTTCCTACAGGAACATTACTCGTTCCAATTAGATCGATCGACCTCAACTCCGTGACAAGGGTGTGCATGACTTGAGCGCTGTGGTCCTGCTGAGAACAGCAGGACACGCACCTGGGTGGTTTGGACGCTCCTCGCCAGTAGCAGCCAGCTCGTCAGCCAGCAGTGGCAGCGCTAGAGAGTCGTCTGCTTATGAAAACGATGTTGACATGACAACCTAAAAACGACATTTGGCATTGCAAAGGACGTGAGGTGACACTTGCGGGCATTGGGCCACTCCTCGGCGATGGAGAGCCCCAGCTGGGCGGCCGACGGCAGCGACGGAATCATTTGAAAATCAAGCCAATGGTTTGCATCCCGGATATGTTTCTTGGCATGAAGGGTGACGTGAGGACACACTTGCGGGCATTGGGCCGGTCCTCGGCGATGGACAGCCCCAGCTCGGCGGCCGATGGCAGCAGGCTGGCCAGCGAGTCGTCCGCGCCCGGCGGGAATTGGCTGTTGGGGTCGCCGCTGCTTCCTGCTGCCCCACCATGCACGCTGCGATCTTCATCACTCTGCGCGGCCGGTGCAGCCTTTCCACTGCGGGTATGAAAACCATGTTGGATTTGATGCTGTGAAGCAGGCTGATGCTCAGGTGTGCAAGCACATGGGAATGCTTGGTGCAATAACAACATCCACCATATACACTAAAGGAAGCTGCCCTGCTCTGCCACAATGTAAACATCGGAAACTGTGTGTCGCATACATGGGCTCACAGTCTGCTACTGTGTAACAGAAAGCGCACAAAATCTACCTGGCCTGTGGCGCTGCTGCGGCGCCATAACTGAGCCCGCAGCCACCCAGCAGCACCAGTGGGCGGTGGACAATGCCGCTAATTCCCTTTTCATCATCCAAGCCGCCGCCGCCGCCCATCGCCGCCTCGAATGCCGCCCACCGCTCATAGGTGCTGCACAGCGTTGTCTCCACATTTTGTATCAGCACAACCTGCATGCAAGATCGTCAGGCTCGAATCTGACAGGCATTGCATCTGTCGAAGCATGTGTGGCACGCTTCTGTGGACAGTCACTGCATCGTGCATCAACGACAAGAAATGCATGTGCACATGGACGACCAACCGACAGCATATCCGACAACCAAAGGGCGGCAGAGCGAGAACATCAGACAGCAAACATAGTCTACTGTCCAGGCCCAGACGTTCATATGCTGATACAAAGCTGGTCCAGGAACGAGGACCCACCAGTGGGCCATCGATGCTGAACACGACCTGCGCAACCACGTCCCACACGAACGCCATCTTGCCGCCCGACAGGAAGAAGGACAGCAGCAGCGTCAGCAGCCCGCCGCCGGCGCCGGCCTCGCCAGCGTCCAGCGCCTCACCGCCCAGCGATGCCTTGGAGACACCCTTGAGCAGCGCATCGTCAATGACCTGCATGTTGCAGTCCGCAGATCCAGCTCAAACAGCATTGCTGCAGAACATGGCCGGCCAAACAGCACCTTGCACGATGTTATGCTGATGATGCACATGTCGTTCACTGCACAGAGTCACGACTGTGAAGTCATGATGGTTCTTACCAGCAGGGAGGCGCCCAGCTGGTGCGCCAGTGCGGCCCCAACAGCCTGCTGGAAGCGTGCTGTGTGACGCGCCCCTGTCTGCAGCAGGATGCGCCCCACCGCCGGCAGCGAGCTCGCCACCTGTTCACACAGAGGATGTTGGCTGTGCCGGCTGTGCCAGTGGCTGTTTGACGTTCCTGCCTGGAGCCAGCCAGTAACCCTGCCTAGCTGCAGCGTCCACATGCTGATAGGGCCAGCAAGCACGGAGGCCCACAAGCCAAAATGTGGGAACGCAGCGATCTCTTACCTCTGGGCTGCACGCCAGGCCGTGCAGGCTGCCGTGCAACAGGAGCCGGCGGGCGTCATCCGCGACGTGGTAGCCGATGGTGTCCCAGGTGGCAGAGTTGCGGGCGGGCGGCAGCAGGCGGCTCAGCACCGCAGCCCGGCACCGCGGCGTGAGCGCGAAGGACACCACGCGCCGCAGGCTGGCGATCGCCAGCACGGCGTCCTGCAGCCCGGCGAACTGCACAAGCAGCCAGTGGCACAGCGTCGCCAGCAGGCCGCGGCAGATGTCCTCGATGCGGGCGACTCTGGCGGGGTGCGCCGCTGCCCGCCCCGAGTGGTGGGCGCCGCCGCTGCCGCCGCTGAGGGCCGTGTGCGAGCTGCCGTGGTGCAGGCGCGGCAGCAGGCCGCCGCTGCTGCCGCCTGACCCTCCGCGCTTCATGGCAGTTGCAACAGCAGGTGCTGCGCCCTCAACTGCTCCTTGCCCTCGGGCCCTGCCCTCGTGGTACTCTGTCCTGCTCGCCAAACAATGGCATGTGGTGGTAAGGGAGGTATAGCGCTGCTGAGAGCGGTCCTCGTGCGCTACAAAGCTCGTCCTATAGATTCTGGCGAGCTCAGTCACAAGTGTTGCTCCATTAGAGCTGAGTCAAATGGCCCCGCGCCTGGCTGCTGTGCACACAAAGCACGCAATACGTCTTGATGTAGTGCAGCAACTTGGCGTATGAGGTATGACTGCCTGACAATGATGCGCCGAAGGTCGTAGCTTTGCGCTAACTCGACTAGGACTTGGTCTATGGCAACTAGCGACCAGGACCTCATGCCGCGTCAGCCTGCCAAGCTGCAATCGCACCAATTGGCACCCGCACGGAGGCGGCATTGCTGCGTAGCAGCACGGTTGCTTGCGTTCTAACTGTTTGCTGGACTGCTGATCGCACCACGTGTTGGACGCAGTACTCAACTTCTGGTAGATACGGCTCGGAGCCGCGGCCTGGTCGTCCGTGCGATGCGAGCGCTCAGCGCCGAATCGTCGCCTCTGTAGCACTGCCGGCGTTGAGCTGACAAACGGTGAGGTGCTCGCAGCAGCAGCCGTAAACCTTTTGGCTCGCCGCCTTTGAAAGCACCGGAACCCGGGCGGTTGCACACCTGCGGTGCCTCCGTCATTCCCTGGCGGCAGGGGCTTGCAGCGTTGGCCCACTGCAAACGTTTATCGCTGCTGAGATGCACCTTCGCGCAGCAGTCGAGGTACAGCATCGGGGTTGTGAGGACCCTGTCCTTCGACCAACTCTCGCAGGTCCTCCTGGCACATGTGTGACAATCCTGAGCCTACACAGGCTTCACAGGCAAGCTCTCACCGGTGAACCGCTTTGCAGCGCCGGTCTTGCTATCGTTCATGGTCAAAACTTGGGTCCAAAGCCGGCTCAGATCCTGCCGGACACTAGCGCCTGACTTCCAAGGAAGCCTTGCGCATCTCTCCTGCAGCTCGCGCTGTTGCTCGATTGGCATCTTGATACCTGCAGCACGGGGCAGGGATCCGGTTCGCATGTCATGCAGTCACCTGGACACCCCAAGTTATCTCAAAGGCCATGGACACCGACGAGATGGACCGTCCTGACGATACTGGTGCCCTGCACGCAGGCTGCGTAGGTCTGTATACCGGACAGCAGCATGGGGAAGGTGGAAGCGCCCCGCCGCACACACACCATGTACTGGCGCGGCTCAGCGTACCCATACAGCACATGGTGAGGCAACCCTGTTGGCTGTGCTTGCATGCATATTATGCTTGAAAGCTGTCAAGCCCATTCGTTCATCGAGGCAACCTTGGAGGCAGTCAGTATGAGTGCACTGGGCCACCCTGCACAGACCTCGTGTTGCTCAACCGCGCCTCTCACTGCATGCAGTCATGCGGCGGGCGGCATAGCGCAGCAGGCGCGGAGGCAGCCCGCGTACCCGGCCGCCGGCGGCAACGGCATCCCGCGCCTGTCCGTGGCTGGCCGCGGCCGCGCCAATGGCATGGACGCGATGCTGCACGTGCTGTCCGAGCGCATGCGCAGCAGCAGCACCCGGCTGACGCGGTCCGGCAGCCTGTCCACCACCTCCTCCGGCAGCGTCAGCCTGGGCAGTCCCAGCAGCGCGATGTCGCAGCAGCAGCACCAGGTGCGGGGTGGGTCGACACAGCCTGCTGGATCCTGCCCTGCAGCCGGCGCTGGAGGCTGCTGTGTTGCAAAGTGCAGGCTTTGGCAACTTCGGATGGGTGTGTTCACTTCTTCGTCTGCGCTGCAGGTGGCGTGCATTGAGGAGGAGAAGCCGCTCAAGCGCCTGGCCTTCATTCGTTCCCAGGGCAGCTTTTGGCTGACATGGGTGCGCTTTCAGCATCTTGAGTGCACAAGGCGCATCATCACCGTCAGCAGGAATGACTGGGCACTACTGCAGAGTTGCAGCGTCTGACTCCGCTGCACTGGGTGTCTCTATCATGTTTTGGTGACGATTGCGAGGTTCACATGCCGAGCTTTAGTGGTCCATTCTGGTGCATGCCAATGCGTCAACACACAACATGGGCAATGTGCTGGATGGTGCCGCCGCCGTAGGTCGTTGTCAAATAAGCTGGCCTGCATGGGCTCGTGAGCTCATCAGCAGGTTTTGCTGCATGCAGATCTCGGCGGCATACAGCACAGGCAAGGCGCTGGTGCCGCTGCCGCAGGGCGTCATCAGTGCGCTGGAGAACACCATGAGCGACCTGGGTGGCAGCCTCGTGTCCACTGCAGCACAACAGAGCGAGAAGGTGTCAGCTATCAGCTTGTATCGTTGTGCTGTTGTAAACATGTCTCTCCAACACATGGCGAACACGCATGTCATTGTGCACCGTCAGCTGCACAGACCATCTTTGTTGCTGAAGGTCCTTGCTAAGAGTTTTGCAGCAGCTGCTTTTCGCTGGACTCTCTCTTCCTCTCTTTCTCTTCCTCTCTCTGGCACTTGACATGAGCCGCCTGTCCTGCAGGTTCTGTATGCGCTTGATGCCAAGGTGGACAGCGTGGTCAACATGGCAACAGGGGAGAGCAAGGAGAGCGCAACTGAGGTGTGGTGGGAGTCGCTGTCGCAGCGCCCGCCGTTCAAGTACGTGGTGACCGCGTACCAGCAGGCGCACGATGCAGTCGTGGCCACACCCATCTACACCAAGTGCGCATCTCCTATGCGTCGTCCACCACCTGCATTCACACGCTTAGCTATATGTTTGGTTAATGGCAGCAGCTGGGCAGCTCTGTTCCTGTACGCAAGTTTGATTGGTGTCCGCACTGATATGTATGTATCAAGAGCCTGCTCTGCAATGTCCGTCTTGGCAAGTGCTCTGAGGCACAGCCGCATGCGCATGCTGCCAATACGCAGTGCTCTGCTGCGACAAGCAAATCTACTCACTGCCCCCGAGCAGGACCGAGCATTGCCCAGACGTGTCCTCATGCGAGGGATGCCAACATGCACATGCAATGCATATGCAGGGCGCTGGAGCTGGGCGGCGAGACGATGAGCCGTGTGCACGACAGCAGGCTGTACAAGTCGCTGCTGCCGCTGGTGGGCCCGCTCACCGAGCCCGCCGTCAAGCGCATCCTGGAGTCCCCCACCTTCCAGGTGCGCAGTGTGCGGACATTGTGTTGGCACTATTGCGCGATCAACCCTCTTGTCGATTGCGCAGGCAGAAGACACCTGTGACCCAACATCCAGTGGGTGATGCAGCTTTCAGGGGTTGGTGGTCGTGGAGCCAGTTGCTGTGAGCCGCTTCCACTGTGCGGCTGCCAGTATCTAGATGTCGGTCATTTTGATGCTGGTCGGAAGGCACTATGTTGCACAGCCTGATGCTGCAGTCTCATGCGCACGCATGCGCAACCCAACCTAAAACACTAGATGTCCGTCATTTTGATGCTGGTCGGAAGGCACTATGTTGCACAGCCTGATGCTGCTGTCGGTTGCGAACGCGTGCGCAACCCAACCCAAAAACACATCTCGTGTCGAACGCAGGCTGTCAAGGAGCACCTGGCGCCGATGCCACCGCCTGACGATGTGGAGCAGCCGCAGCTGCAGCTGGTGGCGGCATGACCGCCCAGAGGTGATGGCCTGCAGTTGTGCGGGGGCTGCTGGCAGAAGCAGCGATCCAACGCGGCGGCAAACAGCAGCGGCTGCGGACGCCAGCGGTCGCCGTGAGTGAGGCAGCCTGGGGCAAGCTTTTTGCAGTTGTCATGCTCTCCACAGCAAGCGCACATGGCCTGGGGGCTGTGATCATGGTGGCACACGAATCAGAGACTCGGCAGCGGCAGCAGAGCATCCTGTGCTCAGGCGGCAGCAATGCCGGCGTCCGGCCCGGCAGTGCGTTCATTGGAGAGGGACAGAACGAGCAAGCTCCCCTCTCTGCAGCAGTGATATCTGTCAGCAGCAGCCGGGCGCCAGCAAGTACAGATGGACTGATCGGATGTGCAAACTGCAGCAGCGAGCAGTTGCGCTGCGGCAAACTTGCTGGGGCTTGCTGGTGTTAGGCGCGATCGATGTTATGCGCGACCTACTCGCAGCTTGTTAATCACAGATATGCGACCGGCGTGCAGCCCTTGTCGCCGCCTCACAAGGTGATGGCGGCAGCGCCTGCCGACTAAGATCGGCCGCCATCATGCAGCAACTTTTGATGCTCATATTCAGTCTTGCTTTGCGAGCACTGGATTGGACATGCCAGCTGTGCTGCGCTCAGTCGGTCGGGGTCGGTCGGGGAGGGGGAGGCCAACTGGCAGCGTGATTCAAACTGGCATCAGGACTGGTGACCGGAACCTGCAGACATGGCAGGGTGTCCGGCTGCTTTCTTGTCGGAATGCTGCAACCTGAGGCGGAAATCCCCTATGGGGCATGAGGTGGCGGTGTGCTCCATGTTGAGAGAGCAGGACTGATGCCCAAGACGCACAGACCTACGCTGTAGCATGTACAGTAGCGGCGGTATGCATTCCAAGTTTTTTGCTTTGGGCTATGGCTACTTGCTGCAGGTTTGAACTTGCTTCTGCCATGCTCTTGAATGTGTGTGATTGCGAAAAGCTTTTACAGGTCCAGACACATGCAGCACTCCCAGCCAACTTCAATGCAGTCGACGTAAGCATCTTGTAAGTGGCCATGCAAGGTTTGCACATGATGACATAATGTGACGCAGTGACGCCCTGCAGCGCGGTTGGTGCCACTGCCATGTAGAGATGCAAGTTGCAATTGACCACCACACTCACATTTCATTGACCCTACAACATTCATCGCTGCCATGATTGCAGCTCGATTGGTATATCGAGTGCTTGTGCTGCTTTGGGCCCAGACGTGAAATTGCTGTCTGACAGCAGGGATTGGACACTGAATCTTGCGTGCAGCAAGCCAACGAGCTCTGACCGAGTCTCCTGATATGCTGGGATGATGTCTCCTTCTCAACAACTGAATCAGAGGCTAGCCTGGCATCCGCAATGTCCAATTACTACGAGCTGCTGAATGTCGACGCATGCGCCACCACCAACGACATCAAGAAGGCATTCAGGGAGCAGGCCAAGCAGCTGCACCCAGACAGGAACCCTGGAGGAGGACCGGAACTCCGGCAGCGGTTTGCAGAGCTTGCCGAGGCATACGAGGTGAGCATCGTCAACCTCCATCGCTCAGCTGCATGGCAATGTTCCCCTACTTCAGCACAGGCTGCCTACCTAGGAGATGGTTTCATGTAGCAAGTTTTCACAAAATTACATGATGTAGTAGCAGGGCATGGTCTGTATATGGGTGCCGGCGGCGCTTCAATGCTGTCCGAAGCGCACCAACAGCAGCCTCTGCAGCACTCATGCCACTGATAACTTCACCATGGTGCCAAGCTCTGCTGCCGCAGGTGCTGCGGGACACCAGCAGGCGGGCGCAGTACGACGCCGCAAGGTCGGCAGCGTCGCGGGGCCCCAGCGGCTTCCCTGGCGGCATCTACCAGCCCGGCGTTTCGGAGGATGCCTTTGAGGCGGCCTTCCGGCGGTGGTGGGAGAAGGCCGGCGCAGAGTGAGCATCTTGCAGTGCGAGCCCCTGTCAGTGGCTGCATGTGATGTGCAGGCGGCTGCTTTATCTCGTAGATGCCCGCCATTGATGCTCTTACTGAGGCTAGTATAGATATGGATGCACAGCTACAATGTTCGATCGACTGGGTCTGGCACACTCTACAAACGAGTGATCTTGCTGGTAAAGACCACGGCACTGGCCTGCATGAGTTTGGCAGCAAGGTGCCTCGCAACATGTTGCACCAGCTCCTGCTGCTAGACAGCATTCCCATGTCGAAATTTGGCCATGTGCATGCCTGGTCCCCCTGCTCTGCAGCTGTTGGCAGCGTATGAATGGTGGAGCGTTCATGCAGCTGCAGTTTGGCATCTCTGTTGTCAGCATGCGGGGCGCATCCCCTGCAAGCAAGACTATCATGGCAATGTCTCATGCCCTACTCTCTGGCTTTGCTGCCCCTCGCAGCTGGCAGCAGCGTGCAGCGGAGGATACATTCAGCCACAAGTCGGCCGCGGAGCGTCGAGCAGAGGAGGCCGCCGCCTGGGAGGCGGAGAAAGCCGAGGCCAAGCACGCCAAGGTGGGGTCGTGCTCCATCAACCTTTGCACGACTGCTGGCACTGGTGGTGATGGTGTGGTGAAATGCTTTGTGCTCAACAAGCGGCGGCGGCCGCGGCCGGCGGAGGAAGCCGCGGGCAAATTTGCAGAATGTGCACGGGGACCAGTGAGTTGAGCTCGCGATATGCTGCGTGCAGGCGCGCTTCGAGCGTGTGAAGCAGCGCACGCGGCAGGCACGAGCAGCACGCCAGGTACGTAGGTAACGATGCAGGACCTGCGGCCGGCCTCATCTGCCTCTTCCCAGATGCCGCAGCCCTGCTAGTAGACAGTGTCTAGCTTCACTCGCCTCTGACTGCATGGTTGGGATGTCTCGGACTGACTCATGAGCAACACCCGACTACGTTGAGGCCGAGCGTGTTCGTGTGCCATGCAAATGCGCAGGCGCAGCACCTCCGCGGCATCTGGCAGACGCGGGCTGTGTCGTGGGTCGACTTTGCTGTGGCAGCTGCCGCCACTGCGACGCTCGCGGGGGTCATCTCTCTGTGGCAGCCGCTGGTATCCCCAGCAGAGATAGATGCGGCTGATGAGGCAGATCAGCGATGACCATGGAACACGGCGCGCCTCAGCAGCGCCAACAGCGGTGCTGCTGGACTTCCCAATTGTGCGACTCGGTGGATTGCACCTGCTGGTGCAGCCTCACCCAGTAACGTGATTGGCAGCGGGATTCGCTGACGCCCGCAGGTGGCTTATTATGCAAGTGCGCTGCCAGGCATCAACAACGAAAGGTGTCTGCAGCAGACCAGGCATTGACTGAGGTTCAGTGTATGAGCGTGATGCCTGAGGCCGCACTTCCAATTTCATGGGCACCTTGCTACGGTTGAACTTAGACTTGAGTTTGAACTGGTGCTATGAATTCCTGATCACAAAACTTGAAGTCAGCAAAGCATGCCTCACGCTATGATAGCAGTGTCCTGTCTCACCAGAGGCTACCATCTTGCACCAAGCCAGATTGCGTGCTTGTACATTACTCCTTGGCGACATGCTGATGCTGTTTTCCTAGCAAGCCGCTACGCCATCCTTCATTAGCTGCCGCTGTTGCCGACAACATCAATGTCGGTGAAGCTCCCACCCACGCTGCGCAAACAGCAGGATTCAGTTGTCACGCGCCGATTTTGATGCGCTGTTGCCGACAACATCAATGTCGGTGAAGCTCCTACCCACGCTGCGCAAACAACAGAACCTTTTTCGTGGTAACGGTCTCTTGACACCCTCCAGCACTTGTAGAGATATGCAGCAGCTGTGCAGCTACCAGACCTAGCAGACGGCATCTGCGGCAAACCCTGTGCACAGAGCAGGGCGAATGCGTCTGCAGCCATAACACTATGCGCAACCACGCCTAATGGAGTCAGTGCCGCTGGTGTACCTCCTGAAGATGTCCATCTGAAACCCGTGGCATGTGCACGACTGCTCAATGTCTTGAACAGCATCAGTGCGGTTCCTACTCTCTTGTCCGACGGCGCCACAGACCAATCTGTCTCGTACTGGATGTGTGCTGATGGCAAAAGGTTTGAGGAAATGTATGCGCTTTCAATAGCCAAGATGCCTGCTCACCGGAACGAAACTGCTCCCTTGGTGTGCTCCTTCACGGTTTCCAGAGTGGTGCGCAGCACCGACACCGGGGACGGGCTACTGATGTCTGTGTTCAGCAGGCTCCAGGCGGTGCCACTGTTGCACGCGATGCCGGTGTACCCCACGGACACCGGGCCGCCGAGCAGTGGCTTGTGGCCCGGTTGGAAGTACAAGATCTGCAACAGGACCGACATAACCTTTGAATGCGTAAGCTGATATGGAGCAGCGACCTGACCTCAGGCTGAGCATAAGATTATTGTAGTTTACTGCCGGCGTGCCGCATGGTTAGTGAATTGCCGCCGTAGCCTGCAGCACTCCCGACTCTTCTGCACTGCATAGCACATGCAAGACAGCAGTGGCATGAGCAGGGCTACATGCCGCATGATGCTGGTCGAGTCCATGATATTGCCGGTCTGCGGGGTTGGTGAAGTGTTTACCATGTCGACTGGGACACAAAAAGTGGCACACGGGGAGAAAGAGATCAAGCCTCGGATAACACAAGCGCAACACGGGACATGGCCCGCTATGCGCATCCGGGATGCAGTCTCACAGCAACTGCGGCGGCCGCAGAGACTGAGTGCGACGGCAAATAGAGGTGCACATCGGCCGCCACGACACCCTTTGAGATAAGCGCAGTGTCACATGACGTTTACTTGAGTACTGGGACTTGCGGACATAGCAATTTGCTGCTGAGTCTGGAAGAGTTAGAGAGGTCACTTGGATGGACGGGCTGGAGTCGCTGTTGCCGCCGCCCGGCTGGCCAAGAGCAAAGACGGCGGTTGGCGTCGCCGGCCGTGCGGAGTTCAGCACATAGCCGACGGATGGCGCGCTGAAGGTCTTCTGGCTGAAGGTCTTCACAAACTTCACCTGCAAATGTGATGTGTGTCACCAGTATCGCAATTTGATTGCGATTGGCACTTCAAATTTTACAATGAAATAAATCAACTGCTTGAATGTGTGTGCAAGTACAATTTCGCGGCGATGGCCATGCATTGTTCAACATTGTTGCACAGGTTTGCACCTGCCTGCTACACAGGCATATATTGTTCAGAATGACTTGCGAGTGATACCTGGTCGCACAACAGGGCCGTTGACTGTGTGCACCAACATGTCGCACCTGCTGCTGAACTCCATTCTTGACCTTGACCGAAGTGATTTGTGTCTCATAGACGCCCAACTGCGAGCACCCATCAGCAAACGGATCGATGAGGCATTCCGCACTGCATGTGTTGTGGGCGCAGCCAATGGTGTGCAAAACCCAGTACATATGCCCAACATGTCATCGATTCTACAAGTGCTGCATGAACCATAGCACCGGAACAGCCCTCACATTTTCGAAGGTGTCCTCCAGAGCGACATATGCCTGGTTGTCAATTGTTGAGCTGCCCAGCACGCTTGGACCAAAGCACTGCAAGCAGGCATTGTAGCCAGCTCAGCGTGTGCTTAAACTAGAGCTTTCATCCAGTGAAGCAACGAGAACGCTTTTGGCGCACCAACACATACACAAAGATCTCAGTAGAATGGAGATGCATAGTCAGCTCTCGGAAAGCCGTGGCCGCAACCGATTTCGACAGGCCGCACTCACTGGAGTGCTGGTGGACAGGAAGGCCTTGGGCCCCGCCACGAGACTGCCAAGCCGCCCGCCGGCACCCAGCTTGTACTGCGAGCAGGCATCCGGTGCCAGTAACGAACATGTACATTAGCAGGACGGATGCGGACGCGGAATCATGCTCAATGACCCCACTCTGACTGCTGATTGCGTGAGGCGACACTGACATGTGCTCTGCTGCATTGCAGGATAGACTCAGGCGGCATGGAACCACTATCTGGGGCACACCTGCACCACAGCTGCCTGCAGCCGCGTGGTGTCAAAGCCGCAGGTGCCTGCGGCGATCGGGAAATGCTGTCGATGACTCGACACCGATTGGGGCAGCGAAGCACCAACGGCATCACTGAGCAGAGGCATGAGACCACTCTAACGGCAGAGCTGCTGTGCGCGTGCTGAGGCCATGCAACTGATGCTGCGCAAAATTGTGCCTTTTGCGCAGTGTTGCCTCCCATGCTCACTGAGTCATGTACACTGCTTTGCAGCATGCCGCACCTTTGAACGGGCATGAGCTCTGGATGTGGAAGTTGTACCTGCATGGGCACACACCAGGAAGGCTGCTGTGACCATTGCGGCACAAGCAAAGTTGGGAGCACATACAGGAGCATGGCGGAGGAGCAGAGTGGGCAGGTCATGTCATGATCACAGTAGCCAGGACTCAGCCCTTGAGATCAATGAGGATGCTGACTGCAGCATTCTAGTGTGCGCATGGAAGTTGCGCACCCGCTGCCGCCTCCGAGCAGTGTCACGGTCATGCCGACAGGGTCGCACCCGCCATTTTGGGAGGGCGCAAGGCCTGGCACCGTGAGCGTGCCGAGGACCTGCAAGCATGAGGAGGTGTGTCTCAACAGAGTTACGGCATCCTGCTTGTTTTGCTGCAGAAAGCATAGGGTCAGCTGCTATGCCGGCTGCATGTGGTGAGATGCAATGGGGGCGTCTGGCAAGCGCTTGCGCATGCCCTCACGCCGCAATGCACACATACAGGCCTGTGAGCATCCGTGCCCCAAGAGATCGTGCACACGTTTGCGCCACGCTGGATGACAGGTTCTGCATGTCTGGCACAACGCACGGGGGCGCGCCCCGGCGTACGCGTAGCCAAGGGTTTACCCTCGGGTGTACTGCATGGTGTGTTGCAGCAATGCAGCTGCAAATTTCTGTACATACCCACACGCATGAGCAAAAAGGCCAGAATTGATGTTGTCGACCTGCTCGTGCATCGTAACAGTGTCATGACCGGTCGAAATATGGGCCGGTTGGCCAGCCTGGCGGCAGCTATCTGTTTGCCAACAGTCCCCGGCCCCCGTCAGATAGAGGGCCCGAACAGCGACCCACCTTTGGGGCGGCTGCAATGGCAACGACGGTGACTCGGGTGCTGCCCGAGGATGGCGTTCTGCTCGTGCTGCTCAGAACGAAGGCATCTGCACGGAATGTGAATGGAAGTCACATCGGTTTAGGGACACTTTGCAAAGCTTGCCGCCGTGCACGCGTGCACTCCAACGAACCAGATCTGGATTGCCGCTTTGATGATTGCAAGTGATGCAGAAGGCTGCGTGACAACAAAGCTTTTCAGGTCCGTGTCAGCAGTTCGGGGCTGACGATCGATCGATGGTGACGGCGGACTGACACAAATTCATGTCCTCATCACTCACATCGGCCATCGGGGCTGGTGGTAGCGCTGATCTTGCGCGCCACATCGAAGCGCACTGTGCCCATACCCGCCCCAGTGGGCGTATAGAACTGCGCACATCAGCAATCATATCGGCCAGATAGAAGTGCAAGTGCAACATCGTTTGCACGCCGCTACACGGCAGCGGGTCGGTCCTACCTTCAGCTGGGTTGAGCTGGAGACCATCAGGTCATTCGGCTGCACACCACCCAACGTGCGTGCTGATGCTGTGCCGTAGAACATCATCAAGCACGACAAGATGACCGCACGACAATTGGCGGCGCGGGAACGCGCCATGTTGTGTTATGTTTTTACAGGCGCTACGAGCGAGTGCAGAGGGCGGCGCCAACAGAAAGCGCTTAGGTTGTGGCTGAACTCATGGTTTCTCATAGCGTGTCTTCAAGATATCGTGACTGCTACAGGGGGGGCCTAACATGTAACTTCAACACATGCAACGAAGTCACAGCTGCAGTGGACTTAAGATTTATGATGGCTTCGTCAGCGACTGCCGGGAACTTGAGGGCAGACCAATAGCGGCAACCTCGCCCTGCCAACCACCGTGGCAGGTGGTTGCTGCCGCCCGGCTGCGGGCCGGACTGGTGTCACTCTAGCGACTGCCACATGGAGTCCACGAACTGGCTGGTGCGCTTGCGCAGCTGCTGCGTCTTGTGGGTTGCTTCGTCAAACAGCGCAGCCCGCAGCCGCAGCTCGCTGACCGCTGCCGTGGACGCCTGTACAGACGAGACACAATATACATGTATAATTATGACAGGTTGGGACCTCATCTACCAGCATGGTACGCCACCATGTATGCCTGCGGCACACAGTGGCAATGTAACAATGAGGATCATCGCATGCGGAATTCAAAGGAGGTTGACACTTCCGTCAATCAGCGCCGCCCGTGGCCGCTTCTTCGTCCTGCCACCATGCAGGCCTGCCTAAGACGCAATGTATGCTTCAAGCACTGCATATTCATGGCTGAGGGTTGTCAACCCCTTGATTGTGCATTGAATACAACGTCGCCCACATTCCGCAAATTGGCTGGCAGCTGCCGTGCATGCATGCATGCTCGCGAAGCCTTCTCAACGCCACTTGTGGTTGTGCCATCTCAGACTCTTTCATTGTCAGCCAGCGGCACTTTCAACCGCCGCTGAAATCCCAGATGCAGATGCCTTGCAGCAAAGTGACAGGACATACCCAAGCGCTGTGCAGCATGTCTTCAATCAACACCTCATCACAGACCTGCCGCATGCAGCCGCGTACGCTGCTCATGATGCTGCGGTGCCTGAACCTAGCTGAAATCGGGACCTTGAAGCACTGCAACTCTGGCCTGTACGAGCGAGGTGCAGTGCGCACTCGCCGGCAGGCCGTCCAATGGGCCAGTGCCCAGTTTTCGCAGATGCTCCGCAAACATGCTGCATGCACATCATTGGTGTGTCCAGCCTCGTTTGCAAGCTTGAAGTTTGGTGACATGGACAATGCATGAGTAATGTGCATCACCTTGCCGAGAGTGGTCTCAGAGTGGCAGACCTCCGGTGCGCGTGCGAGCTCATCCGGCTGCTTTGCATTCTGCGTCCTGGTGCAGCATACAGACCTCAGGTTGAGCCTTAGCAGACGTGCATTGCTGGAGATCAGGCGGTGTAGGTGTCAATGAGACACACATATCTGTAAAACAAGTTGGCTCACTCTGCCGCTGTGGCGGGAGGCCGCACTGCTGATGCCAGCGCCTGTGACATTCCTGCATGTCGGACAGTGGAGTGTAAACGCAATATTTGCGTGTGCATACGTGCATGTATCACCGTGCTCCATCATGTGTTGATGCGTCTGGGTACCTGACTTGCTGAAGGCGTCTGCAGGACCAGTTGAGCCAATTGCAACGCCCACGGCTATCAGCACCGCCGCCGCATGCCTTTGCACCGCCGCTGCCTGCGTGCTATGTTTCCTGCAATGCTGTCGCTGCCGCTGCCGCATCATGCGTGCATGCCCTATTGACGCATGCTTCGGTGGCTGACTGGAACAAGCCTGCAATTCCGGCTTCCTGCGTCCATCATTCAAGTCTGTAGACAATATTGCACTGAGCCTTTGCGCATCGGCGAAGCGTATTCAGTCAGGTCATCACTGCGCACCTGGGTAGCAACAGTGTTGGGACATGACTGGACATTGGCCGTGCTAGAATATTCAGTGTCGATCGATGCTGTCCAGCTGTAGGCGGCAGCATGCTGTCGTGATGCTTGTCGAGACAACGACACTGCCGGTCTGCTGTTCCAGATGTGACAGAATGCCAGGAGTGCCTCAGCCGGCTTCCATCGCTGTTGCCGACCCTGCAGTGCGACTTCGGCGATACTGATGCAACTCTGACAGCTTGACGAGCCTAGTGGGAGCGCACTCCACCGTCTGGCATCGGCAAGCGTGCGGAATGAGCGGAATGATCGATCGAGGCCAACCTCCAATGAACTTTCTCAGGCACGGCGGGATTTGACCATGAGTGCCAACTTGATCAACCGCAAGATGATGCCTGTGCGAGCCTTGAATCGAAGCTGAATGGCGCGGCCCAGCTTATGCTTGATTTGCATGCTTGCGTGTTCCTGTAAACTGAAGCCGGCTGCAACGCACCAAAAATCGGCTGCAGCATGATGCCACAGCGCAAGAAAGTAAAGTTCACCGTTGCAACATATGCAGCAATGCTTTATGACGCACATGAGTCAATATCACCTCCTGCTGACTGCTTGAGATGTCTGGCTCTTGTGTACAGACTGTCTCATCAAACCACGAACCACAGTACCGTCCTCGAGTTGTAATCACACATATCGCGTCGACTCACAGCAACTGAATTGCCCTCACGCCCGCCGCATCTCGATCAGCAGGAAGTGGCTGCCGGTGGCGCCCGTTTCCAGCACAACCGGCATGGGCTCATCGTCGGAACGATTGACAATCTCCACAGCGTCCCGCGTCGCCAGGGACGTGCCGTTGACGGTCAGCTCGCCCTCGATGCACACCAGGTACGCCTGCCGGGCCGGGCCGAGCGCAATCTCATGCTTCACGCCGGCGTCGTTCTCGGACACATACACATGCGCGTCCTGCGTCGCAGGCAGAGCAACTGGTCACCTCGTGTGCGGCCATCACACCTTGTGCAGCTGCGCACGCTGACGCACCGACGACAGGAAAATTGACGTGGTTATTGAGAGAGACACTGGAGTGACACCTGGTGTATTTGCACATCTGCGGGGCTGTCGTTGACGTGCGGCCACTCTGGTGCGGGCGTGTTGCCCTTGAGAAGGTGCAACAAAACGTTCCTCCTGTCGCGATCCTGGAACACCTTGGAGCCATACTGCGCAGCAAGAGAAACAAAACCTCATTTCCTATGCCCAGGCTGTGAGATATTGCGCTCGCAACAAACCAGCAAGGACACAAGAGATGTCCTTGCTGAGCTTTGGTAAGCTTGTTCAACAAACCAGAAGGGACACAAGAGATGTCCATGCTGAGCTTTGGTAAGCTTGTTCAGCTCTACGGTAAGCTTGTTCAGCTCTACCAACGAAGCCAAATTCAATGCAGCTCACAATCCTGTGTCTACGCCACGCATTGCAAACGTCACCCACCTGCGGCTTGACGCCGCGCTTATCTGGCGTGAGCCAGACCTGCAGGAACCGTGTGGTGTCCTTCTGGTGGTCGTTCATTTCCTGCGCATCATGCATTTAGGTGTCAATTGTAAGTAACAACAACGGTTGTCACTGACACCCACCATGTCACCAAACCCAGTTTGCAGCGTTGATACGTTCTCTACAGCGCAGACCCTTAAAAGGCACAGGCATGAAGGCACCAGACATGCGCACCGAGTGGACAATGCCGGTGCCAGCACTGAGGTACTGCACGCTGCCCCTGCCCAGCGCCTCCTGCATCATCACAGAACCAACGCAATCAGCTACCCGTCTCGATGGGAGCCTGCACAGGGCTGAAAACATCAGCAGGGCATGGGGTGCGACGCCCCACGTGGCTCGCTTGCAGGGTGCAGGACGCTGAGTGCAAAGGGCTGCCGGACCTTGTTGCCCATGCTGTCCTTGTGGCTTAGCTCGCCGTCCACGATGTAGGAGAAGATCTCGGCGTCGTGGTGCGGGTGCGCGCCAAAGCCGGCGTTTGCCTTCACCAGGTCATCGTTCAGCACCTGCGCAGTAGCGTGTCGTGAAGCGCTTGCCAAACGTGCAGATGCACAGATTTTCAATATCCCAGCGATGCATGGCATATCTGTCTTAAATTGCGACGACGCACCACTCTGAGCAGGTTTGAATCTCAACAGGTCGAGGTTGTGAGCATACCCGTAGTGCGCCAAAGTTCATGTTGTCCGGGTTATAATAGCCGGCGAATGAGAAGTGGAAACGGCTCTCGAGCCACCACGTCGGCTTCGAGACCTTCAAATTGCCTGAACAGTGGCACAGCACATCAAACTTCGTCTTTTCTCGCAACCGTTCACAAAACTGTCACTAAACGCCGGGTTACGATGATTGTTCGACGTTTCTGCTCGCTCTTCTTGCTGTATGCCAATGTCCAGTTTGGGTGCGCACCAGCATGTAAATGTTCCGTAATCAAGGCAGAAGCTTACCTGCTGAAATCTTTTTCAGGGCTCCATTGCTTCCTGTAGATGCCATCTTTGCTGTCTGCGCCGCGCGAGCCAGGACTTGCAAGGGCTGCACCAGCATTGATGATCCCCCTCTCTCAGGGTGTGAAACTATCGGTTTTAGCTGTGTCAGACGCGTCAGCGTCAGTCCGAACAGGAAGAGGTAGAACAAGATGGCTTTATGGCCGTGCTGCATGTGCGCAATCCCCTCATAGAAACGGCAGCTTGAGCTACATAAACTCTCACGTGCCGTAACAAGACCTGACGTCACACAGGTTCGTAAGCTCTCTGCTTCCTGCATGGCTGCTACTTCCATATGAGTAACGTGCCAGATGGAGGTATGCACGCCAAATGCCGCCACGCACTGTCGCCTAGAGTGTGGAGCAATGGCCCAGGATCAGTGTGATGGCAGTACCGCTGCATGGTGTGCTGATTCGGGCAGCTGCGGTGCGCACACTACGGCTCTGCAGGCCCTGTTGCTGGACCAGACGCGCCCACAAACTGCAGAGGTAATCCAGCGGATATTCAGAGGACTAAACGATCTTCGTGATGGCGTAGAGGGACGTGCACGCCAGCATGCATGCTCTGCAGTGACATGCACTGATCATGGAGCGCATAGCTTGCGCATTGACAGCATGCAGTACGCTATCGGTCCATCTCCGGCACAATTGACCGAACACCCATTGCGATATGCAGGGCGACCAGCATGAGCTGCGACGGCTCAAGGTCGCTTCGCACGTGTATGATGCATGGACGGCACTGGGCACCCGCATTGCGCAGCTGGCCGACAGGTGCGTCAGAGTGCATCAGAAACCTTCGTCAGTTTCAACAGCAGTGATATCTGAGCAGACGCCAACAGTCCGTTTGTTGATGCGAGCGAAGGTTCATGGATGGCAGCGTTGACGCACTCGGCGCGATTCTCAGCAGCCGGGCAGACCGTAGCTTGGTGAATGGCTCCGCAGGACCAGACACTGCGGAGACAGGTAAGGATGCTCTGCTGACTATCTGGAACTGTGCATATTCCTTTACAATGCAGCTTCCCGTTGGCCTCATGTCGCTAGCACCACGACTCTTACCTCTTTATGCGTCTGCTGCGCCTCCTGCAGTTGATGTTCGGCATGCCAACGAGCTGAGCTACGAGGAGTTCGTCTGCCGCTACATGGCGCCCAACATGCCCGTCCTGATCAGGGTGCCCCTCTGCTATTGTTCATGCTCATTGCCTCAGTCGCCTGGAATGGGTATAGACCTCACATCCTCACAGGGAAGGTCATGTCTCATTGTGGATTGAGGGGCGACAGCAGACAGGGCACGGTGATATGCCCGCCCTGAAGCTGCAGAGTATGTGTGATTCGTTGAGGGGCCACAGCAGGCTGGGACATCTGAGATTTACATTCATTGTCCACGCTGCAGGGCATCACGGAGGGCTGGGCGGCTCAGCGGGACTGGGCGCTGCCGGCCGGCTATGTCGACATCGATTTCCTGGACCGCCACTTTGGCGGCTCCAACGTCATGGTCACCGACACCTCCAGGTGCACAGTCTGAGCACAGCACAGCTGGTCGAGTCTGATCAATCTGCGAGGCAGCCTGTTTGACACAACACAAGACAATGGCGGCTGTGGTGCAGCAGTCGCTTCAGTCTCAAACGAGGTGCTTCAGGGTCTGCGTGCTGCAAATCAGGCAGGCGGATGGCTGCGGCGTGCGGCGCAACATGACGCTGTTGCAGTACTGCGCCTGGTGGCGGCAGCATTCCGCCAGCGGCCGCTGCCGTGGCGGCGGCGGCGGCGGCGGCGGCGGCGGCGGGCGCAAAACTGGACATGCTGCTGGGGATGCAGGCGATAGCGGGGATGGTTGTAGCATGCAGCAGGCCACGCTTGCAGCGGGTGCAGAGACGACCACGAGTGGCGGGCTCGAGCCCCTATTATACCTGAAGGACTGGCACTTTGCCAGCGAGCACCCGCACTACAAGGCAAGGGGCATCATCTTTTGTTAGATGCACAGGCAGACTCAGTCTCATTCAAGCTGGACTGTCAGTGATGCATGTGAGATTATGCAGTGATGCATATGAGATTACGCACATGTGCAACACTGACTAGAGGCTTGCTGCGGGTGCATCAGGCATACGAGACGCCACCACTCTTCGTAGATGATTGGCTAAATGACTACTACGATGCCAAGACAGCAGCGCCGGGCCAGCTCTCTCAAGGCAGCGGTCATGCGGCCCAAGAACCAGCACATGAAGCCGCAGCACTGGGCGGCAGGCACCGGAGGGCGGGCGCCTCTGGCGATGTGGCTGCAGACACGGCCCAGGCCGCATCATGCATTGGGACATCCGATTACCGCTTTGTGTACCTGGGTCCCAAGGTGAGCCCTTCCATGTTGCCTTGTTCCGAGGTCAGCACCCTGCGCGATGCAAGTGTGCACGCTGCAGATGATTCTAAACAGATCCGTGCCTTGAGTCTCAGCAACCTCAGATGCGCTGTTTGCCACCTCGCGGCCCCAGGTACTAGCTGGAAGGCGGGTTGTTATCATGGTGTGAAAGGCACTGCGATAGGCCTTGTGGCTGATCTGCTACAGGGCAGCTGGACGCCGCTGCACGCGGACGTGCTGCGCTCGTACTCATGGTCCGTCAATGTGGCGGGCGCCAAGCGCTGGCTGCTGCTGCCGTCGCAGCACACGCACCTGCTGTTCGACCGGTTTGGCCGGCAGATGGCGCCGTCCTTCGAACTCACGCCCGGCACAGGTGGCCCAGTTTCCCTCACCTTGCTGCTGTGGTTGCGCGGCAAGATGTTTGGCCATGGCTGCATAACAAGGGACGATGCTGCACGGTACTCTGATGCCACCCCCTGGCCCGGTGCGCAGAGGAGCAGTACCCGAACCTGGCAGAGGCGCGGCGCCATGTGGTGGAGGTGTGCCAGGGTATCGGGGAGGCACTCTTCGTGCCGAGCGGCTGGCACCACACCGTGGAGAACACCGAAGGTGGGTGCTGGGGACACGTCTTCAAATCAGACGCAGCAGACTGTCTCTGGTACGTCGGCGCGCTCCTTGCCTTGAAGTATGGTATGCTCACTGCGCTCGCCTTGCTCACGCTGTGGCAATGCTCCACGAACCTGCAGACACGCTGTCCATCAACCACAACTGGCTGAATGGCTGGAACCTGCACTGGGGTCTGGCGCTGCTGCGGCGGGAGCATGCCGAGGCCGCCGCTGCCATCCAGGACTGCCGGTGGGGCCCTGTGCAGTGGCTTGGCATCAGTATCAGCGACTGAGTTGCGTGTTGCCTGATTGGCACCACTAGGACGTGCGCTTTGCAGTGTGTGGCCTCATGCTTTCATGTCCAGGTCAACGTCGGATGTAATTCAGAGCACCTCATTCTTGATGCTTTCACAAAGAGAGCTGCACCTCGGTAGATTTCACTGGCCTTGTGCAGGGTACTGGGGCGGCGCTGGTGTGCTTCAGCCATGGAGTCACAGTGTTCCTTGAGGCGGTCCCGCCAGCAATGCTGCAGGGAGGGCTGCCATGTAGCAGAGATCGAGGGCCTGGTGTAGCGCAATGCGGCGGCCAATGTGCGGTGCTGATGTACAGAATTTGCTTGAACCTCTGGCGGGCAATGCTGCAGGGAGGGCTGCTCCGCAGCGGAGTTCGAGGGCCTGGTGCAGCGCAATATGGCGGCCAACGCCGGCCTGGGCTATGCCGGGCTAGCCGACTTGGCAGCAACCATCGCAACACGGGAGCTGGGCCGCCTGGCGGCTTTTGGGTCAGCGGCAGCTGGCGACGCGGCGTCAGATGCAGCGGGGGTGTGCACCGCCTGCAGCCCCGCAGAGTTGGCAGATGATAAGTACCTGGGAGCGGAGGGGTGCAGCCGCTGCAGCGAGGCGCTGGCGGCTGCTGCGGTTTGGGCCGCTGCTGCGCTCGCTGCACAAACCGGCACAAGCGAAGCGCCTGTGGATACAAAGCAGACAGTGCAGCAGCTAAACCATGGGCTGCACTGTGTATTCAATTTGCGGCGGGCGCTGTTCGTGCTGGATGCGATTGAGTTCCACAATCGCAGCGTGCTGGGCAACGACGCAGCGGATCCGCAATTTACGATGCTTCTGAGGCAGATTCGAACAGTGCTCAATGAATTCGACCAGGCAACCGCAAGTGACTGAAGCCATGCCAATGTACCTCTCATCTCCAGCAACAAACCACAAACGACTTGCTGATAATATCCGTGCTTCATAGAGGATATGGTCGGCCAAACGGATGCTGACATTTCTCACTGTGCGCTCATGTCTGCGAGCACTGCATCGACGATCTCCATGAGCTGTGCCGCATTTGCAGCCTCTGTCCACGTGCGTGCCTTCTGAGCTGCCCGAGCGCCAACGGCGGCGAGCGCTGCCTCATTCCCCAGCAGTCGCTCAATCTGCAATCCCAGGCAGCAGGGGTTGGTGAACAACAGCAACGACACAGCCAGATGAACACATACGACCGTGACAGCAGCGACTCTGGATGAAACACACTTGCTGTGCGAGCCGCGGATGCACAATTCACAACAGGCACAGGACGATGCCTTCAGATCAGGGGAGATTCCATCGGGTGTTGTTTCAGAGGAAATCCCGTTGGGTGGCCATCCCATTGAGCCAGAATCACCCATGATATGTCTTCCGCAGCTTGCAGACATCGATACAAACTGCTACAGGGCCCACCTCATCGGCCAGCTGCTCGGCGGGCTGCCCCATGTGCGCCTGGAAGCACTCGCCGAAGGCGCCGCTCAGCAGGTCCGTGGCGCCGACAGCGTTGCCGGACATGACCTGTGCAGATGCAGTTGATGCATGTCAGCAGACGAGACAGTTGTACTTAAGGAGAAGCCCTACCATCATGGACCATGCTGCAACAAAACCCTAAACCCTGCAGTCTCTGACTCTGGCAGAGGCTCTGCAAAGACAGAGTGCTTGTGACGAGGTGGCAACGTTTTTGTGTATCAATGTATGTGGCATCAGCCCTGCCTTGCGGATTGTGTACTGCACTGTTGTACTGCAGTGGATGCCACTCACCAGGGAGGGGGCGCCCTGCGACGCCGCCTCCACCACCGTCATGCCGTATGCATCGTATGTGCAGGGGTGCACGTTGAGCTTTGTGGCTGCATACACCTGCAGGCCCAAACGGACCGACACCATGTCAGGCTTCAACAGGCTGGAAGCAGCTTCATGGGTGTCGAATCGAGCCACCTCGTGACAGATGCAGCAGGCCTGTGGCTGTGGCACAAAAGCTGGTCCACAGGGGCCACGGGCTCAGTGGATCCGTTTTTGGGACGGCAAGGAAGGCGCAAGCACTGATGACTGCGGCAGCAGCTGCAGCGGAAGCTGCACCTCGGCCAGCTGGGCGGGCGACAGGAAGCGCCGCTCGATCACGGCGGCTGGCGCCGCCGCCAGCAGCCTGGCCCGCAGTCCTTTCGCATAGTCGCTGTCCGCGGCGCCGCACAGCAGCGGCACCACCCCCAGCCGCTGCAGCCTGCTGGCCGGTTGCGAATCTGCTGCGCCATCTGCCGGCAGCTGCTCGCCTGCCGGTTGTCTCTGCCAGTCAGGCAGGGTTGGTCCCCCATCCGCGGGGCTGCGCACGGGAAGCGCAAAGTTGGCGGTCACGCCATCCTGCTGGGAATCAGGCTGTGTGGCTGTCTCATGCTGGCTGCTGCCATTTGTGCAGCTGGACTGGGCCGCTTGCACCGCCTGTGTCGCTGCCGGTGCTGCCTGAGCTGCTGATACTAACGTGGCTTTCTGCTTTGCCAGCACTTCGACTGCAGCGACAAAGCGGTCCGGCTCCTTCTCAGGTGACAGCCGCACGCAGCAGGTGAGGTACCGCCGCTGCAGCTGCTGTGCGCCATCGCCGCTGCTTGCAACACCGCAGCATTGCTGCGCTGCCGCCAAGCTTCGACCGTCTGTCATGCTGCCGCTCGATGCTGTACTTGAAGGGCCTCTGCTGTGTTGCAGCGCTGCCGCAACATCTGATGGTGGGTCAAGAGCTTCCACATCCGCCCGCAGAGCCGGCAGCAGCACATGCACCTACAGGACCACTCTCGAAAGTCAGCACCATGACTGCGCTGGCACCCATGCAAGAGCGGCTAGACACTGCCGCTGTACAGGCGGACACTCAGGCATGCATGGCAGTATGCGAACACTCTTGCACCAGATCATGCAGTGACTCCATGGCAACAATGGTCACACCTCAGGGTGCGATGGTGCCGAGCTGTCGAGCAGGTGCTGCCGGATGTGGTCGGCGTCGCTGTGGCTGAGACATACCACGGCCATGGCCGCCGAGACAGCCTCCTGCTCCAGCTGCTGCAGCAGCTCGAACGCTTCGCCGCTGGCAGTGCGGCTGTACACCCTGCATTGGCCGATGTACACTCGATCTTGCCAACGACATTGTTCATGCTCACTCAGAGAAGGCAGGTACGCTGACATCCTGAATAACGCACCTGCTACTACTTGCTGGGAAAAGGCCAAACCTGTAGTTCAGGTAGATGTATGGCACAGTTGCCAGAGCGCTGCTCAAGCTGTCTGCCTGCCGCAGCCGCTGCCATGCGGCCAGCGAATGCCAGTCAACGCCCAGTGCCGCGTCTGGCAGGAACGCCGTCACTGCCGAGGCGATGCCGTCAGTGGCTACGCCCTCAGCAAACTCCCGCCAACTGCACTGCTCGTCCAGTCGGCCCCACACCGGCAAACTCACCTGCAGGCATGCCGTCGCCTGAGGTGCTGACGAGATGGGCATCTGGTAGGCAGTTTGGCAATGTGTGTGGCAAGCTGGACGGCGCACTCACACGCCGTGCATACCCCGTGCACCTCGAGCTGCCCGCCGGTCGGCTCGGCAGTGTCCTGCGACGCTGCAGGGCGGCCGCATAGCACCAGCACCTGATGCCCCTGCATCCGCAATGCCCTGACCTGCGGGTATGGTGAAAAATAAAAGGTTAAAGAGCACTGCATTACTCAATTGAAATTACTGCATGCCACCGAGCATGCGCATGCCAGGAGGGTGGCTTCAGACCTGGCTCTGCGCATAGATGCCATTGCCGCTGAAGGCGCCAGACGAGAACTCTAATGTGATGAACAACAGTCGCATGGCTGCTCGGCTGGCAATCGACGCAAAGCAATCATGCATCAGTTGCAGCCGTCAAAATGTCTAAAAATCTGTCAAACTCCAGCGCAGCTCTCGATTCGAGGAGGAACGGTGAGGTATGCCTTGTATTTTTTTGCGCCTCTGCACAGTCTCCAACTCGATGCTGACCATTGACAACCAAGAACTCAAGCTCGGCAGCAGGAGACGCCGTACTGGACCTCAAATTTGATTGATCGTGCAGCAGTTGATCACCGCTGAGTCATCTGGCTGACAAATGGGACTCGATTCTGGAGCAGCGCCCGATCGCCAACAGAGGGGGAGGACTGGGAAAGCCTTTCAGCTCGCCCGCCCATCTAGTGGTATGGACCAGCCACGCCCAGGGACGCGCTCATTCGTGTCTGTTGCACCCAGCAGCCGATGTGCCGCTGCGACCCCGCGATCAAGCGCAGCCGCAGCAGCATGGCGTCCGACGGCGGTCCCGAGTACCATCTGCCCCCAAACTGCGTGGCCAACATCGCGGAAAAGCTGGTGGAGACCCAGCGCAACTGGGTGTTCCCGCTGATGGCCATGAGCGCCGTCTCTCCAGAGTGGCGGGAGATCGTGTCGCTGCTGCCGCTGGGCACGGAGCTGCAGCTGGATGGCCTGGAGCCGGCGCAACCTTTGGCCCAGAAGGGCGTGACATACCGCCAGTCATCGCGGCCGGCGCAGCGGGCGTTCCTGCTGGGCGTCGCCAGGATGCTGCATGGCTACGGCAGTCTCATGTGCAAGGGACCCTGCGTGCACGATGCCATACTGCTCCAGGTGCGCACCGTGATAAAAGCAGTAACACCCGCGGTCTACGCGGGCGCACTTTTCAGCGGCACAACACTTCCGATGCGTGTACACAAGTGTCTGGGATGCCTAGATGCTGCGTATACTGCCCATAGGAACCCTATGAGAGGGCAGCAGCGGCTGTGAGTGGATCGTGCGTTGTGCTCAGCCAACAACTCCAAGCTTCCGATCAAGTGCATCGGCCAGGATCCGACCTGTACAACAGCTTAGCCGCTGGGTTGAGGCCTTCAAGAGTGTCTCATGTCATTGCGTTGCTGCAGAGGATCGCATCGGGCCAGCAGGCGTCCGCCTTTGCCCTGCGTTGACCCACCCGATTTCTGACCAGTCACTTGTCCTTCGGAAGGGGTCATCTGACCCGGCGCTTGCTCCTCTCCACACTGCACCGACCATCGACCGACATGTCATGCAGGCAGCCAGACGCTCCGGCGCCTCGTGGCGGTCGCTGCGCATCGAGGGCAGCTCGGATGTCACTGACAGGGCGCTGCTGGCTTGCGGCGCCAAGGCAGCAAACCTGCGGGAGCTGGCGCTGGTGGCGCTGCCCGGCATCAGCGTGCGGGGCCTGACGGCATTCATGTCCTGCACCCAGCTGGCCACCCTGGAGCTGGCGGACCTGTCTGCATTTGACGCTGCCGAGGTACGGCGCCACCATGCCCAACCAGCGCCGCCGTTATGTGTTGGCAGAACTGTCTGGCTGGTCAGCAGACCTTACCAGCTCTGCATGCAGCCATACGACAAGATACCTCGCATCAGCGCTGTGTTCCTGCATCGCTGCGGCAGCAGAGCGCACCCTCACCGCTGTGCGGCAACCTGTTGCATGTCCCAGTGCGCATGGGTGTGGCACGCTGACAAATGCATCGCTGCACAGGCGGAATTGCCGCTGGCGGCGCGGCAGCAGATGTGGGTGCCCAACGTGCTGCTGGTGGCGCGGCTCTTCCAGGCGCTGCCGCGGCTCACCGAGCTCAGGCTGGCCACGCCTGCCGCCGTCGTGTTTGCCGCCATCCGCTTCTGGTGCGCTGGCGGCAACACTCCCTTCTTGGGAAGTATGGAGCTGCTTTGGTATTATGGAGCTGCTTGCTTTAAGATGCTCTGAGTCGCTCTGACATCCTGAGATATTCCTGAGGTACCTGTACAAGCAGCGGCTGTGAAAGCAGTACGCCAGGCGGTATCCGCTGATAAGGCCTGGCAGAGCCCTCTCACACCCCTCTGGCTGGACTGCTGCCTGGGTTTTGCGGCTGCAATCTGTTCATTGCGGCAAGGGTTGTCTGGACTTCAAACGGACACAGCACCTTGCTCCTTATGCAGTGCAGTATGCAGCTGGAGAGGCTGATGTAATTAGTGGACAGCCTGGCAATGCTGCAGGCTGAAGTGGCACTGGCATCAACCCCTTCCAGAATCACATTACAGCATGCATTGTCCGAGGGACGTCCCCTTTTTCTGCAGCCCGCATCTGGAGCGGCTGCGGGCAGCCCGGCGGCGCTGCATGCTCGACTGGTGTCGGCAGCACCTGCTGTCGGCACTGTTCAGCATGCAATGCGTCTGAAGAGCGAATCCTCCATGTGCGCAGTCCACAGCTGGAGCGGCTGACGTACACGGCGGACAGCCCCGCGGCGCTGCACGCGGTGGTGTGCGCGCTGCCGGCGCTGCCCAAGCTCACGGGGCTGAGCCTCACGGCGCGCAACTTCTCCATCCCGCCCGAGACCGCACGCCTCATCGGCCGGCTGCCGCTGACCTCCCTGCGCCTGGACTCCGCGGTGAGTCTGTGTTTCAATCAGGAATGGTGATAGGGCACTGCCCCTGCACGCATGGGAAGAGTGGCGGGCAAAATGGGGCGCAACGGCGTCCGTTGGTGCAGTGGCTGGCCTGCTGGCAGCCCTGGGGCAATCATGATGCCTGGCGGGCGTTTGAGCAAGACTAGGCTGTCTGTGTGGCAAGATCATGGACCGTCCAGCAAATGCGCCTGCACTGCTGACGGCTCACAATCCACAGCATGCCCAAATCATCTGACAAAAATGCCTCGACCTTGGCCTGCAGGTGTATGAGGGGCAGCATGTGGTGCACCGCATGCCGCTGAGCCACCTGGACAACGATGCGGTGAAGGCGCTGGTGGACGGCGTCTGCCAACGCTGGCGCCAGTTCGCCGAGCCAGGTACATTCCTCATGTAGAATCAGCAGAATGGTTTCAGCAGGAGATGATGTTTTGTCCTTAGAAATGGCTCAAGTTTGCCGAGTCAAGTGCGCTGCCATGTCAGGAGGTCTTTGTCATGCGGGTCCGTCGCTGGGGCCCCAGCAGTAAATTGCGGCAGCTGATAGCCTCGTCGCTAACGAAATCCTGCTCCTCGGTCTTGTATCGATCTGCCGAGCTGCTGTAGGCAAACAAAGGAAAGGCAGCAGAAATTGCAGGAGATGTAGTCTTGACTGGTTCGCAAGCTGAACTTCTGCTGGACCTCTGAGTTTGCCCCGTGCAGGCGGCGAGGCACGGCAGGAGCTGCAGGAGACAGAGTCTCCATATGTTTCATAATCCAAGTTGCTGGACCCTGACTCCATGTTGCACAGGCGGCGAGGCGCGGCAGGAGCTGCAGGAGTTCAAGCTGAGCCTGCGTGGCGCTACAGGGCTGGCGCACGACGCTGTGTCCACGCTGCTGCGGCTGCCGGTGCTCACCGAGCTGGATGTCAGCGGCTGCTCGCGCATCTCCGCCATGAACAAGATGCGCCTGGTCGCCAAGGTGGGCGTTCTGGGCATGTTTTGCGGCTTGGTTTCCAGTTTCAAAATGGGATATGCTTCCCGCATGAGCAACAGCTTGAGGTTTTGGCACGCACAAGATGGCCTGGCAGCCAAGGTGAGCTGTATCCAGTGCAATTCTGGAAGGCTAGACTTGCACCCTGCCTCATACTGGTCATGTGCGCAGCACACTGCTGTGTCTACACAGCACTGAAGACTTGCCAAGCTGTGTGACAATAGTGCCAAAGCCAACGTACTCTGTCTGTCTTTCGTCATGCTGAAAGCATCTGCCTTTGGTCCGCATGCCAAGGCGCAGTCGCCCTGCAGTATCTGCCCATTACCATGCTGCAGGCAGCCACGCATGGTCAAGGTGGGGTGCGAGGTGCAGGCGGCGTTGGCGCATCGCAACTCCACCCTCCAACACTGAAGCTCCGCTGACACACATGACCCTTCCCTCCCGCAGGTCAAGGCGGGGTGCGAGGTGCTGGCGGCGCAGGCGCGGCGCAACATCCACCTTTCAATACTGTGCTCCGCTGACACACACAGCATTCCCTCCCGCAGGTCAAGGCGGGGTGCGAGGTGCTGGCGGCGCAGGCGCGGCGCAACGGCGGGCCCTGCCCGGGACGCGCCACCCCCGGCGACGTGGCCACGCCAGACGACCACGGCGCCTACTTCCGCGGCGAGCGCCAGGTGTTTGCCGGCGCCAGCGATGGCGGGCCCAGGGCCGGCGGCGTCCCCGGCAGCAGCGGCGGGGACCGCAGCTGAGCCGGCCCCTCGAGCAAGTCACGGCCATGGCGCCGAGTGTCCCCAGTGCGTGTGGCAGCCAGCTGAACGCCGGAATGTGTACCAGCTGATTGGCAGCAGCGCCGGTGGTGCCACGGCGGTGCCACGGCGTTCCACTCTGGTGGCTTAGCACAGCAGGCTTGGCAGAAGCAGCGGTCGCCTGGCGGCTGCTGACGCCGCCCTGACGTCTGCTGACGCCGGCTCAACGGAGTTGCAGCTTTTGTGGCGCTGGTGATCAACATCAACCAGCGGCAAGAGTCGGTGTCTCCGCCTTGAGTAAAAGTTCCTCAGGCAGCACTGCCATTGTTTAGACAGCCACGTATTGAATGCTTTCAACAGCCGCGTACAGAGTGCTTCAGCAGCCTTCGACTGGGACGAGTAAACACCATGCAGTCCAATCTGATGTGCATTTTAGCTTGACCTGAGGTTTGTCTGTGCAGTGCCCCTGAAATGTGCCGTCTTCTGCAGTCTTTCTCAGTTGTCAGTGTTTGTTTGTGACTTACTGCTTCTGAAATTATTGTAAGGTCGATTGTTGATGTTGCTGACCACCACACAGCCTTCAGGTCACATGCCTAGATGATGCTCGCGCTGTCAGTGACGAGGATGTGTAGTCCACCACGATTACAAATGCGGCAAGCTACCGCTACCCCTAGATAACATTTCCAGCACATGCGCACTGCCACTCCGCCCGGGGACTTTGCAAGAGCGTGCAGGGCTGTTGTGCTGGCTGCCAGATAGCGGACAAACAAAGTGATTGTGTTGCACATGCATGCATGATCGGGTGGCGACATCGGAGGGGCGCATGTGCTCAGAATCTTATTGCCCATGTGTTGCACGTTCAGGCTCTAACGTGAGCCGCCAAACCAACAGGTGTTACTTTTACACGTAATGTACATGACAGGCACCAGCAAAAGGTGCAGGAACGGACACTTGGTGCCGAGGGCGATCGAGATTTGCCAGCTCTGTGCCAAGCTGCTACCCGTCTGCAGGAGGCCGCAATCATTTGGCCGCTGCGCACGTGCCTGGCATGACCTGCATCTGCTCAGGCAGCCAAACGCCACCAGATTGAAGACAGTCGTCTCCAGCCCTGCCAAGGCTGCAGCAGCTTGCTGCTGTGGAAGAGCATGGCTGCGGCAATGCTGACACGGCTGGCGGCGGCTGCTGAGGCGCCGAGCGTGGCCAGACTGCTGTCGTCAGTCCTCAGCTGCCGCCTGAATGCCCGCCACAGACGGCGATCTGCTTACTGCCACTGAATACCACGGTCGCTGCGTTCCGAGCTGGCGTGCCCTGCAGCCGCTCAGGCGCCCAGCGCCACCAGATTGACGACGTTGTTTTCCAGCTGCCGCCTGTCTGCCCCACTGAAGGCCGCGATCAGCTTGCCGCCGCGGAAGAACTTGAACGTTGGCACCGAGGCCACGTTCGCGTCCCGCACAGACTCCTGAATCGTCTCTCTGTCGATGTCAACCTGCAGGCACCACGGGTGCTCTCGTATCATGTTCTCGTATCATCAGCAGACCACACATCGAGATTCAAACCCTGCATGGAGGTCTGCAGCCTACCTTGTAGAACGTCACGTTCTCGTCGGCAAACTCGTGGCTGAGCTGGTCCACCACCGGGGCAATCATCCTGCCTGCAGCATCGCAACTGTCGCAGTTGCAGTTGCTGCAGTTGCCAACATTTCTGACGTGATTGCTCCTCGCGAACATCGACATGTTACCATCTCGGGCAATTGTTGGCAGCAGGTGTGGCTCTTGTCCAGTGGTAAAAGCTGCAGCACACACAGCACAAGAGGACGGCAAGGAAGGGGACTCACATGGCCCACACCAGGCGGCGGTGAAGTCGAAGACCGACAGCGCGCCGGTCTTTGCGGCGTCCTGCAGAACACTGTTGTACTCCTGATCGGTCTTGAGCTCCTTGACGCGCGACGCGGGCGCCTCTGCTGCTGCAGCGTCACCATGCATGGAGTTGTCGCACATGACCCTGTGTTTGTTTGACAGCCGCATGCATGGACGGGCCAAGCAGACCGCTGACAGAGCCTCAGGAGAAGACACCGCTTGTATGAGCGATGCAAGTGCACCTGAGGAGAAATGCTGCTGGCCGGCGGTCTCTGAGAGCGGTTGCGTGAGGCGGATAGCAAACAACCTCTGGGCTTCTGGCGCAACGACTCTGACGCCCTGGTATGCGACCTTCAGCCTAGCCAGCATGATCTGTGGTGCATATAGCGTGCAAGGTCTGGTGTATGACAGACCTTCTGGTGCACCAATTCAAGCAAATCTCAAGGATGTTGGAGTCCTCAGAGCACGGGCACAGCGTCGTGCAGGCTTGCAAGGGCGCAGATGGATCATCCGTGTGCACTTCGGTATCGTTCGCAAGCAGGGAATGGTAATGTGAAGATATGTGATGAAGCGATCACGTAACAGAATGCAGGAGGCAGCAAAGCCTTTCCAGGAAGCAGCACGTAAAGACGGCGTGCAGCGAATTTGCAACGTCCTCTCAAGGCGCCGCAGGACGAGGCGTGCGCGTGCTCGTGGTGCCGGAGCTGAGCATTATGGTGAGTCGCCCGCCGCACACCATGTCTGGCAGCCTCGCTGGCATCTGGCGGGCTATAGTGGCAGGGATGCCAGCCTGCTGCTGGGCCTCGCTCTGCATTGTCTGCCGCGACCTCCGAGCAACGGCGTGCTGCGTTGATGGCGCCATGCCAAGGACTGATGCGTGCAGACGAGCATTGGGTTCGCTGAGCTGAAGTCGTGCTTTGTGCCTGCGCAGCCGCGGCAAATCACAGAGATCAAGCAGTTCCTGCTGACCGCGCGCCGCGCCGACGCCAAGTCGGTGAAGATCAAGAAGACGGGCCCGGTGACCAAGTTCAAGGTTCGCTGCTCGCGGCTGCTATACACGCTGTGCGTCGAGGACAACGACAAGGCTGACAAGCTGAAGCAGTCGCTGCCGCCCGGTGAGGCTTCCCTTTTGCCCAGCTTGTGGTCTTGTGCCCTCCTCCTGTGTTGCAACGTTGCAACATCTGTTGCGCATGCCCAGCGGCAGCACGTGCTCGGCGGCAGCAGCGGCTTCCCATGTCAGCAGATGGGACAAATGCAACGGATGAGGCATTGCAGCCCAGCTGGCACCACGTTGGCAGCAACAGTAGCAGTGACAGCGGGGATACTGGGCCTCAGTGACAGCAGGCAGCAGCTGGATGGACGGCCCTCGGCACCTAGTGCATATTCTTGGGCAGCAGCAGCAGCAGTGGCACTTTGGCGGCAGCAAGCAGAGCATCTAGCAGCAGCAGCACCAACATCCCTCTTGGGCAATTGGAGACGGGATCTGTTGTGGCGCAGCAGCTCGCGGCAGGCTGCTGTGCGGAGGATGCACACCACAGACGCACACATCAAGCAGCGCATCAAACCACGCGGATCATATGCTGCATTGCGCAAAATGTCATGTCATGCACAGCAGCTCACGCGTTGCTTTCATGCTGTGCAGGTCTTCAGGTGCATGAGATCTGAGCGGCGCACTATGCTGACGGCAAACCCGGATGGGAAGGCGGAAAGCGGAATGAGTGGGGTCTGAGGGAAGGCAGCCTGCTATCAGCTGGCTTTGCAGCAAGATGGCTCGGCAGACCAGCGGAGATGGACATGTGTCAAGCGTTGATGTGGCATTGATGCACCTGTGCTGCGCATAAGCAGGAAGTGCCCTGCTGTAACACGCGCCAGCAGGGCCTGACAGGCGTTCCCATCAATGCCATTCTGGAGTATCAAGAAGTCATGTGTGCTCAGCCAGTCCATCCCTTATGGTAGTGGAAAGGAATGCTCGCACATGATAAGGAGCCGATGAGATATTACAGCACTTCTGCTTACCAGTGGAAATGCTGCAAGCTGACATCTGCATACTAATACCGTAGTGCACACGAGTCCCTCAGAGCATTGCTGACACCAAACAAACCACAACTCTGATGTACAGGTGTTCAAGAACGTGTCCATGCTGTTCCTGATGGCGAAGTCCGCTATGCCAGATGTGCTGAATTTGCTAGTGTAATCGCCGCTCATGCCATGCCTTCAGCATGCCAAGCTGCTGTTAGTGCTCACAGCTGCCAGCCCAGTACAGTCGCTGTCCCCAAGATGCTGGGGCGGCTGCACTGCCAACTGGAGAATGTCGCTCCGAACAGCTGGCCAGATCGAACGGCAAACGCTCTGCAAATCCTGGGTATGGGAGTCATTTGCCGCTACCGCTGATGCGGCTGTCGTGGGAGGTGCCGGGGCAACTGCCGCCGGCGCCGCAGAACTGTCACACCATCCGAAACAGCTGATGTGAGACAGTCAACAGCTTCCTGAATTCTCTTTCTGGGCCTGAAACTCAGTCGCAGCCGGCGCTGGCACGGCTGTCGCCGGAGGTGCTGGGGCGGCTGCCGCCGGCATCGCCGCTCATGCTGGGCCGTACGCTCAGCTCCATCAGGTGCTGCGCATACCCCTCCTCGCCCCTGCCGCAGCAGTGCACAACGCGTTTGACAGCCCATGACCTTCCCAATGCTAAACACGCATGTTTGGCGTCCAGAAGCAACGCCACAGGCTCCGTGATGGCTGCCTGGTGAGCACATGCTCGCGGATGACACGGCATGCAGCCCAGGCTGTCGCTGGGCCGGACGACTTCTGGCAGGGTACATTTCGTGCAGGAGCACAGTGCAAGTCTGTAGACTGCAGGCTGGCAGCGCATCCTGTGATGTGCTTTAATTGCACAGCGACTGCCTGCCTAGACAGGCCTACGCACTGCACGCACAGCTTTGACACACATCCAATCCGATGGTAGGTTTGCACCGGTTGCAGTAGCTGCTGCACCTGTGGTACGGTATGCCTTGAGGTGCACGGCAACCCGCCTGGCTGGAGAGCCCTCTGCGTTGTGCAAAGATCGCAAAGCTTTCGATATACGACATGATCATGAGTAACACTTGCAGTAGCTGCTGCACCTATGGTGTGCCTTGAGGTGCACGGCGACCGCCTGGCTGGAGAGGCCCACCCGCTGCGTACACAGCGGGCACGCCCGCGGCTCCGGCTTCGCACGCCGTGCCTCAAAACAACAAGAAAGATGTCGTCCATATGTGTAGAGACGAGACTGTACCTACATGATCAGATGGTACGTGCAGTGATACATGTGTCAGAAAACCGATTGCACAATGGTGCAGTCGTCATCATCCAGCTTCGCTGTGAAGGGATACACTGTCAGCAGGGGGCATAACCTCACCTGCACAGTGGTGGCGCCATGGAGCTGCCGCTCCAGCTCCCGCAGTGCCTCCAGGTACCCTGCAGCGAAATTGTTGGTGTTGTGTCAGGCAATTATTCGAGTTACCATCGTCGCAGTCACGCCCAAGCTGCTGGCGCAATCCTGTCGGGTGCACATAGGGAAGACAGGCCATGTTCGAGGTGGCTTCCTGTGCTGCAAAGTCACACCGCTTGCGAATGCGCGCACTGGACTGGAGACCAGCTGCTGTGTGGAGCCCAGTGCAAGGGTCACCTGCGTTGGGGGAGGCCTGGGGGCGGGCGGCACGGATGGTGTCCAGCGCGGCCTTGAGGGTGCAACCCGCGTCCAGCATGAGGTACGCGGCCACCAACGCCACGCTGCGCGACTGCCCGCTGTGGCAGTGCACTGCAGCGCAACACACATGGACAGGATCATCGCTCTGTTTATGGATATGCACATAGCGATGGGTGAAAGACGGACTACACCACGACTCAAGTTGCAGCACAAGGTATGCTGCCTCTGGCGCCACTCTGTGACTCTGCCTCTGTGGCAGTGCATTGCATGTTCAGCCATAGTAACACTGCGCTCTGGATAAGTGAGCTGGGGCTCTGCAGCATGCGAACGGTTGCTGCCAGCACCATACCGCAGTTGCCATGGCGTTCACGGATGCAATGCCGTCGCAAGCCCGGAAGACATGATGCTGACCCCTATAATTAAACCCTTGCACTTGGTCTTGTGACAAACAGCTGGGGGCTGACAGACCGTCTTGGGCGGGCCGCTGCTGCCTGAGGTTGCCGCTCACGTGCACTATATTGCCAAACCCAAGGGCAGCGCAACGGCCTCCGCCGCTGGATCCCATCAGCAGTGCCGAAGCCTTGTAAGACTTGGGAAGACTCACCAAGCAGGCTGCCGCCGCCTGAGGTGGCCGCCCGCATGAACTCCGTCGCAGGGCGGAAGTGGGATGCGATGTCCTCCTCCTCCACATCCCGCAGCGGGCACCGCATGCAGACGAAGCCCGCGTCTGCCTCCGGCTGCAGCAGGTCCTGCACCCACAGCAGGAAGAAGGTTTTGAGACGACAGAAATGGCTTGAAATGGCTGAGCTGCATCAGTACAGCGTCAGCGAGTGACCGACGGATGCCGATGAAGCCGGCAGCTGCCTGTGGCTGCAACTTACCCCGCCGCCACAGCACTGCACTGACAGAAAGTTCGGCCATCAGTTGCTGAGTCTGCAGAAGGGGCTCTTGCGCCCGTCACACAGGTGTGAGATGCCGACCTCTGTGGCGTTGAGGATGTACATGATGCCCAGGTGGCGCAGCAGGTGGTGGCTGGCGCCCCTTCAGCAACAACACCATTGGAAGCTAGGGTCTGAATTGGTATCCCCTTGCTGCGTGCCAGCCCACCTCCGTGGCATTCAGGATGTGCCCAGCTGTGATGCCCAGCTGGCGCAGCAGGTGGTGGTCCAGCTAAGTCAATGAATTCAGATGATCTAATGTCTCATGGCAATGCGCAGGCCACCTCCGTGGCGTTCAGGATGTGCGTGACGCCCAGGTGGCGCAGCAGGTGGTGGCTGGCGGCCTCGACGGCGCCGGACAGGAAGAGGCGGGGGGCGAGGCGGGCGGGCGGCGCCGCCGTGGCCGCCCCCTGCAGCACCCGCAGCCGCGCCAGCATGTGCTCCAGCCGCACCTGCATGAGGAGACACCAGAAACAGAAGTCATGAGGCATTCGGACGATCGGACAATTGGGGATGCGTCCTTTTGCAGGTGTCAATGGGTGTAGATGCATCCGGACAAGATGCAGCACCGGCAGCCGTGCCAGCATGTGCTCCAGCCGCACCTGCAGGCAAAGAGGTATACTCTTGCAAGTGTGTCATTGGTCGGACGCGCATCCGAAATCGGATGCAGCACAACCACACTCAGAAGGGCGCTGTATCCTGTAGCAAAAGATTTGAGGAGGCAGTGATGAATGTATGGCAGCGCCATAGTTTGTACAGCACCTTGAGCTCGTACACGTCGACGATGGGGTGGGTGCCGTCCAGGAAGGAGGACAGCAGCCGCGGCCTCGGCGGCGCGCCCGGGCCCTCGCTGCTGTCGGCGCGGCACTGCCACTCCTCCACCGCCGCCCGCAGCTCCTCCCCCTTCTCCCGCATCGCCGCCTGCACAGTGCACAAACGTTGTGTACAGAGGATATGTAATTTCAGCGCCAGGTCAAAGCAATGTTTGGGTAAGTTTGGCCGCTTCAACATGCATCTGTCTGAATGGGGCTGCTGACAAGCTGAGACTGGAGTCTGATTGAGGCAGCTGGTTTCGGAAATGAGTGTAAAATTTGCAGGTCCCGAGCAACATCAGCAGGGTGCTGCACAGGAGGCTCGCCTTCCAGTGCGCCAGGCGGCGGGACAGCTCGCGGTCCTTGGCGGCGGCGCGGCTGATGGTGCGGATCTTCAGCGTGGTGCTCTTGTCCACGCTGTGCTCCCCGCCCTGGCTGGACCGCCGCGTGGTGCCTGCATTCCAAAGGCACAGGAGATCACTGTATGGCCGATGAATCTGCTCTTCGATGCAGCAAAGCTTGAGTGCAGCAGCAGGATGGCTGATATTCAACATGCTTGCCAGCCGACCATGCACAGACAGCCAGAAGGAGAGAGAAATACTATGCATGTTTCATAGGCAGTGCTGAGAATATCATGGGCTTGGCCGTCGTTTGAGATGCAAACGGGTGTCAGAGCAGCTTCAGGTGCACTCCATGCAAAAGCTGAGGTGCTCACGGAAGACGGCGGCCTCAGAGGGCAGCGGGATGGTGGGCGTTCCGCTCGCAATGCGCGGCAGCGGAGCCGGCACCGCCGCATCGTCCAGGCTCTCCACGTCCTGGATGAAGGCGTCCACCTGCACGACAGTCCACGCTCGGCTAATCTTTGATCGGCCAATGAGCGGTTTCAGCTTCCTTGGCTTGGCGATGGACCACCCTCGTCAGCGCATCCCTTGAAGCAGGAAAGCGTCATGAGACAAGCCCGTGACCCAGGCTGCGCCGCGCGGTGTCTTCATCATGAGGTTGCTCTGCAGTCTGCCCTACAAAGCCTTTGTTGCAACACTGCTTGCAGCGCAGAGCAGGTAGAGATGGCGCACCCAGTCGCACAGCACCTCGTGCGCCATCTCCAGCAGCCCCTTGATGCGCAGCGCCTCCTGCAGCGCCGCTCGCACCCCCTGTAGCGACGCAGCAGCATTTCTGTGTCAAATCAAGTGTGGCCTGAATTCTGCACTCAAAATCCGGCTTGCTTGCCAGCCAACTCATTCCTGGATCTACGTGCATGGCGACTGCGTTTGTGAGGTGCAGTTGTGCAATGGACTCGCATGAATTTACGCTGCCAAAATTTTGCAAACTCTGTGGTGCATCCGTTCAAGCGCTCGACCTGCTGAAAGCAGGCCACGGCTTCTGGGTGTTGCAGCGCCTTGCAGGCTGTGGGGCTGCACGCCAGCACCTCCTCCAGCACATCAGCAGCCACCTGCACAGAGCCAGCAGGCACACAGTTGCACAACATCGCAGCATGTCGGCCAACACGCAGCTGGGTGGGGCAGCTAGGCATCAAGATGCCGTGATCGCGTCAGACCACTGCCCTGCTGGATTGCCCATCCTGACTAGCGATTGCCACCGGCTCACTCGCATGCTCCTCTAAGGAACACCCTCCGCTTCAAACAGGGATGTGCGAGTGTGCCCTGGACTAACATGTCTCAATGTGTAACGGTCGGATTTCGTACCTGGCTGTCGTTGAGGACCAGCTCGGCCGCCTGCTCCACCGCGGCATCCTCCTCCTTCACAAGCGCCCGCGGCGGCCGCCGCTGCACGCGCGCATCGATGGCCACCAGCCGCCCGGCGAACAGCCCCGGCGGGCGCCTGCAGATGGGTCATAAGCGTTGCAACGCACAGCAAGATCCATCTGACGGAGCATGATTGCCGCCTCGCTTGTGGCCAGCAGGCTTGAGACCATGGCAACCATTAAAACCTTGCACCACCACTTGTCTCACTTCACAGAGAGTAGGACGCCGTCAGGCACAGCATGCTTGCCGGCGGGTGCACGATGTGCACAGCCCACCGACCCTTGAGATGAGGTCTCTGCAACATGGGGTGCAGAGTGCTGGGATGCAGTGCGCTCACCCGGCCAGCAGGTTGCCGGGGTTGCCGGCCCACATGAGGCGCGCGCACGGCAGCCGGTCTGGGTTCCCCAGCAGCATGTCTAGCAGCAGCACCCTGCAAATACATGCAAAAGCTCGTCGGCATAAGGACTGACCTTGTTGATGAGCTGTGCTCGTCAAACGCTTTTGACTGTCTGTGCTTGAGCTGTCAAGGCTCAAGCACGGCGCATCTGTCAGAGAAACACTGATGTAGTTACAGCTCAGCCGCAAACCACAACTGCTGAGGCGTGGTGCATGTGCACAGGCAGCCGTGCATGAGCTGCACATGGCCACACCTGCCCAGGTCTGACGCCGTCTGCAGCACTGTCTCCGGAAGGAAAGGGCGCTCGCTCTTCATCAGCGGCTCGCCAGGCACCCAGTCTTGCACCTGCTCAGGCCGCCTATTCGCCTCAGACCTTGGCAGGTTTGCAACATCCGTGTGCCGCTTCCAACTTGCTGATACCATGCTGCCTGCCTCGAAGACGCCCATGACGCACATACGACTATTCGACACGAATTCAGTGTCTCTCAAGAGGTCAACTTCTGACTGGAGCAGCGCACCAGCATGCAGGTGCGCTTGCCCATGAGTTCAAACATCTCCGCACCGCCATGCGCAGCAAGCGCCGCAGCGTGCGCCCGCTGCCACTCGATTGCTGTCAGGCCCTGCGCGCAACATGCTCAGTGTCTGCAAAGAGTCTGCACTTTGACTGTGCGTTGACATTTGTGGTGGCCAGATAGAGTGGATGTATGCTTAGCCTGACATTGTGTGTATGTGTCTTGGAGAAGTACGCCGCCGGCAGGGACAGATTGCATTTGCGTCTTGTAAAGCGATGTCCACACCTAGCTGCACGATTGCACTCATTGGCAGAGGACCTCACTTTCTGCGCGGCATGCAGCAGCAGGGCCAGGGCGACCCCAGGTGGCGGGCCAGCTTTGCATTGTGGACGACTGCGTGCAGTGACTGAAATGCGCAAGCAACAGAATACGAGCAGCACCTGCTTGCGCAGGATGTGGCAGCCGGGGCTGGGCACCCCCAGGTGGCGGGCCAGCTCGCTGGTAAACTGTTGTAAGCAACATTTCCGAGCCTATGAGCAAACAGAAGAGTGCAAATTTTCGCCTGCTTGCGCAGGATGCGGCAGCCCGGGCTGGGCACCCCCAGGTGGCGGGCCAGCTCGCTGGCAAACTGCTCGCTCTGCGCGTCCAGCCGCGCCGGCAGGAACTTGACGACCAGCAGGCGCTCCGGTGGCGGCTGCTCGACATGCTGCGCCGACGCACCATTGGACTGCCTTGCTCTTGCTGGCTGTGAAGATGAGCTGTTGTGCTGCCGCTGCAGCCGCTCCGGTGCCGGTTCTGATTGCAAATCGTTGCTGGGCTGCTGCCTATGACCTGATGTCGATCCGCTGCTGCGCTGCCGCTGCAGCTGCTGCAGGGTGCCCTGCTGCTGTTGGCCTGCTGCCAGATGCAGACCACTGCTGCAATGCTGTTCCAATACTGGCTGGGACGTGCCACAGGGCTGCCGTGTCAGAGGCTGCACGTCCCCATCCTGTAGCTGTGGTTGCTGTCGCGGCGCCGGCTGCTGTGCTGGAGGCTGCTGCAGTGCACCTGCCTGTTGCTTGAACTCGCCGCTGCTGTGGCGGGGCGGCAGGTCGGGGTTGGCCGACCGTGGCCTTACCCTGGAGGGCCCCAGTGTGTCCGTTGCATCAGCCACAGGTGTAGAACCACTGCAGCTGGCAACAGCTGCAAATGGCTTGCTGCTGGGCTGGAGCATCTCGCCTGCATCGTGGCCACTATGCTCAGTGGCGTTGCCAGCGGAGCGGGCATCACCTGCCGCCAGATGCAGCGCAGCCGACAGCCGCCTGACTGCGCCGTCATCGCTGGCCGCCCGAGGCTTGGCGCCATCTGCCATGCTGGTCTGTATCCTGCCGTGCCTGACGGGGCTGTGCTCCGGACTGCGGCGCTGCTCCGGCGTGCGCAAGTCGCCAGGCGAGTCGGCGTCGGTGTTGCGGCAGAAGCAGAAGTACACATTGCCCCCGCTGTTCACCTCCACCTGCATTGCATGCACAAGCCTGTGGATGTGAGTCGTGAGCATGCAATGTCATCTACATGTGCAGCCCACTCAGCAAAACACATGTAAACAATATGTGTGTAGCCAGTGTACCTCGCAGCCGTTGGCTTGACCCTGCAGGTCGGCCGAAGACGCAGCTGGGCTGGCGATGGCGAACTTCAGAAACTCGGTGGACACCACCGTCGTCATGTTCTCCCAGTCCGCCTCACCTGGACCTGCGGCAGAGCAGAGAGAATCACTTCGGCATGCAGTAATCCTCACACTGTCATTGAGCCTCTGCTAGTGTGATCAATGTCCCATTGGCAAATGTGTGCCAACAACTCAGCATCAAAATCAAAAATATGACAACTTAGTCCAGCCTGCTAGATGCACATGAAGGAGTGCGACGGTCTACAATCATGCGGGTACAGTTTGGGTGATGGACACTATGGTCTGGAGGCCACTGCTTGGTATCCTCTCATGCCTTGCAAGACACCTCAATTTGAAGTACAGCTTTGATTCAGGGCCTTATACCAGCTATCAGTGGGCATGGACACCGCAGCCTTCCGCAGCTTGCACGCAACCTTCACGTCATGAGATGCAACATGTTGCACACTGCCATGTACTTTTCAGCACAGAGCGATCCCAATGAGCTCACCAGTGGGCATGGACACCGCGGCCTTCAGCCGCTGCCGCAGCTTGCCCGCCACCTCCACGCTGCGCTTGCGGCTGCCGGTGCGGCGGGCGCTGGGACTGGAATTCGCAAACAGGCCCAGCCCCGGGGCGGCCTCCGCCAGCAGCGCCAGCAGCTCCTCCCCCGACTCGGGGTCCAGCTCCTGCTCCGCCATCCAGTTGCTGACCTCCCGCCAGGCGCTCGCCTGCGTGGGATGTGCTTACGCATCAGATGCGTCACATGCCGTGTTGACAGCGGCTGTGAGAGGTGCACTTAGCTGCGCAGTTCCAAGTGCAGTGCTGAGATCTGGTGCTTGATGCAGAGATGGCGTGACAACCGATGCCAAGGGATGCCAGGAGGGTTGCTTAGCATATGTTGCTGCTGTCGTCCACCAGCTGCCGTCCAGCAGGCTTGGTGCCCATTGAGGTGCTGCCGAATGATTCCAGTCGAGTTCTCGCGAAAACTTGTAATCGTGGAAGGATCACCTTGTCAGGCGATGCTAGCAGGTTGCTGAGCATGTCCGCCGCCTCGTCCACCAGCTGCCGCGTGGCGGGCGTGCTGGGGTCGCCCCCCTCGCCGCCCTCGCTGGCCAGCCGCTGCCGCATCACCGCCGGGCCCTGGAAGCAACGACACACATGACTCTCACGATCTGATTCGGCAGCACCGCACGCCCCATCCTGTGGGGAATCAGGCTTTGCATTTCCGCGGCAGCAGTGGCTGGAAGCCACAGCAGTGGTCAGAGCAGGAGGTAGAGGATGATGCATCGTCATAAACCATGACGCCAGACCTGCAGCCAGCTCTCCGTGATGTCCAGGATGGTGGGCGACACCGCGCCGCTGCCCGCCCGACTGGCCGTGCGTGTCAGCGGCGGCGACGCCGGCTCGCCGGCGCCGCTGCCGGCGCGGCTGATGCTCCGGGCGGGCTGCGGGGCAGCGGCCTCGCCGGCGCCGCTGCCGGTGCGGCCGATTGTGCGGACGGCATGTGGCGAAGCCTGCGGTGAGGCAGCCAGCGAGCCGCTGCCCGCCCTGCAGCACGGCGACATATATGCTTTCGATCGCTGCTGCAAGCAGGTGTCATGCAAGGTTCTGCGATTTGATCGTCAGAACTTTATGATGTGGAACGGAACAGCAGCTTGGTGTGCCGCTGCGGCAGATGCGTCGGACGACAATTGCAAAGCTATCGCCGATCCCAGCCGGGCCTGATCAAGTATATGAATATATCCAGAATGATGCAAGCACAGACATTTGAAACCAGACCCGTGTGACGTCTTGCCTGGCTGCCTCTACCAAGCTCAGGTCGAGCCTCGAAACCATCGTGCTTCCGTCAGCTTGCTCTCGTGACAACGACCGTCACTTTGAAAGCTTGTCTCATAACTCAGCGACAGGGCATGCATGCTTTGGGGGATCAAAGTGGTCATCTTGGGGCAAGTAAGCAGCTTTAGGCTGAGCTTTTGTGTTCCGGATATCCCGCGACCATCACTAGCGTCCCTGACAGCAAAACTTGCAGCATGCATGCGCCGGCCCATACACGTATATGCAACCTTTCAGATGTACAGGAGTCAAGCAGGAAGGTCCATCGCAGTTTGCAGCGCGGTTGGACGAGGTGAACACCAAGTTGATTTGGCACCCAATCGACGCCCGAAGTCAACAGGAGCGGTTGACAGGCATTGACAAGCTTGGATTGACTCCCGGTTGACGCTTTGGAGCTTCATTGCAGACGCAGCTGATGCGACTCCGGCTTTGAACGCGGTTTCCTGACACAGAACCATCCGGTGGCGGCAGCGAGGCCTTCCAACCTCAGCGTCAGTGGGTCCCTCTGACGGCCTGCTAGAAGACGCTCTAGCAGCTCCAGAGAGGCTCCAGCATGATGGACAAGCAGCTTGCGTGGCTGGAGTCGGTGCAGATCCAGCGGCCGGGCGCCGCCGCAGACCTGTCAGAACTCGGCGAACTGTATGACCGCAAGCTGTGGCACCCGGTTACGCTGAAGCTCAACTCCGTGCTGGAACAGTCCAGCTTCCAGCAGGGCGGCTTCCTCATAGACCTGTACAGGTGCCATTTCTGGGCTATCTTGCTATGAGGGGAGTGGAACTGCTGCATTCTGCAGCGCATGCTGAAACTGCACACGGTGGTCAATGCTTCGGGGGGCTGCAGATGTCGTTGTTATGGCGTCCATGGTAGGCCTCTTGATCGTGTGTCAACCTGCAGGAACTTCATTTCGGGCTTTGCGCACCGACTGAACCAGCTCAGCCTGGCAAAGATTGCCGTCGCGGTGTCGCGCGAGTTCAGCTCGCCTGATGAGGCCGTCAACTTCCTACAGGAGGTGTGCTTTGGCATCAATGCTTCAACTTGAGTTGCGTTGTTGCTCCTTGTATGCACCTTTGTGGCTCTGCACAGGCTGCGAGTCGTTGAAGTGGCATGCGCTGGGAATGCACACCCATCCGAGGCTGCTCGGCGGAGTGCACGTGCGGCACACTGGAAAGCAGGATTCGCACATGCTGCCGCGCGCACCTGCAGGTGCTGGCCAACGTGAAGGAGTCGAAGCTCCCGCACACGGAGCAGCCGCAGCTATTCCTCGGCATGCACATCGCACAGAACCAGCTGGCGCTGGGGCAGACGGCAGAGACCAAGGCTGCGGTGGAGGAGGCCAAGGAGACGCTCGCCTCCCTCAGCGATGTGAGCCTCTTGCAGCTGGGTGAAGGAGCAATTGATGAGCTCATGGAGTCAACTTGAAGCCGTACACTGTACGAATGCGGTTGATGCTGCAGCACACCGAAGCCAATGTGCAGAAGCTCACCTCCCTCAACAACATGTCTGCCATTCCTGCCAATGAACAACCAGTAGCAGCGGTCGTTGCAGTACCCAGGAGCAGTGCAGTCCATGGTGCGAGGACGAATGTCCTTCAGCCAGAAGGACGGAGAGAATGTCACACACACGATCCACCTGGGGGTGGGAGCAGCCTTGCATGGCGTGAGCAGCCGATGACTTGTGGAGCAGGAGTGGGAAAACATCTGGCCTTGATCCTATCCCGAGATTGCTGGATGTGGACCTAGCAATGTGCGCGACTGTGCGCTGTGGCAACAGCCTGTGGCATGTCAAAGTGACAGCCATTCGGTCGCTGGAAACTGGTATTGATGTGTTGCAGGTGGACCCGGCGGTGAGCGCGGCGGTGCACTACGTGAGCAGCCTGTACTTCAAGGCGCAGCGCGACTTTGCGGAGTTTTACAAATCCTCGCTGCAGTACCTGGCCTTCGTGTCCTCGGACACCCTGGACCACGACTTCAAGCTGGTGACCTTCCACTTTTCGACTCCAGCTCATGCTTCGGCATGGACATAGTGCTCATGTTGACTGCAAGACCCCTCGGCCAGAATTTGATGACATCGTGACGTCTTGACATTGCAGTTGTCCCCGCATAACATGTCATCAATGGGCTTGGTGCGCGTACCCAGAAAGTAGTGCCCATGCAATTTGCAGGCGCTGGCGGTGGACATCTCGCTGGCGGCGCTGCTGGGCAAGGGCGTCTACAACTTTGGCGAGCTGCTGCTGCACCCCATTGTGAGTCGCTGATCGACTGCCGCACCGCTTGCAACATCCGCATGGGCTGGGCGAATTGCTGCTGTGGCTTGTCCACAGGAACTAGCATGGCATCTCCTTGATGTGGATAACATCAAACATGCGCTGCAACGTTCCCCGCTGATGAATGTGCTGGATGGCAGCAAGTATGCATGGGTCGAATGCTTCTGGCGCTTGACGCGGGATTTGCACAATTCTTTACTTGACGCCCTGTCCCAATGCGTGTGCTGCAATTTCATTGCAGATCAAGGTGCTGGACGGCAGCTCGTATGCGTGGCTGGGCGAGATACTGCTGGCATTCAACCATGGGGACCTGCACGCATACGACACGCTGTGTGAGCGGCACGCAGCCGCGCTTAATGCGCAGCCGGCGCTGGTCGAGAACGAGCGGGGCCTGCGGGAGAAGATCACGCTGCTTGCGCTCACCGAGCTGATTTTCAAGTGAGTTGCAGCTGAGTCTCGTTCCACTTGGCTGCCAGAACTTTCGATGAAAGCAGGCAGCTGGCGCTGGTCGTAAACGAGCGGGGCCTGCGGGAGAAGATCACGCTGCTCGCGCTCATCGAGCTGATCTTTAGGTGAGTTGCGGCTGAGTCTGGTTCGTTTGGCGGCAAAATCTGGATGAAAGCAGGCAGCCGGCGCTGGTCGAGATCGAGCGGGGGCTGCGGGAGAAGATCACGCTGCTTGCGCTCACCGAGCTGATGTTCAAGTGAGTTGCAGCTGAGTCTCGTTCCACTTGGCTGCCAGAACTTTCGATGAAAGCAGGCAGCTGGCGCTGGTCGTAAACGAGCGGGGCCTGCGGGAGAAGATCACGCTGCTCGCGCTCATCGAGCTGATCTTTAGGTGAGTTGCGGCTGAGTCTGGTTCGTTTGGCGGCAAAATCTGGATGAAAGCAGGCAGCCGGCGCTGGTCGAGATCGAGCGGGGGCTGCGCGAGAAGATCACGGTGCTTGCGCTCACCGAGCTGATCTTCAGGGGAGTTGCGGCTGAGTCTAAATCAACGCTCCGCGAGAACCTTCGACACCCTGCTGGCAGCCACTGCGCAGGATACCAGATGAGATACACTCATCTGTTGTGCCAGCTGCAAGCCTCTGCTGTGCGGCGTGTCAACGGAGCAGCGGACGATCCCGCTAGCAATCACCACGCAGGCGACCCCGACTTGGTGCCGATACTTGGTGTGACATGTAGCAAATGCTCTGCTGTGCAGCCTGCCGGCGGAGCAGCGGACGATCCCGCTGGCGGCCATCGCGCAGGCGACCAAGCTGGGCGATGACGGCGTGGAGTTCCTGCTGATGAAGGCGCTGTCGCTGCACCTCATCGAGGGCAGCATCGACCAGGTCGCCGGCACCGTGCAGGTGGGCCACACAACACGCGGAAGCATTTTGTGGACACAGTTCATGATGGGCAGAAGCTGTGCTCCAGACAGGGTGCGGCTGCTCCTTCTTGAGGGGATTGTTGATCAGACGGCCGAGACCATGCGGGTGTAGGTGCGTCACAGCGCCATCACCATCCTTTGCACTGATTCTTCAAAGCTGTCAGGGTGCCTGCCGCACCAATCTGAGCATGAGCAATGCCCTTGTGATTAAGCACTCTGTGGGTGCACCACAACAACATCCACTGATGCATGGTGCCAGTTGCTGTATATGCATCTGTGCCCAAGCCTGCTCACTGCTGTGTTTCGACAGTAGACTGCACCTGCTGCCGGCAAAGGCCTCCACAAGAGCAGAGCTGCATGGCGGCAGGCAGTGGCACAACCCGACGGTCACAGATCCTGCACAGGGAGCACCTGTGACGTGTGGCTACTCGGCGTAATGCAGGTGGCCTGGGTGCAGCCGCGGGTGCTGACGCTGCCGCAGATTGAGAGCCTTTCAAACCGGCTGTCGGCCTGGGTCAGCAAGGTGTCTTCTGCGGCAATGACGTTAGAGGGTGAGAGCGCTGGCATGGTCAGCGCCTGAGCGGCATTTGGATGTGACGACAGCAGGGGGGTGCATCTGCCCTCAGTTGTGCGCTGAGTGTTTGAGGAAGTTTGCAGCCAGGTGCAACCGGCTGCAAAAGCCTGCTGGGTGCACGTCAGTAAGTCTGGCGTGTAACAGACAGAAGAACTTGTTCAGACCACAGAATGTGGCTTGTCAATGGGCTATACCAGCTCTGCACCAGTGGCCACTTCATCCCTTGCTCACTTATATAAGGCTCATTACGCACGCAGCTCGGCTCTGGTCGCTCGCACCCAATGACCTCACATCGGTCAGGCGTGATCACTCCAGTCACCACGCGTACGTTGCTCAGCCGATACAGAGGGTTGTTCCGGGCTTTCCGGTGTGATGCACGACAACATTGCGGAAGGCTGACAGGCTGCCCCACGTGCACGCCATCAGCAGCACGCCATTGACATCAGCTTGGATCGCTCGACAGAAGCTCCAAGCCGTCTTGCACTTTGCAAAGGTGCACCTTGATGCTGGGTGGGCAACAAAGTGCCCGATTCGGCGACAGGCCGGCAGTCTTGCAAGGCCTGAGTTGCGCTGTGAAAGGCTGTCGGTCGTACATTGGCAGTTTTAGAGTGCAATAGGCACCCGCGGCACGCTCAGGCACTAATCGTGGTCACGTCATCTGCTGAGATTGTTGTTCACTCTGTCGCCTCGATCTGCTGTGCCTTGACCCGAGAAAGTGGTGGTCAGTCTGCCACAGATTTGCTGGTGCAGAATGGTTGCTAGAGCAGTCCCCGGGTGCACCCTTGGCGTGGATGGACTGAGAAATGTAGCATAGAGGGCTGCAATGGCCAAGCGTCGGGCGACTGCGCTGGAGGCTGCGTGTGCACGTCTCCAACGCCGCATGTGTGCTGCGCGTACCGCAGCGCTGGCATTGCTTGTGCTACTGCTGGCTACAAAAAATGGCGCAGCCGCAACGGAGCACCCTTCTTTGAGGACACGCATCTCCGGAACATCACTGAGCTTGCATACAGGTACAGGCTGTGTTGGTTGCGCAGCGCATGACACAAATGCCATGGCAGATTCCAAAAGAATGCCGACCGATGAAGTGCTTCACTGGTCGGATCCGCGTAAGCTGAGACTTTAAGAGGAGGCTGCACCCGCGTATGCGTTCCATGTGTAGGGTCTGCGGCGGCCACCAGCAGTGCGGCATACGGTGCAGCGCAGCGGCAGCTTTCCGCCGGCAGGCAGCTCGCAGCAGCGACTCCCACGAGAGTACCCACCCGCAGGCCCACAGCCAAGCCCTCACCCAGGCCGACGCCCAGACTGACCAGCAAGCCGACACCAAAGCCGACACGCAAGCCAACGCCAAAGCCAACACTCAAGCCCATGGCCAAACTCACCCCCAGGCCGACAGCCAAGCCGACGCCCAGGCCCACGCCGAAGCCCACAAAGAAGCCTGCGCCGCCGCCGCCGTTCATACCCGGCACCCGCGTCGTGGTGGGTCGAAACTGCAGCAGTGTGCTGACCTCACGGTGTTTCTGTATGCTGGCACAGCAGCGGCCTGCCACACGCAACACATGTAGCATAGCCACTCACTGCAAAGCATCGTGACAGGCCCAGATCCCCCGACTCAACATGGTGTCCCCTCCAGGTGGTTGCGAGGGGTACATCCAGCACAGGGCGCACGGGGCGGACGACTGCGAGCATGGCTGGCGTCACGGTCGGCGGGCACTTCCTGAACACCAGCTCTTTCCAGTACTACAAGTGAGTTGTGAACCCTCATTGCTAAAACCTGATGCTGCCCACTCAGTGACATGCGCCATTGGCAGGCCCTGGCTGACCGGCGGCTTACATAATCATCGCAAGGGCGGCGCTGCATGCCGTGTCTGCAGGTCGTGTTGCCGCGGCGGTCAGGTGAGGATGCCCTGCAGCAACCAAGACTATTATGCAGATGGGCTCGGCATAGATGTCACCTCGCAGGTGGCAGCAGATCCATGATTTGCCCTGAATGGGGCTGGGTGCCAATATGAGGCGTGTCTGTCCTCGGTCAAGGTCACTGGACCAAGCTGAAGCACAGGGTAGCAGCTATCACTCTGGCTCTAGGGTCACTGTGCAAGCGGCTGGGCGCCTCCAGCGTGCACATGCTTCCTGCGGTCTGTGTCTCTTGCAGCAGGAGCTGAAGTGCTGGAGTTGAACACAACTGGACGAGGTTGTCGTTGTCCTGCAGGCGGCTGGGCGTCAACACTGTGCGCATGTTCTGCGTGACCTACGTGCCCTACAAGAACGCCACGGGCAGCAGCTGGGGCCTCAACCTCAGCGGGGCGCAGGTCAGCAGCCAGTCGGCGTGGCAGGCGGCCGTCAAGCAGCTGCGCACGCCGGCCGGGTGAGTGCAGCTTTGCGTTCACCTGGCTGTGCGATCACTAGCAGCTGTCTTCATCACCCTCCGCAGAGGCCGTAGACGCCACCAGAAGTAAGGTCGCAGTGGCGTTTCGCAAGCCCTCTTGCCTGCATGGGGCCGCGTGTTCCTGTGCTGGCAGCAGTAGGTCACGTTGAGTGCCATACAGCATGCCAAAAGCTGGCGAAGGAGTTATCGAACACCCGCGCTCCAGTGTCTGGATGAGGCGGCCAAGTTTGGCATGCGTGTTGCAGTCATGAAGGCTTGCCATCTGCAGTTGTGCCGCCTGTTACCAGTCCACTTCACGGACACAAGTTGCCATACCTGCGCAGGCACGACCCGGCGTTCACGAAGTGGGCCAAACCCAACAAGTGGAACGCGATCATCAGCAACATCTATGCGTTTGGCAAGGACCCAAGCCTGACTCTGGCGCAGGACCTACAGGCAAGTGCATTGTTCCACCCACATGTGCTGGCCAAGTTCAGCGTGGGAGTGTGAAACAGCTTTTGTAGCACAAAACGCACAGTAGCGCATTATCTGCAACGCCACCATGTGCGTCAGATTTGCTCCCTTGGCTCATGTGCAGCAGCACCAGTGTTCAAGAGACCGCGCCAGAAAGGTTGACAAGATGGACTCGTCACGCAGAACTTCAGAAGCCGGGGGCTGGGCGTCGAGCTCATCCTGCCGAGCGGCACCTGCGGCGGCATCCCGCTGACGACGCAGGACTACAAATCTGCCGCATACTGGCAGGAGCGGTGGGAATTGTACCGCATCATCTACGTCGTCAGCCGCTTCGCTGCCCTCAATGGCGTCGTGAACATCGAGGTGAGGCTCGCAGATGTTCTTGCTTGCTTCTCGTGAAGTGCACTGGACACCTCAAAACCATCAGCCCGGTTTGCTGTCGCCAGTGGCATTGATTGCACCGAGGTAATGCTGTTTTTGCTTTGCTGGTGAGGCGGCAACCTGTGATCAGCATTGGCACAGGGGCAACGCAGTTGGACTACCTCGTGGACGAACCTGTCGCATCCGTCTTCCTTCTTTGTGTGTGCAGACGATGAACGAGCCAGATGGAGCAATCATCAACTCCACCCCAGACCGCCCCTTCTCGAATGCTGAATGGTGCGTGCCGCACATTCTACTACATGACATTGCTGCTCTGCTGTGCACACATCATGGCTGCCACGAGGCTCTCTCTGCATACGACATGGATGATCCAAGAGCTGTACACCTGAGACAGTCTGCAGACATGCAGGTCTAGATGTGCATGTGGCTGCGCTCAGGCTGGACCAGCTCACCATACGATCAGCGGCTGTGAGGGCTGCGTATGCAGACCAAGGCCTGAAGGTCACTGTCAAGGCGGGGCCTTTCGCCAAGGTGGGCACCCTGCAGTGTCGGTCCGGAGTTAGTGCACTTCACAAAGTTCCGGGACTGCCTTCAAACTGCCTGCGCCATTGCAGAAAGTGTGACATACACGTGGGCCCTAGCATCGTCCATTGTCTTTGGGCCGTTTCAGCATTACTGACTGGTGTTTGAGCATCTGCAGTATGGGTATGTGAATGGCAGCACAGCGCAGCTGACGGGGCAGAATGCCTACCTGCAGTTCCCCACAGTCCTGAGCAATGGCAAAAAGTGCGCGCCGGCTGCATGGCGTTCTGTGGCTTGCAGCATGTCGATGCATTCCTGCAGCTTAAATAGCCAGCTGCATCCACAGTGCAGCTGTCACCACACGTCTTACACATGCCAATTGGGCCCACCGAGCGGAGTTGCTGGGATCAGAATGGCCAAATTTATTGAACATTGTCTGCCTGCAGGAACACTGCAAAGGGGCCACGGCTGTTTGACGTGTTCGCTTACAACATGTACGGCGCCACAGGGCAGTCTGCGTCAGCAGTCGCCACCGCCACGTCCGCCGGCCTGCTGAGGGATACGGGCTCGGCGATCCCGCTGTCTGTTGGCGAGTACTCAGCCTACACAGCCAAGTAAGAGCCGGCTCCTGCTCACTGTGTTGCTCACAAGCCGCATTTGCTTGCTGTCGCAGCCACACGACCATCTGGCGGCTGCTCTGATTGGGATGCTTGGACTCTTCTGACCGTTTCCTGTATGTCTGATGGGCAGCATTCAGGATGGCCTGCTGCTTGGTGTTACGGTCAGAAGTGTGCACGCATCCACATCATTGCACCACCCAAGCATTGCATCATGTTGTGTACCACAGGAGATTTGACACGCTTGGCGGCGGCAACACGACAGACCTGCCCATCTGGTCCGCACGCTGGGCGGCAGAGACCGCCGTAAACCTGCAGCAGCTGACGTCGGGGTCGATAGCGTTCACATTCGGCACCAACTCATGGCCCTCGGGGGCACCAAACAGCGGCGTCAAAAAGGTGCAGCATGTTTGATGCGACCGACCGCACGACTGGAAACTCTGTCAGCCCAAATCAACATCAGTGTGAGTCGCACAATTGCACAGAGCAACTGCTGCATGTGCTGTGGCAGCGTCGCTCATGCAATGGCACAGGCATCGTAATCACAGCGGCCCCACTTTACCTCCACTGCCAGGTTGACTGGTGATGCACATCAACCATTCCAAGGGGCAGGTTTGCTCATAACAGCTCTGCCGTGTGCATCCGCTGCAGAACTGCCTGCACTGGACTGAGACGAGCGGCTCCTACAGGGTGGGCGACACAGTGCTAGCAGCTGAGGCAACCCGGCTGCTGTTCACCCACGCCGGCGGCTCACCCATGTGCGCCTTGTTCCCCGCCTCAGCTTGCTGCATCGCGTGCTCTCGAACAGTGTGTGGATTGCTCATCCTGTCCTGTCCATTGTGCAACATGTCGCTGGGCATGAGCCCGCAGGATCAGGCGCACGTGGTGCTGGTCAGGGACTGCGGCACAGGCGGCAGCTGTCCTCTGTGCGGCAACCTGTGACAGCTACACTCCTGTACTGCAGGGTCTCATTGGGCGTCAGCCCGCAGAAACCAGCCCACACGCTGCTGCCCGTGGACAGCGGTGTGGCCAGGATTTCCTGTAATGCAAAGTCCAGATAATCTACAACGACCTCCCTTCCCTGTACTGCAGCATGTTGCTGGGCGTCAGCCCGCATACTTCAGCACACACGCTGCTGGTCGTGGACGGCGGCACCCACTGGCGGGTGTTCTCCATCATCGAGTCCGCCGTCACCCTGGCGCTCGACATCAACTTCAGTGCCTGGGGCGTGCCGCCAGGGGGCAACGTCACCGCAGAGGAAGTTTCAGCGGTGAGGCTCCTGACCGTCCATAAATCATTCAGGTGCAGGATGCCCAGTGTGATGCTGCAGCAACAGCCTACAGTGTGTGATCTTCAAATCCTGCAGATGTCGGCGCAGATGCTGTTGTCACCCTGCCTACAGTGGGTCCCCTGCATGAGTGTTGCACAGAGACAATGTCCTCTTCTACAATGCTGACCCTTCGGCTCGGTCATTGCCGCAGCATTGCTGATCCTGGCGCCTTTGATTGCTTTGCAGACGCGCCGCGGTGAGCTGGGGACTGTCGTGCCATTCGGTGGGGAAACTTACGGCTACTCGCAGCCGGGACAGTCGTTGGTCATGTTCAGTGTCCCCAAAGGGCCCGCGGCAGTGTCGACAATGGTGCTGCAGGCGGCAGCAGACACCACGCTGTTTGCCGGCAGCAAGCAGGTGCGGTTCATGCGCACCTCACAACGTCTGGCCGGTTGATGAAGGCTGCCAAGGGCCGGAGGTGTTGGACAAAGGGTCCGCAGCTATGGTGGTCGTCACATGTTTGGCGGTGGTTCCAGTGGCAAATAAGCGAAATGGTGCTGACAGGAGGCTGGCAGCAGCCTTGCTGTGTCACTACTGATACACTTGGCAACCAATGGAACATCGCTTGCTGCACAGCAGATGGCTGTACAGCCTGAACGGCAGATTCTGGCCTTCATGCCAAAGGCGTGTCTTGGAAATCCCTGCTGACGATGTCATGGTGCAGGGCAAAGGATTGACGGGCGCAGAGCCGACGCTGTTGGTGCGTACATCACACACCGGCAATCATGACGTAACATCGGTGGCACTGCTGCGCTTCGATCTCGGCAACATGAACTTTTCCAGGTAATGAAATTGTTTGTCGCTGATGTGAAGCTTGCAGATGGCATACGGTGTGCATCAATTCAGGATGATGTGCATCAGGCCTGCAAGTGGCCATGTCCAAAGTGATGTTGGTCGCGCTGAGATGGGGCTTTTGTATGTTTGATCTGCAATGCAGTAACTACTGCTGCATTTGCTAGTGCCCACCTAGACGAAGGCCTGAGCACCCACGGACACTTCCCTTTTGTGCTATCCACCCAATGACATCACATGTGATGCATGTCAACTCTACCAGCTGTGGTGTCACTCACACCGGCTAGCTTGGGTCCACGCCGAGTCCACTTCACCATGTTGGCAGCTGGTTCTCAGAGCTTTTGCTCCCTTGCCTTCAGGATTCTATGGGCAACGCTGTCACTGACGATCGCCGGCTCGAGCCCGGGCGCCGACTACTTTGCCATTTGGAACGCTGCAGTACTGCAGCTGAATCTAGTCTTTGTGCCTGCAGGATTCTTTCAGCCACGCTCTCGCTGACGGTCGCCAGCTCGAGCGTGGGCCCCAACTACTTCACGATCCTGGGCATCAACGGCTGGCAGAAGAACTGGACCGAGGCCGGCCTGACCTGGTCGCACATGCCAAACTTGGCGCCATTGCCAGATGGTGTCGTGATCTCAACAATTGGCGCCAACTTCGTGAACTGGCTGGGCACCAACCCGCAGCCGCAGGTGTGGGACCTGTGTCTTTGCATCCATACCATCAGCTGCTCCAAACATGTGTGCTAGTCGCTGCCCCTGCTGTGCAAACGGTATGTTGCGCCTGTTGGTGTCAAGTTTCCCAGCTGGCTTTGGACGGGTCTGAAGCCGAATGTGGTTGGCCACTTTGTTGGCATGGGTGATCGCACCAATACCACTCACATGGATCTCCTCCGCACATCTGTGCATAGTCCCAGCAACCTGCTTTCGCATGCAGTGCATCAAGGGCAGCACCTTGTAGATGGACAGACGCCTACTGTCCGTGTGAAGGCTCTGCAGATCAGATGCTCCTGCACTGCGCTGCAGGTGGCCGGCCATGTGTCGCCATCGCCGGCGGATGCCACTGCGCACGCTGCACGCCGCATTGACGTGACGGACTTCATCGTCAACACGGCGGACCCTGGCGGCAGCCGCACGCTGCTCATCTACCGGCCCTTCCGGCACGCAGCGTACGGCGACATCCCGGCGGACAGCCTGGCCAAGTCGGCAGCGGCGTTCTACTCTGCAGAGGCACCGGTCGCGGCACGGCGGCCGACGCTGACGATTCAGTATAGGTAGTACACTTGGCACGACGACTTTGAATGACGAATCTGTTGACACGAGGGCAGCAGGGGATGAGTGCATCAGGCGGCAGGATCCGCGCAGCAGCTGACGAGGGCAGCAGATGCGGTGACAAATCAAGGCCATTAGTGAGTGTGGCGCCGTGGATCTTCTCCCCAATCTTCAGAAGACACGCATCTACATTGGGTCGCCATGTGGCAAACTGCAAACTGACAGCGAATGGGCTGATAATCTGGAGGTGGTGTGTTTTGCAACTGACGATGCACTCGGGTAACGATCAGAGATGGTGCTTTGTTGCTATTTTGATCGACCTCATTGAATTGTCCATTGTCTTGGTTCTGAGCTGAGTCAAGAGTCAATTGGATTGTACGGTCAGTATGACTGCTTTCGTGACGCTGCTGCATTGCTTCTCGCTCAGTAGGCCGTTCGCCCTCGTAGGCTGCTGCTCTAGACCTCCTTGTGTAGTAATTGTTCATGGCGCGCTGCTTTGATAAGTTTATGGCCACCTCCTCCAGGGCATCCAGACGTCACCTTGCTTTGTGTGATGAATTGTACACCGTCAAATCTTTCTCAATAAGTCAATTCGCTTCCAGATGGTGGATGCTGTGGATGGGACTCCGTCATTCACTGCCTTGGATAATCTAAAGCTCGTCGTTGGGGATGGACCTTTCACAATTTGCCTTACTGTGAGGACGTGAGAACACACGCACGGCGCACATATGCCCTATATTGCTCGAAGTTCTCAGTATTGTGGCTAGCATGTGCGTGTGGTGTAACAGGAGGCAACTGTTCTTGGGCGTTGCACTGACCCTGTGCATGGTCATCACGCTGCCGCTGTGCGGTGCACCGCCGAATTTCCCGCTGTGAAAGGTGGGTAATGATTCGATCTGGCATACTGTGCACGCACCTGCACATGTACAACAGACGCAGAACCCTGACCGGACGGTGTTTGCAAACATGTTGCTGCATGGTGGGGCTCCTCGTGGACGCTTCTGTTTCAGCAACAAGTTATGACATCACGCATTTCAGGCACAGCAAGTTGTCGTTGAGGAGGATAGCAGTTCCTCATTCTGGTCTCTTTTGCTGCTTGACGGCACCTCCAACACAAGCAATACACAGGTCCACAACTGCAGGTCATCGTCAGCATGACGTGATATTGCATGATAGAGTTTTTGGTCTGCCTATTGATTGCCACCACGGGATCCGCAGGTTGGCAGACACACCATTCCTGGTGCTGACAGCGTATGCTGGTTGCAGCGTCACTACAAGGCCGCGAACCCATTGCGACGGCATCTGCTGGCTGCTGCCATTGGCTGCAGCGCCACCAGAAGCCTATGGTCTCGTTGGGGGCGGCATTGCAAGCTGCTGCATCCCAGACCCCCAAAGACCATGATACCGTTTGCGGCGGCATCCGCAGGCTGCGGCTTCACTCGCGGGCCACGATCTCGTCGGCGCTGGCGGCGGCGGCGTCACTCGAACACCACGGTCTTGTTGCTGGCGGCGTCCACTAGCACGCGGTCCTGCAGGAACCAGCGCAGCGCCCGCGCCAGCACCACCCGCTCCATGTCCTTGCCCTTCCGCACCTGCGCACACACCAAGTAAAGATACGAACTGGGGTCCGAGCTCGCCAAAGCATCAACTCTTGCACAGCACCAAGCTGCATGCCACCTGGCAGAAGCGGGACTATTATATATATATTGGCATCCGCGGGCCCACACGCGCCATTGCCGGCTCAAGCCCAGCTGACAACCTGATCTGAGACGGGGCTGCAGAGTCACACGCACCAGGTCTGCGACAGAGTCCCTGTGGCTGACGTGCACCACATCCTGCTCCACGATTGGGCCTGCAGAGTGCACATGCTCACATGTTCATGGCTGAATCATGGTGTGATGCCGGCGTCACCCGTGTCACTGCAACTGCTGAGCACAACCAAGCGGGGTTCTGGGCAGGACACCTGACCTGCATCTAGGTCGGATGTTACGAAGTGTGCTGTGGCCCCGATGATCTTCACGCCCCGCTCTGCATACACAAAACGAAAGCTCTGGATGGTTGGCTTGCTGCCAAGGCCAAACACATGTGGGCAGGTGACACACCGCAGAGATGATGGGAAACAACGCTCATGCCACAGTAGCATCTGACAAGCTACAAAAAAAAATCTCCAGCTCACCGTGTGCTCGATGGTAGGGGCGGGCACCCTCAAACGACGGCAGCGAGGAGTGGTGTATGTTCAGGCAGTGCTGCGCGTGCCGCTTGCAGAAGTCAGCGCTGAGAATCTGCGCGCAAACGACCCAAGAGGTAAGTAGATGCAGCAGAGTTGTATTGATGAAGGTGACGACGGATTGCACATTGTAGATGCCTTGGGCGGGACGCAGTCGGATGTGATTTTCTCAGTCTGGGTGGTGCTGGACAGAGATTGCGAACTAGAGGGCAGCTGTACCTGCATGTACCGTGCAAGCACAATGACGTCGATGCTGTGCTCCGCCAGTACTGCCTCTACGGCTGCCTCCTGTGCTGCCTTGCCGCCCTCCTCCTGGATTTCCAATGTGGGAGGGATTTATTGTTATTCAATAGACCAATGAAGTTTGGCACACCCATGATATAGATGGCGCATGTGCAATGCAATGGTTGGGATTCAACTAGCTGTGGCCGCTGCCGCATGCGCCAGGGGCGGCACCTCACCTTCTTCATGGGGAGGTGGCGGAACTCGATGTCAAAGGTGCGCGCGATGTGCTCCAGGTCCGGGTGATTGCTGATCACCACCGGAATGTCACAGTCCAGCTCGCCTGCGGAAGCGAATTGGGGACATTCAGCATGCAAGCGAAAGTTTGCACGTCCACACCACATTCTGGGCAGACATGCTCAGCATCTTCTCTGCGCGCAGCTGCATGCGCAACGTCAGCCTGGTGCGATTGTCAGCGGCACCTGACTGGTGCCTGATGAGGATGTCGAACAGGCAGTGGTCCAGCTTGGACACGAAGATGGCAACGCGCTTCCGCCGCTCGCGGTATGAAATCCGCCATGACATGCTGAAGCGCTGCGCGAGGTTGCCCACTGTCTGCTCCAGCACCTGGACAGGTCACAAAACATATGACTGACGACGTGCTTGGGCCTCTTGCAGCAGCACGTCCGCCGTGATCTGCCAAGTCTGCCAAGCGCTCTCTATGATCCCCTTGATGTGTTGATGCGCCTGAAACGACCAGCTGTGCAGAGCAGTCACACCTACGTTGCTGCAAGACAGACGAATCGTGGAACTTGCAGCACCTGAATGCATGTGGTCCTGCAGTGACCGCGACACCGGTCAAGCAGTTGCATGTCCGCCGCCTCACCTCGGTGTTGCCAGCGCCGATGTGGATGCGCGAGTAGTCAAACTCGATGCGCTGGAAGTAGGTGGACGCGCCTGCCGGCTGCACGTTGGTGAATTGGTCGCTCTGCACAATGTTGCAGCCCAGTCCTGCAGACACGGCAGGAACATGACATTGCGCCGCTGCTGCCGGCTTAGCTTCTAGCGGCGCATCCCACTTGGACAAACCAGCTGCACTTTCTGTGCACGACTATACCAGGCCGAAGGTGCAGCTAGGGACACGTAACATGCAGGCTCACCGTACAGCAGCTGCGCAATTGCGGCGACAACGCCGGGCTGGTCGGGGCACTGCATCAAGGGAATGCATTATTCAGATGAGACATGGCATCAGAAGTGGCCCAGCGATCGGCACAGCATGCAGATGCGGGATGGTGTGATGTACCAGAAACTAGTTAGGCGGTGCAGACTCTGCTGTTCTGACTGTCATCAGTCACACTCACTTGGACGAGCAGCACTGCTGTCTGTGGCACCGCTGCGCAGCGCTCATTGGACAGCGCGGCTGCGGCGTCCGCCGCTGCGGCGGCCGCGGGGTCCGCGACCACGCTCGGCCCTGTCGCCGCAGCTGCAAGGGGAATTCGAAGAGGATCGATCATGATCAGCCGAGGTGTTGATGACAGCCGCTGAGCATGCGTGATGATATGCACATCACCACATGCTCCCACATGATGATCAATGGCATCGCTGCTCACGTTCCTGCTAATCATATGGTACACCAAAGCTCTGAGCGAATCATGGGCCATTTTTGGAGGATGCAATGGCTTCCTGGTCGCCTCACCTGCAAGCGATGCACCGTTCTGAGATGTGACTCGCTGCTCCGCAGAGGCATGTTGAGCTGCTGTGATGCAGTGCCTGTGCTTCTGTTGTCGTAGCGAGCCGGCCGGCATTTTATGTTGACGGAGAGCCTGCGGGCTGCTGAGCAAATGCCTCTCAAAGCATGCGTGCAAATCCATGTCGAGCCAGGTTTGCATGTCAACCGCGGCCACACGCGCGATGTCCCAACAAGATCAGGGAGACTGCACGCGGAATATGCAGGCGTTGAGCCTGCTTTCAGGGATCCACATCTGTCACCCTGGGCGCAGCCGTCAGACAGAGCGTGCCACGTGCTGATGACTTCACACAAATATCCAAAACTATCTTCACTGCAGTGCTGGCAATCGACTGCCGTTTGGGGCTATCGCCTCAGCTAGACCTTGTTGCAATACTGAAGATCAACTGCTGGGCTAAGTCTACAAGCTGCCAGCAGGTTCATCAGCAGCAGTCGCTGCAGTGCCTGATGCCGCAACAGCAGCATCGCCGCCGCTTAATCTGCTGCCGCTGCCACCGGTTCCGCCGCTGACCCCAATGCCCGCCAGGTGCTTCAGCCCCGGCAGCGCCACCGCCAGCTGCTGTCCGACCTCCTCTGCATCCCCGCCACCAGACAGCGATGCCACCACCTGCGATGCAGTGATGGACAGCGCCCTGCCCTGCAGATGTCTTGGGTCAGGGACCAGGTTGTACAGCACCCACCGCTGGATCGGCCGGGACTTGCGACGGCAGGATGAAAGAACTCATGCACTCGCGCACTTCATGCACTGAAACATGTGGGTAGCAGCTTGCACCTTGGACTGGAAGTCCGCCAGCGCGGCGGCGTCGGCTTCCACCATGCCGGCGCCCTTGAGGCGCTCGATGACGGGCGACAGGGCCCGCCCCGGCAGGCTGACCGCCCTGCCCCACACCTGCCAGCATGCTTCACAAAGCTGTATCAGCACCTGGACAAGCCGAGGGGCCCAAAAGCTGAATAGACGCATTCCGCTCACCAAGTATCATCCTCCAGGGCTGAAGCCTTTTCAGAATGTGCGAGCCACATGCACTCGTGTGTGGACATATAGGAAGCTGGGGGCTGCACGCAATCGTCCCACGAGGTGCCCACCTTGGCGGCTAGCAGCGGCACAGCGAGGGACAGCGCCGCGGGCGGCGCCTCCTCCCGCTCCAGGGCCTCCTCCAGCGCCTTCACATGGTTGTGCACCTCCCGCCGCTCGGCCTTCTTGTCCAGGCGCCGCAGCCGCTGGCCGCCCGCTTCCGCTGCCGCTTCCACAGCGTCCAGCAGCGCCTGGATTCACAATTGGTGCCACTGCATATTGTGATCCGCCATGATGGAATGCCGAATGGCTGCTGTTCCGGTCGGGATAGCCCCGCTTCCTCTACTGCTCTCCTGCCAAACGTCAGCATCTGACGTGCCTCGGTGTGTGTTGCACCCCATGCATTCCAGGAGCCTGACACGATGCCTCCCAGGGATGGGCAATGCCTGCAAGCCATGCTTATGGTGATGCGCCACGCCGTGCTATGAGCGGCAGGGAAGTTCGCTGACCCCCGCACGGAAGTCTGGCAGCTGCTGCTGTAGCCTCGTCCATTGCATTGGCGTCAGCGGCTGCAGACTGGCAATGTTTTACTGATGGACAGACTTTTGTTCAAGGCACAATTCCAGAAACCATGCATGTTCGCAGAACGCCAGTCATGTGCTGACCTGTGCATTTGTATCCGCCAGCGCCGCAACAGCATCGGTAGCTGACGGCGCCACGTCAGGCGGCAGCTGCTGCAGCAGGCCCGCCCGCTCCGCTGATGTCAGCGGCTGCGGGGTGGCCGCGGCTGTCGAGTCAGGCGCCGCATCGCCATCCCGCTGTAGGTCAGTCTCCTGTGCAGCACAGGGCCACAGATGTTCACACCAGTTGCTGAGCAACCCCAGGAGAGCAGCAAGCCCAAAATGTGTCTACTGTCAAAATTAGTGCCCAGCCGGCTGCTGGCAGAGGCACCTGGCATTGGTCATCAACCACATTCAATCAGGTTGCAGTGCTCGCGTCAGCAGTTGGTCCAAACGCTGATCGGTGTGCAGCACGATCAGGCCAGTGCAGGCAGGGGCACAGACAATCGAGCGCAGCTCACGTGGAAGCGAAGCAACGCGTCCACGGCTTCCGCACCGGCACCCCGCAGCAGGTGCTTCTGCAGTATGCCCGCCAGGTCAGTGTCGTCTCCCGCCACAGCCTGCAGTTGCACGCTTGGTGTTGGACAGCTACGTGGTGACCTGACACTTGGCTCACATGGCCATCGGTCCTGCAGGCTGATGCTCTGTGCCGAGTGCCCGCAGGTCAGGCTCGAACATCTGGCAACACCTCAGCACAGTCAGACAACAGCTGCGTGCGGCTGGAGTTGTCATTCAGGGCCAAACCTCATGCACAGGGAGCTGCAGCCCCAGCCAGACACCCCAACAACATGGTCACCTCGGCGCCGTGGGCCAGCAGCTGCAGGCGGGTGAAGGCATCCCGCAGGGCGACGCCTGCAGCTTCCCGTGCCCTCCGCCGCGCCTCGGCGCCAGCCGCAAACACCGCCGACACGGCCGCCTCGAACTCTGCGATCGCTGTTGGCCGCAGCTGCTCCGCCAGTTCCCGTGCCAGCTTGCCTGTGGTCATGGTACTTAGCCCTTGATATGAAGCATTACACACGTTTGACATCATGACGATTGTGATGCATGCTGACAGCATCCAGACATGCATGGTCAGATGCATAGTATCGGATCGGAAGGCGAGGCTGCCGCACCACACCTGAATCCTCCATGGCCGGCTGCCACTCGAGGATCTTCGCTGCAATCGTGCTGATAGAGAGCGCCACCGCTGCTGCAGACGTGGCGTCTCCACCCTTACCGCCTTTGCCAGCTGCGCTGCCTGGTTGCTGCTTCGTCACAGATGGCGGCGGCGTGGCCTTGGCGCCCCCCTTCTTCTTCCCGCCTTTGACCTTGCTGCCCTTTCCCTTGCCGCCCTTTGCGCCGCGGCCCCAGTCGTCATCACTGTCCGCTTCGGCTGCTCCGGCGGGAGACAGCGACGCTGCCGCTGGGCCAGGGCCCCCTTTCTTCCCCGACGCTGTGTTTGACAGTAGGCAAGGGGTTGCCAGACCTGCCCATACCGCTGCTTTGCAGCACACGTTGCCCATGTTGTGAGCACACAGTGTGTGCAATGCCCATGTGTTGCAAGTGATCTCGGGCACTGGCTTGCCTGGCGTCTGGGGCTTGGCCTTCGCCGCAGCCTTCTGCTGCTGCAGCTGCCGCTCCGCCGCAGCCCGCGCCTCCGGTTTCAGTTGCTCCGCCAGCTCCGCCACGAGCTGGCCGCTGGCGATGCAGGTCCCGCAGAGGACTGCGCCACGGCCGCCGCTGCCGCCGCTGCTGTTGTCACAGGCTCTACTGCTGGGCTTGGCACCGGTGGTGCGGAGCACCGAGGGGCAGCGCTGCAGCAGCTCTGCGGCGTCCTCGGCCGGCAGTGCAGCCGGCAGCAGCGGGCCCACGTCCACCCTGCAGCAGTGTCATCCCGGGGTCAGTGGCCGCGATTTTGAGTGTCTCGCGGCTTTCCACAATTGCAATCTGATGGGCATGCTCCAGCAGCTCGGCGTTAACCTCCGCTGACAGCACGGCCAGCAGTAGCGGCCCCATGTCGACGCTGCAGCATAAATGAACCGAGCATCGCTTCATCTGCTGACGCATTGAAAACCCTTTTGTGGGATGACACAAATTTGGCAGAGGGTGTTCCTTGGGCAGGTCAACACCACTGTGAAGCTGGTGCTAGCCTGACTCACCCTTGCATCTTGTGCTCAGCCGGTGCATCAAACAAAGTCTACAAACTATGGCGATCAACAGGGTAAATTTCTGCCTCGACATCTGCCAGCTCCGCCGCAGCATCCAGTTTCGCTGAAGTCTCCACAGCTGACGCAGCCATGCTGCTGCACTTGACAGATAGCTCAGGGACGGTTGTGGACTCAAGCCCTCACCAGGTGCCAGCCGCCAAGGCTTCCTCTGCTGCAGCATCCAGCTGTGCTATGAATTCCGAGCCGACAAAGCAGTGCTGCAGCGCCACGCCGTCGGGAAATGCGGCCTGCAGGTGCGCTTGCGGGTTTGAATGGCCCATGCGGCTGACGGCTGTGTACTCCATCACGCGATTCTGCCTGCAGGTGGATCTTCAACGAGTTCTGTCATAACGATGTGTGAAAGGCTAGGCCTGTGGGTTTGCTCGTGGGTTGGCCGCACCCATGCGGCTGACAATCGTGTAGCCTGCCTGCAGGATCATATGCTGACTGCAAGGTGTGCAACGATGCAGATGCTTCGATTAAGCGATGCTACAAGTCAGGGTGCTGCTTCCGGGTGCACACAGCAGCAGCAGCAGCAGCAGCAGCAGCAGCAGCAGCAGCAGCAGCAGCAGCAGCAGCAGCAGCAGCAGCAGCAGCAGCAGCAGCAGCAGCAGCAGCAGCAGCAGCAGCAGCAAAACGCTACACTCAGCTTCACTTGTGCGTGGACTTGTCACATTCGCATGCTGCACATCCGCCCTGTGTTGGTTGGTCTGCAAAAGCTGCACCTGAAGAAGTTGAGCACCGCATTCTGCTGCGCACGCGCGTGCACCGCCGGGATCCAGGTGCCGCCGCCGCCGCCGCGCAGCTCCCCAGCCACCTCCCCCGCCGCCGCCAGCTCCTGCATCGACAGTGCAGCCGAATCAGTTTGCCAAGCAAGCCGTCATACTGGTGAGAAACCTCCGCATGCAGTACTGCCTGAGATCAGTGAGCAACCTTCCCACCCACATGCCGGAGTGTTGAACCCAGGGGACGCTACCATCTTGGTGTCCCCGGTTGAATCATCGGGTGCTGCGATCACATGATCACCTCCAGCACAGCGCCCAGGGAGCGGCCCGCGGAGCCGCCGCCCTGCAGCGCCAGCGACTTGGCCAGCGCGGGCACGCTGAGCGGCGAGAGCGCGCCTCGCACCGCGCCCCGCACCCGTGCCTGCACAGAGGATGCAGCTGCGCATGGAAACCAGCCTGTGCACAGTCTGGCGCAGGGCTGCGCGGCGCGACCTTTCGCAGCCAGCCATGTTCGCCACACAAAGAGGAGTGGCCCATCCGCAGGGCTGTCAAGCATGCATGCGAGCTGCTCTAGAGCACTGAGTTGGCAGAGGGTCTGAAAGGCAGGAGACATGAACATCTGTGCACGGGAGGCTTCCCTAGCTACCTGGGAGCTAGCCAACGACATGCGTCTCAGCACCATTCTCGGTGGAGTCTCAGTGGAGTCTCTCGACGCATCCCTTTCCAAGGCCGGCAGCGCACCCGGATGCGGGCAATGTGGGTGTCCGTGTATAGCAGGCCGCCCTCCAGTTTGCCGGGGATCACGCTGCCCAGCCGCTGCTGCAGCACTGGCACCAGCAGGTCTACGCCCAGTCGAGTGCGCTGCGCGATGTCTCCAATGTGGAGAGCGCCCGCCTCCTGCAGGGATGGCAAGCATCCGATGCTTTCCACAACCTTGGCCGGGCAGCCGTCACAGCCAGGAGGCGCTACACCACACAATTCCTGACATCAGCTTACCCACTACTGTAAAACTGGTGCATGTGACGCGTCATGTACTGCAATCTGCAACCTCACCTGCAGCGAGTCGGCGACCTCGGCGGCCAGCGCGTCAAAATAGGACACCGTGATGAGCTCCCCCTGCACCAGCTGCAGTTCGCCGCCCGAGGCCGCCACCGCCTCGCCCGCCTGCCGCTCGCAGTGCACCAGGTCCACCCCCAGCAGGGCCGGCAGATCCACCTGTTGTACATGCACACATCAGCGTCTTCTGCCAAATGTTCTGGCTGGCTACATCCGCCACTGCCTCGCCCGCCTGCCGCCCGCAGTGCACCAGGTCGACCCCCAGCAGCGCTGGCAGATCCACCTGTACAATGAGGATAAACGCTGTTTCTTCTGGCAGGCCAACGCAACAAACTCGCTTGATCATCACTGGCAGTGCACCAGGTCTACACCCAGCAGCGCCGGCAGATCCACCTATGCTGCAACCGAGATGCTGACTTCAGTGGCCATCACTTCATCCGCCTGCCGCTCGCGGTGCACCCGGTCTGATCCCAGAGCAGCGCCGGCAGATCCACCTACGACATCATTGACATGCTGACTTGGCGGGCATTGGCCTTCCGATCATCTTGCTCGCTTGTCGCTCGCAGTGCACCAGGTCCTTTCCTAGAAATGCCGGCAGATCAATCTGTCGACATGTGCGCATGCAGCCATAAGCTGCTGACCCTGTTGGCAAGCCACTGACTCGGCCATCGCCTCATTAACCTGCTGCTTGCAGTGCACCAGGTCGAAAGCCAAAGAGCATGGACTTTCATTTCATGGGAATTCCCACCACAAGCAAGCAGATCGCCGGCAGACTGCACAGCAGCCTGCACCTTGCTGCGCAGGCACGATAGTGCAAGATACAACTGCTTGTCGATGCTGTGCATTCGTACCTCTCACAAAACATTTGAGAAGTCGGGTTGAGACCCAAACCAGGACTCTCATCACAGGGATGCAGCCGCCATTCGAGTCCACAGTGGCCTGCACCTCGCTGCGCAGGTAGTTCTGCATCAGAGGTTCCCGCCCATTGATGCTGTGCAGCCCGCTTCACGGAAACGGATCATGGGGTTTCATTGAAACGCTCACCACAGGGATGTGGGCCGCCGGCGGACTCCACGGCAGCCTGCACCTTGCTGCACATGTGCGGTTGTTTCCAACATCCAGCTGTCGATGCTGTGCATTCGTGCTTCTCACATGACTGTCTTCAAAGTTGGGTTTATCGCCAAGGGAAAGGAGGATCCTCACCACAGGAATGCGGCCGCCGGCAGACTCCACAGCGGCCCGCACCTCGCTGCGCAGGTGGTCCTGCGTGAGGTACTCCCGCCCATTGATGCTGTGCAGCAGGTCCGGCCCCAGCAGCCCCGCCGCCTGTAGCTTGCCGACCAGCTCCACCACGTTGCGCTCCGACAGCCGCACCTGGACGCAAGACATCAAGCGGGACCCGGTCTTTCTCAGAGCGCATCACATGCCAACACAATGCAATGATGGACATCTACCCACAACACCGATCGCAAGCCAGCAAGCAGCAGGCTAGCACGATTCGCAGAGAGATTTAAGCTGCTCAGGCAAGTGTCCTCACACCTTGGGCTTCTCCTGCTGCGCGGAAGCCAACTGACCCAGCAGATCATCCAGCGACACCTCCTCCATTGTCGCTTTGCAGCTGCGCCGCTGAAGGGCCTCACAGTGGTCCCCCGGTTCAATGATCCGTCGGTTCAGGCGCTGAGCAGGCGGTGTCACGCCGCAAATTTCCTCAGCGGCGTGAGCTGCTCAGCATCTTCGAGACTGCGGCGGCGCCATCAGGTGACGAGGCTTTAACCACTTGCAACGGTGCGTTTCGACATCTAATCAGCTCGGCAAGAGAACAAGAGAAGTACTTCCGTGCTCTTACTATCTGCAGCTACTCCTGGGCAGCCTTAGAAGCAGCAATGCGAGCCAACGATCGAGGTGCCAATGATCAAGGTGACTTGCCGGGAAGCAATGCACTGGAAGATGACTTTGCATCACACATGTGAATTCAATGATGCCCCGAACGCTTTTGCGGGCTAAGGATGTTGCAAACGCGTTGTGTAGGCATGTGCTGCAGTGCTACCGAGGCATGTTTGCAGGATGCGCCCCCTGCATGCTCGATGAACCTTCGCATTCCGCATACTGCAACAGTTCACATTCGCATCGCCTTTGCGACCTTTTGGTATCGTCTGACACGTGCAGAGACTGCTGACGCCGCTTGCACGCTTTGGTCCTGCTGAGTTGTCGAGGCATCCAGTACTTCGAGAAGAGCAGTCAGCAGTGTTGCGAGGCAGAAAGTGCAAACGCGCCGCTCAGTAGAGCAGAAGACAGCATTCGAGTGCTTTCAGTCGCTGATGTGATTATCAGCACTTGATCCAGAGCAGACTACTGCACCGGGTGCGCAAGCATGGCGCCTAAAACCGAGGCGGAGCTTGCACTGCAGCGCAAGTATGAAGAGCTGCGAAAGAAGAAGGTCTGAACCAACATTCTGCTGATCATGACGTGATTGCGAAACATACCGGCTTTCAGCTCCACCATGGCATCAGCGGTCAGCATCGTTCCTTTGCCTGGCAGATGCAGCGGCAGCGTGCTGTTGACTTCAGCATTGTGCGCTGTGTGTGTATACAAACTGGTTTCACGCTGATGGATCAGGAAGCAAAGCTCAAAGCGAAGCAGCAGCAGGAGGGCGCAAAGGCAGAGCCGCCAAAGCAGGCGACTGCAGCTCCTGCCCCAGTGTCAGCCGTGCCCTCAGCCATTCAACTGTCAAGCTCGCCGGCGAAGAAGCCGACAGGTGGGACACAGTTCCTGAAGTGTTACATGTCAACACTTGAACAAAGATTCGAGGGCCAGCGGTCCATTTTCAGCTGTCAAAGCTGGCATGCAGCACCACCACCCTTCAGTCTCTGACGGCTCTTGACATGTCTCCGAGATGCCCCACATTGCAGTACCCGTCAAGCGCCCGGCGCCTGCACCAAAACCGGCTCCAGCCGCCGAGCCAGAGATCCCTGGCGAAACCGCTAAGCAGCGCGCCATCAGGGTGAGCCGCACCCAAACCACCTGGCATTGCCGTGGCTGATGTGCAACTGCCAAATACTGCATCTTGCACCCTGTTGCAGCGCTGCGGGCATCAGACCCGCATGCACTGGACTGTGCTACCTTGCACTGCTTCAAGAAGTTGTCATATCTGATGCAGCTGCTGGCAGCCAAGCGGGCGGCTTCGGGGGGCGGCGCCTCCCCAGCCTTGGCAGCGCACCGCAAGCTGGCAGCCACCCCGCAGGCAGCAGGTGCCCTGCGATGCATCCCTTGCCACCTTTGCTACAAAGTGGGCCCCGACGCTAGATGGCTGCACATCTCAGTGCACATCTCAGTGGACACTTGTGCGGAAAAGGACATGGACATAGTGGACAGCTGCGTCGACACCTGTAGTGCCGCGGGGTGCAGAGAAGCCGGCGGCGCCTGCCCGGCAGCCGACGATCCCCAAGCGGCAGCCCGCACCCAGGCCAGCGGCAGAGGAGGGGCAGATCGACGACAGCCCAGCTGACCGCTCCGGCGGCGGCGCTGAACTATCTGCCGTGCCGAAGCAGCAGGAAGCCCGTGAAGGGGTGGCCGCTGCAGCACAGGTGCGTCTTGCAACCGGGTTTCATCCTGGCCTCCGCAGTCTGCCGGATAGTCGACAGTGGCAGCTCTCGTGCCTGTCCAAGATAACCATGCAAAATGTGTGTAGCTCTACTCTGAGCCGATGCCATATGACAGGCAGCACGTCAGCAACAGCAGCGGTCGGTAGCCGGCGGCGCGGCAAAGCGGCCGGCAGTGAAACGGCCCAGCTCCCACCGCCCAGCCGCGCCCCGCGATGATGAGGCGGGTGGCAAGCGGTCCCGCATTGCAGCGGATGGCGACGCCGACGGGAGGCACGGCGCGCAGCCGCCGCAGAATCAGTTCCAGCCGCGCCAGGAGCCAGGGTGAGAGGTGTCCTTGTGTGGCTAGACTTCGCAGTCTTGGCACAGTCTGTTAACTAGTGCCAGCTGCCATGCATGGCTGCCTGGAGCATCCTGTTGCCGCAGCCCATTTTGCACGGCGTTCTTTGGAAGGTGTCAGCCTGCTCACGCTCTGAGACTGCCATGGTGAACCTGAACCCATTCAGGGGCGAAGCGGATGAGGAGCGGCGGGCGACGCTGTTTGTGGGCGACCTGCCGCCGCACTACGACTCCCAGGCCGTCCAGGATGTAAGTGGCGTTGACTGTCCATCGGCTGTGTCGGGAGCCCTGCAATCCGCAAGTGCCTTCTGATGGCAGTTCGTAGTGTTCACTGCAGTGGCGTGCCACCTGCTTGCACAAGCTTGATCGGCATCTGGTTGCAGGTGTTCATGCCATCTGCTTGCTCCGTCTTGGATGGGAAGGCGAACACGGTGTGCCCAACACCCGGTCTGCGTGTGATGTGCAGGTGTTCAGCGCCATTGCGCCCGTGGACCACGCCCGCGTGGTCGGCACGCAGTGCTATGCCTTTGTGCAGTTCCGCTCGCCCGCAGACGCCGAGTATGTCATGCAGGCAAGCCATTCTGTCTGCCTTCTGCTGTTTCTGCTCCACTGATGCAGACTCGTGCTCAAGCGCCGGCAAGTTCAGATGTGCCACATCAATGCATCCCGGGTCTGTCGGTGCTGCCACGAATGCCGGGTGTTGTGCGCCTGTCACTTAAGGGTCTGCACACTTGAGTTGATGTGATTGCAGAGGACGCAAAAGGGGCTGCTGGATGTGCAGCATGGCCGCCGGCACTCACATGATCAAAGAAAATGGATTGGGTGTGCACACAGAGAACGAGGGAGGGGCCGCTGGAGGTGGAGCACGGCCGGCAGCTGCGCGTCAACTGGGCCCACGGGCAGCTGCCCGACTGGAAGGTGAGGCGGGCCGTCAGGCGCGGCATGCCCTGCCGAGTGCACTCCCTGCAGAGCTGTGTCCCCACCCCGGACGACCGGCTCCCTGCTCAACACAAGCGGCTCGGCACGTTCAGTTGTGCAAGAACTTTCTGGTGCCCTCCTGGGTAGTTGGGACAATCGGATCACCAGCTGAAAGGTGATTCCCGCTGCTGTCGCAGCAAGGGTCGCAGCTGGTGCGGGAGCGCGGCCCCGCCCCCGGCCTGGACCAGTACGAGCACCCCAAGGTGCAGCGCCTTTGCTGCATGTTCGGCGTGCGTGCATTTGAGTGACTGCTCCCTGGCGGTTCCCGCTTGCCAGTGGGTATTCAACATTGCCGATGGGCATTCAACAGGCATTGCCCAACAACCCAGCTGCTCATGTCCCGGCCATGAAGGGAAGGATCGGCCGTCTCCCTGGTCCTGGAGCAAACTGGTGCAGGCGAACAATGATCAGATGCCATCTGACATGGCATCTACATGAATTCTCTTCATCATGTTCTAGGTGCGGGAGGCGCGGCTGGCGGCGCAGGCGGCGGCGGACGCCTTCGACCCCGAGGCCCTGGCGGAGGTACAGCTGCGGCCGCCGCCGCAGCGCGCGCTGGTGGTGTACGACGACCTGTAGCGCAGCGCCTGGGGTGTGAACTTCTGGAACGGAAAGGTCTTGGCGCTGCCACTGCCGGGGTAGGCCTTTCTGCGCATGGTGAGGGTGCAGCTGCGGCCGCCGCCGCAGCGCGCGCTGGTGGTGTACGACGACCTGTAGCGCAGCGCCTGGGGTGTGAACTTCTGGAACGGAAAGATCTTGGCGCTGTTACTGCCGAGGCAGGCCTTTTCACGCATGACGAGGGTGCAGCTGGTGGTGTACGACGACCTGTAATGCCTCAGCGGGATCACATGTGCGGCGGCTTACTGCGCGCGCTGGTGATGTACGATGACTTGTAGTGCTGGGCTGTGAGTGGACAGGAGCGAGGCGCAGCTGCTTCCAAGCCGGCTGTCAAATGAGGCACGGCGACAGCTGCGGCCGCTATCGCAGCGCGCGTTGGTGTTGTATGACGTGCAGCGCAGCCTCTGGGGTGTCAGCGTCTGGAATGTGCAGATGAAACCGCAGCCGCTGTGAAAGCTGATGGTCAATTGTGCCAAGGGAGCAGCTGCTGCCGCCACTGCGGTGGGTACTTGCAGAGAAGGCATAATCGTATCGCAACGCCTGCAATTGCTGCAGCAGGCGTGTGGCTCAGCAGACGGGCTGGGAGCTAGAGGCAGCGCTGCTTCACGAGCAAGACAGGGTGGAGTGCCTGTAAGCGGGGAACGCATCTTCGAGCGCGTTACTCTTTCCTGTCCACCTGTCCGTGGCTCGGGAAGCAGGCTGGCGGGCCTTGGGGCGCTGCTGGGTGGGTATCAAAAACCCAGCTCTCTGCACCCGTATGTCCCGGCAGATGACCGTGTCGGGTCTGATGTGCGCAGGCGTAGCGCGGCCCAGGAGGCAGGGTGGGAGGCGCCGGCGGCGTTCCTGGACGAGAAGCACAGGGTGGGGAAAGTCCGAGCGGAACATGTATCTTGAAGCACAGACCTGTTTTTATACCAGTTTGTGCAGGCGGTATGTAGCACAAGAGGTGGGGTGGGAGGCGCTGATGGTGCTCCTCGATGAACAGCACAGAGCAGCGTGGCTGCTGATCACCGCAGGGGCAGAGGGGCGGCCGCGGGCGGCGATGCTGGCGGGCAGTCCCTTCCTGGACCCGGCGTGAGGGCAGCCCGTTTCTGGACCCAGCTTGAAGCCAGCCGAGGATGCAGCGGCAGATGACGTGAGGGGGCAGTGGCAGGAGACGCAGCGGCAGCAAGCCTTGACCATTGTTCCACTTGCGGAAGGGCAGCCGCGGGCGGTGGATCTGGCGGGCAGCCTCTTCCTGGTCCCAGCGCGAAAGCAGCCAAGGCTGCAGCGGCACTGGCGGCAGTCGTGGCAGCAGCTGCATCCAAACAGCCAGCTTTTGCTGGTTACTTCTTCGAAGACTGCACTGCCGCGGGCGCCTTCTTGGACCCGGCTTGAAGGCTGACCCACCAGGCAGAGGCAATAGGCTCATGTCCAGATGTTTGCGACAGCCCCAGCGGATGGTTGGCAGCCATAAGTCGGTGGCTGGCATGGTCAACAGTAGCCTTCATTGAGGGTGGCGGACAATGCCAATCATGTGCGACTATTGTCCAAGAACTGTGTTCATTTGCAAACGGCTGCAGCAAGCTTCTGCACTGCTGACCTGCAGCAGCTGCTGCTGTATCACAAGCACCACAGTCTACGAGTCGGCAAAGGCCGCATACAGGTCCAGCTCAGGCGCGGACTGCTGCTGCGAGTCGTCAAAACATGCAGAAATACCGCCGCCAGCTGCAAATGTCTGCTGAAGTCCGGCGTCTGAGCTACACTGTGCCGTTCCCACAGGCGGCGGCCGCTGATCCGACTCCATAAAGTGGTTATAGATGTCGGATTCGGCAGTGGACGGCTGCTTGGCGCTGCCGTCAGGGCCCCAGAATGCATGACTGCTGGCGTAGTCCGCCACCGGCGACAGCCCGCCTGACAGTTGGCTGCGTGCGCTGCGGGGCAGGAACACCGAAATGCTGAGACCGCTCATGCTGACATTTTGTAGTGCTGCATGCTGCAGCAGACATGATGCATGGCCTTGTCGGTTCGAGGTTTGGGCCATGTTGACATTGCATCATGTGCTGGCAGCCAAACCCCCCAGGTGCCGTCTGTGCAAAGGCAGTGATGCCTATGGAATCTGTAGTTCTACAGCCGCTGCTGCAGTAGTGACATCGGTTTGTTCCGTCAATCCAGAATCCGCTGGGACTGACCTCACCATGTAGCCACCGGTGCCCGCGCTGCAGCTAAGATCGATGATACGAGCTTTTGATCAATGCATGGCACCGGGCATGAGGACGACCATGATGTCAACACAGGGGTTCACCTGAGCATACTGCGGGTGCTGCAGCTGGTTCTCCCTGATCTGAGGTCCACTAGCCAATATCTTGTGAGTGCTAGGTGATTACCTAATGAAGCTGCGGGTACTGCGGGTGCATGCACTGCGGCCAGAGGCGCGGGCGTATGCGGACGCCGCCTCTGAGGCGCGTGCAAATTCCTGGATCTCTGCGGCCTCCGCTGCCAGCTGCATGTCAAGACTCCACGATTATACAATGTAGATATGCCCAGGCATAGGACGCCCCCTCAAGGGCCACACAATCCCTTGGATCTCTGCAGCCTCTGCTGTCAGGCGTATTGACACGGCTCAACAGCTTCAATTGTCATGACGAAGTTCAACAGAATCTGGGTCGGCAGCATCTGGGTGCAGCTCAGGTGATGCAAGATGTGTCACAGGCTCTGCCGAGGTACGTAAGAATGCGAGGGCTGCTGGAAATGGCGGTGCAGGCGCCTGTGAGATTGCTAGTGTGCACTTGCAAAGCCCACTGTTATGTCTGACCTTTTCCGGGTCGCCAAATGCGGAGGGATCCACCGGGCCAAACCGCCCGGCCGCCTGCGCCTCGCTGCCCAGCTGCTGCCTGAAGGCCGAGTAGTACTCCAGCATCGGCGAGCCGGTCTGCTGCATCCACTGCAGCGACGTCCGCCTCTCCAGGGGCTCGTCATCGTCCGCGCCGCCGCCCTTGGCCTTGGACGCCGCCGTGCCACTGCCGTGGCGGTTCAGCGCGCTGTCGTTGGTATCCATGGGTGAAGACAGCCTGCCGGATGCGGGCATGGACTGCGCGCGCTCTGCGCGGGACTGTGGTCCAGGGCCGCTTTCTGTGGCGTCTTCGGTGGCGGCCGCGGCGCGTGACTCCTCCAGGCTGCGCCGCCGCCGCTGCGCCGCCACGGCTGCGAAAGGGTTTGGCAAGCCGGCGGCGGCGCCGCTGTGGGCGACCACCACTGAGGTGGCCCTGACGTCCCCTGTATCTTGAAAGGCGCCGGACATGCCGGCGCCGTCCATGGACGCTGAGGACTGCCTAGTGATGCTGCCACCGCCGGATCGGCAGCTGGCACTGCTGCCCCGGCCGATGCCGCCCCGGCTGCTGTGTCGCATGCTGCTGTTTCTGCTATTGCCTCTGCCGCGGTGTCCGACCTCGCGCCGCAACATGTCACCGGCGGGTTGCTGAAGCCGCCGCCGCCGCTGCCGGTGCCAGGCACGCCACCACAACCGCAGCCAAACCCCACCAAAGTCGCAGCCGCATCCTTTTCCAAGCTGGCGGCGGGCGCCACGGCCGTGCAGGTGCTAGCGGCTGTGAGGACCAGCCCAAAACGCTGACTGTACTGCAGACTGGTTCGGGTTGGCTGCAAACGGGTTGAGCGGCGAGCCAGCTCTCAGAATATCTACTGCAAACTGCAGATTCTGTCTGCGTGCACCCCGAGAGCAACGGCGCCTGCGTGATCAGCTGCACCAGGTATCAAAAGGACGGCCATGCCGTTGTCGGACGGCAGCTGTGGTGGCTGTGAGGCTGAAGCGATTGCTGCGTGTCGTTCAGCATGCCATTTTGAATCAGACTGGAGGCCAAAGAACCGCAATGATACGACAGAAGACTGCTCACATGTAGGTCCGGATGCTGTCAAGACGAAAGTACTGGCGCGACTTGCTCGTGCCCAGCTCAGATGTGAGAACTCTGTACCGTACGTACAGTGTTGGAAACGGTGTCAGTCGCGATGCAAAGGCTGCGTGACCCAGACCAACTTGGGTAACCAAGTTGGTGTACTGCCTCCCACCAAGGTCTTCTTGGTCCCGTACAAACCCGGCCACACATCTGTGATGGTCGCAGATTGATACTGACAACGGCGAGGAGATCTGGATACTTTCCTGAGTATAGAATATTCAAGAAAAAAATATTAGGTTAAATATCCAAGTGAACTTCATCCAGACTGCTATTGCCTGTAAACGAACGATGAATAAGCAGACCACTACTTGCAGGCCAACTCGACATTGGAACTCTGCCGGCATGCGGTCCTGGCAATGTTGGCGTAGGGCTCGCAGTGCTGGCAGTGTCCATGTAATTATCGAACCCGACAGCAACACCAGCAGAAGGGTCAAGCTCATCGAGATGGCAAAGTCGTGGCTGCTTCGTCGTGTATCTGCGCGCGGAGATCCCGGCAGCCCGCACCGCCGCACCGTCACATATGTTGCAGCACACAGCGCGCCACAGTTTGCCCTCAGCAAGTTCCACCAGCGACAAGCAAGCTTCAGGCAGGATGCTGAGCCTTGGTCCTGGAACATGGGAAGCCACTCAACTAACCTGCACACTTTCGATGCATGTGCATCGCGGCTATGCTGATGAGGCACCAGGTGCATAGCGGCACCATCATAATACTTAACTGCCACATTGATTTACCACAGGTCAGGCGATGTTATCACTGCGATGACGACGATCATTCAGATGCTTTTTGTATCCCTTCGCATGACCTTCACAAACTTTTCGCAAGCCTTCGCAAGGTTTCTATTGACTACTACTGCACCCGCAGATCTGCGGGTATGGGAATTTCGCATCACGTTTGTCCTGAACTCCAGCGTTCACCACACATCCCTTCGTAGAGCACTTACGAACCAGATGCAGCAAGGCGGCAGCACTCTCTGCATTTGATTCGCTAGTCACCTGCGATGTGTGCTCATCCTGCACCCGCAGCCGCAGTGTTGGGGGTACAAGGCTCGTACAAGGCTCGCGAAGGCTTCATGCACTGTTCGCAAATGTTCTGCATATGCTGTACATGCGCAACTGCGGCAACCCTGTGGCACCAAATGCGCTGCTCTGTACTGCGGCTGCCACTGCTGCATCGTGAGCGCCACTGACAAGCTGTTGTATGTGTCACTCAGTAAAGGCTGCATACAGGTCTGGCTCTGCCGCTGAAGGCTGCTGGAGGTCGTCGAAGGATGCAGACATGCCGCCGCCAGCTGCAGATGTCTGCTGAGCAGCGGGGCCAAAGCTGCCGTGTGCGGAATCCGTTGACGGCCGCCCCTGACCCGACTCCAGGAAGTGGGCGTACATGTCGGGGACGGCAGCGGGCTGGTGCTTGGCGCTGCCGTCAGGGCCCCAAAATGCGGTCGTGTGGTCCGCCACCGGCAACAGCCCGCCTGGCAGCTGGCTGCGGCCGCTGCAAGGGCCAGGAAACCGAAACGCTCAGACATCCTCATGTGAATCCTCTCGTTGGGCTGCATGCTAAAGGAGCACACGAGCACAGATTGTAGGGCAACTGAACAATGCAGATGCATCCAACTGTGCTGCGTCATGAGCAATTCTTGCATTTGTCTTGCTGTGATCAGCTTACAGGAGGGCCTTGACTGGCACCTCATAATGCGGGTGCTGCGGCTGGAGGCATAGGCGAGGGAGAACGGCGCGTCAGGTGCGCCCCTTGCCTCCCGGAGATCCACCGCCTCCGCCGCCGGCTGCATTTCAAGGAGACGGACCCTCAGTGACGCATTGCAGATCGGCGCGGCGACAGCAAGGATGCTGCTCCCGAGATGCGCGCCACCTTCCGGCCGGATGGTTGTCGCCTCTGCTGTCACCTGCATGGGCACCTGGCTGCACGGCGGCGACGGGTTCTACTGATGGGGAGCAGCATGTCAGAGCTGGGTCGCCGTCATTTGAGCAGCTCAAATCAGAGTCACTTTCACCTACATGATGACGCGGGCATTGTCGGAGGAGAAAAGATGGTGCCTATGACTGCAGGAGTGTGCACTTACGACCACAAAGCCCAGGACAACATCTTGCCTTCTCTTGGTCGCCAGGCGCGAAGGAGTCCACCAGGCCAGAGCGCCCCGCCGCAGGCACCTTGCCGCCGGACTGCTTCCCGAACAGTGAGGTCGGGTCCAGCATCGGCGAGCCCAGCCGCTGCAGGCGCTGCTGCGATGTCCTCTGCGACGTCCTCGTATGCAATGAGCTGACCGCATCTGTGCCGCCGCCGCTCTTGGCTGCGGCTGCGCCGCCGCCGTGACGGTCCATGGCGCTGTCGCCGGTGTCCTTCGCCGACGGCAGCCTGCTGTGAGCAGGCAGGGACTGCGCGCGTTGCGCTTGGGACCGTGCGCCGGAGCCGCTCCCAGCGGCAGCAGCGACGGCGTCGGCGCGTCTGTCACCCAGGCTGCGGCGCTGTGGCTGTGCCGCCACAACTGCAAAAGGGCTCACGGGGCTGCTCGTGCTTCTGGCAGCCTCCACTCTGGGGACACTGCCATCTGCGACGTCCTCAAAGACACCGTACATGCCGGCGCCGTCCACGGACGCTGAGGACTGCCTGGAGTCCACCAGCAAGGCTGCCGCCGCCTGGCCAGCAGCTGGCGCTGCTGCGTCCCACGGTCCCGTATCTGACGGCGCGTCGCTGTGCCTCGCCAGCGGGCTGCCGCCGAAGCCGCCATCGGTGCCGCCCACCATCGCCGCGTCTGACGTGACGCTCGCCAGCTGCGAGAACGAGTACACAGTGGGTCAGACTGGTATCAGGTTCCTGGCTGATCTTGCACGGAGGTGGCGTTCAGGTGAGTGACAGTGACAATCGTCATGAAGAATGATCAGCAGATGCAGCGGGTCTAACACTGTTGAGCTGCAAAGGTCATGCTCTAGCTGTTAATCAGCTCGACGATGACCGATGACAACAGCTGGCATTGCTGCGTCGAGGACCACAAGCACAAGCTGACATGGCCCACCCTGGCGTGTCCATGGCCGGCCCCGGCATTGCTGATGCAACTGGATGAACGGACCGCCCTGCCCGCAGGCAAGTCACCGCCTGTAGAGATCACCACAATGGACTGATCAGTACCTGAGCAGAGGCCGGCATGTTCGTTGCCCTGCCGGCTCAGAGAAGAGCTGGGACATGCAGCACCTTGTGCATGCTAGTATGTCATGGTGAGCCGCAGCGCCCACATGCATGTGCTGCTGAGGTGACTGCTGTGTTGCACAGCAGGGAGGCACCAGCGGCAAGTCGTTTCAAACCCAGCGCACAGGAGGCTGTTCATCTCACCTGGCGAGGCACCGCTTGATGGCGCTGCGGGGGGCATTGGAGCGGGGGCCGCGGGATCGGTGCCCAACGCGGGCACAGCACTGCCGGCAATGCCGGCAGATGGCAGCCGGCCCAGGGACTCGGCCAACGCTGCACAGGCATGACAGGCCAGGGTACGCTCATGTGTGTGTACTTGACACTCACAGATGCGGCCCTGCCATCACCACGCTGCTGGCCATACCTATCGTGATGTGTGCCAGCGGCTGCTTGCACAGCTGGGTGGCATGGCGGCATTGGAACATTGAGGATCCCGCACGCCAGCAGCACATCCTGCTCACAAGCGTGACACACCAAGAATGCAATCACCTGCTGCATGGCTGCCGCTGCCCGTGAAATAGTTGCTGGGCACGGAGCTGGCCGTCCCAGAGTGGCCGGTTCCTGAGTGGCCGGTTCCAGACTGGCCCGTTCCGGATTGCCCAGTTCCGGAGTGACCAGTCCCGGATGCAGAATACTCCCGCTGCGAGGCTGATGCCGTTATCGTGCCCTCAGCGACCGACGCCTCCACTGACACCCGCAGCGTGTTGAAGCACACCTGCGTTCGAAAAGAAGCCGTGAACAGCTGTGTATGCCGAGGCCGCAATGGTGCCAGAGATGAGCCTTTGGCGGCAGCGAACTGCAGCAAATGGGGACGATGGACACACCTCCAGCCATCATCAGACGGCCGTCTGAGCAGCCATGCAGGCACGGTGCACATGGGACACTTCGATGCTCACCTTCGTGGTGGGCCGGGCTGCGGGATCGAAGGCGGTGCACGCCTGGATGAGCTTCCAGATCTCCGGCGGGCACTCCTCCGGCACCAGCGGCGGCGGCACCTTGCCGCGGGTGCGGGGCATCACGCCAGTCACGATCTGCACAGCATGCCAACCGTTCTCACCGCACAACAACATGACAGCATGACTGTACGCACATGTGCTGAGCAGCATCGCAGGCACTACATCTCGGTGGCATGGCCCTGCCAGGTAGCAAGTAAGTACATGCAGCAATTGCCAGATAGACGGCACCTTACAACCTGCACGGCAGACGTACAATACCTCGAGAAGGACGACCCCGAAGCTGTAGATGTCGGCGGGCAGCCCACACTGCTCGCCCAACAGTGCCTCAGGCGCTGCGTAAGCAAAGGTGGCCCCTGCACACCGCCAGCACGATCATGCTGCAATTCGTGTTCACGGTCCACTACGATGTCTGACAGCAACATGCAAAGCATCAACAAATAGGTCGCAGACAGGCACCCGCTGCAAGCGTGTGTCATACAATGACATGGAACTCAATGGGCGCTGCACATCGTCTGAAGGGAGCATTGAGCAGAGCGTGCAGCGGGTGCTTGAGGGCAGCAGCAGGTTCACATTTGAGCGCCCCGGCGTTGTCGGACCCGTCAGCCAGCGAGGCAAGCCCAACATCGCCGATCTTGGCTTGCAGCGAGCTTGTCAGCAGAACGTTCTTCGACTTGATGTCGCCGTGGAGCACCTGCAATGTCGCAGCATCCGATGGATATGCCCTGCACTCTACTATGTAAGCCAGGTTGCCATCACCACGATGGCACATGTGGTTATTGGATTTGACTGCTGTCCTCTCTGCAGTTCACCTGGCATACTGTACGATGACACACAAAGCATTAAAGGCCTACATCGTGGGAGTGCAGGAAGTAGAGCCCTCGTGCAATGTCCAGCGCGGTGCGGTGGCCCTGGTTGTACCATCGCAGCTTGCCGGTGTCGTCAGCCGCGATTGCGGCGCACAGGTCCCCACCTATGCACGTGAGGAAGACACTTGATTGACAGGACATCATGCATCTGCACACCCCCAATGTCATCAGTGTAGGCGCTGCAGTCTTTTAGGACCCTCAGCAAATATATGAATGCACGTGAGCTGTCAGAGGGTGGGCTAGCTCTGCTGCAGGGTGGGCATAGCTGTGGCTCGTCAAATTTCACCTTCCATGTACTCCAGGATGAGCATCGCGTCTGCTCCCGGCTGGATGCAGGCGCCATAAAATTGCACGATGTTTTTGTCGTAGTTCAACCCCTTCAAAATCCCAACCTCCTGCACTCGGGACACGAGCAAGTGCAGGCTACATGCTGAGGCCTTGCATCCACTGCAGCCTGCCAGTCGTCAGCGTGCTCTGCTCACGATCACGATCAAGCACATCTCGTTTGCGGCCTGCAACAGCCGATGCTTCGATGAGCAGCACTTGCAAGGACGCACCTCAACGAACTTCGCCAGCTGGCCGTCCTCGGCCTTGTGCAGCTGCTTGATGGCAATGTCCTGCACGCCGCCCCGCAGCCCCTTGTGCACCTTGCCGTACGCCCCCTCGCCCTGCGAGAAAGCTCATGGTCTGGCTTACATTGTGCTTCGGCGCCCGAGTGTTCAGCAAAGGCAGCCGCAGGGGCTTCCTGGCCCCCAATCTCTGGCCCCCTGCCGTACACTTCTTCACCCTGAGCACGAAGTGCACAATCAATCAAAGCAGCCATGTGAACGCTTGAGGTCATGTGGTGCAGCTGCTTGATGGCAATGTCCTGCGCACGCCCCCCACGGCCCCTCTGTGGACCTTTCCACATGCAACCCTCACCCTGCACGTGCCCCATGAACAAACATGGCACGCCATGTATGCGACACTTTGACGAGTTGGGCTGCCTGCTGCATGCCATGCCCACCAGTGTTCGACATGGCAGCGCTCAGGTCAAGGGCGAGCAGCATGTCGGGCTAGTCTGCACCTAAACAAAGTAGTTTGGTGGAGTCCCGGGCCGGCCAGAGCCTGTGGTGATCGGGCAGCAGATGTGTGAGGGATCCGGTGGAAAACCCTCACCAGCAGCCACTCGGTGCCGTCCTCGTGCGTGCAGATCTCGACATCCTCCGGCGGGATGCAGAAGCCCTGCAGCCGGCGGTCGAAGCCGCCGAGCCCGCCGTCCTTCCCGTCGCCGCTGCCGTGCATGCGCCGCCGCGCCGCGACATAGCCTGCATGTGCATGCTGCGCTGTCAGTGTTCCGGAGCCTGGGCGCCGGCTCACCAAAGCTCCCACACCGGCGCCGCCCCCTCGGGTGGTGGCCACAGCCGCCGTGATTGCGTCGCCACAGAGTGGAGCACCTGCGTTCTGTCAACGATATGTCTGCTTGCTGCAGGGACCCCGCAGCTGATCGATCACATGTCAGCATGATGCGGAAGCGATGCAGCTGGCAGTCCAGTCAAAGCCGCTCAGGCCCCCATTGCTCCTCGGGCTGTGGCCACTGCTGCTGTCATGCTTGTGCCGCCAGAGATTTGCGCATCATTGAACATCTGCCCAACCACTGGTTCACTGACAAATTGCGAATGAGTGCACATTGACAACCAGAAGAGCAGCCTGCTGCGTCCTCCTGGATGGCCGAGTTTGAAAGGGAGAGAGCTTTTATGCATGTGCAGTGCGCTGATGATGTGGGGCTGTTGACAGCCTGATGGTCAGATGCAAGCTGAGAGCTGACCTGATGATCAGAAGCTGACATTATGACCTGCACTGTGGTACTTCTGAACGAGTACATGGTCTCGCTGCATCTGGCTCGTATGTGGGCTCGCTATGAGATGTTGAGGGCACTTACCTAAGGTAGCAATCAGCATGGCGAAGCTGAAAACGCCAGCGATCACGATGGCAATGATCGCGCCAGTCGGCAGCCCGTCACCACCACCGCTGATTGTGGCGTTGACTCCAAATGAACTGCGCCAGACGATATCATGTCTGTTAAGACTCATATTTGCCATCGCAAATGTAAGGCTGAAAGACTGCGACCACATGAAGGTCTCGCAGTCATGACTGCGGACTGCACTTGCAGTTATCAAAAGTGCGAGCGACATGCAAGCAGAATCAGCTGAATGGCGGCAGACTCAAATCTGCTCGACTCACCTCAGAGGCAGGACTGTAAGGGTTTCATCCGCCAGGCCTGGTGTGACCTACACAGGGGGTACATGACGTCGGACACACACCCCAGAAGTGAAGGGCGGGGCGCACAAGTGACAAGCTCCGTTCTGAGGAGGTTGCAACATTTCAAAAGATGGCAAGATCTGCAATGCGGCGTGAAGAGCCTGGCAAGTACTTACAGGCATGCTGAGTGGCGCAGAATTGCGTGTGTACCTTGAACTCAGACGAAGATGGCTGTGTCAGCACGATGACCCGCAGTGCGACTCCCAGCAGGTTGCGGCTCACCAGGTGATCCTCCAGGGTGGACTGCAGCAGCTGCTGATAGCCCTGCAGATAATGGTACAACTGGGTATCATGTGAGCCGACATCTGAGGTGCAGCGCAGATGCAGGACTGCACACGAGTCCGACATCATCCTATGCAGCCATCAGTGTGCAGTCAAAGAATGGACTTTGCTGTAGCAATTTTGCACCACAGGCATGTTGTCTACCTGAGCCGAGAAGTTCCCTGCCACTTCTGTCATGGACGTGGCCATGGTGACATTGGCCTGTGTGCCGTCGGTCGTCTCGTTGACGGATGTGATATCGCTGGTGAACACATTTGGCGTCGCGGCCACGACAAATTCCAGCAGAGCGGTCTGGACTTCCACAGAAACCGGCGCCACACCGGCCCCCGCAAACTGCAAGCATGCCGTGCAGTATGCAGTCAGCTTGATGACAGCTCGTACTGTGGCTGTGCTGCGGGGTAATTCTACGCAAGCACAGCAGGCGCAGACAGTGCACACCATGGCAGCTCGGCTCAGCGGTACTGCTATCACACAGAGTGTTGAACCGAATGCCAGCAAAACAAAAGAAAAAAGGTTCCAGTGCATGGCACTAACATGTACAGTCTCGGATGCCGCAAGCAATGTCAAGGACAAGGGGTACAGCAAGATGTGTGGCCACGCACCAGGAAGTTCACTATGTAGCGTGACGTCTTCAGCGTGGCGAAGTTGGCAGGCAGGCGCTGCGCGACGATTGCAGAGTTCCGCCCATAGGGCCCGGTGGTCCCCACTGATGTCACCACAAAAGCCGGCTGCAGACAGCACGCCAAAGTCAGAACATGCGCCTGTTGTAGCTACCGAGCAACGACGGAGGCCGCAGCATCAGCAGCGGCGCCAAGCAAGGTCTTCGTTCCAAGCTCCAAGTAAAGAAGCGGTGAATTCTGACCTGCAGGCCGAAGGTCCCCATCGCGTCCTTCAGCATTGCCAGCTGGAGCGCCCGGCTCTGGGCATTCAGGCATATGAACGATGACTGCGCGGTGAAGCCAACCAGCAGCGTAGCATCCACCTGCGAAAGTGCCGTCACAGCTTCAGGTTGAGGGCGTCCTGGCTTCAGGATCAAGCTTCGGAAACAAGCGTGCCAGCAGTCACGCTCAGATGACCCCAAATTGCCAGTGTCACCATCAGACACCCACGAAAGCTGACACAGGCGCCATGTTCTGCCGCACTGTCCCGGCAGGACTGCACACACACCGCTTGGTACTGCGCTGTGTGCGTCGAGTTCCAATTCAGGACCTCCTGCAGCAGCCGGCGGTGGGCGGCGCGGGGCGACGGCCGGTGCTGGGCAACCGGCGGGGGGCTGCTGCTGGTGACTGCAAGATAGCAATGACCAGTTGGCGAGATGATGCCACCTACCAGCCCTACATGGGCTGGAAGGCGCTGGTTGATCACAGCACTTCATGGAGGGCATGCGCAAGGGGCATGCAGGATGCGAGGCAAACTTGCGTCCATCCCAGCCAATCGAAATGCCTCACTGCTGCTGTTGGCGGCTGCAATTCTCGTGATGTGTGCTGACACGGCCGCCTTGACGCTGACATCCAGTTCGAAATCAAAGATCGCATAAACGCTCTGAAAGCTGCGCTGTATGGCGGTCTGCAGCGTTGGAGTCACTGGCAGCATCCCGGACCCAATGATCTGCATGACCGGCAAGCATAGCTAGTGTCTGACAATCTGTCAACCCGCATCATGGCAAGAAGGAGCATGCGCTGTAGTACACACGCTCGTGTGCCACTTCTGGCCATGAAGGCGCACCCTCCAGGTGACGTTGATGTACGGCGCAAAATCATTTGCAGGGATCTCGCGAGGCTTCAAGATGTTAGCTGCCGGCACGCTGAATCTCTCCGACAGCTCTGCTCACCGGCACACAACAGGGCATCAGGCCGGGAACCATCATTAGATGGGCCGCCGCTGGCCCTGGAGTCAGCGCAGTGCTTGACAGCAAGCGCACAATGGGAAGGCCGCCATGGCAGTGCGGGTTTCTGGACGGACAACCAAGCTTTGCATACCATGAACACAGGCTGCTGATGCATGATCTGACCTGTCTGGGACATGGGCGCCGCTGCCACAATGCTCCCGTGCAGCCGACGCCTGTTGCTCCGCGACGCCGCTTCGAACAAGCTCTGTGTGCGCAGGCTCGCCACAGTGGCTGCATGTCCGGGTCTGATGCTGGCCTGGCTCTGCACACCGTGTGCCCGCGCCGCCGCTGCTGGCGCCAGGCACTCAAGCAGAACCGCCGTCAGACCCCACCACAGCTGCAACCGCAGCATTGTTGAAGCTCGTGACGGGACCCACACCCGTGAGGAGTAGGCAAGCTGGAATGGCTGGCCCGCTGATCGTACTGATCGTGCGGGTTGGCGCAGGTTGGCTGCGGCTGCCATTAACTGCGGATAGGCTCCCAAAAGGGTCAATGTAGCCTGAGAAATCTGTTTGCGCTGATAACAAGAGCAGCAGCCGCAGCAAAATCAACTGCACCGGGTGTCGAAAGGACAGCCAGGACGCTGCCGGAACAAAGTTCAGCTTCGCACTGTGCCGAGGCAAGACCAGGCTTGGAGCATACAGTAGAGAGCCCTGCTGAGATCACGGTGTGTCAAACATTGTGCTTATCGAACCGCGTTTGTGCAACACGGACACCCAAAGCTGCGCCAATTGGCACGTGCCAGGGGTCTGCGCACTTTTCCGGACGATGTGAAGTCATTACATGATCCAGCGCAAATGCCTGACATGCATCACAAATTGACATGCACTTTGCATTGTACGTGGCAATGGTTTTGGTGCATGCATGATTCCACAGTCCCGGACACGATGATGACTGCACTTAAACTAAATGTCGTACTCCCCTCAATACTGGCGAGGGGAGGGAGGAAGGGCCAGGACACCAGGATTTTTGCTGCGTTGTTAGCTGGCTTTTGTGGACTGATTGGACTGTTTGCAGTCCAGCCTGCCGCTGTTTCCAGTCTCCGTAAACCGAGGTGACGGTCCGAGGTTAGCTGGGCAACTGGATCTTTATGTGATCACCCACGGTCACCTCTCAAATTGTCTCAATCACTGCGATAGGTTTTGTAGAGGTTACCTGTACAGTGATTTGGGGTATATCGGACCAGCACTTATGACCTACGTACCGGTATAACATGCCGCCGGTAGAAGATGTTTGCTGGATGCCGGCAGACAAGCATGCGGATATTTTGGTCAGTGCTGTGACAATTACCACGAAAAGGACCAAATTCCCGGACCACCGGCCAGTTCTGACCACATACGATATTGTAAGCAGCCCGAGCTTTGCATGTGCGATGCGTCATCATGCATGCGCAACCTTCCATTGTGCTGTCCCTTGCCGATTCCAAAGATATATGCACAGACGTGCATGCAAGTCATCTCACGTCAGACCTGTCCACACGAACCGTGCAGCTGGAAACACTGGCTAGCCAGAATTGCCGTTTGAGCCGAACCTCAAAATGGTCCATCATTGTTCTATTGCCTGAGAGGAGCAATCACCTCAGTCTGCCTGGACGAGGAGGAATGTTTAGAGGCTCTATGCAAACCCTGCATAGACATCATTGCCGTCGGTCGACTCATCTGCAAACATGGCATACGCATCATAAGGATCCGCACTTGATCTGCCAAACTTGCCGCCTTCCTGCCTGCCTGCCAAGCTGGAGACAGCGCCGTTCACTGCTGGACCCGCCACGGGATCCTCCACAGGGTCCGACAGCCGGGATGCGCTCTGCAGCTCATTCACCATCCCAGGCTGGTGCGCCGGCGGCGGCAGCTTCGTTGCCCGCAGGTCGGGCGACCCAAATGATGCCCGTCGGCCCTTAAAGGACAGCCGTCGCGCCGCCGCCACCTGCGCAGCGGCCGCTTTGACGGACAGCAGCTGCGGCGCATGCGTCCGCTGCTGCTGCGGCTGCTGCGGCGCTGGCGGCGGCGGGACCCCATTCACAGGACTGGCCCTCGTCGACTCCATGCCTAGATTCCCACGTGCCGCCGCCACCTGCTCCTCATAAAGTGGCCCGCTCCAGGCGCTGCTGAGCGCCGTGGCGAAAGGGTTAGGCGGCGGCGATGGCTCCCTAGGCTGCATGTCCTCAGGCAGCTGCCCGTTTGGCGGCGGCGGCGGGCTGGATGACCGCGAGTGCATTGCCGCGTCCTCCGCACCGGCGCTGTCGGTGAAGGCAGTGCCCCCGTCGTGTTGCGGCCGCCCGCCGCTGCCGCCTGCCCATTGGCTGCCTGTTTGTAGAGCAGAGCACACGTGAAGCCAAGGGTGTTGAGCGTGTGCTTCTGGGGCAGGACTTGGAGCAACTTGGCTCGACGTGCTGCGTGGCCACATGCAGAGCGTGCCGCAACAGTGTGTAGGTGGCCCACCCTTGGGCGGATGCTGGGCGTTGGCACTACGGTCTGGCCGGCCGTCAGCGCAGCGACGTCGGCCATCGGGACTCCGGCGGCGACTTTCATGGAGCTCGCCAGCCTGCAGGCTGTCACCTGTGCTGTGGCTGTGGCCAGACACCTGCGTCCACAATGGCAGCCTTGCATCACTCGAATGAAGCAGATTCTGCAGCTGCAGGGATCTGCCGCTATGAGGTTGCCCGCGAACCGGTCGTTCGCCATGCTGTGCTGATAACCAGACACGTTTCATCACCTTGTCAGCACACAGCAGGATGGCGTCCTCATATGGTGATCATGAAATCGTCTGATCTGTGTCCACTCCCAGGTTAAGGGGCGTGTGCACAGCTGCTGTGTACACATACCAGAGTCACGGCACAGATCCTCCACTCAAGATAGCTTGCAATCTTCTTGCACCTGGCTGCCGCTGTAGCCACCACCGTGCGAGGCAGGGGAGCCCCAGGACTTCGTCGCCAGCAGGTTCAGCGCGTTGCACGACGCTTGTATCCGGGCAAAGCACTGCGACAGCAAAAACAGGCGCAAGTGAGCTTGATGTCGACCTGGCGGGGCAAGATGAAGAGCCCAGTGCAAGCCACAGCCAGTGCTACATGCAAGCTGCCCGTCCAACTTCTACCACTGCTTGTACATCCTCATGAACAGGGAGCAATGGCGCTGCCAGCCGGAGCAGCCAACGACACGCTCAGTCATGACGTGCAACTGGTATGAAAGGCACTGCTGCGGCAAGTGTTGAGGCGTCATGATGCAGGTCTACTGCTGGGCTGCGCACCTCCTTTGCTGTGGGCCGGCTGTCTGGACTTGCCGCGAGGCACTCCTGGATGAGCTGCCAGATGTCCTGCGGAACCAGACAGTGCAACCATCAATCGCACACTTGTCTCTCTGCCGCTGTGCAGACCCGCCGATGCTACTGCCGCCCCTCGCTTGGTCTGCAAGTAGTGACACATCACGCTGCACCAGCCACTTGCAGGCTCTGCCCGTGCAACAAGGCTCAGAGGCGCTGGAAGCGCCAAGCTTACTTCGGTTGCAGCTCACCTGTGGGCAGTCCTGAGGGCAACCGGGCTCTTGCAGCTTGCCGCGCGTGGATGGTGTCGTGCCAGATACAATCTGCACAGAGCAACATGACGGTCTGGAGTCATCAGAGGCGCCATCGGCAGGCCCAACAATGCGGCCTTGGCCGCTTGGTGCATGAGCAGCAAAAGGTGTGGCCGCCTGATACGGCAAACAGAGTCATTCAAAGCGACGGGCTGTTCAAAAGCACTGGTGCACAACAGAAAGATTGGTTCGACTGTGTTGGATCCCACTGGACGGGAGCACAGTCTGCATTGCAGAAGTATTGTATGATGCTGTAGGTGTCACAAGGCGCACCTCCCACAGAACCATGCCAAAGCTGTATATGTCGGACTTCAGCGAGCAAACCTCGTCCAGCAGCACCTCAGGCGCTGCATACGCCAGCGTCCCTGCGGGCAGCACAATTGCCTCATGAGCGCTTGACAGCACACTGGACGACACGGAGCTCTGATTCGTTGCCAATGCCGCACTGCCGCAAGTGTGCAGGCAGCAGGTCAGTCGCCGCAACAGCTTGGTATGACCGGGGCAGTGATGGCAGGAAACAAGCAGCAAACCATCAGTGCGGCTCACATGCAAGGACCTTCGACCGCTCGGCGCGCGCATCAATCAGCTGTGCCAGGCCGACCTGCACAGGACATTCAAACCTGAGGACTCTGGACCATTGAAGTCTGTCAGCGACCCATAAGACGGGGTTGACTCACATAGCAGGCAGACGCATGTGCCGGACTGGTGCAACGCAATGAATACACAGGAAGGACATCTCACATCGCTGATCTTGGCGTGCATCGCGCCATTGAGGAGCACGTTTCTGCTTTTGATGTCCGAGTGGACAACCTGTAGTGCAGGGGCCAAGTGAATCGACACATCATGCTCCAGAATTGGGACGATATCATCATACCCTATCAAAGGTTCATCTGACAATGCACAAGTTCATAGTCCACTGCGCAAGCCTCGACAGCATGGTAAGCACGCTGCATCACACATCACCAAACTAACCAGAATGCTGGTCTGCAGCAGGCGCTCGCCGCTAAAACCCTAAATGCTCACCTCATGGGAGTGCAGGAAGAAGAGGCCGCGCGCAATGTCCAGTGCGATGCGGTGCCCGAGGCCATACCACAGCAGGTCACCGCGGCTGTCCGCCTGGATCGCGCTGCACAGATCTCCGCCTGCGTCAGCATTGTTTGATTTGGTACACGAGTGCATGGTGGAAACTGCCAGGCTGCAATGGCTGCAGCAGCTGAGATGAACGATCATGGACACTGCAGCTGTCCGCCTGCATCGCGCCGCTCATGGCTCTGCCTGCGTTAGGGAGCACAGTTGAGATCAGCACGTTCTACTGCCATTCAACACATCAGGCTGTGATGGTTGAGCTGGCCTGTATGAGTCTCCACTTGCATTGGCATGTCGCCAGCAGTGATCGTTGAAAACTGCAGTGAAGCAGATTCAGAGGTATGAGGACAGACTCTCAGGGTTGGAATAGAAAGTTGAGCGAACAACCACTGAATCAGCGCATTGATAGGATGTCAGAGACGACATCACTCCGGGGTGGGTTGCCCCAGGGTGGGTTGCCACAGCGTCTCACCTTCCATGAACTCCGTCACGAGCATCGGCGGCTGGCCATCCATGATGCAGGCGCCGTAGAACTGCACGATGTTGCGGTCATAGTTGAGCCCCTTCAGAATGCCCACCTCCTGCAAGAAGTGAACAATGCGCACTAAGTGCCTGACCAGTCACTTCCCACAGCACATTCGCATGCTTGCAGGCGCGCATGGCATCCTGTATATGGCATCAACATGACGTCGCCTGTGACCGTGTATCACAACACTGCTATTCAATCGGGAGCTGCAGACGTGTCCAGTATCGAGCGGCAGCTGCGGGGCCAACATGTACAGGACACACTGAAATGAACTGCTCCAGCTGGCCGTCCCCGGTGTGGATCAGCTGCTTGACGGCGACATCCTGTACCCCACCCCGTAGCGCTTTATAGACACGTCCATAAGCACCGGCGCCCTGCACAGTGCACAATGTATACACATCATTCATGCGGTCATCACATCCTCTGCCGGACGGACCTTGTTGCATGGCCTCACCTCGCAGACAACCCATCCCTGCAACACTCTTATGGGTTGACAGCACATCTTCATCAGACGCAGCTCCCATGTTTCTCGCTCTCCAGTTTCCAGGCGGTGCACTACGCCTTTCATCAATGCAGCGCGCTGCGCTCACCAGCAGCCATTCAGTGCCGTCGGGGTGTTTGCAGATCTCGATGTCCTGGTGCGGTATCGCCCACCCCTGCAGCCGCAGGTCGAAGGCGCCCACGCCGCGCTCGTCACCACTGTCACCTGTGGACAATGTGCACCAGAGCCACTTGAACCTGCAAAGTGGTGGCCTGCAACATTGCGCCGCTGCTCGCTTTCATGGTTCAAGTATGCATTCAACTGCAGAGCTTCCCCCTGGAGTGAGCAGCGTATCAGCACAGCAGTTTAGCCGCTGGGACAGCCCCTTGTAAGGAGGTGGTGGCACGACAGGGGCACTCACCGTGTTGCTTGAACTTGCGGCGATGCCGCAGCACCAGAACAGCTGCAGACGGACAATAAGGCAACCTTAATGCGTCCTCGACAGAGCGACATTCATATTTGGAGGCACGTCCAAGTGACGTGTGCAGCAGCTGTGCAACAGGGCACTGTGGTTTATAGCGACGGCAGCCAAAGTCGAGTCACATCACGCGCAATGCTCTCACTGGTGACTGGCACACACCTATGATGACAGCCGTGATGGCAAGGCCAGCGATGGTGCCGATCACAATGCCAATGATGCCGCCTGTCCCCAAACCAGCGCCGCTGGAAGCTGCAGTGGCATCGCCAGGCCTGTGAGGAAAGTCAGCAGCACCTGTCACCAAAGGATGCCAGAACTGCGATTTCAAGCAGCATATGCTGTGACATGCAGCATGCTGCAGCTGTGTAAATGCAGTGGCGACAGAAGCACAGGATCAGCCAGGTTAAGAGCGGGAATACTCACAAAGGCACTGCTTTGGCGGTCTCCTTGGCAATGGCAGGGTTGTACTGCAGATTGGAAGAGCCAGCATCTCATCAAACGCATGGCAATCGCCCCAATCACATACAACCTGGTTGACTGTACGCGCCACTGCAAGGAAGCCATGCATGGTGCTGCAGTGCAACCTGTGCACATCTAGCATCGCCCATTAGCTCGCTCAGGCATTGGCATCAATTTCAGGCATTGGCGTCAATTCTGCGGCTTAATTCGGGCAACGTGGAGAACTGTAGAAGAATTGTAGGCCCTGTGACGCACCTGGAATGCAGGCAGCTGCGCAAATGCAGCAGTCACCCTCACGGCGCCGCTCGCGCCACTGTCCTTGATGTAAGCCTGGACTGCCGGATCCACCACAGCAGCCAAGGCCTGCGCACCAGCGGCCAGGTGTTGGAAGCACGTTCTCAAGTTCTGAAGGGCAGCTTCACATCACTGCAGATGCATGAACCGTCCAGCATGCACACGCAGCCAATCGTTGACTGTGCGCATATGAATCCCTTTAAGAAAAGAACAGCAGTTGCACGACTCCCCGACTCGGCTCAGTCGCTCATCATCGGGGGGCCACCGTCAGCGGATGTGCCGAACACATGCTTTGCAATGAAGTGCCGAATGCACACACTAAGTAAGTGCATGCTGTTTGGGGTCATTGCAGGGAGCGTCCCTGAACAGCATTTTTTCATATGGCAAGCATCAGGTGCACATGCACCAGCGGCGGCAGCAGCATCAGACATGGCGCAAGTAGGTGCGGCTGGGGGCTGTGGTGTTGAGCACCAGCGCCACGGCTGCTTTCGAGCGAGCCTGGTTGTTGCGGTCCTTGAGGAACCTTTTGGAACATTGCCCCAGGGCCGCACCGTGGGCGCGTAGGTGCCGTTGGGCGCTGCAGTGGTGATCATCAGCGTCGCCGCCGCCGCCGACAGGTCCGCCGTGCGGTTGATTGCCAGCAGTGAACCGTAGATGTAGTCCGGCGAGGCGCCGGTCACCGCCTTTTGCAGCGCTGTCTGTGCCTCCACCGTGGCCGGCGCGATGTTGTGCCCTGACAGCTGTGACGAAGCAGACGGCAATGTTGCAGCACTGGCCGTTGTCTCCATGTCTCCAACAGCATCAATACAACCGTGACCGTCTGCAGCACCATACAGTGGCCAGTGGCATGCTGCGTCCCGACCACCGCAGCACGGTGGCTGCCATGTGATAGCGTCATGTAACTGGCACTCAAGGTGCGCCTAGACATGTGCCACTGAACTGCACCCTCAGGGTTGCAATGCCGTGGCGTGATGCACACCTGGACATTGACGATAAAGGTCGACGAGTCGAAGTCCTGAAATGACTGCGGCAGCCGTGACGTCAGAATCAGCGTGTTGTTGATGATGCCAGAGGTCTGTGGCATGAAGGTCGCCTGCGGGCAGGGTGATACCGAGACTTAAGCCAACCTTGGCTGCAGCCCTCGAGGAAGACCCTTTTGCGATGTAAGTGCAGTCTTGGGTGGGTTGAAACACAGCAGAAGCCATTCAGACAGCCAGCTGGCCTCTTGCTGCAGGAGAGGCACTACTGCATGTGGCATGAGTTACGGTGCTGCAGCCCATGTACCTCGTATCCGAAGGTCGTCAGCGACTGCGACAATGACTGGATCTGCTGCACCTGCCGCCGCTGGCCCTGCAGTTGAGCACGCACCATGTCAGCGGCGCCGCCAATGGATAAGTATGATGGCCTGCCGGCCTGCTTGCATGGTTGCAGGCGTTCTGAGTTTCCAATCGCACAGTTGGCATCAGCATCTCACCAGCGCCTCAAACACGCTGGCCTGCGTGACATACACAATGACGTTGGCGTCCGCTGCAGCGTAGTCAGACTCTGCCGCAGGGCTCGTGTTCAGCCTGCCCTGCAGCAGCTTGCGCGTGGCCATGCGCGCTGTGGAGTTGCCTGCATGCCAAGCTCAATTCGATGCGTTGCAGGTGTAGGCGCAAGCCACAGGATGGAAGCGATAGCATGATTGCAAAGTGGTACCGATGCAGACCCAGAGGCAGTTTTATAGCAGAAAGCGCTCAGGAGGGCGGCAGTGGCCAAGACCCCAGCAGATGCGCACCGTTCAGTGCTGCTGCAGGTACGATCGTGGCTGGGACCGCAGTCACCGGGGTGACGGACACCACGTCCACCTGCCGAACATGCGAAAGGCCAGCAGCAGGTCAGGTGAAGTTGTTACGATTTGCTGCCAACGCCAACAGTTACAGTCACTCGGCAGCTTCGTCACAGGTAAGCGTCAGGCACGCCTCCGCCGTAAGGTGCGACTGCAACATGGTCTAGAGACCGGCAGAACACCCACCGGAAACTGGAACAGGGAGAAGACCGATGCAAAGGAGCGCTGCAGCGCCTGCTCCAGCCGCGATGTCACCGGCAACACCTCAGGGCCCACTGTGCGGTTGACCACACAACTTTGCTGTCGTGTGCTGCAGAAGAGCACCTCTGCCTTCAATCGCAATGGCGCCACATACCAACAGCATACATGCGTCTTTTTGACAGCGCAATACAGATGAGCCTGCAGACTCACCGACGCGGTAGGTCAGGTTCAGGAACGGGATGCCTGTGCCGGATGGCGCCTCGTTCGGCTTCAACACTTGCAGCGCTGGTATGCTCTGCGCCGCCGCTGCATGAAGAGATTGTGACAGCATTGACGCCGCTGCTCAAGCTTAATTGATCATGCCACATGTTGCATGTTGCTGCCGCAAGACTCCAGCCCTATCGCTGAATCGAAGGGCGTCACATTCAGAGGCAGGAGCTGCGCAGCATGGCAGCCTACTTAGTGTAGAGGCTGGCGAGGGCGCCGTTTGCTCCAATTGCCGCCGGTGCATTGAGCCGAGCCCTGCTGCTGTACGTTGCCACCTCACTGCCTCCCCGCGAGCCCGCAGGCGGCTTAATCTGCCGGGTGTCGTGCCGCCCAGCCGCGTCTGAAGGCTTTGCGATCTGCCGCCATTGCTGCCGCCGCTGGTCGCAAGTGGCCAGGCGTCAGCTGCCGCAGTGGGCACTTCGGCGTGCTGCAACAGCACCGCTACAAGCATGACGAGTAGTAAAGAGCGTAGCTGCATTGATCGCTACTGGTCCGGCTGCCCCGGGTTAGAACTGCTGACTGTGTTGTGTCTTGTATGACTCGACTGTGTATTGCGTCACAAATTTGAAGGACGAGCCTTGCATCCGGGGTGTGCGGCACCCACACAATCAGTACTCGATCTATGTTAGTCTGGCTGGTGGGCTGCCGTGCTGCGTCTGATGAGGTGCATGTCTGCGGCTGCACGCACGCTGGTACAGACACAGGCAATCTGGTCTGAATCTACACCAAGCCGAACCGGGCGTTGTGCCGATGGACCTTCAGGCTGCGGCGGCAGATTTGAAGCAAAGTGTGCTGCTATGCATGAATTGAACGCCGTGAGGTAGCCCTGACTGCCACCTGACCCAACGCCAGCCGACAAGAGAGGACGCGAACACCGCTGCCGCAGGGGCAAACGCGCATGCTCCACCGCAGCTCTGATGAGCGAGGTCTCGCAGTGTGATAGATTGTACAGGCTCAGGCGGATTGCGCCAAGTGTTCGGAAGAGTGTCCTTGCATCCGCTACCCACGATCACTCACGTGACGGGATCTCTTCGTGACGGGAATCTCCTCCTCGATTACCACAGATCAACTCAGCAGGGGAAAAATCAAAATTTTGCGACATCAAAAATTCGCCATGAATTTCCCTACGGTCTCGAACCCCCGGGAGCGGGCCGGGAGCCGGCCGGAAGCAGGGTTTAGCCGGGTCCGCCGCGGCCGGAAGAGGTATCCGCCCCGGCCGGGATACCCGCTGGCCCTTGCCCTGCGCGGAGAGGACGGCGTCGCGGGCGCTGCGTATGGCCTGGCCACGTGCTGTTGGCGCGGCCGCGGGGTCGGCCGGCCCGGGACAGCCCTGCCGTGCTGACTTTTGACAGGCGAGGTGCAGGTAGCAGGAAGAACCTGTCCTGGCGCGCTTGTCTCGGCGACAGCATCCCAGAACTGATTCAGGTGCATCAAGCTGGCCTTGCTGGCCTTGGCCTTGCGTGCAATGCGTGTCTGTGTTGAACGGGCGTGCCACCACTGTCGCGGGTTCAGGAGGTAATCAATGAGGCACTTCTGTTACAAGTCGAGACGCGCGGGTGATAAGATACCCTCGCTTCTTTCGAACGTCGGTGAGCGTATTTTACATTTGCCTGACGCTGAGCAACACATGTTGCCCGTCCGACCGGCCCTCCCTTGGATGGTCCTACCCACCTTCCCGACCTCCTGCGCCGAGCAGAACAATGCCCGAGTAAGCGTCCGGCACCGTTGATGCGAGACCTAATTAGTGCAAACGCAAACGCGCACATGCAGCGTTGCACTCCCCCTTGATGCGCGGCTGAACAGGATCAGCAACGGAGGTGCTGCAAACAGCCGCTGGCTGAGCCAGCACCATCTGATGCTGCTGTGAACAGCCATTCATTCTTGTTTCTATATGATCCTGAAAGGACTGTGTAGGCTGCACCGGTGCAACTCGATTGTCAACGTGCAAATGAGAGACTCACAACAAGCAATGCCCCTGCAGGCACAGATACAGGTGCACCTGCTCTGCAGAGCCTCAAGCATCTTGCAGATGTTTCAAGAGTATGCAGCAAGGTATGAGAATCCACTAGTTCCAGTTCGGACCGACGAGTTGACCTGGCGTTTGCAGTAGACCGCTGCCGGCACAGCGCTGAGAATGTGGCGTGATGCATCGACTCCAGCATCCTGTCGCTAACAAGAGGCTGCATAATATCGTTGAAAACTTGTGAAAAGATCACAAATCGCGAAGCTGGCAAATCGCGAAGCTGGCATGATCTGCCATGAACTCGAAGCGAAGAGCGTTGCGCTTGGCATTCTACAGTACATACCTCATGCCCCTCTCGTAGCAGCATGCTCAATTGCATACATCCGCTTGCACGTCTGAAGTTACGTACTGCAACAGCTTTGAACGATACAGCTCCTGCGCTGGTTAAGTCTCTCACGGCGGCGGTGACCCTGCACTGGCTTTGCAAAATCAGCGCCATGTTGATCACATCACATGTTGCAGTGCTCTGCTGCTGATACAAGACTTCGATGTGTTTCAGGGTTCTATGAGGCTGTGGTCATTACTTGCCCAGCCGCTTGTGGCCAGCCTCTCGATATGTGATGGTTCCAGCTGCTACTAGATGTAGTTTCAAAAATCGAGTCTGATTGCTGGCCAGAGCTCACAGGTCTTCTCCCGTTCACAAACTTGCTGTTCATCAATGCCATCACAACTTGCTCAACAACAGCTCACAGAAAAACTTCTGATGCTGCCCTATCCCTCGAGTTCCTTGCTTCAGCAGCAGCTTCATTCAAATGGGAAGTCCATATGTGCTGATCTTGATCGGACCTTCACTCCCATAACATTCTGCACCAAAAGCATTGCATGTCAGACTGTGTGTTCTGAGTGGATGAATTTGAGGATGCAGCTGATTGGATGCATCGCATATACACATGTATGTATATATGATTTATGTGCATGCATCATTGCTGAGTACTACTGCAAGCAATTGTTTTGTGAGAACAGAGGAAAAGGAACGTGTGTTCACAGACTGACCCGGCACATAGGGGGCGGCGCCTGCAATGACAAGTCGGCAACCTTAGCTACAGAAGTTCACATGCAAACACTCAATACGATACACCCCAGGTCCAGCTGCAACAGTGTCGTCTCATGGCACATACACCCAGAAGCTCACCTGAACTCAAGCTATGCGGCGGCGGCGGGTGACCCGTTGTGCTGGGCGTACTTCGTGGCGGCGCCTGCGGCAGCAAGATGGCAATCTCAATTGCAAAAGTCCATGTGCGATCACATGCAAACACTCTATATGATACTCTCCAGGTCCGGCTGCAAAAATGTGATCTCATGGCACATGCAAGCAAAAGCTCACCTGGGCTCAAGTCGCGTGGCGGCGGCGGCTGACTCGGCCATCGCCCGTTGCGCCGGGCGTACCGGGCGGCTGGTTGCGCTTCGTGATGCCGTCGGGGTAGAACGTCTTCTCGATGATGTCGTCGTTCTCCTTCCGCAGGAATTCGTCCACGAACTTCGTCAATGTGAGGTTTCGGTAGCCCTCCTGGGCTTGCTTGCGCTGCGCGTCCAAGTGCCGCGCGGCTGCCAGGCCTGAGCCGCCGCTGCGCACCTGCCAGAGAACGCGCTTGATGATAGGCCACCGCTTCTGGAGGCGGCTGGCTGGCCTGCGGCTGCCACACCTCGCCTCTGAGTTCCAGGCATCTCCGTACTGCCTTATCACCTCCCTGCAGCCGAAAGATATCATATAGTGAGGCTGGTGCACAATAAGGAAAGCAAGGGCAACATTCGCAAGCAGCCAGCCAATGCGACAAACAATTTAACATGTGCATGTACACACAGCAGTATGCACATGCACATGCCGACCACAGAAGATGTTGCACTGACCTGATGGCAGTGTGACTGCTTGTGCCCACATCATACTCCAGCCACACATCTTCGCAGCTCAGCGGCAGCGTCTTCGGGACAGGGTCCTTGTGCTGTGAGGCTGGCAGCCCTGATGGAGCCGCTGGGCCTGTGTTGGCGCCACTAGTGCCAGCAGCGGCATCTCGTACTGTACACAGAGAATCAAATGCAATAGTGCTGTCCAATCAGGATATATACGAAAGACCATGTTGCACAGCTTCTGCCAACGCAAGTGTCGCAGGACAAGCTGCTACATACCTGGAGAGCTGCTGATGAGCTGGACCTGCTGCATGGCAGCAGCGTGGGCTGCACAGTCGGGCTGATATCGGAACATCACACCAGATACTTGTCCTTCTTTGGGCCGTAAGTCTTGTCTGTGGGATTGCCGCTCGCTGCAGCATTCTTCCATGCCTGCAGCTGTGCTGCCGTGCGCTCCGATAAGTTTCTGTGCAACACATCGCAGGGGAAAATTTTCTCTGAACAGCAGTTTGGCACTTGAGGCAAGAGAGATGTTGAACCCTGTGACCTTGAGTGCGCCAACATGCCGCATGTCCACACATGGGTGCTTCGATCATGGACCTGCAGCCTGTCATCAGTGCGATTTCGACAAGCATCGTACCCAAGGAGTGCGGGAATGCCGAGCTCGGCGTTCAGCACAGCTTTGGCACCGCCGTTGCGGCTAACGCCGCTGACATCGGCAAAGTCATCTGCTGCCACTGTTTCGTCAATCATCTCCTCCGTCATAGCTGCCAAGTCCTGATCGTCGTGTTGCTGTGCCTGTACAACGGCAGAAGGAGAGCTACAATTGCTGTGGCAGGTGCGCTGTACATGCATGTTGCTGCAGGTGAAAGGTGCGCAGCGGCGTCCTGACCCATGCTGTAAGGCGCGCTTCCTCCGTCAGCACGCTGAAGTACACGCAAGCATCATCCTCGATATCTCTTGGCAACTGCGGCCCTTCGCAACGCTGCTGCGCCAGAGCTGCTGCGGTGCCAGGTGCAGCGGACTCCTCTGGCGCAGACATTGGAGCTGCCCGTGCTGTCCACAGCAGATGGAACTACCAGTGTCCTCTCTTGAGCATATGCAGGCTGCGGGCCACCGCAGCAATGCGAAACACGGCTGCACCTTCAGGTTGTGCTGACTAAACGAAGCCAAGTTGAAAGCAGCGTACTGGCACTTTCCCTGCAATTCGGCGGCTAGCGCACGTTACAGGAGCCCTACTGATGATTTGGTGACGTCTGCGGCTGGCAGAAGAGCGTTACACGCTGCAAACTGGCGCAAAGGACGACTCTTCCGGGCCTCTTCCCAGTGCGGGGGAGGCCTACAGATACTTCTCAAGTATATGCTCTGAGTCCCGTCTGGAAGTAGCAAACCACTCTTCCCGGCAATGTTCCCCGCACATCTCACACCCCTGATACGCTTACGGAATCTCATCTTGAATTCAAGAAGTAAGTACCTTCTTCCCAGGTCCCCAAACCCTGAATCTTCCTGCCCGCCCTTGATCACAATCCAACCCGTGGGTTGACAAAGCTAGCTCTTTTGCTGCGACGACGACACTTCTTCGCTTCGACACCTTGGAGTGGACGGTCATGAAGCAGTTGACCGCGCCCGGTCGCGTGCGCTGGGTGGTGGTGCGTCTCGCCTACTGTGCTGTACACACCCACATGCATGAGTGCGAATACGATGCGACTGCCACAAAGCTCAAGATTAACGAATCAGATATGCAACGTCAGTCACCAGTATGATGTGGGATAGACCGCCGAAATGGTGTGTCCCCATCGGCTAACGGCTGATGGTTGCCCATTGCATGTGCTGGAAGCAGCAGCGCACTGCTTGTACGAAGCGTGTTGCGCCCGCTGATGATCTTTTGAGTCGCAGTCAACATGTTTTGAGCAGGCGGCGCCGCATACGGGATGTCCCGAGAGGATGGCACTGGACCGTAGCGACCAGGCTGGCTCGAGAAGTCTGATCTTTCACGCGCCCTGACAACGTTCCTGTGTGATTTGCACAGGTCTGAATCAAGTTTGAAGACGAACAACACGAGCAGTGGCGCTGCGCTCGACGTCTGCAGGCCAAGCAGCCCTCATATCAGCACGTGCACTAGACGCTGGTGACCAGTTGCAGCCCCAGTTCTCAACGGTCAGCAGCGAGGGAGTTCCTGCTATGGCTCATTCCCTTTTTCTGCTGCATGACATATGGCCGTGTCATGTGCGTGCATTGCCACGAGGTATTTGAGGATGATTGCTGCGTTGTCCTGGGCTGAGTTGTGCACTCAGCAACGGTGACAACATCATCGCAGGCCACTCTAGCAGCCTTGGCTCTTGTCATTTGGCGCATGGAAACCACATGCGCGCTGTGGTCGCCATTTGAAGCAGGTTGTTGCGCACCAATCCCTCCTGACAGCACGGTTACCTCATCAGGGCTGCAGAGCAGGTGCTTGCAGATGCAGGAAGCAGCTGCAGCACATGTCTCGCAGCCAAAGTCTTGGGATTTATCTTTTACTATTTAGATCACATGCTTTGTCAGCAGGCTTTGCTGCAGGCAATAGCTTTCATGTTGGCGCGCATCCTCTCTCTGCCGACCAGTCAGTGACTTTTGTCATGTTGCATTGGGCAGGCCGCGCTCGAGCTCGAGCTCGCCAGCCACCGCTTCCTTTCCCGGCAGCCTGGCGTGCGAGGCGCAGCCGCGGGTCGGCGGCGCCGCCGCCGGAAGGATGGTGCCGGTGGCTGCGCCGGATGCAGCGCCAACAGCGGTGGAGGGCGCTCCGCAGCCCAGCCGCCGGCGGATTGGCCGGCCCATAGCATACACCGGAGACCCGGACTCGCACCACCTCACGGAGACAGAGAGGCGCCGCATGAAGCGGTGAGTCCTTGGACCGCCAAGTCCAGGACCGCCAATCAGGTGTTCTGCCAGCGGGCCGGGCCGCGGCGTGATCTGTAGCCCCGTTGCCCACACTGAAGTTGGAGCACTAGACATGCTCAGAGCGCCATCACACCAAGTGGTGAGTGACGCGCTCCTGCAGCTTTTGTTCCTGAAGAATTGGAGTGTGTCCGCCCCATTGCCCGTACTAAAGACTCTGTCTGCTTGCTGATTTACCAAACCAGGTCGCTCAGACGGTAGCTATGAGACTGCATTCACTAGGCAGAGGAATCAATGTCAATGATCCGTCAAATGGTCTACACCACTATGCAGACGTGTGGCCAACCGGGAGTCGGCGCGGCGCGTGCGCCAGAAGCGGCAGGACGCTCTGTGCCAGACACAGGTGCGGTGGCTTTTTTCCAGGGTTCAGGCCCCGTTCCTGAGCCAGATGCGCAGGCTGGTCGGCTTTGCTTGTCAGCAACAGAGGAGTCATGCAGCACAGGCGGTCCTGTCCAGGGTGCAGGGTTAGATGCGATGCTGAGGCCTCGGCCCCGGCCCCTCTGCAAGGTCCTGCTGGGTCACCAGCAATCCAGAGCCCATCCCTTGCTCACCGTCAGAGTCGATGCGCCCATAAGGATGGGGAGGGGAGCTGACACGATTGAAAAGCTTTGCGGTGCTCATTTGAACTGCTGTTCTGCCTGCTGTCTGCAGGAACGTCTCCAGGCCATGCATGCGCACGCGTCGGCGGTGGCCACGCAGCTGCTGCAGGTGATCATGTCGGGCCCCGCTCCTGATATAGATGAGCGACTGCTGGACACCAGGCTAAACTGATTCTTGATTGACCTGATTGAAGCATCTGCCCAGACAGGCAGCGTTTCCCACCCTTTGTGCATTGCTGCTGTGCAGTCTGTTTCACGGTGTATGAACAAGGCCACCTTCTGTTCCAGCCCTGAGTTTATGACCCTGACCTCTACAAGCTTGGCCGGCCGTTTTGCACTGAAGTCCAGACATCGTGTCCCTTGTCTTTGCATTGCCTTGAACTTTGTCACTTTTGATCCAGCAGGCCGAGGCAGAGCGCGTGGTGCTGGCGCAGCAGGTGGCAGAGATGTCGCAGAAGCTTCAGGCAGCCAGTGGCGGGTGCCCGATGGGGGACAGCAATGCGGAGGTGGGGCACGAAACAACATGTTGTCATGTCCCTCTGCTTGAACCTCAAGCGCTGTGGGGCGAGCTCTCTGATGGGCCTCGTGAGTTGGCCTTGAGTCTGGCTTTGTGCCGTCTCATCAGTAGTTCTTGTTGTTGGCACAAAACAATGCTTACAAGACCTCTGGGGTGTGCATGAGTACCCATGCACTCACTGCTGCCACCTCCTACTCCCATGACAATGCATCTCGCTCTTCATAGGCCTCACCTGAGGCGCCAGCTACCCCTGGGGCCACAGGCAGGCAGCACCTGTCTGCACCGCCAGACGTGGGCCCTGAAGACATCCAGCCCCCACAGCTGCCGCTTCCGCCCTCGCCGCCGGCTGCCGTCCTTGCAGCCGCCGCCGAGACCATCACCAGCGGCGGCCTGCGCCGGAGCAGTGAGGAGGCCGTGTCCAGGCTGCACGCTGCCGGCGGCGGAGTCGCAGCCACACTCGCCAGCCGGACCGTGACCTCTGCCGCCGGCGGCAGCAACGGCGGCGGCGACGGGGATCGCCGCTTGCCCGTCAGTGGCATCCCGCTGCCAGGTAGCACTGCCGCCGCCGCCGGTGCAGCAGCTGGCGCCCAGCGGCGGGACTCCCTGGTGTCCGTCAAGCCGACAGCGGCCTTCCCCGTGCGCCTGACGTGTGCCGGTGCGCCGCCGTCCCCACATCTGGCCCACAGTTTCGGCATCTGATGTGAACAGCAGTGTCCGATTCCACCTGTGCCTAGGGTGCTTGTCTAGCATGCAAGATCAGTCTGTGCTGCCTTGTGTCACATCCGATCTGCCATGTGAATGCTCAACCTTGTCTCCACGCGCGCTGCTGCAGCAGCCCCACCTTGGACGCTGCCAACCGCCGCGCTGCCGCCCCCGACGTCCCCGCAGCCGGCCGACCCCTGGTGCGGCGCCGTCGCGGCAGCCCTGCTGCAGCCTTTGCCCACCCTGGAGCGGCCTGCGTCCCCCCTGCAGCGGCTGCCCGGCATGCTGGACGACCTGGCCTGGCTCGACCGCCGGGCGTCGCTGGACCTTGACACGCTGCCGTCGCTGGCATTTGAGACGGACATGTGAAGCACGCCCCGCAGAGGGCTTTACACCGGCGAGCCACAATGGCACCAGGGGAAACGGCAGCGGCTGCGTGGCCAGGCACGGCTCACCAGCACTGTATGGCAGCACAGCAACAATGCTGCGACGCTATCGCGCCGCCGCCGCCGCCGCCGCCGCAAGATGGCGGCCTCAAAGCCTACATGGCTTTGACTGGCGGCAGAGGGGTCTGCCACTGCCGCTGATCAGCCGCCGCCGCCGCCGTCGCCAACCATCGGCGGCAGCAGCGGCGGCGGCGGCGGCGGCAGCATCATCGAGAGCGGCGGCGGCTGCATCATCAAGAGGAGCGGCAGTGGCATCAGTGGCAGCGGTGTCACAACAGGCGAGCTGCCATGGGGCTAGCTGGCCCGTCGGAAAGGCATGGCATAGATCAGCCCATGAGTTGATCAAGGCAGGCGGCTGTGCCATGTCACAGCTTGCATCAAAGCAAGGAGTAGGGACCCGTTCATCATGGCGACGCTGTACCGACACGAAACTTTAGGCCGCGTATGGCTGCTCTATCACCTGGCTTTGTGTTTCAACATATTGCGTGCAGAGCTAAGCTCCACCTGACCTGACATGACACATGGTCGCAGCACTGAATCTCCAGTTTGGCGGTCTGCATGTCTGAGCTCGTACCTTCGCACGACGTTTCTGTCGTATTTCATGTTGTACTGCATCGACGACGTTTGTGGGAGCTGGAGTGTGTTTGTTTGGGCGGCCACCCAGCTTTGTATGAGGTGGCAGACGAACTGCGTGAATTGAATGGACAATCTGTCGCCTCTTCATGCTTGCCAAGGCGGCCATTCCTGCATAGATCCGAGCATCCTTTAGAAGTGAAAGCGAAAGTGAAAGTGGGCCTGGTTGTGTATCCACACCCTTTACTGCTTCACTCCTCGATTGTGCCGCTGCTGCTGCCAAGCAGCGCAGGGGGCTATGTTTTACCATGCTGAACACTTGATCGGAAACAGGAAGGCAAGCTCTGAATTTGTGCACGAGTAGTTTCGCGCTACATTCACCAGATGCAATGAGGATATGCAGGTTGTGGCATGCTTGCCCTTCCAGGACTGGCCCTCTAAAGGTGTTGACAATGGGGATGAGTGGCATGCATCAGTCATGTGTGGGGCAACGAAATAGCTGCTTAACTGATCGACACACTGTGAATGCTGACTTTGGGCTGCTCTACTTCACAATTTTTGTAGGTGAATTGGCGCAACGGAAAGTTCCGACAAATCCAAACAAAAGCAACAACACACGGGCTTCTGTATGTGAGTGCACATAATTTTGTATGAGCTTTTGCAAATCTCAAACCGTTGCGAACCCCTACTCGCTGGTCGGCATCAAGCGCTTCACACCGATGGAGGTGTAGACAGCAGGTGTGCCGAAAGTGAACTGCGCCACCCCGCCTTTCCTGAAAGATAGTTGTGTAGAATTGCGGCAGCTGGGCCGTGCTACTCATGCTCTCACCACCCAGCAATGGGTTAGTAAAATAACCCGAAGAACGGCAGCATCCATGCTGCCTGGCATGTGCGCGCATCAGAACAAGCTGACCAGCAGCGTGAGGTGTCCGCACGCTAGCGGTGATGACCTGCATGCTTCGCCTCATGTAAGACATGCGACGTCACTGCTGGTGCGCTTTTGCAGCACTCCAGCACTCTTTTGCCTGCTGGCCGTCACACATCATCGCCTACTGGTGCCAATCCCAGCAAGTGTCCACTACATTCATTGGCGCCGCTTGTGCTGTGCCGGACCCTGTGCCCCCTCTGCCCTGACCTGGGGGCTGTGGAACCTATGGCTGCGGCTATTGCAATACCAGGCCGCACATGCCGCACACAGAATGGCTGATGGGAGCCACCAGCACCGGATCTGGAGCTTGCCAGTGGCGGGTCTGACTGCTGCTGGTCTGGCGCCAGATCTGGGTACTATCGCTGACAGCAAAACTCGATGCTGGTGCCGTCAGCGCCTCCTGCCGCCGCCGCCGGTGCACGCACCAGTGGCGGCGGCACCGAGTTGCCGGTCGAAACGATGACATTTTGGTGGCGCGCGGGGTTCGCCAATGTCGCCCTGATGGTGCTTGTTGCGGGCCCGGCGCAGCTGGTGAGCCGCCTATTGCTGCTGCAGGGTGGCCTGCTGCCGCTGTCGTGTCTGCGGATATGTTCCTAGAGGTGTGGCGCCGCCTTGCCGCCCAAGCTGCAGAGGCGCAACCGCAGCCACATGCTGTGCTGCCGGATGCTAAGGCCGCGGCACGCCGCTGTGCATGCCCCTGCTGTGGCGATGTGTTGTTGAGCGCCATCGGTCCCGCCGCCTGGCCGGTCTCGATGTCGCCGCCGGCCTGCCATACATTCTGCCGAGCTGCGGCGGCGACAGGCGCCATCTCGCGGCTTGTGTCGGCGCCGGGCGTGGATGTCGTCGGCAACTACATGGTGGTGCGCTCGGACTCGTTCGAGCGCCGCTGGGTGGCCTCCGCTGGCGCGCCGCCAGCCGGGACATCCGGCCTGCATGGGATGGTCGCGTGTGTTCAGCACGCTGCAGACTGCACCGGCAGCCCATTGCACCATGGTGCGATAGGGTCTGGTGTTGCGTTGGCGGCGCTTGGAATGCTCTGCTGTTCTCATATGCTGACTAGACGATGAGCACTCCCAGCACTGACAGTATCATGGTGCCATCACATGCACCTGCCACATGACTGGCCGCTTCAGGCGGTTGTAGTAAGAAGCTGATCAGGTGTACAGTGGACAAGAAAACCCAATCGCAACTTAAGCATTGCAGTTGAGCCGGTTGTCAGAGCACAGAGAGGCGGAAGCATCTATAGAAGTGCCGCACTCACCTGCCGTGCGGCATCTTCTCACGACCTCCTGTTAGGCCCCCGGGGAGCGCCGTCATGCTGTGCTCCGGATTCCAGGTCAGCGGCGGCGCCACCGCCGCCGACCGAAAACCCTGCCGCGACTGAACACCCTGCTGCTGACCCTGTGGAGTGTCCCGCCTGAAGGCTGCGGCCGCTGTCGCGGCAGCATCGGCGCCGCTGAGTCTGCCGGATGATTGTGAAGCCTGGCTAGACTGCCCTGCATGTGGAATAGGGAGTCCCCATTCAGTAGATAGCAATATGAGGTCTTGTGACAATGTAATACCATGCACGTGACACCCTGCAGGGAGCAAGGGTGTCAAGTGAACAGGGCCAAATACACAGCAATAGGATGCAGGATGTCGTTTCGCCATCATCTAGCCAATGAAAGATGCTCGTCTGTCTTGAGATAAGGGTTTAAAGCTGGCTGTGGTTGCGTGGACGCTGACTCAGCATGGCCCGGCGACTTCCGTTGTTGCAAGCTGTTGTGAGCCAACACACGTGCACAACGGAAGTATCCGAGCACCTGCTCAAGCACCGAGTCAAGCACCTGGTGCGGCGCCAGACTGCACAGCCGCCGGCGGCGAGCGCGGCTTAGGCATCAGCACAGCCCCGCCCAGCCCCAGCGGGGGGGTCGGGTCCCGCGGAGGGTTTGGGGCCGGCTCTGCCGCGCTGCGCAGCGGGCTGAGGCGCACGCCGGCGCTGCCGCTGCCGCTTCTGGGCTGCGCCGCCGCTCCAGCAGCCGCCGGGGCCGCAGCCGACGCGGCCGCGGCTGCCCTCGCGGTTGCCTGCTGCTGGCCGGTGCTCGGGATGCCTCCGCCAAACCCAGCGCCGTCGCTGCTGCCGGCGGCAAAAACGCCGCCTGCGGAACCGCCAAGTTGGCCGCCACCGCTGGCGCTAGCTCCGGCGTCACCGACACCACCGTCACCGGCATAGCCGCCGCCGCCGGAGCCGCCGCCGCCGCCGCTGCGGCGCACAAACTCGGCCCCACTGCCGTCGGCGCGGCCGCCGCCAGTGGCGCCGCCACCGCCACGGCCGCCATACCCGCTCAACGGGGCGCCGAGGTCAGCGGCGGGCAGCGGCATGCAGGTCTGCTGCAGGAAAGCCGCCGTCTCCGCCGGCGCATTGACCGCAGCTGCCAGCACGGGGCCCAGGCGGCTGCCACTCGCCAGCTGCAGCGGCGTCACCCCCGCAGCATCACAAGCGTCCGCCTGCAGCAGAACAGCGCAGGGTCGAGGGTTATAACATCTTGGGGTCCAGCGCAAGGGCTGGAACACCTTGGGGTCGAGTGTGCAAGAGGGGCCCCGAGCACGAGTCCCAGGTGGCTGTGCTTTGCCGGCTGCAGCAGTGCACCCTACAGCGTCACAAGTCAACAATCTGAGGAGAGGGTATTGTCGTGAAGAATATTGCCTTAGAAGAGAACTATCGGACGTCGTCAATGCTCCGCAAACACAGCACCACCCCAGCCGCACCAGTCACTGTGCCTGGTGCCATTGATTTAGTGAGAGCTGCAAGTGGGTACGGTACATGATAATTTCATGTCGACGACCAGGTGAGACATCACCAATCCTGCTGTCAAAGCCACATGTTGCTTGTTTTCTGAATGGCCACCACGAAGACTACGGGACGCTCAGCAGGAAGCTGATAGTGGGGTTCTCCCAAATTCCACCACATTGGCGCAGAGCGAGCTCATCGGATCTCACCCGGGCGCCGCACTGCAGCAGCATCGCCAGGATGGCCCCTGCTGACCGCAGCGCGGGCTCGTGATCTCCCACCGCTGCGGCCGCCGCCGCCACCGCGTGCATCGGCAGGCGCCCAGAGCGCGGGTCGGCCGTCGAGGCGAACGCTGCGCCAAAGCGCAGGCAGCCAGCGACGGTGCCCACGTCAAGTGTCGCACAGGCCGCCTGCAGCCTCTGCCGCAGCCTGCGCGGCACACAGCCTGACGAGTCAGGCGCAGCCGCCGGGGACGATCACAGAGGCTGTCAAGTCAGCCGGGCGTAAAGGAGTGGCCGCATCTGGGTGTTGCGAATCTGCCTGCAGCCGCTGTTGCAGCCTGTGAGGTGGACAGACAGTTTGACATGTCATCTTGAAATTGTGAGAGGCTGTAGCTGTCAAGCACATGCACTGCTGAGACACAAAAACACCTCAAGCGGTACCACTGCTGCCTGCAGATGCTGCGCAAGCATAACACAGACGGCAAAAGAGGGTGGAGAACCCGCAAGCGTCGCACACGAAACACATCGTACAGCAGCACCGGCTGCAGGCGACTTGTCGCAAGCATCTGTTAGGTGACAATGCTGCCGATGCGGCCACAGCTGCGTGCCTACAGGAGACACCTAAAGGAGCTGGGGTTGACATGTCATGCATGCATATGAAGAGCCCAGGACAGGAGTATGACGGAAGTTGCAAGCAAGCACAGAAGGCAGCTCGAGCATGCACGGTGTCCAGATGCGCACTCTTCGTGGGCCTGTGATGCGGGGCCCGAGTGCGGCTGCGCTATCCATCCCAGCGCATCCTGCTGCGCCAGCTGCAAGGGGCACCAGCCAGACGAAATCAGGATGGGCTGCTTTTGAGCGGCTCCAGAGCATCCAGAGCATCCAGAGCACAGCAACAAGGAGATGAGCTTCACGAACAACAACTTGCAGGCGAGGATGTCCTGCAACAGAGCTGGGCGTGGCGGCGTGGCTGGCAAGCAAAGCCATAACTCCTCATCAGAGGAACCGCGCACGCATGTTGCACATCTCACCTGGGCAGTATTCCAACCGCCATGCTGGTGCGCCCGCTGCTGGTGCAGCAGCTCCGCCTGCCGCGCCTGCAAGTGAGTCCAGAGCTGAGCACATGGGCGCCGCACAGTCTGAACAAGTCTCTTACGCTCTTGCATAACACACTGTCCTCTGTGTGGTTGAACTATGGAAACAATAGTGAGAGCAACAGACGGTTGCTTGGGGACACGAACGCACAGATCAGCAAGCGCAGCCGGCAGCCAGGCGTTTGACGACAGCAGGTTGTGGCGCACCTGGAGGGCCAGGGCCGCCGCTGACGGGTCAGACGGCGACAGCGCCGCTGAGCGGCGGCTGGCGGCCTCCAGCGCCGCGGCGAAGGGGTCCGCGGCTGCGTGTCCGCCAGCGGTGAGCAGTGCCGCGTCGTTGGGACCACCCGTCGGGGCAGGCACGCCCCAGCCGCCATGCTGGGGCTGCTGGGGCTGCTGCTGCTGCTGGAGCTGCTGCAGCTGCTGCAGCTGCTGCTGCTGGTGCAGCAGCTCCTGCTGCAGCAGCCACGCATCGCCCGGCCCGCCGATGGCGCCCGACGGCGCAGACGCCTGCCGCATCATTGCTGCAGGGGACGGCACACAGCTGTGAGTGGGATCGGACAGCAGCCGCGCCTGATGTCTAAGTACCAGTGCTGCGTGTGACGCCAGCGCTGGCGCCTGGTGACACGGAGACCCTGACCAAGGCTGCATGCCAGACACACATCGGAGTCGGGATCACACAACATGCGGACATGCCAACTGATCGACGGAGGCATGTGGGTGTTGACCAACTGTGGCCACCTGCCACAGGGTTGGTAGCTAGCACACCATCCTTGAGGCTAGCCAGGCGTGTTTGAGACGACAAGACGATCTCCGAGCACCAGTGATGCTGGGAGCCTCAACGACTGCCCTGTACTGCCTGGATGGCTGGCGCACCATTGCTGCGGGCATGAGACAGAGGGGTTCAACACCACAGATCTGCCTGACCCACCAACCGTGCGTTCAGGATGCTGAGCGCTGGCATGATCCAGGGCCCTGCTGCGCAGGCGCCTCCACAGCACCACGCAGACCAAACTGTGCACCAAAGCAAGACCTAGACAAAGCTGAGAGAAAGTCGGTGTACATCCGCACAACTGGGCGCTGCATCGACCACATCTGCAGGACCAGAGGCCTCGCCCACAAATCAGGCAGTCGGGCGAACTGCAGTTCAGATCCAGATGTGTGTGGCTGATCGGAGCGGATCGCGCAGTATGCGGGTGCTGATCATCAATTGCCGCAATCTCCCACTATTGATCAGAATGCCGCACCAAATCTCGCACTCTTTCGGCTACACCGCAACAAGATGCCCGTGTGTGGCACCAGGCTGTCCGGCAATTCAAGAAGCATGTGCAACGATGACAGACCGAAACCCCGAAGTTCACCTGCGAGGCCTTCGGCGGCGGCGGCAGCGGAGGCAGCGCGCGCCGCGCTGTGTCGTCGATATGCAGCGTCATCATCGCTGTTGTTCTGATATGGGTCTGCCAACAGGAGAGGATCGAGTGTCAATGTTCTGGCTCCACAGTGCGGCTTGCATGGGCTGATGAACTCTGCCCAGCCCTCAGCTGCCGCAGACTTGAATCATTACAGGAAGTGGCGCTACTCCATGCAAACACGCCTCAGGCAGCAGCCTGCTCTGTGACGGCAAAGTGCAAGCCCATCAGAGTGAGGAGAGGTTGATGCAACCGCACCAGCGTGCCGCGGCTTTGGCCGGATCGGCATGTTGTAGTCTCCGCTGCTGGGTTTGCGCTTGAGGCTGCCGGCGCTGAACCGAAGGTTGCGCCATTTGTCCTGCAGCAGCATGTCAGGTAACTGGTGTCACCATGTTCACGTGCAGCTGCATTCTTCGAGTGCAGCAGATCTACTGGGTCGGCAGTTACACAGCCGGGCCGTAGAGCATTTGCATCGCATGCAACTCATGCATGGCACACGTGTTGCGCCCATGATGATGTGACACAGCAGAATGCGACAGACTTGCTGCGGAATGCTGCCTGGGTAGGCAGCCATCCACACCAGCAGACTGGACGCCTGACTAGGCAGCTACACCGCCGCTGCCGCAGTGCAGGACATTGCTGGCCGAGATGGCGCGCTGGGGCGCGCTACAAGCCAGCGCTAGAAGCCATCAGAATGTGGGGAAGGTAGAATTTCACTGTGCGCCCGGTGAAGTCCCGGTGAAGGTCATCGGGAGGAGGGGCCCGCAGGCGTGACTGACCTTGAGGTCCACGTTCGAGCGCCGGTACAAGGCGCCGCCTATCGCAGGGTCGGGGTCATTCGTAATCGCTTGCCACTTGCCGGCTCCGTGCCTGCACAAGGACAACACGCATCGCTTGCGCCGCATGCCTGCAGGGGACGCAGCGCGGCCGCAACCGCCTCTGTGAGCTTTTACGTAAACTGGGGCCCGTTCTGACGCGGACCACCCTTGGTCGGACGGCATGCAGCGCTCGCTAGTGCACCCACGGTGATAAGGTGACGTCAGACGACCAGGCGTCAGGGCCGCTTGCCGCTGCGGGACCGGCCGTCATCTCAAAAGGACAGTACCAGACCAAGGAACCAGCCGACAGACCAGAAGCAGGCACTGAACAAGCCGGATCGGGCAGAACATGCGCAGCCAGGATTTCTGCAAGCAATGCGGCCTGGCACGGCCCTCCTCCTGGCAATATGTGCGGCTCACGCCAGACCAGGCCAAAAGGCAAGGACTGTCACAATTGCTGGCCTTTCCAATGCATACGGCGCCAAGTACTCACTTGTGCACGCCAGCCAGGAGAGCCTGCTCCTCAGCGGGAGTCCAGCGCCTGCACACAATAGACGCACAAAGGTTCACCTGTGAAGTTCATTTGGATCCCCTTTTGAAAGCCGCCCTGAAGGCAGCGCTTTCCAGAGCAGGCGCCACATAGCTGCACAGCATGCACTCAGTCTTGCCTGTTGGGCTCGGTGCGAGTAACGGACTGCCCCAGGCGCGGCATGCCGGTAGCTGTTGAGTCAGACGTGCTGTGGTGCGTGTCCCTCCGGTTGCTCAGGAGGAGTCAGGGCGGCGCTGTAGTGATCGAAGCTCCTCGCCGCGCCAGCGGCGCCGCACCTCAAGCCGGTTGCGGCTGGTGGCTGCACTGTGCGGGCAGCCAAAGGGTCAGTTCTCCCGGTGTTCATCAAGAACCTAGACACCCAAGAAGTTCACCGCCTCCTCCCGCCGCTGAATTGTACGAGGGACGCGGCCAGCCACGATCCGAGATGAAGGGAACAGATACAGCGTCAGCGCGCGTCTGGTGTGGCACTGATGCGATGACTGGCCAGGACGCAGTCAGGGCCGGGGGGGAAAAGCCCTGGATGCGCTTGAGTACCGCTGTGATTGGCAAGGGGGTTCCCTGTGAAATCCATCTTTCACTCTCGTAATTTTCTCAATGATCAGACTTGAGTGTCTCTTCTGCAAGTAGATGCATTGCATGCGTTCAAAGTTGCACAGATTTGGAAACATGTGTGCCGTGCCATGGTAAGAGGGCTTGTGGTACATATTGCCTTCACAAACCTAACCAGAGAGTAGGCAACTCCATCATTGCATTGATTGAGCAACGTAACGTGATCAAAGGGCCATCAGGAGGTGACCCTTGCTTGAACTTTGGGACTGCATTACAAGAGTGCAACATTCTCCTTGAGCATAACAAGAGGGGCCAAAGGCGTCTATGGAGCCTGGTGCCCTGCCCAAAAGCCTCCACCACAGGGCCGCTGGGCCTTCTCAAGTGCCAGCATTGGTATCAGCCGCCGGCGTGCAGCCAGCACGGTCACCACCAAAGCCGACATCAACGTGCCGCATGGCTTCCGAATGGCGGCGGCACCCTTTGTTCAATCAACCCCGCCTCCCACAGCGGCCATACCTGCAGCCCGCACAGTGCACGGCGCCTTTGCGGATCGTTGGTCCAGGTCACGTGTGCTTAGTTACAAGGAATCCCAGCATGAGCAACGGCAGCTCTGAGGACACTATTGTGTTACAACAGCATTGACAGCTCTCTACAGTGGGCGTGATTGATGCTGCGGCTGAAGCCTGGAGCTATTCTGCAGTGCTGCGAGCCAGGCAGGTCATCGAGATGGTTTCAGATCTGGAGTAGAGGTCGCACAATGCAGAGTTGCATCACTAGCAAGGTGCAGCACGGCACGGCAAAACGCAACTGTTCGGAACCTTGAGGGCAATGGGCGGCCGCCCGCACCTTGCAGAAGGCGCGGCCCTTCAGCAGAGCATAGGGCACCGGGCCGTAGTGCCGCGAGTCGGTGGAGTTCAGCGTGTTGTCACCCTGGAGCCACACATGGCCCTCCGGCACCTGCAGCAACGTACATTTGAGATGCGTCATTATGTTGCAAGTTCAGAGATGAAAGTCTCTACGGCCTGGTGAAACACCAGGGGTGGACAACAAACCTCGCCCTCCATGGGGCCCCCGGCACCTGTTTGCAGGCACAGCCACTGCCTCTTCAGCATAGATGTTTGGTGGATAGAAAGCTGGAGGATGACTGTAACGGTCTCTCCCTCGCATGTCACTGGCTTGCCTCAGGAGATGCAGCCGGAGGGCACCCTATTGCCAAACAGCCCAACACCAGCTGGAAGCGCCGGTGCTCCCTTTGCAGCGAAGTCCCAGTGGCACGAGCTCGACAGAGCCAGAGACGCAAAGGACAGGAGGGTTTCCTCTGCCTACGACTCACCCTCCCTGTGCGCAATGTTCTGTTGCTGCTTTATGGGCCAAGCGCCTCATCGTGAGGCCGCCCCGATGCGCCCTTGCATGGAAGATCTTCTCTGTAGCATCTCGACATGACGAGGATTAGGTGTGACATGGAAACAGATTGTACCTCAGAGCACGGCACGCTGCGAACCTTATTGGCAACAGGCACCTCATGGCCCGGCAGCCTTAAACATGGCTTTGCGCAATGCATCCGCTTCTAATCACTGTGTTTCTTCCGGTAACGATGAAGATGGGTGGTGGAAGGCGTGTCTCACCGTCTCAGTGCGCGGCGCATCGCGGGAGGTGCGGGCAACAGGCACCTCATCGCCAGGCAGCCCCAGCACGCGCTTGCACACCACATGGCGCGGGTTCTGCGGGCTGTGCGCGACCACCACGTCGCCTGCGTGTGCAGAGCAAGGGGACCTAGGAGCTGTACTGCGCCACAGTGGATCACAAGCCATTGCGGTGCAATCCTGTCTGCACGCAGCCCTCCTGGTCCGGAGTGAGAGCCGCCGGCAGAGGCATTGTGGGCACCGAGCTGCACCAGGGGCTGGGCAGGCAGAAAAGAGCGGAAAGCAGCGAGCTCACCGACGCGGATGCGCTTGGTGTACACGGAGAAGTACTCCTGCAGCAGCAGGTCGCCGCGCGCATTGAACGTCGGCAGCATGCTAGGCCCCACACACTGCGGCAGCAGGTTACGGCGGATAGTCAGGGTGTTAGAACGACATGTCCACGTCATGTATCTCCAGCCTGTCACCTCAACATGTCTGTCGAACGATGTGTGTTCAAGACGAGCATTAGCAGTGACAGTCACCATTTCCGGAATCAGCTGAGGTCCTGCCGCATCATATGCCACTTGCAAATGTGGAGAAACCTTGGCGGCAGCACTTACAACAGCGCACCGCGGTGGCTTCGACGCCGTAGGACCGCACGACGTGCACAAGGCAGGCGACGCGGACGAACAGGCTGCCCTTCTCCCTGACGTCCGCCCAGAATGCCGAGGAGCTGGCATTCTTGGCAAACGCCACCCGTGCGGCACCAAACATGCCGGGCGATGGGCCAGCGGCGGCCTGAGACCCTCACATGCTGTAGTTAGATGTCGCCAGCCAGATCTGCACATGCACTACCTGCTGAGAAACGGCAGTTGCCGTGGCGCAGCAGGCAGGTTCGGCAGCAGATTTGCGCCCGCTGCTGAGCTGATGCCTGTCCGGAATGACCCAGAGATACAAGTTGACTGATGCGTGACTGAATCGGATACTGTCCGCCGCAGAAAGCTGGCTGCGAAGGTACGCCTCCGCAGAGGCGCAGTGGCAAGAAGGGTTAGGGATTTGATTGCAGACTGTGAATCGGTGCCTGGAGAAGTTACAGCGCGGCCACAGTCTAGCTCCTGACAGCAAATTCAAGGTTGTAGATCACCAGCTATGCATGCAAATGCAGCATGACGCTGCTGAGGCGAGTGACGCTGAGGTGGCGCAGAGAAAGGTCGCTGCAGGGTGGGTTAATGCGTGTTGCATGGACTCGAATGAGTTGCAGGTCTACTGAGCAGTTTGTGCAGCTGTGGGCCGTGATGTATTCACAAATGCTAACGCTCATTCCATGCGCACGTCGCCTGCAATTCTGACAGCAAAGCGCAAATTGATGTCAGCATATGAGCTAGCGTCCGCCAAACCAACCCCAACAATTGCATGATGTGCACCTCTAGTTGACTGCCAGCGCTGCCATGGGCTCACGCAGCCCGCCTATCGCCGCAGCGCCAGCTGCTGCATCCGCGGCCGCAGGCTTTGCCACCGCTGCCGCCTTCAGCTGCGTGGCATTGGCAGCGGGCGGCGCTCTCCGGGCAGGCAGCTTCTTCGACAGGATCTCGTAGCCTGCATCGTCGAGCGCATCGCAGGCGCTGGGCGATGTCTCGTCCATGGTGTAGCCCTGGTGGGCAAGACGGAGACGTCGCTTACTCATAGTGGCACAACTACTGACCAGCTGCTTACTGCCGATGGACGCTGGTGCACTGTTGCTCAAAGGCACCTCCATGCAGTGCTGTGCATGCCCGCAGTGCCAAAGCACAGTCACAGGAAGATGCTCACCAGCACGGTGTACAGCGTGAAGGCCTCTGCATTGGCGGACATCACCGTCAGCATGACCCACTCCATGCCCGCTCTGCGCACCATCGGCCACAAACTTTGGTACTGCAGGACAATCCAACAGCATTCTTGGGTGCAAGGGCAGCGCTGACAAGACCAGCGTGCACGCAGGCTGCACATGGCAAGTCACCGCCTGGCAGCAACTGAGCAAAAGTCTTTGGCAGATGTCCCAGAGCAGCAGCTGCTTGGGCAGGCAATGAGCAGTAGCGCCGAGCGTGCGCCTCAGGCCATGCACGTGACATCACTGCACTTTCCCAGGCTGTATGAAGCAGGACGCTGAGCACTTGGAAGGGCTGCCGGCATGCGATAAGTTCCAGCAGCCTCCGTGTATGACGCTGCCCTCATGGGTGCCTGGGTTCGCCAAGCAGCATGGGCAGGACTGTAGTTGACAACAGCCGCACCGGCAGGCGATGAGCTCCAGCAGCTGCATCAGGAAGCGGCCCAGGCCGCGGCGCTTGGCGGCCGTCTCCACCTGCAGCTCCCAGCAGTACAGCACCGGGCACTCGCCTGCAAGACAGCAGCGCAAATGTGAGCGCTCTACTGGAAGCATCCACTGTGCTTTGCTGCTATCACAGCGCCCTTCTCCACTGCCCTTCTCCACCTGCAGCTCCCAGCAGTACAGCACCGGGCACTCGCCTGCGCGGCAGCACATGGGCATGCAGTCGGTGGTTGTCATGTAGCTGCTGTGGTCATCCGCTGATCAGGTGGGACTCTTTGAGTCTGAACCCTATACAGCACCGGGTTGCAAACCCAGCAGCAACACCTAAAGAGTCCGCATGACGCCTTCAGCACCTGTGGTGCTGACAAAAGGTGTAGCATGCTGGACAATGTGGCTGATGTGATGCGAAGGCAGAGGATAGCAGTGTCAGAACACCATGCATTTGGTGCTCACCTTCCATCTCGAAGCGAAAGTGGGCATATGCCAGCAACTGCTCTTCCCCACCGTCCACCTGCACAATGAGGCACTCCACATGTAGTGCTCCACAACTGCACTGCCCACCTTGCGCCATGTTAATGTCACCTGCCAAGCTGCATCTGCACATCCAGAGGCATGGACGATGCCACCCTGCTCTTCATTAACGGCCTGACAATCGAGAAGGCAGTCTGTGGCACTTCAGCGCCAACCTTGCCAGAGACGACCAGGAGGCGCGCCTCGGGGGCCGTCAGCTGCGCCCGCTTCTTCGTGTCCGACCAGCCCATGCCTTGTGCCCCCTCATAGAGCGCCTGCAGCAGTTGTGCATGCACATGTGTGTCTGGCCATCGACGGCACTGGCACTGGGCAGACACTGCCAACACAGCATACACTGCTGAGCGTCGGCACTTCGCCCAGTGTGCCCAGAGGCATAAGCACTGAAAGCAACTGTGGAATAGAGCTGAGACTGCATCTCGATGTTGGCTTTGCATCGGGCTAAGGCCCGGCCGCTGGTCGCCACTTCCACAGTCTTGCTGCCTAAGATCTCCAATAATGGACAAAAGACACGTCTAACAAAAATCCACCTGCATGTTGGCCTTACACAGCGCAAAAGCCCATTCGCTGGTGGCTTGCGGCGCCTCTGAGCCCCGCAAGCAGGTGATGGCTGCCTCCACGCCACGCCGGGCGTAGGTCCTGAACGGCGCGAAGGGCGTCAACGGGTCTGCCACCTGCGAGCGCACAACCAGAGGTGTCACACGTCTAGTCGAAGGCCAGCCGCGCACACAACTGCTTTCCGCCTTCCACGCCGCGCCACGCTCTCACCCTGCAGGCATGGACCGCACAAGCGCGCCCGCCACCTGCGAGTGTAGGATTGCAATCTTTGCAGTATCGTCTTAAACAGCAAGAAAGCGCCAGGCTCTCAGCAGTGCACCGCTTGGTTACTGCGGCCGGGAGATGCATGGTGGTGCAATCTCGCAGTCGTGACAGGGCCCACCTGGTTTGCTGCCTTCACGATCGCCTCTTTTTCCTTGATCCTCTCCAGCTCCTGCATGCGACAGGTCCGACATTTGGCCAACAGGTTTTTGCGGCACATGGCAGTGCCACACAGCATGCGCATGGTGCTGAGCGAACCTGTTTTCGCTGAAGCTTCTGCTCTCTGCCCCTTTTGGCGGGTTTCCGGGCTGCTGGGGCAGCCTGCCGCACCTGCAGAAGGGGAGAGGTCTTGAATTCGACCGCCAGCATGCTCAAGGTGCACACTCGCAGGTGCACAGCACTGTCAGGGAGACTCAGATGCAGGTGCAGCGCACCATTTTGTGTTCTATCCCGCCCTGAACAGGCACCTTTAGCCGAACAGAGCCTGTGGTGGCGGTCTGATAGGTTTGATTCAAACGTGGTTCGCAAAGTGGCAAAGTTGGCTCGTCGAATCCAGGCACGCGGACACACCCATAAAAACACAGGACAGCCTGTACACAGTATGTTGCTCCCTCTGGACCTACCCAAATGCAAATGTGAGAACACAGAATTGACGCCAACTTGAACCGATAGTCTACACCCAGCGTCCCGAATCCACACTTGCTGTCAGACAGATCACATGGACTTGCATCAGACAGGCAGTGCATCCCAGTCCAAAGTGCTTCACTCTCCGCGTCGCGACTGCACACCCGATATCGGTTGCGGTATTGATTTGCCCACCTTTAAGAGACCCTCGCGCCGTCCGATCACTGCATGAGATTGATGCTGTTTGGGCCGCTCAAGCTGAGTACAAAAGAACATTTCGTTTCCTGACCTAGGCTGACAGCCAATGCAGCTGCGCGCCAGTATACGGGCTCGTAGCATCATCAGGATGCTTTCGCAGCCGGCCTGAGGCGAAGTTGCTCTGTACCGAACCCGTCCGCGAATTACCTTGCCTGGTCTGGTGTCGGCCGTTCTTCGGCTGAGGCATGAAGTTTGTAAGTACCAAGACGGCATGCGCATCGCACCTCTGCATCAGTTGCAGGCTTCACGAGTTCCAAATGCTTGTGCACTTGTTTACACACAGACACAACTAAAGGTTAAGGGTTGACACCTTTGCTCGCTGCAGGGCAAGTACCTTGCTAGCCAAGAACAGACGCTCCCTTTTCCTGATCAGTCGTTCCTCGACTACAAGGGTGCGTGCACCAGTGACGCAGACCCAAACTAGCTGTGACAATATGGGAGGTGTCGGAGCCAGGACAAGAAGAAGGCTGCCGATTGGAAAGGCGTTTCTGCAGCTGGAACCGCTTGCAGCTGTTTCTAGTGGTCCGCATCATCGATCTCAGTCTGCAACTTCATTCTTCACAGGCTTGAAGGATCGCATCAAAGCCTCCACGTGCGCGGGGGATGGGGGAGCTCAGGTGCCCTACAGCCCGAGGGAAACATCGCTCAGCGTCAATCGGTATCGTTCGGAGGCAGAGCAGAACGAGGCGGGCTTCTTCGAGCTGCTGGAAACAGAGGTGAGGTCATCGTTTATTTCAGTGATTGCGCCGTCTGACAGTGCGAGCGCACACAGCGTCCATGACATCCAGCTGGCAGTGCACCGTGTGTGCAGTTGTGTCACACGCTCATGACAAATTCGACGTTGTGCGCTACTCGAGGTATCTGCGAGGCTGTGGTAGAGCATGCGCGTGCGCCTGTGCTTGTGTCTGATGATCAGTCGTCCGTGATCACAGCAACATGTGACACGGCTGGCCCGATCCTGCTAGATTCTGCATCTGGTCAACCGGAGTGAAGGCGCATATCGCTTGATGCCACCTCCACCCGCAGATGTGCCAGCATCGCCACTTTGGAAGCAGCTAGGGCGGCCGTGGTGCCGCCCTGCGGCATTTCCAATGATGCCACGCCAGACGGAAGAGTCTGGTTGCCTTCACTCAGACCTCATTGCTGTTGAGATCGCCTGCAGGTGGCGAAGGCGGGTCACCTCACCTTGCAGCAGGTCACGAAGCCGGGCGGTGACAGTGTCACAGCGCTGAAACTGAAAGCCATCTACAACAGCCGCACCTCAGCTGGCATGGTGTTGTGGTCTCCAGGTGGCGAAAGTGGGCCACTTCACCTCGCAGCAGGTCACGAAGCTGAGCGAGGACATCGACGCCCTGCAGCAGCGCGCGGCCGAAGCGTCGCCGGGCCAGAAGGAGACCCTTGCAGCGGTGAGGCGCGCTGCTTGCTCGCGCTTGTGCTCCGTGGGCAGGTGTCGTGATGCGCACAGCTGCATCTTGCGCAGGCCAACGCCCGCGCCAGCAGCAACGGGGAATGAACTCGTATGTGACAATGATGCTCCCCTGCAGGATGCCAGGCAGATTGGGGAGTCGTTCCTGGCGCTGGTGCGCCCTTGTTACAACACCCTGTAGCAGCTTCCCCGCTCTGCATGTTGCATGCGGCTGTGGATGCTTCACGACTGCTGCAGAAGTTGTGGCCTTTGTCGGAGGGTGTGCACACACACGCACACACATACAGCTCGGCAAACGCCAACTCTCTGCTGGCTGCAGGAGAAGTACGTGAACCTGAACTACCTGGGCTTCCATAAGGCCGTGAAGAAGCATGACAAGCAGCTGCCGCATGCGCCCTGCCAGCAGTTTTACATGCATGTGCTGCGCAATCAGCCCTGGGTTCAAGGTGAGACCACAGAGGAGCCCCTTGTCGCATGTTCAGAGGCGCTGAATGAGCGTGTGGCGTGCCAGAGCGTGCCGCTCACGCCGTGCCAGCAGTATAGCGGCGCCTTGTGGCGCACTTTTGGGGTGCCCTGCGCTTGCAACCACCTGCGGCAGGCGGTTGTGTGCTGTCAAAAGAAAGAGCAGCTGCCCTCTCTGCCGGGGAGACCGTGCATTGTTGGAGAGGTGCATTAGGGCGCCTGTTTTATTTGTGAGCGCCCTCCCCCCTTGGCCTCCTTGCAGGCGACCACAGCCACCTGCTGGACCGCCTCAGCCTGGTGTACAGCCAGCTGCGGGGGCCCGCCCGGTCGTCATCCTCCGAAGACGAGGGCCTGCCGGGCATCACCTCCCTGCGGTCAGGCTCCGTGGCACGGGCCACCAGCTTCGCAGGCAGTGAGTACAGCGGCGGCGGCTATGGCGCTGCGGGCCATGTGACGCGCAGGTGGGGCCCTGTTGCTCGTTTAGTGTGCCTTGGAAGCCCCAGTCTTACACCAGCTTGATGTTGATGCCTAACTGAAACCGAAAACCGCCAGGAAGGTCAGTGCACCACTTCCAGAAGCTCTGCGCACAGCAAAAGTGGAAGGTTGGGTGATCGGAGGGTTGTGTCACGCATGCTCATCTTGTTATTGACAAGGGGCTGCCAGCCTTATCGGCAGCAAAAGCAGTGGTCGTATATGCAATGCGGTCAGAAGGCGTTGTTGCAATGTCATTGATCGAACATCTAGAAATGGGTGAAAGCGGGCTGCCAGCACAGCAGCATCTTCGACTCAACCCCAGGCATGATGCTGAGGTTCCCTTACTCTGGCTCTTGACAGCAATGCGGACTCACTCCACAGCTGCCCAGGCAGATCCTCCCGCTGTGCAGTCCTTAGGGTTTGATTACAACTTTATTCTCTTGCAGCAACTTCCTGTGGCAGAAGCATACATGCATGCAGTCCATCAACTGGCAATGCTGCTGGATGCAGGTACTGGGTGCGCACAGTGGACGTGTCGTCAGTGAAGCACCACATCCTGCAGCACCTCCCAGTCTCCACAGCCGCGCCAGTGAGTGTCTGTGCTCCAGCGGCATGCGGCAAAACTAACCATAGGGCGCCCGATCACAGAGCTGCCGTATGCAGTCACACTTTTTGCAGCTGGTCATCCACACAGCTTCTGTGTCGAGGCATGGCTCAACCTGTGTGGGACTCATTTCGGTTCTATGCTACAGGGTCAGCAGCGCGCGGAGTCGTGTTTTGTGAACAGCGTGTACCTGGACAACTCCAGCCTGGAGCTGTACCATGGGCTGCTGGACAAGAAGCCAGGGGCCACCACCATGCGCATCAGGTACATGATCATCTGATTTGTCGTCTCAAATCGATAAGAGGATCATTGGGAATCAGTATGGGGAGGGCCATCGGTGATCCAACTCCCCAGGACCTGGCCTGTGGGGCCTTGGACAAGACACCTGGCGCACATGGAGAACAGGCAAAACCTCCCGCCACAACCGTTTCCATCATCCTATGAGATGCCATCTGGTGTTGGTGAGTTGCCTGGTGGTGTCCATGTGGTAAGCTTTGGTTCGGCTGAAGCTATAGCCGTGACTTCTGGACCGGCATCCGGCACCATCACCGTGCACGTCAAATCGGGCAGAAAGTTGCCCAACATCTACTTCACCTGAGCGCTAGTGTACATTGGAAGCTCGGCCTGGAGTCTTGCAGTACGTGGTACGCTGTCAAGATGGCGGACACAATAGCCCCTGTGCAAGTATTGCAGTAGCAGCAGGGGACATGACACCTTCATGACAACCTGGCAGCGGCCATGGTTTGTGACCTGCATCACCTGCCAACTTGTTTTTACAGGTGATGCAGGTGGCATGGCACTGACACAGCAGGCACAGTAAAGCGCCGCAGCAACAGCATTGGGAATGGCGCCGCCGTGGTGGACCCTGGAGTTGCTACATTCTGTCACAGCCTGTGGACCTGTTCTTGCTGGTGATGCAGGTGGTATGGCACTGATACAGGAGGCACAGTCTTCCTAGAGCGCCGCAGCCACAGCACCGGGAATGACGCCGCCATGATGGACCCTGGAGTTGCTACATTCTGTCACAGCCTGTGGACCTGTTCTTGCTGGTGATGCAGGTGGTACGGCACCGAGACGGCAGACACAGTCCTCCTGGAGCGCCGCAGCCACAGCACCGGGAACGATGCCGACGTGACGGGGCTGCAGCTGCCAGAGCGCTTTGTGGTGCCGTTCCTGACTGGAACGCTGTCGGAGAAGGACTTCGTGCGGAACCTGCGCAGGATACAGGTCCGTGCAACTTTCAGCTATGGAATGTAGACCGCGAGAGTTCTGCATGAGTTTCGAGGCCCCCAGGGCATGGTGTGGTGGTGCTACCGGTAGGCGCGCCGTGGGAGAAGGATATATGCAGCCTGCAGCGCATGCAGGGATGCTATCACAGGCGTCTCTGCCTTCTGGTGCCCCTGACCAACAGTGCCTGGCTCTTGCCAGCCTGACGCGGCACCTTGTGTCCTGCGCTGCTGTTGCGTGCTGTGTCGTGTCCCAGTGTGAGGCTCCTGATGACGGCCTGGAAACACACTGACTGACGTGCACATGCGTCGCCTCTGCCCCAGGAGATGAACGGGACGACTAACGAGGCAGAGGTGCGGCACACGGCGCAGCTGTTTGGCGACCTGGCGCGCGTGGTATCCGCCAAGCAGCTGGGGCCCATGCTGCGCACCCAGGTGAAATCCGCTGATGTGAATGCAGCAAAGGTGCGCAGCTGCGCGGTGTAACAGCAGCTGTGTGGCTGGTCACTGCATCAGTCGTGCGCATCCACAGGGCAGGCGTGCTGCCGGGTGCATTGCACAGTGACGGCCCAACTCATGCAGCCGAGCTGAACTCCGTTGATCCTTGCTGAACTCCTGAGTGATAGCACCTGTGCATCTGCTGGGGCATTCAGTGCGAATTGTCGGCAATCAGCACCCAACCTACCACTGCCCGTACACCTGTACTGAGCCAGCATGCGACCCTGCAACAGCAACCTTGCAAACCACACATGACCTGGCACACAGGCGATGCGGTCAGCATATGGCGACCCGCCGGAGGCAGGAAGCAGTGGCGTGCGTCTGACGCTGGACACCAATGTCGTCATGCTGAAGGAGAACCCCTACTCCGCCATGGTATCCGACAGGTGATCCACTTCATATCTCCTTGGGTGTTCCACTCAATGCTGTGCCCTGCCAAGTTCAGGTGGATCAGCATTGCTAGATTAGATTCTGCTTGCTTTTGCACAGTCAGAATGACCGTATGGCATTTCCTGCATCCCCATCGTTGTCGGACCAGCACCTTTGGCAGACTGCCACATGTGCTGCCACAACCTCAGCCCGTAGGCGCCGCCCCTTCTGCATGCTCTGCTGCATGCACTTGCATCGTGTCCCAAGCACCTGAACCCTATTTGTACTGCAGTGGTGTACCGCAGTGGTGCCGTGAAGTGAGCCAGCAGGTGCCGCATACGCAGCTCACACGCTACCCGCATGCAGGGCTGCATGTAAACTGAGAAGTCCCCTGCTGCCGACTCGCACTGCTCCCATGCATTCCAGGTGGTGCCGTGACCTCAGCCAGCAGGTGCCGCGGACGAGGCTCATGCGCTTCCAGCACATGGGTTTGCACGACATCAAAGTTTAGTTTCTCCTGACATCAACTCAACTTCTCCGACGCCATTCCAGGTGGTGCCGTGACCTGAGCCAGCAGGTGCCGCGGACGGAGGTCACGCGCTTCCCACATGCGGTGCTGGATGTGCAGCTGGACCACGACGCGCTCAATCACCCACCCCAGTGGCTGAAGGTGAAGGGTTGTGGGACAAGTTGATAGCCAGTTGGCAAACCTGCACTGCGTTCGCATGTGTGGCTGGACATGCGGCCGGAGCATGATGTGATCATTCGCGACAGTGGATGAAAGGAACAAAACTTGGAGTGAATGCTTCTCAAACCTAATGATGTTTCCCGATGTGATGTCGGACATCCATCTGGATCAAGATGCGCTCCCTCATTACCCCAATGGCTGGGGCGAGAAGTTCAGATCCACCTGACAGGTTGATAGTGCTTGCTTTGTGTGGACTGTCACCTGCTCAGGCTTTATCTGACCCACCAGACACAAGGTCGGTTCACTCTTGAGTCAGGGTTTGACAACACAATGGGGGAGTGCTTGCCGAGAGATCCGGCCAGCAGCGGCCACCATGCAGCGGTCTCATGTCTGTCTACACCTGCATCTGCTACGAAGCTGGCAGCTCCATCATAACTGTTGTTACTCAGCCCCTGTGCAGCGGCGGGCCCCGATAGAGCTGCGCACCACCAAATGCAGCTGATGCCACCAGCCACTCGTGCGTATTTGCGGACTGATGTCCTGACAGCTGAACACGATCTTGGTGCAGGACCTGTACAGCAGCGGGTACCTGACGGAGCTGCACGCCTTCAGCAAGATGCTGCACGGCGTCGCCACCCTGCTGCCAGACGCGCTGCAGGTGATTGCTCAGTCCTGCCCCAATGTCTCTCCGTGCTCGGCCAAGTCATTGCGTGCTGTGCAGGTCGTGTGTGTCGTGTCCTTTGTTTTCTGTGGCTGTGCCATCGTACCAGTGCATGGCAGGCATCATTCGGCCGCAGATGGTCCAGAAGCTCCTCTTTGGCGGTCGTATACAGCTGACAGGGGTGCTGCTGCTGCAGGCGGTGCCCTACTGGGTGGACGACGAGTCGGTGCGTGCATCGATGGCCGCCTCCGGCCCCAGCCCCCCTCGCTCCATCGAGGGGTGAGACACTCCACAGAGCCCAATGCCACTCATGACAGCAGCCCATGGCACAGGAGCCAAGTGCATGCGTGCCGCCATGCCTCTGTCGGTGTCACTTGATACTTGAAACCCTGGTGTTGCCGCCTACAAAAGGATGCAGCCCACTAGCAGCCAATAGGCAGGCACAGCCGCCTGCCACCGTGCTGCTGTTGGGTCGTCAAAATGCTGCAAACCCTGCGGCTCTGCCTACAGGACAATAGGGCCCACCACAGCCAGAGGGCAGGCGCCATGGCATGCCACCATGCCGCGGCCGGTGTGACTGCAAAGCCCAAAGCCGTACTGTTGCTGCCCGCAGAATGGTGCAGCCGACGACAGTCAATGGGCAGGCGCTGCCGCGCGCCACCATGCCGCGGCTGGTTTGACTGCAAAGCCCTAAGCCCTACCTTTGCTGTCCGCAGAACGGTGCAGCCGACGACAGTCAATGGGCAGGCGCTGCCGCGTGCCACGATGCCGCGGCTGGAGGAGCTCAGCCACCCGCTGCTGGGCGACGCGCCCACCCTGCAGCTCATGCCCGATCGCACCGACGTCCCAGGTGAACCGCTGGATCACTCTCTTGCCCTGTGCTCAAACAGATGTTGCGGAGCATCTCAGGCGCAGCAATCATGCTGCTGGGCGACGCGCCCACCCTGCAGCTCATGCCCAACCGCACCGACGTCCCAGGTGCAAGATGACGCTTCCATTCCCCTGTGACTCTGCAACCAGTTCCTCTGGCCACAAATGAGAGAGCCCCGCTGCAGCTGGACATTGACGACATCTGGTCTGCTTAAATCGCCAACCATACAGATTTGTTGTGGTCTGCAGGGTTCCAGGGGCCAGCCAGGGAAGACAAGCCGAAAGGCGTTCTCGCCTGGTGGTTCCTCAACAGGTGCATCTGTCAGTCATCCTCTCTCCTGCTTCCTTCGACCACATGTCCGCCCGCAAACGATTGAGCACAGTGCTGTTGTGTTGCCTGTACTTGCGACGGTGTTCAGATGGCTGGCTGCAGGCTGTGCCGCTGTGTGGCGCGTGCGTGTGTCGCTGACCGGCTGATATATCTCTTGGCTGCAATCACAGGGACCGGGAGCAGAAGCTGGATTCCCTGGACCTGCCGCTGCTGGGCGAGGCCGGCCGCCGCAAGGGGCCGCCGCCCAAGAACGTGCGCTCAAGCTGATGCCTGACAGATGGTGGCGTCCCCGGCACAGCAAGTGCAATGTTGCCTTCACCTGACGCCGCTGGGCAATGCTGAATGGCACGTGGGCCCGCCGCCCAACATTGTGCACTCTGCTGTGGTCATCAAGTGCTGTGGTCGTCAGGTGCTTTGTATCATGGAATTCTCAGCCCTTCTCAGCCATGCTAGAGCAGTCTTTCTGACTGCGTGATCTGTCGCCGCATGCAGTCATCGCCCACAAATGTGTACTCCTCAGTTTGCATGATGAAAGTCGCTGCAAGAGACAATGCGGGATTGTTGAGTCTGTTCACTGCATGCGGCCGTGCTCTTTGATAGACAACTTTCTGTACTACTTCAGATCACAATCAGGTCCAGGCAGACAGCGCCCTGGTCCCGCAATAGCTTGGGGCAATCATGCGGAACACCAACCAATGGTCTTGAACCTACCCACTGTGATGCCTGCACATCGCAGGTGTTTGCCCTGGAGCGCACGTACCTGGCGTGGATCCACATGGCCATCACCGTCGGCGCGGTTGCCGCGGCACTGGTGGGCGTTGCCGGCGGCGCGGCCCCCGCTGGCGAGAAGGCGAGGCACTGCCGCCAGCTGCAAAACCGACTGAGAAAGCTTCTGTCGTGCATCTAAATGGCCCGTCACCATCAGGCGTTTCGGCTGGCAAGCCACTGGTGTTGTGAGTCAGCAGCGAGATTACTGGACATGCACCCCGATGCAGTGCTGCTTCTGCAGGCGTTGATGAGGTCGATGTCACGTGACATTGGTGACCTGATCTCGTCTGTGTACAACGAAATCCGGAGTCCCTCAAATATCTCTGTTCTAGGGCAGGACTGGCAACCTTCCGGTCATTGCAAGTGTCTCGTGCAACATCATGGCAGCGCTTGCCATCTGCGCTGCAGGGTCTGGCCAGGTCGACGGATGTGGTGGCGGCCATCATGCTGCTCATGGCGGCGGCCATCGCAGCCTATGCCATGTTTCTGTACCTCGTCCGCACGCAGAAGCTGCAGCGCATCGCCGACGAGGTCAGTGTCTCCTGCATGCCGATGTATCTAAATGCCAATATATTTGTTCAATGCTGCATGCTATATACACTTTTTCCGCAAGCAAATGCATCTTAGAGAGGTGATCACTTTGCCGCCACATATCTCTGCAGCTCTCCCTAACGAAACATCTTATGTGCCCACACAGCGACATCTGCCGAGCGTGCTCTTGGCCCTCTTGTCAGCCACGAGCTCATCGTTGTGCAGTCGTCCTGCTTTGGGGCATGCATTAGGTGAACATGCAGAATGGGGCAGGCGGCCTCCATGAGTGTGATCATGGTGTCGCTGTCTGCCACCATTCAGCATTCGTTTCAGGAACCGTGTCTGCCTGGATGCAGGCGGAGGAGGCGGACCCAGCACACAAGGTCTGAGGGCCCTCATGGGCCACCACGGTGTTGCGGTCGACCTCTTCTTTCTTCAATAAGGGCCTCTTGGTCAGATATACTGGTCAAATGGCGACCTGCGGATGAGTTGGTGTTTCCAGGAAGAAGATGTGGACCTGGAGATCAAGGGCGTGTGGGCGATTGTGGGCATCATCACGGCGTCGCTGTCCGTCGTCTTCATCATCTCCCTCGTGGACTTCTTCATGTGCCTGTGAGGCTGCCGCAGCTGTTGCCGCAGCGCCAGCGGCAGCACCAGCAGATGCAGCGGCAGTCGTCCACAGGGTTTGGCGCCGGCAGCCTCCCAGCGCTGCAGCACGTTCGGCCATCCGCCACCCTGGCTATCTCCCTTGCAGTCCTTTTCACACACCTGTGAGGCGGCAGCAGCAGCACCGCCGGCGGCGGCGGCGGCAATATCCGGCAGCGGCCGCGGCTGCAGCATTACCTGGCCAGATCCGCCCCAGGCCACTGCAGCAAGGCGGTTGCACACGTCGCTTCAGGCATGCTGACATCGCAGCATCTGCAGCGTGCGGGCTTCAGCTGAGGCGTCGACCAGCAGCTGCTCCAGGAGTGCAGCCGCAACAGTCCAGGGCACTGCAGTGCTGGCAAATCACAGGTCGCAAGGATGTGCTGATTGCCGCCGGGCACCCACCCTGAAGCAGCAGCGTGTGCGGCATCATAGCAATGTGCACAGCACGCGGGCAGCCCCCTGCTTGCTCTGCTTTGGCACGCAGGCACAGCAGCAGACGCCAGCATGAGTGGGTTTAGTATTTCGCCGGCGGCTTGATATTCTGCTTGTGGTGGCGCCTCGCGGCCAGCTGCCAGCGTTTTGAGTGGAGTTGGGGGGTTCGACATCAGCGGAGTCGTCTGTTTGAGCAACATGTCCGGGTCATTCGTGCTGCCGCAGAGCGGCTGCGATTTGGGGAGGCTGGCCGCATTGCAAACCCCAGGGCGAGTGTTCACCCTTTGGTTGAGCAGAGACCTCAGCATCGGATGCCGACGCCATTCGGGCACGCATTGATCGGACTTTCTTTTTGTTCCGTGCCACTTGGCTGAAACATGGGGATTCTGTTTACATTCGGGGTGTTTTTATGTTTGTGGGTGTGCGTCGCAGCAGGCATAGGGTGCTTGTGGTTGCCAGCCTGCTAGAGGCGGCGCTTGCGGGTGTGTGAGTGGATGCTCTGGAATCCTCGTGCCTGATGAGATCCAGGAATGCGCATTGTCAATGCCACCACTTGCATGGTTTACAGTTCCACATCATAGTGCGCCAATACCGTACCAGAATGATTGGCCGCCAAACTGTGGCTCACTCAGGACCAATTGTTGCAAAGTCCGAATGTTTTAGCTCGCGCCGCGGAGGAATTTTTGGAGGTCCGATATGATGGCGCATGCACTGCAGCTGCACTACATCGTGATCTGCAGTGATTGCATGTGCCAGCAGAGCGGTCTGTGAGCGTCTACAATTTGGTGATGGTATGCAATTAAATGCCAGGTGGGTGCTTTGGCATGCCCTGTGATTTTACCTGGCCGTAATTGGAGAGGAGACATATGCATACAACTTGCAGCATGTGGCTTTTTCAGTAGGATTCAGCAGGGCCAATTGTTGGCCAGGGTTTCTGGAGAATTTTCCGAGAAGAACGAATCCTTGGCTCAGGCCGCCAAATAAATAGTTCGGGACCTGGCCCATCGTACCCAATAATTTATAGGCCAAATTATTCGAACTGGTACGGCATCCGTACTGATGCAGTCCATTGTTCCGCGGTGCACACATTACCGTCGAAGTTCGCAACACATTTTGCCTCCGCCCTGACCTTCTGCTCATACCGAAGAGACCAAAGTGGCGGAGCGCAAGCTGCCAGATACCGCTGCGGGGCAAGCCGAGACTACACGGGAAGTTGATGCAGTGTTGTGGTGCGCTGCTTCCACAGCAGCCAGACTTGCTGCCTGATCTGTTGCCGACATGTCCAGAGCGGCAGCCATTTGCAACCATGTCAAAAAACACTGCTGCAAGACTATCTAATGCACGAGCGGCACCTGTTCTGAAGTCCTCAAATCACTTTTTGAACCTGCAGGAGGGGCTACGCTCGCAGGTGCAGCGGCAGTCCTGTAAGTCCGTATCCGCTAATATCTCCTATTCACGACAGTGCCGGGTGCAGAGCGACACCTACACCACCTGACCGCGCGGGGCGCATCACGGCGTTCAAACAAAGCCCAAGTGACAGTTCGTACTCATCACTCGGCTTCAGCAACTTGTATGATAGATGTCGAGCGGGCAAACTGGCACCTGCATGCATGGCACATCATGCGCTCCGTGTGGTGACCCGCCCAGGTATGCCAAGGCCTGAGCGTGCTCGCGTAACGGCAGATCACGACAACAACTCGGTTCTGAAGGCCATGTGCAGATGCCAAACTTGTATGTTCAACTCGGTTGAGGGATGTACTGGATGATTTTGGTTCATATGCATGCATGCAGGTGAAAACACCTGAACGAGGAGGCATGCTGGCACCAGGACAGCAGCGGCAAGGCCGGACATGTCAACAGTTGTGAAAGAGAGGGTCAAAATGTTAGCCCACAACCAGGTCTCAATCGTTTATGCAGTTCACGCGCCTGCACGAGGAGGCGTGCCGGCGCCAGCGCAGCGGCGGCAAGGCTGGCAATGTCAGTCTTGATTGTGGAAGACAAGTCAGACTTCCAGCCCACGCCTGATCTTGCAATGATCCTGCAGTTGATGCTATTTAACGAGGAGGCATGCCAGGCCCATGCCAGCGGCTTGGCGGCCGGCAATGGAGACCGGGCGCAGCCAACAGGCTTATCGCAGCTATGCTACAGCGCTGCGACGGAGCTGCGGGCCAAGCGGCAACACATGCTGTTTGGGCACCATGTCCGCACAGAGAAGCCGTGGGAAGGGGTTTGGGCAACGGATGCGGTGATGCTGCATAAAGCGAGATAGCATCACATGCTCGGTGGGCGCCGCTTGCAGGTGGGGGTGGGAGGTGCTGTCAGGGCAGTGCTTTGCCAAGAACCGGTGGCAACATGTGACTGAGAAGGTATACATTAGCTGTCAGCTATGTGATACGATGTGAGCTGGCTGTACTCACTGACTTTTGGTTTGTCCCGCGTCACATGTCCCACCTTCAATCACAGCACGGAAATGTTGCAAATGTGTGGCGACAGAATTTCTGCACGATCTCAAACCAGGCCAATGCAACGCGTACAACGGTATGCACTCAACGAAAGCTCGTTTGATGATGCACTCCCTCCATACTTCATAGTCATCAGTATGTTGCTTGTGTATCATTGTCCATCCTCAATGCAACAGGCATGCAGGGTGGGTGCAGAACACTATTGTTCTCCTCAGTATCAAATGTGGCAGCAATGCCAGCGGCAGCAGTGCGGCCAGAGTCAGTCCTTCCTGCAGGCCGCGATGATGTCTGTGGGATCTGCAGGAAACGCAACACGCTGCTGTCAGACCAGGGCCAGTTGACGCGATGAGAGCAAGCAGTAATGCTGCTTGCCACGCCTCTGTGCAGTCAAGCTCTTGCACAGAAGACTCTACATACAGCTTGGCTTATGCGGCCAGCTGCATCACTCGACTTCCCGTTAAGACCATGGGAAGTTCAAACGTGGCACAATTCATGCCCACGGGAAATATATCTCGTGGAAGTGTTGCAATGGGTTGTCACAGATAGCACGCACCTCCATACTCTATGAGGCTCGTTAGCTTGCCGTTCTCATCCACATGCATCACATGGCAGGCGCGGCGGTCCTTCCAGCGCTTGCCGGTCGCGCGAACGCCCACTGTGGTGCGCAGCAGGAAGACGACATAGGTGCCTGCACACACACACGCCGCTCAGTGTCGTTGCTAAACAGAACCTGTCCCTGATCTCCCTCAATACTCGCTGGGCACATGATGTGCCACCATGTGCGCTGCAACAGGCGAGGTAGGTCTCTGCAAGCAGGCACAGCTCGCTCATGAGGAGTCGAAGCTAGCTATGCTTCTGCAGGGACAGACAGCACAGCAAGGCTGTGAACGGCCATGCTCTACGCTGATTTTCCCATGTTGGGAACAACACGCTGAGTGACCCGGCCTGCCCAGGCCAGCGGTGAGCCAGACCCCACGAGCACTGAATTGATGACATGCATCCTTCACCCTCTCCAGCAGGCCTACATCTGGAGGCTTCAGCAGCATAGCAACTACGCAGTGATAATGACGGCAGGGAGAGGGCGGACACCTTTGTCGGCGGCATTGCCAGAGATGATGGTGTCGATGTCCATGGACATGTAGTCGTACAGGTGCACCTCGGCTTCCATGTGCTCCAGCAGCTGCAAGCAAGAAGACCGACACAGCCTTAGACAAGCAGGCCACAGCCGCATTGCAGCAAGTGTATGTATCTATGTGCCTGTGTAAGCGGACCTGATGTGGTCAGCAACAACCCCGTTATGACTATCATGGCTGTGTACAAAAGGTTCACCGTGTCACTGGAGACTTTGTGCACTCACAATGCTGGCAGCACTGTGTACACTCCACCGTCAAGAGGAGGCGTCAGGTTGCTAGCAGAGTCGGCAATCGTTACTTCGTTTGGAGTACATCTGCTCGTATATCACCTTGTCGGTGCCTGAACTCCCTCGCAGCCAGGCAAATGCGCCATGCTCAGGGTTTTCATAATGAACATCTTTTCAAGTGTTCGCCTCCTCTTGGGCGAGCCGCAATTTTGTGCACTTCGCCGTCTTGTGCACTCCGCCGCAGCCCAGGGGGTTCGCATGGCTGGGGCAGGAGTCCGCCCAAACACATACACCTTGATTGTTAGCGTGGGTACTTGGACGCTTCTATCACCTTGTTGGTGCCGCATGTTTCAGGCATGCCGCCAACGCTGCCGAGGGGTTTCACACAGCGCTGCTAGGCAATCAACACGCTGACACTATGCAAATACACACAGATGTGGAGCTGTCCACCTTGTTCTTGCCGCTGCTACAGTGCACCCTGCAGTTGCGATGGGCCCGTCTCTTGAGCTGAAGTGGTGCACATGCAGGCAGGAGAGGCGGCCGCACAGCTCCTGCACCTTGTCTGCACCGCGGATCTCGTGCACGCCGCCGCCGCCCAGCGGGTCCGACGGATTGATGGAGCTGATCACCACCACGTCTGGGTGCACCAGCGCCAGCATCTCCTCCAGCTTGCCCTCTGCAGCGACCGAGGCGACAAGTGGGCTGGCAAACAACGGGGTATTCCTGTAGCGGCACTGCTGAGACTTTCATGGATGCGACAGTTGCACTCATTGCGGGAGCAGGTGAGCCGTGCTGTGCAGTGCACATGTGCACTGTGCATGCGTGTGCAAACAGGTGTGCCAACACAAGTGACCGGCCGCAAGCTTCAGAATGGACTGCTGCAGCGACGCACCCTGGTACAGCGCATGAACCTGCAACCAAAGGATGTCATTACATAAACCTCAGAATCTTCGTGCACGCAGACAGCAGCCGTCGAGCTGCCAACCATTAGTTTAGACATCTGTTAAGCAGGGTAGCTTTGAGCAGGCTCATGCTGACAACTGGCTAGCTACGGCTGCAGTGCACTTAGGGCAAGGTTGAGGGGCCTCGTTAAGCCTTGCACATCAGCGCGGGTCCTCTCTTGAGCTGCTTATTTTATCACGTCTTGCCACCCCGCATATATAGGGCACGATCACCGCCTGGCTTGCAGCCGGGTCAGCTGGTGCCTACAATATCCTGGGACAGCTACACAGAGGTACAGCCAGCCAGCGCCAGACTTACCTGCTTGCAGGTGGTCTGCGCTTGGTCCGTCTGCTCCTTTGTTGGCAAATTCATCGCGTCGTTGTGGGGAGCTCAGGCCAGAAATCTGCGGCCAAAATCGCAGCCGAGGTTGCGATTGTTGCTGGTCCAAGACCAACCCGCCAGGGTTTGCAGGAAACAGGAAGACTTGCATGCCGTATGTGCTCCAGGAGGAGCACTGAAGAAGTATGATTTAGTGCAGAACGTTCGTCAGAGATCCTAGCAGGAAGTGGCAAGCAAGTGCTTGGAAAGCAGGTACTCAAAAATTGCCAGTAGTGGGCCGGTATGTGAATATTCGGCGGACCATTTGTCAGTGGTCACATGACAGAGGTGCAGGTAACATGTTCCGACGGGCGCTGTGCAGGTGAGTGTTCGCATGATGCTGAAATACTTGAGTGAATGCCGCATTGCCCTCTCCGGCTGCCGTGCTGGTCTGCGCTACCCCACCTGCTGGCACCGAATGGAAAAACATGTTGCCTGTCTATCACGCGGCTGCAACCTTCGTGAAGCGGCGACGTGGGCATGAGCACGTCACTACAAGCAACATGCATGAGAACAATAGCGGCAGTTTTCGGCCGCCATTCTGAGCGTGACACTCACGAGAAATCACTGGCTGTAAGATCTTTAGGGTTGTACCTCGTTCACAACCGCCGCTCCATCGAGGGCGCTGTCTTTCGTAAGCACATTCCATTGAGTTCATCGCATATTGTGTATTCACAAGAATGGAACTGCTATTCTTATTGCTTCAGTCGTGCATCAGACAGAGTGCTGCTTGAGCGAATGGTATGGAATTGCTGCCAACAGTCACCTTCACCGGCGCCTCTGGCTATGTGGGGAGCGAGCTGGTGTGTGCTGTGGTGCCGTGTGCATTGTCGTATTTGATTTACCACTCGACTCAGCTGGTAGACATGGGCCCTGACTGCACACGGACATCTGCAGATGCGACGGAAGGTCATGACTTTGTCTCCAATCGGCATGCGCAGGTCAAGCAGCTCCTGGAGAAGGGGTACACCGTGAGTTCGCTGTGCTTGTTGGATCAACAGATATACATCGAGTGACAGAAAGAGTTTGACCAGCAGGCGTCATGCCGCATCCACACGATGCGGCTCTTCTGCTTGTTGTCACCGATGCTGGCACTGGCTGCAGCACATCACTCACATCACCTCGTGGCCATCAACCCGGTGTACATCGGGTTGCCGGTGATCAGCGGCCGCGTCGACGCCACCAGCATCAAGCTGCTCAAGGTGCGCGCGGCACTCCTGGCTGCTGGCGTCTGCTGTTTGCTCTAGTGCGGTCTGACCCTGTGTCAACTACATAACTGATGGTCGTGAAACACACAAGCTTTTGGCGGCACACATGGGCAGCGTCTGCCTAAGTCACAGAGAGCAGCGCGATGCACATGTACTCCTTCAATCCGGTTGCTTGAAAACAGGATTGTGTGAGATCTTGTGTGCAGTGCGTCCTTGAGGGCGAGGCAACCATGTTCGCCACCGGTAACCTCTGGTGCGACCATGCACCATGCTGTGGTGTCAGCACTTTGCAGTGCGCAGTCGCAGATGCTGTGTCTGTACAAGATCTCCAGCTATGATGCCGTTGCTCACTGCTGATCACATCCAAGTCCAAGCCGTCAGGTGCTTGATTGTGCGCCAATGGTACCCGAGGTATGTGGCGGTCCAAGATGTGGCGGGAGCTCACATGCGCGCAGCCGAGATTGGCGCAGCCAGCGGCAGGATCTTCGTGGCCAACAAGTTTTCCACACCCGGGAGCGAGGTGGTGGCCACTCCGAAGGTATGCTTGATGCATGTTTGCATGTCATTTCCGGCACATTTCCATCGGTGGCCCCTGTCCGAAACAGCAAGATAGGCTGACACTGTCTGTATGGTCATTCATGCTTGCACCTGGATCATGTGCGTGGTTGTATGGGCATGCAGGTGCCAAGCTCTATCTGTGTTGCGTCTTAACAACATTGCTGGCTAAATGAGTAGCATGTGGCGCTGCAGGCGAAGTTCCCTCACATCACCTCGCTGCCTAAAGGCGAGCCTGGCGATCCGCACACCAAGCTGGACATCAGCAAGGTGTAACGGCACACAGTGCGGCATTTGCACATTGGCAATGCTTCAATACTGGAACTGCATTCGATTGCCATGCCGGGTGCAGGTCTGCTGTCCTGCACAAAAGCCGAGTGCATTGCGATCAGGTTGCACATGCCAGGCATCTGCGGTGCCCATCATGCATCTGCACCAATGTGACCTCTGCACCTGTGATCACTAATCAACATGCAATCAAAGAAATTGCTAACCAGCCTAACACATGCACGACTCACTGCGTGCAGCTCAAGGATGTGCTGGGCATCCAGCCGCGGTCCACAGCGGAGGCCATCGGGGACATGGCGCAGAGCCTCATTGCACTGGGGGTGGCACAGCCGACCTTCCCCTTATGAAGTAAGGAGAATCCCCCCTGAGCTGCGCCGGGCCCAAGGTGCAAGAATCAATACATGTATGTCTTGGGAAGCGCTTCTCTCAGCTACCTACAATGTGTATTTCAGCATGTCAGTCTGTCTCAGCACACCGTATGACCGTATGGGGGGTTTGAGGCAAGGAAGAAGCGTGGGGAAAGTCAACAAGCGCCCGCCCTCGGTCAGGCTACTCTGAATTCTGATGGCATTTGCATCAAGTATTGCAGTGGAAACTTAGCGGAAGCACCTGACACTCCCTCATTGCTGCTGACCCTTCCTTGATGCGTGTACGCACAAAGGCTGTCACAAACAAGGCTACTCTAGTTATCATGTTTGACTCAAATTTTGCCGAAGAGTTAGATTCATTTGCCGCCATTGTGGATAGCCACCAGCCAGTTGCACTCCGCATCCCACAGTGGCAGGACCCATCACATACTCATGCTGGACGGCTGCTGCCCTGGCTGCCGCAGCACCGCCGGGCGCTCCCAAATCTACATGGATGGGCTGCATGCTGCGGGGTGGGCGCTCAGCTGCCGCCGATGTCGAGGACCGCCAGCCACTCTAACTCCACGTCCACCAGCGCGTGCCTGCTGCTATTAGGGCCGGCTGCGCAGATCGCTCCAGGGTGGGTGCTCAGCTGCCGCCGTTGTCGAGCACCGCCAGCCACTCGAATTCCACATCCAGCAGCAGCGCGTGCCCATCGGCCGCAATCTCCCACGCCTGTTTCAAGTTGCCCGGCATTTCATCACCTGATGACCATGCTGTCGAGCTGCCGTTGTGACGTGCATGCACAGAAGCTGGCATTGCCACCAGGGAACAGCCAACAATCGCTGCACACTGGCAGCAGCGCAACTGCGAGTCAGGGAATGAAAGAGAGAAAGAAGAAGGCCATGAATCACCTTGTGCAGCTTCTTGGCGGAGGTGATGGCGTGCAGCGGCACCGACACGCGCGCCGGCTCTGTGGGCATCTGGCCCCGCGCCTCCCACCCCCACAGGTTGGCTTCCTGCACATGTCGACAAGACCCAACAATGCCGAAGAGGTGTCTTATTCATCTGACAGATCCTTTAATAGACGCAAGTCGCAGCAGTATGTGATTACACTCCGCGAAGTTGGTCACTGTTGGCAGTCATGCAGCGAACGGAGGCCAGCCGTACCTCCGTGTCAGTGATCCAGTGCTGATCGTACACCTCCAGCACCACAGAGGCATCGGGGTCATCCGCCAGGTCGCCGTCCACCACGAAGTCCAGCACCTACGAGGGGACAGGATGGGTCGTTGTGTGGACATGCAGTAGTCAGAGTTCAGTAATATACAGTCGCGATCATAGTATTTCAGCACCACGGCGGCGTTGGGGTTGTCCGCCAGATCGCCGTTCACCACGATGGCCAGCACCTGGAATGGGGCAAAGCAGACTTTCCAAGAGACAATATGTGAGGAACTCGAGCAACTGCTGTGATAGCATATCTGCTGCTGCATCCAGCTCCACGGTGAGATTGGGTCGTCCGCCAGGTCACCGTCCACCACAAACTCCAGCACCTGGGATGGGGCAGGGCACGTGTGCGTGCAAAACAGCAATGTTCAGGTCGCAGTAAAATGGAATGGCGGTTGCACGTCCTCAGCTCCGTGGTGTCGTGGAGGTTTGCCAGGTGGCCGTCCACGATGAAGTCCTGCACCTGCATAGAAAAGCCAGCACGTGGCACCAGGAAATTTTGTAAAAGTGGCACATTGCAAGTTGACAGCCACTCCAGATTGCAAAGTATTGTCCACCTACTCCCCCTGCCGTCTGCAGTTCCAGACTCACCAACACACATTTTGAGCTGGTTGAGCTGTCACAAAGTGCATACATGTATCTGATCAATGACGACAGCTTTTGTCCTCTCTCAGTGTTTTGGTGATGGCGTTTGGACCATCAAGGCAACGCACAAGCCCCGCAATGAGCCGATGGATAGGGGGTGGAATAACTTGTCAGTGGCGATAGCAGACCTCCTCGCTGCCCTGGCAGCAGCAGTCGCCATGCAGCTTCAGCAGCAGTTTTCATATGCGGGCTAGGGGCAACAGCGGCGAAGTAGCTGTGAAGGTTTCGGTTGTCACACCTCGTCGGTGGCGATGGCGTCCTCCTCTTTGACGCCCTTGGCGGCAGCGGTTGCCTTTTGCCTCTCACCCACCCGCACCACCACCTGCCTACAGTCGGAAAGTACAAGCATCTCAGCAGCGCTCCTGTTGGTAGATTTCTCCCTTTGCACTGTGACCGGCTGCAATATGTAAAACTTGCTTCCCCAGCGGTGGCCTTGCAGCGCAAACTCAATTGTACACCACCTGCGTGCAGTGGACATGTCAGGTGAGCGTCGGGTCCCTTCATGCCCATGTGTTGCCAGTGGAACACGAGCTGCTCAAGTTCAGCCAACCTGCGAGCTGGTCCCTCACCCGCACCACCATGTTCACACGGCTTGGGCTCGCCGTGCAAAGCAAGTGCAGGCTCTGCCTTACTCACGATGACATGTTTCATGAGGTAGCAGCGGCCGCCAGCAAGGTGACAGGTTTGCTGCTGTGCAATTTCATTGCGGTCGGTGTGTAACATCAACAGAAACCTGTTTACCGTTCATCGTTGGCACCTGGCTGGGAACTGACCCAAAAGCATTGAGGCACTTGCCTGGCTGGCTGGACGCCGTCGTGCACATGCGGCCGGTGCAGCTTGACCTCCAGCACGCCGCCACGCAGCGCGTTGAGGATCTTCGCCTCCTGGCTGTCCGCTGGAGCGAGCTGGGATGACGGAAACCTGTCGCCGTGCTGCGCTGCCTCGCCCGCCTCACGCGCCTTGCGCACCGTCTCCTCCCCAACCTTGGAAGCGACAACATCAAGTGTGTCGGTGGCGCCACTGGATAGGCACCGAAAAGGGCGCCAGCTGATAAGAGCCTGCCCATTTGTCTCATAGTTTCACAACCGTTGCAGGCACATGGATGTCGCCAGGCAGCAGCAAATGTACGCCGGTAAGCTCAGGCGCAGCTCACGCACGAGCTCCTTGTGCATGCCCTGCCGCCGCCACCACCGCTGGCGCCAATGTATCATCAGCATTGGTGATCCAGAAAGAATGTTGAGAGAGGACAGCAAGAGGTATAGCAGCGGCACCTGGACGTAGGTTAGCTTGAGGTGAAGCTTGCAGGTGTCCTTTTCCTTGTGCTGCCGCCGCCGACGAGCCGCCGCCACCTGCTCGTCCACGCTGGCGCTGGTTCGGGGCGTGGCCCCGCTGCTTCCAGCTTCCGCTGGGCTGCCTCTGCTGCTTCCTACAGCCGCTCCGCCGGGGTCGCTGCTGCTCTGGCGCTGGATGTCGGCTGGCACGACCGGAGTGCTGCTGTCCTGCGACCAGAAGGGTGCACAGTGCATCACACCTTGACAGATGCCAGCATGCGCCACCACTGCATATTCGTGCTGATGCGATTGACCTGGCACAAGATGTTGGCCATGACCTTCGACATGAGGTTCAACAGCACACGAGTCTCACAAGCACAGTGTGCTGTGTATCTGCCCAAGATTGTCGTGAGCTTGAAACATATGCTGTTTGTGACAAAACATCAAACACATTGTATATACTGCCGCCATTTGATAAGCTGTCACATGGCAACGACAAACATCCACTCTGCCAGGAATCTTGACACCACAGAAGGTGTGTCTTCTTCAGTGACTCCATGCAACGCAAAGATGGAGTTTCAGTGGAGATAGAGTCCTTCTTGCCTTTGGCAAGAATCCCACCTGGTCATGCCGGTCACAGGTGCCCTCCCCTGCCTGGCATACACCTGGCACAGATGCCAGCTCTGATATGTGGTCGACAGCACTGCCGCCGCCGCCGCCTTGCTGCTGGGCCGAGGTCTGCTGGGCTGCAGTCTGCTGGGGTGCATCCTGCTGCGCGGCGTCTGCTGCGGGGCTGCCTGGCAGCGCCTGGAACTGCTCCTGCTGTTGCGACTCCAGGAGCGGGTCTTCCTCATCGGAGGGCAGCTCATCTGGCGGCGTGATCTCGTGCACCTGCAGATTGCAGGAGCGTGTGATGTTGGCAGCTGATTGATGAGGATGCCAAGTGATCGATGTCAGGTGCATGGCGCTAGCAGAACACCTCTTAGACATTGCAAAGAATGCCAGGCACTGACATATCAACCCAGCGCCAATACACAGGGCAACAGGATGCCATGGCTAGAGTCGATGCTCGTGGCAACAGGCCATATGTGGACACGGGAGGCATGCACACCTCAGGCGCGCCCGACTCCACATTGCTGAAGCCCATGCCACCTGGGTCGCTGACCTGCGGGACCGCGCTAGCAGGGTGTCTGACCGTGCTTTCGAGGCGCATCAACGTGCACGCAGGCCACATCATATGGCACAGCACCTTGCCCTGAAGGCAGTTAGATACATGAATGCACACACTTGCTCGCATGAAGAGTTCTCCACAGTGTTGCTCACCTGCGCCACACGGGATCCACGGCCGGGGCGCTGCATGGACATGGCGGACATGGCGCCCTTCAGAGCCTTCAGACTCATGAACCCCCTGCAAAGCGAAGTGCAAGTCGATTACATGGGCAGATGGTTCCACGTCACAAAGTGCACTGTGTTGCCTGTGTGTCTGGGCATCCTCCGGCTAGCAGGCACACGGCGCCCCTGCAATGCAGACGCAACACTGACCATAGTCGTTGGCGTTACATGTCGGACATTCGAAACGAGATCTGCGTTGTTGAATCATGATATCCCGCACGCCAGCGTCCAGTGCCATGCTCGTGAAACCCCTGCAGCGGCCAGACGATAGGTTGATGGTGTGCTCACGCGTCAAAGATTCAGCTGAAAGTACAATCTCAAAAAGGGGTGCAGCTGCCACACAGATGTCAGATGTCATGTCGACTGCAGAAGGCTCAAAAAGCAGGTTCCAAAATTGCCATCGGGTGTTGCACCCAGCTGCGGAGTGCTGGCTGGTTGGTGAGCTGCAGCCTGATCACTCGATCCACAAAACAGCAGGAAGAGCATCACAACCTGAAACCTTCCCGTGCATGATTGCACGCCTGAGACGCACTTGTGGGTGAGCTGCACCTCGGTCCACAGGTCCTGCTCCTCATTTGGTGGAACTGCTTTGATGGGGATATGCACCCTGCGCAAGGCCATCACAAAGTCATGCTGAAGACCACAAGTGGAGATGCGTACACACAGCAAGGCTGGTCGTGAGGCGCAACCAGGACTGCTGTGCCACCGTACAACCAGCGACACTGTCAGCATGAAGAACTGCAGCAGCTGCCGCTTGGCTCGAGGGCGGATGCAGACCTGCCGATCTCGGTGTCGCCCAGCAGCCGATCGTGGTCCTTCAGCACGACCAGCAGCTCCTGGTGCTCTGCATTTCGTGGCGGAATCGGTGACCGGAAGGCAGGGTCCTCAACTGCAGCACAGGGCTTTGGACATACACCCGCTGGCGCATCACGTCAAGAGAGAGGCGGATGTTGACTCACATGCAGAGCGGTGCAGCTGCCCACCTGGGAAATGGATGAGGAAGCGAAACTCCTCGTTCCACTTGGGGCAGCGGCTGTTCCACACCACCCGCGTCTTCTTGCTCACCCGCGCCCGCACGCTCAGCCTGCGGCAGCAGGCGCAGCCGTCACTCTGGGTGACCGCCAGATGGTGCTGAGATGCTGCAGGACATGTTGCACTCCTGCTGCACTCAGCAGTGCAGCGTACAGTACTGGCTGGCTCCACTCGTCCAGGAATGCGGGAGATCCAGGTCAGAAGATTTGAGCCAGAAAACGGCAGACTCATGTGCCAAAGGAGCTGGCTTTACCTTTTCAGGAGCGGGCAACCCAGACAGGCAAGGTGGGAGCCAGGAAGAGGTCAGAGGAAGGCAGGCGCACTCGACAAAGGTGTCCGGCTTGGACAGCAGGGAGCGCCAGTCCAGGTTGGGGATGTTGACCGCCTCGATCACGTTCACGAACAGCAGCCCGCGTGGCACCAGGTGGCCCCCAGCACCCGGCTGCAGGGGAGAAAAGGGGACTTGGGTCAGCGGCGCTTGTTTTCTGCCGTAGATATGATGGAACCGTTTCAAGCAGAGTCATGGACAGCGCCTCGCATGGTACAAGGTGGCCACTAGCGCCTAGTTGCAGGGAAAGAAGAGATCACACATCAGTAACGCATGGATGCCACAGATTGCACTCAAGATTAAGGCATGCACCAACGACATGACGATGCCCACAGCAGGTGCAAAATTGCTGCTCGCTTATATGCATCATGAGTGAATTCACCACAAAGTGCTCGATCAATGTCGGTGGCCACGGCATTCATGGGCGCAGCAGTAGCTTGCGGATGCAGTAGAGTAGGAGAACCAACTTCAAACCCAAATGTTCCAGATTCGCAGGTGTTGGACCCACCACAAGAGGAATGGTTATCGACTCGGGCAGGATGTAGGGGCGCAGCAGGATGTCGCGGATGAAGAAGTGCACAAATGCCTCCAGCCCGGGGAGCACCATCAGGTTCAGGTACTCGTACAGCGTGATGCCGAAGCTGAAGCGCGGCATCTCCACCAGTGACACCTGCAAACGATCAAGAGGTAGACCGAATTATGCTGTGCGGAGAACGCCATCACTTGCTCTAGCAGCAGGACGGCGGGGTTGAAGCGAGGCAAAACACCCTGCGACACCTGCACGAAGTTCAGTATCTACGTCAATCGTTGATCCAGCTACAGAAGCAAGTTCAGGTAATTGTACAGCGTGATGCCGACACAGCTGGACTGCAGGATCTCCACCAGCAAATACCTGCAAACGGCGCTGCATGCTGGTTCGAATTGGACGCCACGGATGTGCCAGATGCTATCGACATGCTGGTTCGAATTGGACGCCACGGATGTGCCAGATGCTATCGACATGCGTTGTGTCCTCCGTGCAATGAGACTCGGCACTTCAGCATCATGTCACCATGGCAGGTTCAGGTAGGTGGCCGTACATTCCCCCATGAGATGCAAACATAGCCAGAAGCAACTGACCAGAAGAACAGGGCCACGACTGGCTGACAATGGGCTGAAGATAAATAGGCACGAAAGCACCTGAAGGCTGCCGACCACGGGCATCTTGTCAGAGATGCCGGTCATCGCCACACGCACTCGGCCCGAAAAGCCCACTTTTGTGACGCCCATCTGCATGGCAAGCAGAGGTTCGGGTTGCAGATGCCACTCCGCAGGGAGTTGCTTCGTAGGACGCAGGACATGCTGGCATGTTGGCTCGATGCAGTTCAGATGTGGCTTCGAGATGTACACCAGGGGGCGTCTCTGTAGCACAGGGCTGGTCGGACAATGTGGGTGTGGGCCGCGCAGCGCACCTTGACAAACACCAGCTTCGACAGGAACTTCGTGACCCATGACGTCACGGAGATGCTGCCAAGCACCGGCAGGCGCTCCGGCAGCAGCCGCACCTAAACAGATTATGCAGGTTCAGTGTGTTGTGCTAGGCACCAGTGGCAGCAGCAGGCGCACCTGGACAATGGACAGGACTGACGAAGAGTGTCAAAATACATCAGTTCTGCTTCTGGAGAGAGCAGCTCAGAAGCCGTGCATGAGGGGCCTATTGTGGAATTAAAGGGCCACAGCACACAAGGGCAACTTTCTGCAGTTTGCATTTCTGGAACCACAGCAGCAGTACGCTCGAGCAGAGCTCCCGTGCATGGGTACAGCCGCGTCTATGGGATGCATAATCGCACACCCGCAGGGTGACGGACATGGACGATGCCCACACGGCGTCAGTCTCAATCACCACATCATCTCCGGTCTTCTCGCCAGGGTAGACCTGCAAACAGTATGGTTGCATCCCCAATGTGGGATTTGCAGGTTGATGACAACAGCTGGTCGTGAAGGGTGAAGAATCCATTCACTTAACCCATTGATGTAACCCATGATAGCGAGCTTGAAGCTGGTGTCACCTTGATGCCCTTCACCCGAGGAGGCGCTTCACCAAAGGTGAACCTGCACAGTGGACTCGGTCCAGACCTTACCCGCGCTGGCCATGAAGATATCTCCAGATGCGCATCACCGCTGAGACATCAACTTTGCTGCAAACAGCAGCTCAGCGCCCGATGCCAGACGCAAGCGGCTTGCCAGTGCCTGATGCCACACGCAAGAGCTGGACTGCGCACTCGGTGATCGCGATGTCGCCGATCCACTTTGGCTTGGCTGCTTTGAGCTGTGGGTCCAGCTGCTCTCGAACCTGCAGATTTGAAGCCCGAAACTGAGTCCGGTGTGGCAGCAGTGCGATGCAACATCAGCACAAAGAAACAGCCCTTGACCAGGACAGGTGTGACTGCCATCGGGCATGCTGATTAGAGGGCGCTCATGGCTCTGGAGACACTAACAAGTCAGCATACCTGGGCAACGACTGCGGCGGCGGCGTGGGGCCATAGCTGCGTCAGGACGCCATTGATCCACTCCACGCGCTCAAAGTCCGGGAAGGCGATCCAGGATGGCAGCTCCCGCTGCCGCGTCACCTGGAAAGGTGCAATAGTAATTGAACCACTTAATGTCAAATATCCAGCACTGACTCACCATGATACAGGAGCTGGCATGACCTTTTGCTGAACCACTGGCACCACGATCGGAATGTGTGCAGCATCGATTCGCCAGTGAGTTTGAGCCAGAGCGAGCGGCCCTTACCTGAGCGATGAGGCGCCGCACGACATCAGGTTTCTGGACCTCCAGCACGGCATCCGCAGCGGCCTCCCGCAGAATGGAAGTGCGCTTTGCATTGAACTGCACCCAGCCCCACCTGAAGTTGCAGCAGTACACGCTCTTTCAGAAGCTGCGATCTGGGTCCATGCAGATTTGCGCCCCGAAGATAAAACACGGGCGAGCCTAGGGCACCACCGTGGGGGAATGCTGCAGATGTGGACCCGACCTGGCATCGAACATGTCTTACATGCAATGGTTTGGCGTCTGCCCCAGCTTGTAGCCTCTGGTATGCTGTCCTAACCTTGCGCTTTTGCGCCCAGGGTGACAGTGGCAGTCAGCAGGCCGGTGAGGGATACGGCCCGCCGCCAGGTCTGAGTACTGTTGGACCATTGCACTAACAAGAGCAGCAGGGCCCCACCCAACAGCGCCCAAGATCACAGCAGCAGTGAGCAGGCCGGTGAGGAACGCGGCCCGCCGCGAGGCCTTGGTGTAGTAATCCGCCTCGAACTTGCCGCCCGCCACCACCGGCGCCTTGAGCAGCAGCTCCCGCTGCTGCTGCAGCAGCCCGTCCAGCTGCGCCTCCAGCTCGCCTGCAAAGACCACTCGACTGATGTAAACCCTCTGCACTTCTTTGACAGAGGTTCACATGTTCAAGTCACTATGGCATGAGCAACCAGCCGCAACCATGCCGCCCGCCACAGTGGCCGGCACTTGCAACAAGAGCGCCCCTTGCTGGCGCAGCATTTTGCCAGCTGCATGTTCGGCTCGTCGGCGTGGCTCTCGCGTTGTGAAGCAGTGGTATAGTTTGTGGATGTCCAGAGCGTCAAACTAGGGCATCACACTGACCTCAGCTGCGGCGCTTGACAAGGCGCAGACCCTCCTACAAATGTTGCAGCACTCATGATCACCAGTTGCTTGACACTTAACACGATCAAAGCATACAAACATTTAGTCACCTGTCATCTTCTGGGCATGCTTGTCCAGCATGGCCTGCATCGCCGATGACGCCGCCGTGTCTGCGCCTGCTGCGGGCGCGTCGGCTTTGTTGGCCGACCAGCCGGCCGTCGCCGCAGGCGCTGCCAGCAGCAAGACTGACAGCAGCGCCAGCAGCCCCGCGGTGCATTTAGGCAACCGCATGCTGCGAGGCAGCGCGCTTCCTGCCTCGGAGTGGGCCGTACAAGGCTGCTCAGCGGCTGCTGTTCAACGCGGTATCATGCTCTCAATGCCTGGGAGTGGAGCGAAGGTCGTAATCTCATCGCACGGGACTGCAGAAGCGTAATGCATGTGCGTCCAGCAGGTGCATGCTGCAAGTCCACTTGAAAGCGGCAGGTTTGCGAGGCGGTTATGTTTATCGACTTTTCTCTATCTTGGGGCTCACATCGTAGGTGCGAGACTTGCCTCAAATCGTGCCGATGCGCAGCAAGACGTGCCGATTTGCAAAACTCCGACACCTCCTCGCTGTCGACCGTGACACTACAGGTCACGCAGCTTCTCACAGGTCGACTCTGACACGCTTTTAGACATCTGAAGTGCTTCGGAACAAGCCGGGAACCCAGCGATTGACCCCTGCGATTCGCCAGCTGCGCCTCAGGTGCGTTCCACACAAACTACTAGGCTTTCGATGTGAACATATGACTAATTCCGGTAAGGCTACACGAAGTGCCACCCACGCAAATTGTCTACGCCCCAATACACGTCTGCAAAACGCTCAGCTCCGCACCATCGAGGTTTGGCGTTGACACCCGACAGCACCTGGAGCAGCATCGGCGAACAGTGAGACACTGCACGGCTCGACACATCTGGTGGGCTGCCAGGGCACATCCTCAGCGTTGAAAGGCTGGGACAGCTCCCGAACTCTACATCCCTGTTGGCAGTCAGCTACGTGAGCCGCAGCTCGGGGGTGGGGGCGGTTGCTCTCCAGCACGTCCTCCACAGCCTACAGCTGAGGCTGCAGCAGCAACCTGGCCGCAGAGCAGCGCGCTGGGCGGTAGAACGGTCGCTCGGGCCGCGGGCCGCGGCCGGCCGTTGGCAGGTGCCATGGCCCAGCGGAGGGGCCGCGGCAGTGAGGAGGCGCAGCAGCAGGATGTCTCGTCCATGCTGACGCAGGCGGTCCGCCGTCCGAAGCGGAGCAGAGGTGAGGCAGGGCAGCTCTCATCCTTGGGGCAAGGGGTCTCGTCTGCTGCGTGGCAGGCTGTGCAAGCCCACACGCCTATGGGGCGCGGCCCTGCACAATCCCATCGCGTCCTTCCTGCAGCAGCGACCGTCAGGTGGGCTGGGCAGTCCAGGCCACGCTGCCGGGGGCGACCTGCAGTCCACTGGATGTTTCGACCTGAAATGTCTTGCGCGCGCGCGCAGGCTCCCAGTCGGCTGGCTTTGCCAACTGGCTCCCCGCATGTATCTCGTTCTCCAGATCTGTGGGTGCGTTCCGTCGACCTTGGCCGAGATTGCCTCTACACGGAGACTTTCCACCTCCCGAGTCTGGGCTGGTGCAGCGAGAGTCTGCCGCTTCACAAGTCGCACCGGGCATGTTTGCGGGCTGCTGAAGCTCTTGAAAGGCAGTCAGTGGCGTTCCGGGACGTTTCACAAGACCACACGCCGGATCGGGAGCTTTCCTCCTCACCCAGCTGTCGCACTGTCGTTCTTGGCAGAGCTGTCACCACTGGTGCCTACTTGCGAGCACGTTTGCTTCCGAGTGCTCTTAGCGGCCCTGCCACCTGCATGTAGGCTGCTGCTACCACATCGCGAACTGCGATCACACGTCAGCCTGTGCTGTGTCCTTGGCAGCTCTGTGCACAGCCGGAAGCGCATGCCACAGGATGTCAGGCCCACTTGCCACATTTGGTCGTGCTACGCTCCGCAGGTAACGATCCACATCCAGCGGCAGTGAGCAGCAAAGGGCAGCGCGCACAGCGAGACCCAGCCGGCAGGCCTGGCAGTGATGCCGAGCTGGCGACGGGCGCAGCAGCAGCGGCAGCTCCTGCAGCTGACCCGGCACAGCCAGCTCCAGCTGCGAGGGTGAGCATCACGTGTGCACGTTGAACCCACTTCAGCGGTTTCCGGTCGCCTGTGAGCTGCCATGCATTTCAGCACGCAGTGCTTAGACCGCACCGACACGAGTGCTTGAGCACTGACACCGTTGCTGCACGATATGTCCCTGTGCAGGCAGTGCAGCGGCCCAGAAGGGCCATCGCGTCTGCGCCAGCAGCACAGACGGCGGCGCGGCCAGCCACCGCGGGCGCGCACCACGACAGGAAGCCGCACGCAGTGCCGCCGCCGGACCACCATGCCGAGCGGAGGGCCGCCTCCGGCTCCACAGTGCCGGCCGCAGCGCGGCAGGCGCCGGTCGTGCGACCAGGGCGGCAGAGACGCGGCAAGCGGTCGGCGTCGGCGGACAGCGACAGCGACGCCAGCCCACCGCGGCGGCCGGCTTCTGCACCGCAGCCCAGTACCCCGTCAGATGCCAATGGCGACATTACAGCCGCAGCTGCGGATGCGGTCCCGCCCGCCGGCGCGCAGGCGTCCATGTTCTCACCAGTGTTCAGCCTGTCGGGCGGCAAGAGCGCCGCGGAGCTGCCGGGCGGCGGCGGCGATTCGGCACCCTCCGGCAGCTCCACCCCGGAGCGGTCTGGGCGGCAGACGCGTTCGCACGCTGGCGACCGGCCCGCAGTGTGCAGCCCGGCGAAGGCCGGGCCCCGCAGCAAGCTGGACCCGCCGCAGCCGCAGGCGGTTGCGCAGCAGCAGCCGCAGCAGCAGCCGACGTCTGACGATGAGAACGCGAACAGCGAGCATGACACGCAGATCCGGCTGTCGTCCGGCCCCGGCGCCCAGGTCGACCCGCTGGTGAGCGGCATTGCAGCTCTTCTGACCAGCTGGTCGGGTTGGCTGCTCACCTGGCAATCTGTTGACGAAGGGTAGGGAAGAATGGCTGATCACACATGTCATCAACTGAACTTCTGCCCTGTGAGCTGTGCATTGCAGGCGTCAGCCAGCGATGCCGACAGCAGCCAGGCGCGGGCGACGCCCGACACACTGGCGCTCATGTGTGCTGGCGAGGCAATGTCCCCGGAGTCTTCAGACGATGAGGACGGCGCGCGGGCGGCGGCTGAGGCCGCGCAGCAGCCCTGCAGCACCGGCGGACCACTGCAGCCGCTGCCAGGCGCGACTCTGGCGACTGTACCGGCCACAGGTACTGCCTGCTGCCCACCTTTGAAGATCGTACCGCCGCTGCATGTCGATGGGTGCAGGTCGTGGTTCTTCAGCCGTAGGAACGTGATCGCAGTGGCGTCAGTGGTTCGATGATGCAGCTGGTGTACAAGCCATTGGATTTCGGCAAGCTGTGCCTGGGGGGAAAGTGCGTGCGTTTGCGTATTGCCGAAACTTAGTTGGTCAGAGACGCCCAAGTTGCAGGCAGCAGTGGGGTGGAGAAACAGATAGAAGTTGCCCCACACCTGTCCATCTGGAGGCGGGCATCGAAAGTGCGGATGGTGACGAATGTTGTGTTGTCTGGAATCTGCAGGGGAGGAGGAACCTGACTACGACGAGGATGAGTACATGGACTTTGACCCGTACCTGTTCATCCGCAAGCTGCCGCCGCTGGCCAGCGTCGTCACGCCCGTCCGCGAAGTGCTGCTGCCACGGCAGGTGCACTTTTTGAGGAAGACCCCATGAGAGGCCTGGCTGAGTTGCACCATTTTGGGTTTGCAAGCTGGCTCGCACCATCATGCCCAACACGGCAAGTGCTGTTGCCACAATACAGCCATATACTTGATTAACCAGTGTGTTCTTAGACCAAGGAAGCGTATCAGTTTGCACATTGACCACTGATCGTTGGGGTCGTGAACCTGTCCACAACTGCTGCTGCTCGTTGCTTAGCGATATTGCTGCAGCCGTGGTCTGGGTGCTTGCTGCAGACAGCTCCCTATTAGATGGCACACAGCAAGCCATATTTATGTGTTCATGCCGCCATGAGGTCATGGTGGAAGCCCTGCACCAGGCGATGCGCGACTGCGTGCAAGGTTGCTGGAAGGCAGCGGGAATGTGCTGAGAATGTGCTTGTGCAGGTGCCTGCAGCTGCTGGGCGGGAGACACTGGAGCTTGTTCTGGAACAAACACCGGTGCACAAATGTTTGACGCAGCTGACGCAGTCTGCACATTTGCAATACCTGCAGACGCGCGCCAGCAAGCGGAAGACGCTGGTGCTGGACCTAGATGAGACGCTGGTGCACAGCTCCCTGGACGTCGCCATCGACCCGCACTTCACCTTCCCAGTCGTCTTCGGCGGTCGCGAGCATCATGTGTCTGTCCGCCGACGCCCGCACCTGGCACCCTTCCTAGAGCGTGTGGCGGAGCTCTTCGAGGTCGTGGTGTTCACCGCCTCACAGAAGGTGGGCTCAGAAGGGATCAGAAGTGCTGTTGGTCTCCTACTGTTAGCCCTGGAAAGTCTGTATGGAACACCTGCACCCGGCGCCCTTCCTGGAGCGCGTGGCGGAGCTCTCCAAGGTTGCCGCCTCCCAGAAGGTGGGCTCACGAATTCCCACACCCACTTCTGGGAACCTCTGGAGGTTGTCAGATGGCAACTTCACCCGGCACCCTTCCTGGAGTGCATGGCAGAGCTCTTCGAGGTCGTGTTGTTCACCGCCCACCAGAATGTGGGGTCAGAAGGGACCAGAACTGCTGTTGTCTCCTACTGGTGCGTGCCCTGGAATGTGTGTGCTGGAACACCTGCACCTGGCCAGCTTCCTGTGGGGTCACACACCACCAGATCCAAATCTTGGAAAGTTGTTTGACAGCGTCCCCATCTGGCCACCTTGCTGGAGTGCGTGGCGGACCTGTTCGAGGTCGCGGTGTTCACCGCCCTCCAAACGAGGGGGTCGAATGTCATCCGTCATTCATCGTATCGGAAGGGTTTGTGTGCAACAGCTGCATCTGGGCCCCCGTGTGGTCCGATGCAACTCTGCACGCTGACGTGGAATGGCGTCAGCACACATGGGACCGTGTCGCAGCTGTCTGCCCACTTGTGGACCCAGAACAGCTCCTGCTCCGCAATTTCAATCGGCTTCATGTGCAGTTGCCTGCTGCAGACATCAGGGTGGTGGTGCCACCTGTGCTGTCACACAGGTGTGGCAAAGCAGCGACGGAGTGTGGTGGACCCAGAGGGGCGGCAAACTTCCCACTGCACTGCTTATGTGAGAAGAAGTGCGAATCTGACCCAATCTGGTTGTTTCTCTTCAGAGTCATGCGGAGCAGCTGGTGAACATGCTGGACGACCCAGAGCAGCGCCTGATCCGGCAGTGGTCTTCACTCTGCGATGCCAATCACATAACAGCAACCTCGGATCTGACACCGTCCAATGCGCTTCTGTGCAGATCTACGCGGAGCAGCTGCTGAACATGTTGGACCCGGAGCGGCGCCTGATCCGGCACCGCATCTTCCGCGACTCCTGCGTGTATGTGGAGGGCAACTACCTGAAGGACCTGTCCGTGCTGGGCCGCGACCTCAGCCACACCATCATCATCGACAACTCGCCGCAGGTGACGCGCTGACGCGCCTGCTTCGTCGCCCTATTGAGCCTTCTGCATGTCGATTGGGACCCTCTCTCCTGGGCCGCAACCTGTTCCATGCCATCATGACTGGCAATGCTTGTGCATGGCGTCTTGTGGTTGCCTGCCCAAGACGACTTGGTCACAGCACCGCCCTTCTGGGATCAGCACAGCCTCGCACCCTTCAGCCACAGCCTCATCAGTGGCCCTGTTTAACTGTGTCCAAGGAAGACCTTAGTTTTTGACATGGCTGCTGTCTGCTGACATTTGTCTGCCAGGTGCACAAACACCTCCTATTTAGACGTACAATCTCTCTGGTTCTCCCGCCTGTCCACCCATCTTATCACTTTGCGCAGGCCTTCGGCTACCAGCTGGCAAATGGCATCCCCATCGAGTCGTGGTACGACGACGAGGAGGACGACGAGCTGCTGGCGGTGCTGCCCTTCCTGGAGTCCCTCGTGGATGTGCCGGACGTGCGGCCACTGATCGCCGACGCGTTCAAGCTGCGCGAGCGCGTGGCGCGGGCGCCGTCGCCGGAGCACGCCCGTGCCGGCATGGTCGGCTACTTCTGACATCAGGAAAGTCACAGGCTGCCGGAATGGGTAGTCGGCATCAGCCTGCAGCGGGCGGCTGACGCTGCAGCTTTGGCGGCGGCAGCGTCGGCAGCAGCGGCAGCAGCTGTGGGTGCTATTGCGAGATCCCAGGCACGCCAGCGCGGCCGGCTGCTGCTGAACATGGGGCGGGCGGCAGCTGGAAACATCAAAGTGTGCCAGCACCTGGCGAAGGCGCCATCATTGGCGCTCAGCGGCGCCGGCAGCCTGAAGCTGGGACAGCTTTTGCACTTGGCTGCGGCCTGACTGGCAGTGCGCAGCAAGCTGCACGATTGCGCGGCGCACGTGCGCCATTGGGCTCACGAATCGCAGTGCTGTGTGCAGCTGCAGCTCGGCGACCACTGTGGGTGCGGAGGATATCAGCGCTGCCCAGAAAGATTTGCATGGAGGTGCATCACCAGCGGGCAGCGCTCCGATGGAAGTGCGGCAATGCTTCACATCGGCGCTGAACACGGCTGGAACACTGCTGCCGGCGCAGTGCTGTCGATGCCGACACTGGTTGCAGGTCGGGGCAGCATCGCACTGTGGGTGCTGTGCATGCCCCGCCTAATGGGATGCCAGCACTACAATGACGCTCAGCCCCAAGCTGTGTACCAAATGGTATGTTTGCCAGCTCAACGACAATGTCTCTCCTCAGATTCAGCTGTACGTGCTCAATATTGACGAGGGTTCAACCGATGGTGACTGACGACTTCTTGTTTCAGAACAAAACCGCTTGGCCCATGAGGTGTTGATGCCCTGTTGTCATGGTGTCCTTCCAGATTTCAAGTTTCGCCTTGACTTTGGGATGCGCTGCAGAGGACTGGCAGCACCATTCCAACATTTTATGATAACAGGGACTTCTCAAATGTTGTACCTACACACGCATCCCATACAACACACAACGCTATCTTGCTACTAGTTTGGCACCATTACATCATGGAACGGACGCTTTCGTGTGTGGCCGAGGAGTTGAAGATCAACATCGATTGTGCTGCAAACATCTCTGACGATGCCGGTCTGTTCGGCAGCAAACAGCACAGTGTGTGCTGCATGACAAGCTCGACCTGCAGACGAAGCAGGGATGCATGAGACACATCATCCTGCTCCACTAAAAAAACGTACGTGTTGGGTCAACCAAAACGTACGTGTTGGATCACCTGTTGTACCTAGTGTGCTAGAAGAGAGCTCATGCATGAATGTGCCATGGTAGGAAGTTTCGTGTTGTATGATTATTCAGTACGGTATGCGGGACTCAGCGGCAGCGTGTTCCCGGTTGGCTGCACCCTGATTACACCTCAGCGTCCTCTAAACCCCGCCCAGTGCTCATCTTCTCAGCAACCGGAGCTGCGAAGCTGGCCTGCGTTGTGAGAACATGCCACATACAAACGAAGCTGGACGGAGCACCAGGCTTTTATGGGATGTTGTTGAAATTTTACAATGCATGACCGGGCGCCGCGGCATGGCAGCACCTGGCAAGTCTGAAACAGCTGAACGGCTTCAGGGGCAACGTGTCGCAGCTGGCTGTTGTGGGGCAGGATGCGGCTTTATGCAGCAGCTAGCTGGCGCGGGACTGCCTCCATCGTGCCTCCGTCATGCTCAGTGACATGCGGCAGTTGACCATGCTGACCAGTCTCCGTCACCTGCACGGCTGTCACTGAAAATGTTTCCTGCATGCATTACCGCGGCACACATCGTCAATGCACCTTGGTATGCTTTGAGGAGGCAGGTGACGCCGCATTGCATCTGGCCTGACACCAAGAAGAAGTCAAACCATCGCATGAAGTGGGTTGCTTTCAAACTGTATGGCACAAACAAGTCATGAAAGGCAAAGGCTTCACAACGTGTGTACCGCTCAAAACTGGTCTCCAGCTTAACATGCATACATATCGCCTTCACACCTATCAACACCTGGGTCAACACAGCAGGCTGAAGACCGACTGTGTTGTCAGAAGCTGCGACTTCCCCCGTCCTTGAAGATCAAGCACACACGAGAAGGCGGCGGGAGTGCATGGACACCCAAACACATGTTCCCACACTGCGAGCCACCACCAGAAACTTTGATCAACGCTGATGTCAACATAATGATGTGATGCTGCAGCAGCACGAAAACAATGCCCTACTGGGCTGCGGCTGGCTTCTTGAACCTGCGGCGCCCCGGCTCTACATTGAGGGGGGCTCTGGGTTTCGGTACCGGCGGCCGGCGCCAGGGGATTGGGGACCTTTTTAGCCACCTAACGGGAGCAACGGCCAGGCAAAGGCAGGTCCCCTTCACCCAATGGCGCCGCCGCCGCCGCCGCCGCCGCCGCCGCCGCGCAGGCGATGATCGTCATGGTTCCCCACCGCAACGGTAAGCGCACTCGATGAGGGTCGCACCGCGTGCGGAGCTCCCTCCCCCAGAGCGTGTGCCAGGGGGCGAAAGTAGCGCGGGGCAGGGCAAACCATGACGAACATCACCACACACCCTCGTGGAGCAGCCATCTACCGGGGGGAGTGTTGGCCGTGTCAGCGTTTCATTGATCGCTGAGCGCCGTCTAGTCTGCCCCAGCCCTGAAGTGTGTAGTCCATCCCAAGTGCCTCAGTCTTGTCCGGCGGATCTTGTTCGCCGGGATATCGGGACACATGATTCTTGATTGCCGAAGGCATGTGTCTCGAGTCGCCGGCAACAGCGGCCGTGACGGCGGCCGCTGTTGCGGTGGGCGGCGGCGGCTCACTGCTGCAACCACCCCTTGCAGCAAGCCGCCAATCTTGCTTCAGTTGCCGCCGCTGCCTTGCTGTGCGTTGCCAGCGGCCGCCATCGCCGCCGCCGCCATGCGCCGAACACAGCGTCTTGGCAGGTGAGATGGCGCGCGGCTCCGACGACAGCTGTAGGGTTCACTGTCGCACCGCTGCCTCGGGTGCCGCCGCCGCCGCCGGCCTCAGCTGGAGGGATCCCGCGGGCCACCCCGCAACAGAGCGAGTGCTGCGGAAGGCGCCGGGCCGCCCGGCAGCAGCGGACGGCGGGGCTGGCGCCCGCTGCTCCAGGGCTGCCGCCGGGCGGCGGAGGCCCTGGAGCGCCGCCGCCGCCGCCGCCGCCGCCGCCTCAGGCGGAGGTGGCCGACGCCAGGGCGCCGATCAGTGGGCCGCGCGTCTCGTACTCCTCCCGCTCGCTGGCGTGAGCCCGCTCGCACAGCGCCTGCACATGTGCAAAAAATTTCCATCAGAGCAGATGCGTGACAGTTGTAAGTCCGCCGGTGGAGATCTGCTTGAGTTACGACTTTTCAGGGTATTGTTGGCAAAGTGAATTGCTCAAATGCTCAAGCCGCCCAGCGGCGGGGAGCGAGACCTGCTGCTTCTGGCGGCTCCACGGCGTCCGCCCGCTTGCAGAGGCTGCAAATGTGTGTCGAGCCTCTCGTGCAATCGCCGACAAACGAGACACACTAGTGGGTACTCCCCATACACACTGTCATGCAGTCAGGGTGCACAGCGCATGCGGTTCTAAAGCCAGGAGACGGTTTCTGTTTTGACAGGATTGTGATGGCATTCCTCACCTGCTGCACGACCTGCCATTTTGAAAAGCAGCAGCCCTTGGACCGTGCTCAGCCCACCAGGCTCAGGACTCTGCTGTCAGATGTCATCAAGTGCAGAATGATGGCGGTGTGATGGCAGACCGGACAATTACTGATCATCCCGCGCAGAGTGCCCACCGAGTCGGAGGGCGGGTTGTGGCGCGTGGGCTTGAGCGGCAGGCCGATGGAGGACAGGCACGAAACATCGGCCGATGACCACAGCCAGGACAGGTAGTCGCTGTGGCGCTCGCACATGTGGCCCTCGTACCGCCCATACCGCTTGAACTGCCTGCAAGCTCCACAACAATGTCGGTGTTCCGCCTTCGTGGTGTGTGGGCAACAGCACAGATGCTGGATTGTGGACTTCCGTGCTCACTCATATCGCTTGAACTGCCTGTGAGGGGCTCAGCACAAGGCTCAGCATGTGAATGAAGCAACATGGACAGCAACTGAGGTGCTCAAACACTGGCCCTCCTGCGCAAACTGCTGGGCGCGCACTCCAAGAGTGCATGTTCAGTCTGATGTGAGCTCAGTCTCATATAATCAACAAAGTGAGTGTGTATGGTGTACAGGTTGCACAGTACACCAAGGTGATATGGCAACCGTGGCAGGGTGATGTGTCAGAGCAACCTGGAATCACCGGAACGGGCTCAGCCAGTGAATAACTTAAGCAATTGGGGTGCCACGCAATGGTGGCGGCAATGCACGCCGTGCGCATTCACCAGAGCTTGCCCCACAGATAATATCAGCCAAAACGTACCTGAACAACCCCAACCAGGTGGAGTCGTAGTGGTGGCGCACGACTGCGTCAGCATCGTACGTCACTGGGATGCCGGCCTTGCGCGCGCGCACGCAAAACTCCACGTCCTCAAATGCTGCCTGTGAGCACGGCAAACGTTCAAACGTCCGAGGCTTGCAGATGCGACCATACAGCTCAGTGACGAGGCGTTCCTGCACAACCTCCCGGAGAAGCTTGCCGAAGAGGACAGCCAAAACTCACTCACCATTGCAGCTGCACGATCGACTGAGTTTTTGCTGCTCGGCCTACCTCGATAAAGCATGCGTCTGAGGTTCATGCCGAGATTGCAGGTGCAGCCCTATAACTTGTTGCAGCGGCCTGCCAGACAGGCTGATCAGAGTTGTTTGCACATGCCGGAGGTCCAGGCTGAGGTTGCAGGTGCAGCCGTACAGCATATCGAGAAGGCTTCAAAGCATTCCCTTTCGGAGAGGCTTGCCAGAAAGGCGTTCGAAATGTTTCCTTTGCTGCAGAGCCCCACCTCGACGAAGGACATGTCGAAGTCCTGCTGCACGCGGCTGAGGTCCAGGCTGAGGTTGCAGGTGCAGCCGTACAGCATGGTGCCGTCCGCCAGGCGGCGACCGTTGAGCGTGCCGCACACGTTGTGGTACAGCCCCACGGGGGTGCCAGGCTCGCTGGACATGGTGCGGCCCGCGACGATGCCGGGGCTGCGCCGCTGCGCGCGCTCCATCACCCCCAGCCAGTTGGCCTGCTGGTCAGCAAGCTGAAAATGCTCACTGCGCTGTGCGAAGTGAGCTGATTTGGCAGGGCCAGGTGATGCGACCCACAACGATGCCTGGGTTGCACTGCAGCGCGACCTCCGTGGCCCCCAGCCAGTTGGCCTGCACACGCGGGGAGATGTTGAGAATCTGTTGGAAAGTGGACAAGAAGCCCGCATAATGGCCATGACGCCATCCCTCAAAGGCGCCGCTATGTGCGCCTTGTATTTCCCAGCCAGTCCGGTTGCAGACACAAAACAGTGGTGTGCAATAACTCGTTGAGTGACACTGAGCCTGTGTAGTTGCCACCATTTGACGTGTCATCATGAACTTGCGAGACCCATCGCAAGTCTCAGGTTCTACAGGGCTGATGGTAGAGCCCGTGAGGATGCCAAGGTTGCATCTACTGCATGCATACCAGCATGCATAGTTATTCGGCCTGTGTGATCCAAAGACTGCAGAGGAGCGTGATTCACTGTCCCCAATATATTGCGGGGCCAATAGGTGCAAACTGCCGAGATGCAGGGCGATGCGCATGCTCCGTCATTTCCAGTCACTTGAGGCCCGACACAAAGAAGCAGATGCCGTATCAGGAGCTGCATCTGCGTGTTGGCAGCTCCCACAGCTACACGGCAAGTGAGTGAATCCAGTGTTAGCGCGATGGTCCACCCCCAGAAATGGGTCAAAAACACAGCAGCAGCTGACGCGCAGCTGGGATGTACAGTCAACATCGATGCAACAGGCCAGCTGCGCTAGCAGAAAAAACTTCATGTGCACCTCCGGCGTGCAGTCGGCATCGATGAAGCAGGCCAGCTGGGCTCCGAGACGGCGCGCAGCCCACAGCCCTGCGTTGCGCGCCGCTGCAGGGCCCACATTGTGATCCAGCCGCAGCACCAGCACCCGCAGCCCGCTGCGCATGCAAAACAAGCATTCACTGGAGTCTCCTGATATACCGGCTAGATCGTCTGCTCGACCCAGACCCAAGCTGCAGGGCCCACATTGTGCTCCAGCCGCAGCACCAGCACCCGCAGCCCGCTGCACACGCAAAATAAGCATTCACTGGAGTCTGCTGAACGACCGGCTGGATCGTCTGTTCGACCCAAGGTAACTGTCGCAGGGCTTACAATGCTCTCCAGCCGCAGCACAGCACCAGCACCCGCGGCCCGCTGCACATGCAAAGTAAGCATTCTATGGAGCACACTGACTGCATCGTCAGCTCGACCCAAGGTACCCGCCGCAGGGCCCACGTTGCTCTCCGGCTGCAGCAGCAGCGCCCGTAGCCCGCTGCACGAACAGCACCATGTCAAAGGACAGAGCAGCAGTCATCTCAGCTGCACACTGCACGCCGCTGCTGGGCCCACGCTGCTCTTCAGCCACGACATTTGGCTCCGGGGCCCGCTGCAAAAGCAATGCCGGTAGTGAGTGGAACTTGCCAACACACCGCATGACCTGCTCGATCAATATAGTTGTTGCAGAGCCCATGCTCTCCAGCCGCAACACCGACCGCAGCCCACCGCATGCTCTGCACAACATCACGCCACGTTGTGTCTGTAGACAATGGAGAGCTGTGCTGAGCTGCACAATGCGCATTGGTCCCGGCACAGAGCTTGCATCGCTGTCCAGCCGTAGCACCCACACCTGCAGCCCGCTGCACATGCACAACTGGACCTCAGAGATGTGGGTGCCATGCTTCGCTATCTGCTGAGGCTAGTGTGGTCACCTCAATATTGCACTGTTGTCCAGCTGCAGCACCAGTCCGCACCCCGCGACACAGGTACAACCATGCCCCTGCCAATCAGCATGGCACATCTGCCTCCTTGCCAGTCCGATGTGGCGCCTCAGCAGCGCGGAGCGGGTGCAGCGCATGATAACCAAGCAGCTGCTCGGTGGGCCACCTGATGATGGAGGGGATGGGCAGCGGGGAGCCGTCGTCAACCAGCACGAGGTAGTCCGGCTGCCGCGCCTGGTGGCTCAGGCCGTCCAGGGCCTGCGACAACGCACACTCCTCATGCTGTAAAATCCTCTGCCCACACCCTGCGTTGCTGATCATGTGTGCCTAGGGTCGCATGGCACTGTGCAACACGCAACCTGCAGGGCGCAGTGAACACTGTGCAGCTGCAGTCGGCCATTGCAGGGGTCTGTTCGCTTGACAATGGTCCCTCGACCTTACCTGCAGCAGACACACGAGGTGGCCGTCTGTGGGCGCATACACCGGCATGATGACCGCCAGGATGGGGCGGCCGTTGAGCGTTAGCGGCACCTTGTGCTGCTGGTCTCGCTGCTTGAACACTGCCGTGGCGCTGCACATGAAACATGTTCATATTTGGCAGAGTGCGGGAGTTGTATGCATTGCCGGCTCAGCGTGTGAGCTGCGCATTGTGCTGTTCACGCAATTTTGCATGTAAGAACACTCACGGTCGGTCAACACGGTGAAACTGCTTGCACTGCCGGCTCAGCATCAGTGGCGCCAACGCCGCCGGTCCCGCTGTCTGATGTAGCAGCAACACTCCACGTTGCAGTGCACCCACACTTTGACTCGCAGGTTCCGCCTTATCCGGCAGGTGCTAGCGGACACACATATCACATGCAGCATGCCAACAACAGGTGCGCACGATGCCACCTCTGCAGATAGGCTTCAGATTTTGAGAAGAAGAACAGAACGCGCAAAGGCGCAGACTGCAATTGTCGACACGCAGCTGGGATTAGAAGCTCCGCGAGCGTGTCGCACGACTGCAAAGGGCCCCCTTCACCCGCTGGACAAACTCTTGATGCACTCAGGTGCATCAAGCCTCAGGTGCTCGCGCCAGGCTCGGCTGACCACAGCAGCATCGACCAGCAGAGCAGAACACACCCGTCCATTGCCACCGCAGCTGCCTGCTTCTGGTTGCGCTGGCCGGCGCCATTGTTGGCCGACGAAGCGACTGTCAGCGCAGCGGCGGACCACTTGCCGTAATGGTACCCGATGATCGCCACGATCTTGAGGCAGGCCACGAGAAAGCGCTGGAGCACTGTGAGGCTCTTCAGCCTCCAAACATGGCGTATGCCCGACCGCACAGCGGCTATAGCCTCGCCAACGACGCTGCCCTTCCGCTGCCCGGCGGGCTTGCGGCGCCACAGACCCGAAGTCGTCATGTTGTCATGTTGCTTTCAAGGACAGCCGGCCGACCGCCGTGTCGCGACCTTTTTGAGGACTTTTTTGACCTTTTCTCGGCTGACTGCTGATGACGACATTTCTCGTATATGTGCTTCCTCTGCTCTCTCTGCTTCCCCAACCGGTTTAAACCCTCGTCGCAGCCAACCTACTAAAATACCAGGACAGTTAAATAAATGTCCCCGTCGCAGTTATGGTAGCTGCCCAGTACACAGTTGGGGGTACCGGAAAAGTCCCCACTATTCAAGGCAAAATCTCCGAAAGTCCCACTGCAGCTCCGTGAAAGTCCCGACCACCAAACGGCCAAGTGCGCCACACACCAGGCGCCGCATCATGCGCTGCCACTGTGCACTTGCTCCTTAGAGCCTGCTCGAGCACTTCAGAGACGTCCCGCCCGTGCCATCGCTGTGTTGCGGCGCACACCCGTGTGCGAGAGCGAGCTGTCGGACGCGGCATTCCAGCGTGTACAGGGCACGCAGACCTGCAGCGCGCGCGTGGAGGCTGCTTCACGATGTCAATTGCCTAGAGCGCTACTGGGATGGTACGCCACCCGCCGTCTCGCGCTGTACATGCACCTGACGCGGGATAACATCTGGCACTGCCAAGCATGCTCTGCACAGCCTTGCCAACGAATATCGCCACAGCTTGTGTGTTGGCGTCTTACATTGTCAGTTTCACGCTCCTGCAGTCGAAGAGACGTCGAGGCGGAGCTCACGAGCTGAGTGCCCTCGCCGACCATCAGACGCTAGACGCTGCCACAGGCGAGTGGGAGGCCTTCGACGCACGCGAGCTACCCAGCACTGCTCATGCCCGCCACGCAGAGTCAGAGTCAGTGGCGGCGGCCCGTTCACACGAGCAGGAAGCAGGGCAGCGGCAGGCGCCACAACCTGACGCCGGCGACAGCGACGGCTGCAGCACTTGCAGTGACGACAGCAGTGACAGCAGCGACGATGACAGCTGGTATCCCAGCCGTCAGTCAGCCCAGTCATGCATGGGCAACATCAGCGATCAGCAGCTGCTGGCGGCGTCCGCAGATCAGCGGCAAGGCGTCTGGATCGTCCGCTACCGCTTGCAAGGGCAGCGGAAATGGCGCATCGCCTTCCTGGGGCTGCGTTATGTCCAGTTTAGTGACGGCATGCAGCTCGTCGGCTTCAGCAAAGGGTGCCCCTGCCCCGACAGCGATGCCAGCGCCACGCTAGCCCAGCTGGACAGGCAAGACCGCCCTGGCCATGCGCGCGGATGGCCGCCGGAGCCTGCCATGTGCAGCTGCTGCTGTCAGCTTCTGGACAGCCTGGGCGGCGAGGTCGAGATGCAGCGGCTGCTTCGCATGGCGGATGCGGACAGCGGCAGCGACATCATGCAGCAGGTCGCCCTGGGCGGTGTGCAATACACCGCCGTGCGGCGCGGCGACAGCTTCTCGCAGTGGGGCGCAGTGGACAAGCACGGCCGCTGCTGCACCTGCACATCGCGGCATTGGATCTGCGAGCATGCCCAGCAGCTGCCGGCACAGGAGCGATCGCCCACGATGAATCCAGCCGATTTTGAGCGGAAGCTGCACGCCCAGTCCGATGTGGAATCAGGCCGACGTCGCAGCAAGTTCATCACCAGCCAGCCGCTGCCAGTGCGGCTGAGTGACGATGCAGAGCTGTGCCAGTGCATCACAGGTGGCGTTGCTGCATCATCAGAGCCTTTTGTTATGACTGCAAAACATGCTTCACTTGCATCATCGTTCGATCTGTTTGCTTTGACCTGTGCTTGTTGACTTTCATTGCTGCGGCCAGCTGACATAGGTGTCTGTCGGTATGTTGCAGAGCGCCGAGCGGGCCATCGGCCACTGCCGGCCACGATCGAGCCACCAGCGGCAGCTGTGCAGCACCAGCGGTGTGATTGCTGCCAGCAGATCAACTGGCGCACAGATGCAGCGGGCCGTCTACACCACTCCAGTGTGGTCTTCCTGCAAGCTGCCGTCATGAACGTAGTCTTCATCGCCCTCATGTGCGGCACGCCCAATTGCAAGGGCATCCTGCAGGTGCCGCCCTTCACACCAAATGCCGACATGTTTGCTTCCTCGCTTCTCCACACCTTGCATCACACACTGCTTGCCTGTGATCTTGCTCTTTACTGATGTGTGTTGACGCAGGTGGATGGCAAGGAACATGGGCTGCTGCGCAAGACCAAACACCTCGCCTTTGGCCTGTGCCTGCTGTACAGCTGGCTCAAACTGATGGCCGCTGGCGGCGTGAAGTGGTGGACATTCTGGCGCAACACGCTGTTCTCCTATGAGGATAGGTAGGCCTGCTGACGCAGTTGACGCTCAAGATGGCAGCATTGTCTCAACCACTTGCAATATTGCTGAGGGTTGCTCTGTATCAGTGTTGTGATGCAGCTCATTCTATGTGTGGCCCTCATGTCTCTGCAGCACTCCGGTGGATGTGCTTCGGCGGTGGATGCGCAGCTGTCGCCGCCCTTTCCAGGCAGCCATGCTGGATTTCGTGGACCTCATGGGCATTGACTGGCGAGCGGCGTTCACATGCTGCAATGGCGCGCCAGAGGCAACGGCGGACGGCATCCAGATTGGCCATAAACTCGGCCAGAGCTGCATCCAGCGCCCCTACGAGGCACCCGCAGACGCTCCGCTGACAGCAGGCGTGCAGCTTCACAATCGCGTGCTCGTGCAGGAAGTAGACATGCGGCGCGGCTTGCGGCAGCTCACAGACAGCAAGGCGGGTGGCATTCCAATGGCAAGTTTTGCGCAGCTGCGGCAACAGGTTGCAGATCTGGCGGCAGATCAGCCCGAGGCGAGCCTGCTGCCATTCCTAAGCGAAACGGTGGCTGGCGCTGACGAGGAACATGTGCTGGCAGCCCCTCAGTACAGGCCGCTGCTGCGCTCGCTCAGCACCACTGCGCCTGCTCTGCAGCTGCTGCCGCTGGCGCTGTGGGGCGCTGCACGTCAGCTGCTGGCTACCCGAAGGCTGTCCTTCGAGGCGGAGAGCAGCATCCGGCGCTACAGCCCACTGCTGCACGACTTCCTGCGCCCCCACCTCAAGGCGCCCGAGTGCGACAACAGCGTCATCACCTTCGTGCGCCGCCTGCTGCAGGTACCTTCTCAGGGTCTGCCTAATGTCACCAGCGATCATGCATGTTACATTGATTTCGATTGACGTTGAAGATGTGTTACATCCTGAGCATCTGAGGCTACACTGCCTTTGAGACACGCCTCGGTTCACTTGCTGTTGACATGATATATGTGATGCAGGTGGCGAGGTCGTGCACACGCCCCGATACCCTCGTTGACTGCCGCTCGACAGGCAGACGGCGTGGCGGCGACCAGCCCCGGCCGCAGCCACAGCATGCAGCTCTGGCAGCAACGGCGCGGGCGCCTACCAGCTGGACGGAGGAAGAGAGCTTCAGGCGCACCGGCGTGTGGTGCGGCATGCCAGCGGGCACCACATGGCAGCCTTCACAGCTGGGCGGCAGCCATGTCCACCGGCAGCTGCGTGCATATGCGGCCGACGCCTACAAGATGGCCAAGGACGGCAGCACGTCTACGTGCAACAAGTATCAGGTCTCTGCGCTCAAGCTCATCGCAGGGTACATGATCTTCTGGTGCACCTGCTGCCGCAAATGCATACTCTTCAGCATCATGAGCGACGCGGAGTCACCGCGCACCCCCTTCGACCTGCTCTACACCCACATGGAGCGGCCGCCGCAGCAGTTCCAGCTGGATAATGGCTGCAACTTGCACAACTTTGCCCTGGCGCGCGAGCCGCAGTACTTTGCCGGCATGCGTGTGCTGGTGGACGAGCCGCACTACCGGGGCCACACCAACTGCTCCACCAATTACAACACAGGCAAGTCTGGCTCTGTCAACCTGACCAATCATTTTCATTGCAGCTTGTCAAATTGGCAGAGATCACAACGCACGTCTGATGTCATGCCGCACCTCCTTGCGCATCACTGGACTGATACCATGCCATGCAGGCTTGTACCCCATGGTGTCAAACTCGCCGCTGGCGGAGCAGAAGAACTCGGTGCTGCGGCAGCTGGAGGGCCAGCTGGCCTACATGGATCAGTTGACCAGCCTGCAGTACATGCGCATCGTGTTGTTTCTCATGAACATGGAACAGGAGAAGCGCCTGGCAGGAGAGTGCTTCTATGATTGATATCATGTCGTAATCGTGCCTTAGATGGCCATACTTTTCTGTGTTCATCCGTACTTCGTTCCCACCTTCCACACTTTGCTCCGCTGCCCATGTTTGTCATCTCTGGCACCCAGTAGTGCAAGCTGAAAAGTAGCTACCACTACACTGCCCGCTATCATCGACCTGCTGCACATGCATTCCTCCTCTACCCGCTTTCGTGTCGTCAGTGATGTTCTCAGCTGCACTCGGTCAGGATGCAGTATGTCCTACGGGTGTAGCTGCCGAAGTGTTGGCTCGGGATCGAATAATCGGCGGCCAGTTCTGTCAGCTTGCATTACAGCATCCGGCGAACCCTCAGCAGCGCTACAGGGACAGCCAGCCCCACTATGCTGTGCAGCTGTCTGCGATCGTAACATCATGGTGACCTGCAGCATTTGGCGTAGTCTTCGGATGCATCATGTCACTGTGCGGCAAGCGCACATGTCAGGTTTGCATGCTTGCATGGTGATTTTGCTGGGGCATCATTGTGTATGATCACTGATCTAGGATGTTATGCCATTCAACGTTGCTGCAAACTTCAGTGCACGCACATGTCAAGTACTGCTATCTGTACACTGCAATCTCAATCCGCAGGTGCTTCCATGATCACAACACCAGATGCTAGCAATCAGCGCCACACCACGTAATTGTCAACGTTGCGCTGCTGTGGTGTTGTCAATGATTTCTTGCAGTAACATCATGTCACCACACATCCACCACACACTGCCAGCATCGCCATGCAAGTGAACCACCGCACGTCCAAGAACTGCAACCTGTATTTGGATGTGCAGAAGTCTCTTTGATGTCTCTCAATGGAGATATCTCAGCAAGATACTGATTGATGCTCAGCTTTTTGCAGGACACGTTGATGCCTTATACGGCGCTGCGCTGGATATAGCAACGAGCTTGCAGCTGCTGACACAGCACTGCCATCCAGCCACACGACTGCGGTTGGTATATTGGTGTGGTGTCTATGTGGAGGAAAACTTCGGCGTTGCGGAAGGGCTAGTGCATCTTGACGTCGGTCTGCCTCAACCTCTACCGCTTCACTCTCTACCATACTGTCTACCATAATGCAGCGCAGGATGGCACAGCTCTCAAGTGAAGACAGGTTGCTGAATACACGAAAGGTGGCCATTGCCTGCGAAAGCGGCAGCACCCATATAATGATCCGAAGGTGGGATTTGATGACGTCTCCACTGCTGCACCAGGTTGCAACAAGATTTGGTCATGTATCATCAGCGTGCAGATCTTTGATGAGTATGGATGGGTGTGTGGTCTTAGTCTCTATCGTATGATGCAGCCAACCGATTTTGCCATTTTCCAGTCGTGTCATCTAAATATGCGTCCGGTGCCGAGCCCTACATTTCTGCTGCTGCCGAGAGGTTTGGCGGGGAGGGTCTGCCAGTATCATGATGTGCATGCTCCAGAGTGTCCATGACCTGTGGCCTGTGCCGAGATGCCTGCTGAAATGTGCGTGCTGTCGGCATGGCGAACATCTATCAGGTGATTGATTGCTGCGTTTTGGTGTGCGCAGACCGTCACAGCATCTGTCGCAGCATTGCTGCTGAATGCCAAGATCTGCCGGTCATGCACAATTCGCCGCCAGAGGTTGGTGGTGGTCGCACAGTGCCTCCCGACAAACTGCACACTCGAAACACTACTGACACTTGAGATCATAGCACGCAGAAGTACGAAACAAAGGATGTGGGAACATGCGCTGCCACCTGTTGGTGGCATGTTTCATCTGGCTGCGGACATGCAGTGATGGGTGTGTTGCAACTGATGAGGTCTGGCAGCGGATCAATAAGTGTAGCATTGCCCAGCATCGCAGAAATGCTCATTTCTGCATTTCTGTGAGGCAGCTTCTCACAAATTGCAAAGGCTTGTAATTTTCAGGTTGAGCATGGAATGTGAAGCACGGTTTGCCCTTACCGAAAACCTGCAACTTCAGCTTTCACAAGGCAAGATTCGTTGGTCCCCAATCAAGCAAATCCACACGATCATCCACAGCCACCGTGGCAGCCGCATGAATGCATGTACAGCAGATGCGGATGTCGTCATCACTCTGCAAATCGAGACGGCCGCGGCGCTTGCCCTCGGGCAGACCTTCGAGTTGCAGTCGTATCCACCGCTGCCACTGGCCCTATCAGAGACATGACGCAATAATTCACGTCACGAAAGCAGCTTTTGAGTATCAGGTAGGCCTGTAATTTCACATGGCTTGCGGGGTGGTGTGCAATACCGCAGCACACCGCAATGCTTTGAAGGCATCACCTGCAGCAGCGTACAGCCCAGTGTTGGACACGGCGGCTGTCAATGCTGATGTAGGCCGCTGTGTAGACGGCGGCGGCAGCAGTGGCGGCATTGGGGGCACCACAGGAATCGGCTGCTGTCGCTTTGCACCGCTGTCATGGTGCGGCTCAGCACCGCCGCGCGGACGCTTGCTGCCTCGTGGTGGGACCACCCTGCGAAGTTGCTGAACTGAATGGTCTTGGCTGGCAGCATCCGCTGCCGTTGCCGCACAGCCGTCATTGCTTGCTGTGACGGGTGCTGCGTCGCCGATGCCAGCTGCTTGCAGTGCAGCGGGCGGCTGCATGCCCTGCAACATCGCCATCATCGATGGCCCACCTGTCGGTGGCAGACCAGCACCTAGTTGCCCTGTAGCATGACGAATTTGCCAAAGTGGATCACAGCCATGCGTCAAGATGTCGATGCAATCAACAATGCGTAGTTGGAACGTTAAGCAGCAGAAGGGGTGTCTGACCTTCTGTGGTCTCCACCAGGAAGCTGGCGGCAGCTGCACCGTCCCGTGGTTCGACAGGTGCACCAGCATGTGCAGCAGCTGGGTCAGCAGGTTGGCCAGCTGGTACGCCCGCATCTGCACCTGCATCTGCAGGCGATGTAGAGCTCAGCTGCATACATAGCAGCAAACGCGAGTGCGACATATGTAGTGCAACCAGCACAGTGCACCATCAGATTAGTTAGGACCTGCTTGCGGGACGTGCACGAGTAGGTCGCTCTCGGCATCCGAGTTGCCGCCATCAGCAGTAAGAATGGCAGCGACAGCTGCAATGCAAGCACAAACTACAGTAACCTTCAATAGTGGACTGTGACGGCCTGATGACACATGCAAAACATGAGACTTCACTCTCATGCTATGCGCATGCCTAAGCGCTGAGCTTCATGAAAGCCTGCACATTTCAGCTGCTCACCTTCCGCATCATCCTCCGATCCTGATGTGGATGAGCCGCTGTGGTGGGTGGTGCCGTGCCCTCGAGCTGCATCCTTGCCGTTGCCGTCAGCCTCATCGTCAGATGTCTCCGGTCGCCCCCGCTCACCTGCATGCCGACGCAACAATTGTAATCTCTTGAACAGGAGAGCCACCATATAGGTAGCAGAGCCGGGTCAGGCGACGCAGCACGAAATCGGAAATGCATGACGGCATCTGTTATATCTTGGGATGCCGCCGTCATCACCCAGATACCCTTCACTGAAGTTGAGCAGAAGCGCACTCTCGACGAAGGGCAAGATGTATTTGTTCCACGCGCGATGCAGCGCCTTCCTCCAGTCCCCCACCTTCTCCACGAAGAGGTCGTCTGCTACGCTCTGCAGCAGGGCGCGGTCCTGAGCCTTTGTCGAGTGCACCTGCACCAAAATGTGCTCTACATGTCGCAGAATGTGCTCTACATGTCGCTGAGCGCTGCTGAAAGGAGCACATGCCAGCAATCCAAACCAGCATGCACCGGCACCACGATGTGCTCTGCAGCCTTGGTGTAAATACATGAGAGCGCGTACGCGACGCTTCAATGAACATTTGTTGACTGAATGGTCAATTCACGGTCGTGCCTGTGGAAAGGTTGTGAGTCCATGCCGCTGGAAGCTGTTGTAGAGGTGAACCAGGTGGACGTCCACACCACGGACTGTGATGATGTTTCGCTCTTTGATTTTGCTGCCGAAGTCTGAGCGTTTCAATACCTCCAGCATTCCAGCATGGCTGACCGTTGGCCCCAGGTAGGTGACACCATCCACCTTGGTCAGCGAGTGCCCGCCACCTGCAAGGATGTCGAACACACATATCTTCACGTTCATAGAAACTTCGACGCATGGTGCTGCACAGGGCGGTGGATGGTGCACAAAACAACATGTGCCACTGAAAGCCTTGACTACCCGCTCGATGGGTAGCAACTCACCTGTGTCGAGGTCGATGTCGACCATGGTGCCAGCGCCCGTCGCGCCACGCTGCTCGGCCGCCTGCCTGGCTGGGCCGGCGCTGCCTCTGCAGGAGCTGCGCAGCTGCTGGAACGCCGCCTTCACCTCTGCCCGCGAGGCTGCATTGTAATTTTGCGCTGTCAGCTTTATGTTGAGCTTGCGCTGCAGCTTGTCGTACTCGATGTCGCTGTAGTGCGTGCACACCGCCTCCAGGAGCTGCAGCAGCTCTGCCTCTGTCCAATGGTCGGGGTTTCGCCAGGGGATCGCTGCTGGGAACCAGGCATACTCCGCCGCCGCCTTTTCGCTCTTCTCCAGGCAGCCTGCTGTGCTGTCGCCCCACGCAAAATCCTTTGCACGATTGTGCATGGCGGCTGTAAGCACTTCCTTCACGATGTTGCAGGTGAATTGCTTGGGAAGGTGCGTGAAGGGCACCCTGACCTGCGCTGCCAATGCCGCCTGATGTTTGCTGCTGCGAATGATCTGTGGGACCCTCCAATCAAGATGCTGATGCACTTCTAGATCCTGAAGGTTCCTGGACGCCATGACCTTGACCGCATAGGCCTTGTCTGCTGCGTCGCGAGCTGTGTGCCGGTCACTTGGCACACCCAGCACAAGGAAGAACTCGACGCCCCATACACTGAGCAGGGTCTCAAGCGCCTTGCGAAGGAGGTTCATTAGGCCCTTGGAGCTAAGCTTTTCAATCGCTGAGAGCTGCATTGCCACTGTGTGCGCGCAAAGGGTGTCTCGCCTAACAGATCAGGACGTCTGAACAGTGGCCAACAGGAGGCGCTCAACGGGGCGGGACGTCTCTGAAGTGCTCGAGCAGGCTCTAAGGAGCAAGTGCACAGTGGCAGCGCATGATGCGGCGCCTGGTGTGGCGCACTTGGCCGTTTGGTGGTCGGGACTTTCACGGAGCTGCAGTGGGACTTTCGGAGATTTTGCCTTGAATAGTGGGGACTTTTCCGGTACCCCCAACTGTGTATTGGGCAACTACCATAACTGCCTACAAGTACTAGCCCTGCACGATTCCACGTGACTGATTTTTTGCCGAGCATTGGCGCCATGTTTGCATGGAGTTCGCAGCTTGTGGCAGCGGGTGCCTGCCCCGCTGTGGTAGTTTCGGCTCCCGCAGCTCGCAGTCTGTCTTCATCGTGCAGCCACGATCCAGCTCATACCTCGCTGGCGGAGTACATCACAGCAGCTCACGAAGGCCACGCCGCAAGGCTGGGCGCTGCAAGTTGAACTCAGCGGGCAAAATAGCCTGCACTGCAGCTGAAAGGTGGTGAGACGCTGCTGCGGTCGCGGAAAGTGCCGTCCCCCAGGTGACGCCTGGCTGCTTGTTCAGCTTCGAGTCTTACTGATGTCATGCTGCCCATCACTGCCGCCAAGCCAGCGGTGTCGACCATACGCAACGATGATCAGATCAGCAGCATTGTGACGCCTGCATCATTTGTGTGTACGAAGCGCCCGGGCGGCACCTTTTGAGGATAATTCACACAGACCCCTTCCCGGGCAACGACAGCGGGCCACAGCAAGCACTTGTGCAGCTGCGCCAATCGTCGCTGCATCCAAAGCGCAGTCTGCGTACCGTGTGTGCTTCGGGGGGGTGCGTCGCCATGTGCTGGTTGGCTGCACTGGGATGGCACTTGCCTGACAACGCGTTGTCCAATCATGCGCCAGCCTTGCAGCGCCAGCTGCCCAGTTCTGATAGTATGTGCAGTGACAGCTTACTGCTGCGCACACCGACGACTGTTACACGATCAAGGCTCGCAAACGTGCTCCCGTCAGCATACAAAAGAAATTCTTCCTTCTTCCTTCACCAGCTTGCAACACAGCTGACAGGGGTCAGCTGGCCCGTAGGCTCACGAACTTGCGAGCAGAATTCTTGCTGAGTCGAGTGGACGTCGTGTCTGCAGGCTGTGAGCAGCTTGCAAAGTGCTCGCACCGCGGCACAGCCGCAGCGGCAGCAGCAGTGGGCGGCTGTGCCGGATCCTGAGAAGGAGCTGCGCACTGCTGCCTTACACAGACACGCGGTGTGCTGCTGGCGGGTCTGCAAGCAGGGTGAGTGCTGCTCTCGCCACAGCCTGTTTACCATCAACAAGCCGCCGCAGCGTGCACAGAGCGCTCAACATGCTGACCTATCTACTAACTCAGTCCCCGACCTATCTGCTCACAAAGGTCCGCACGGTGGCTACGCCCGCAGCTGCACCCTGCTGCTTAGCATGTGGCCGTGAGCCAACATGCTGTGTCAAAGCACGCGGTACAGCAAGGTGTTCGTAGCCATCCACTTTGGTGAAAAGCGGCAGGCTTGCATCACAGGATGAACGGCGTGGCGGAGCGGCTGGCGCCTGCGGCGGCCCCGGGGTCGCCAGGCTCGCCGGCAGCCGCCAAGCGCGCCGCCATCATCGACCGCTATGGCCTGAACAGGGCGCCGCCCATCCCTGTGCCCATCATCGAGTCGCCGCAGCCCAATGGGTTGGCCAAGGTGTGTGATACAGCTTGGATACCGCGGCTGGATCTGCACGGCCAGATCTGCACGGGAACAGTCGTGAAGCTGGTGGCGCCATGTTCATGTTGATTGCAACAGCGCTTGCGGTATTGTGGCATGCCATGCCATGCGCTATGTGCGCTGCAGTTGGTTTTCAGGAGGCCAGACTGCTTCCCCAAGGATGCTGCCACTGTCAGCAGAGTGCACGGCTGACGCTTGTGCAACGACTCTGCCAGTGGCGGCTGGTACCCGGAGGGGCCGCCAACGAGGAAGATGCGGGCTTTGACCTGCACATCCTGATGGATCGATATTCAAAGTGTGACTTGTTTTCACCCTGCTCTGCGATGGTGGCTGGTGCCGGGGGGGCTGCTCGCGGACGCCTCCCTGTGAGCGCCACTGATGGCGATGTCGTGAGGTAACGTGGCACCACGTTCATACTCTCCTGCAGCTTCGGCTGGTGCCGGAGGCGCGGCGCTGCCAGGGGAGAACTTCATATATGTGCCATCAATTGTGGGGAGATGTGACCACACGTCGTCTCCACCCTGCAGCGGCGGCTGGTGCCGGAGGAGCTGCCGGAGGAGAACTACGTGCGGCGCACGGTCGGCGCGCTAGAGTCCCGCCTGGCAAGCACTGCCACGCCCAGCCCGCCGGCATCGCCGCGCCTGGGTGCCAGCTCCAGCTTCCCCGCGCGCTCGCTGTCCACGGTGCGGCACGTTATGTTTGTCCATGTCAACAAACCCCAAATGTTCGTCAGCATCATGCACGGCCAGCCTGGGTGGTGTCCCAAGCCCGCTGTGCTGCGGACGGGTATGTCGCACCGTTCTGAGTGGTGCAAGCTGGAGGGTGTACCAGTTCTGGCGCAATCCGCAAGCACCGACAGCGCCTGAGCCTGCTGCAACGGCACGACCCTGCAGTCCAAACCTCTGGTGCTTCTGAACCCTTGACCCTCGGCATTGGCGGAACTGCAGGCCAATGGCGAGCACAGCCCCGGCAGCATCACCGGCGGCGGGCACGAGGACATGCCCCGCACCAAAAGCGCCCCCGGCGACCCCAATGCAGCGGCTGCCGCCGCCGCAGCGGCGGCGGCGGCCGCAGCGGAGTGGTCAGCCACGCAGGCGGCAGCTCAGGCTGGTCAGGAGGCAGCAGATGCGGCAGAGGGCGGCGCGGACGCCATCAGCGGTGCCGGGAACCAAATTTCACGCACAAAAAGCACTCCTGGAGACCCGGCGGCTGCGGCGGCTGCCATAGCCGCCGCGACCGCCGCCGCTGCCGAGTGGAGCCGGGCGGCTTCCGGCCGGGTGGAGGCAGCGCATGCTTGGGCATCTCAGAACCGTGGCAGGAGCCGAGCAGCCGACAAGGTGATCTCTTCGATCAGTTACTGGTACTTTCATTAGGGTGTTGCAATCGTCAACACAGCGCATCCTTAGGCCACACAGTACCGCAACAGGAGCCAGGCAGCCGACAAGGTGCACCTGAAAGCATGGTCTTTTGCAGCAAACTATGTAGCTTGGCACTGGTTCTACACTTACAGCTGTGCTGCTTGCCCACAGTTACCCTGACACCACCATCTGGAGTGCATGCATGCCTGCCTGCAGTCTGGTCCATGATTCCCTGACCTTGCACCCTGAGCTGCTGCTTGCACGCCCTGACCTGCGCTAATGGTCCGTCAGACCGCTGGCGTCAGTTTGATATGCGATGTGAGGCATCGTAGCCTAATCTGCTGCGAACCCTGATCTGCTGCGACTTGCATGTGCCTTACTTCCTGTTCAGGCCGCCGGCATCCATGCAGAGGCGGCGACGGCGGCGGCATGGGCCCTGTCTTGCGAGCAGGCGGAGCCGCTGCTTGCCCACCCTGACCTGAGCTCTTCTTTCTGTGTCAGGCCGCCGGCATCAATGCGGAGGCGGCCACGGCGGCGGCGTGGGCGCTGTCTCATGAACAGGCGGAGCCGCTGCTTGCCCACCCTGACCTGAGCTCTTCTTTCTGTGTCAGGCCGCCGGCATCAATGCGGAGGCGGCCACGGCGGCGGCGTGGGCGCTGTCTCATGAGCAGGCGGAGCCAGCCCCAGTGGCGGCCCGCAGCGCGCAGCAGAAGCAGGACTTCACGCCGCTCAGCAAGCAGGTGCGGCCGCAGTTGCTCAGCCGCTCAGCCGCTCAGCCGCTCAGTGTAATGGTTGCGCCTGCGTTGTGATGTCTCATCAACATTGCAGTTTCAAGCAATGTTCAAAGGCGGTCTTTTCTGTGGTCCCGCCGCTGGCGTACAATCTTGACTGATTGTACATGCGTATTTGAATAGAGCATGCCCATACATCGGGTCTCACCTCCTTCAAGCCCACATGTTCGTGGATCTGGCAGTAACTTCGGCAGAGGCCTGTTCGTGGATCACACAATGTGTATGATCTGATCTCCTACATTCTGCTGCAGGGTGCGCCCGTGCGGCGGTCAAGGTCCAAGCCTGACACGTCGGTGGACCTGGCGGCGGCACTGGCGGAGGCCTCTGCCTGGATGAAAGCCTCCCGCGGCTCTGCGAAGTCCACCGATGGCAGCAACAGCAGAGCCAGCAGTGAGGCCGGCGATGCCGCCAATGACTCACAGCCGCCACTGTTGCGCGGGGCTGGCGGCGACCCCACCCTGCAGCAACATGCCGCCGCCGCCCGCGAGGTCACCTGGGACGTCAGGCCGGTGGTTCCGCTCCTGGACCTCCGCATGACAGGCGGCGGGGCCAATAACACCGCAGCAGCAGCTGATGCCGGTACTGCCGGCAGCGGCGCCGCGGGCGGCGGCGCTACGGGATGGCCGCCGGGTGGCGAGCTGCAGACGGCGCTGTCGGTGATTGACGAGACGCAGGCAAAGGAGGCGCCTAGCGGCGGCGGCGGTGACGGCCCACAGCCGCGGCTCAAGCCACGGCAGCTGACCATTGGCGGCGTCCCACGCAAGGCCTCCGACGCTCAGGTACGATGTGGTTTTTGACCTTCCTCTCTTGGCTACATGCATCAGGTTCCTCGAAAGTTTTGAGGCAGATAGTTCACCATCGGCAGTGCCCCGCACAATGCCACCAATGGCCACATATCGACTCTGTGTTCCCTGCTGGCCTCTCCTCAACAGAAGCTGCAGCTGCATACAGCAAAGACAGCGGCCCTCAGCCACAGTTCAGTGGCGGCGGTGGCCCCCGGCTAGACCTCTGATGCCCTAGAGCAGTTTTGCTCGCAGCTGGTGACACTGCAGGATGCCCCATTCCCAGCCGCAGCTTAACGATCATCTCGCAGCCAAGCTAGCTGCCATCTGCGGTGCCATAGTCAAAGTGATCACCAAAGTCACGAGTCCTACCTAGCATGCAGGTGGTGTCCATCGACGGCGTCATTGCCGCAGCGGCGTCGGAGATGGTCGACGACATCCGGCGGCGCAATGCTGCCGAGGCGGCCGCCGCTGTGTTGCTGCCCCACCCTCCGGCCCCGCAGGTGCTTGCTGTCAGTTGTGTGTTGAAAGCGCAACCGTACTATGCTGTGGCCATGAAATTAGGCCTGCACATGTTGCCTGCTGGCAGGTGCTGCCATGCCAGCATTAGCACAAGGTTGCTACAGTCCACGCTCTGATTGGGAGCCAACTCCTGTGGAATCCTACTGTTGCAATGCCGCTGACCTGCAGGCTGAAGAGGGAGCCCTGCCCACTTCAGCGAGGCAGAGCAGCCGCAGGATCAGCCTGGATGTCGCTGCTACCGCTCGTGGCTATGTGTCGGCGCCCACATCCCCCCGGGTGAGCAGAGCCCAATGCCCGACCACGAACTCCTGTGGTCATGCAGTCGTCATGCATACAAGCGCACTTAGCAGCTGTGATGTCTCGCCTGTGATGCCAAACCCTTCTGCGGAGCTCAGTCCATGTGCTGTCTGCCAATGTTTCTGGCACGTGTCACCTGTTGGCATGTACAGCACGTGTTTTGAGTGTCTTCAGGCATGTGCAGAGGTGCTCTGGCACCACCAGAACCAACATCAGATCGTACTGTCGACACCAGAGGTGTTGGACTGGGCGGCAGCTGCAACAGCTGACCGCGCTGTCGCCTGACCGCACATGCTATGCACCCAGGCACATGCGGAGGCGGTGGCCAGAGCCCACGCGGAGCGCATGGTTGACACGTTCGATGGCAGCAAACCGGGCAGCAGCTGGGACGGCTTTGCGCGGCTGACAGATGGGCTGCAGCTGCCGCCGCTGCGAGCTCGCAGCTTCCGGCCTGCATCCGCCCCCCAGGTACCAGAAGCTTTGCACATGCTTGTGGAAACCGGCCATGAACCGTCGATCAGCAGTCCACCGATGCAGCTGCCGCCGCCTTGGGCACTCAGCTTCTGATCGTCATCCGGCCCCCAGGTGACCGGATGCATTGCAGCTTCCCACATTCGCTGGCATCATTACACCGACAGCAGCAGCGAGCATGGCAATCTGCGCCAATCATCTGCGTCCGCGGGCGTCGAGGCATTGCAGTGCGTGGAAGTTTATATTATTAATGGCTCTGCTGGTTGCAGCTGTCGCTGTTGAGCAGCAGGCACTTCGGCCATCGCCTGCGCTGGTGTCAAAGCGCTGCAACTGTTCCGTCCATGCAACGCTCTGGCACATGTTGTGTCACAGCTGCTGGCTGACACCAAAACACATGCAGCGGCTGCTGTGGTTTCAAATTTCGACCAGATTGTGTGCCTAAACCCCATCTCAGGGCGTGCCCGAAGCTGGTCGAGACCTCATCTTGTTGCAGTTCTCTTTTGGACGCTTTGCTTTTCATAGAGCCCCAGCGAAAAGCCTACGATGCAGGAGGCTGGCATCCCCAGCAGCGACCTTTGCAGTCGAGAAAGGTCGGGGCAGTGGCTGCGTTCATGTGCAAGTGCCAACACACGATGACCTCTGCGTGCCAATCTGCTTGCAGCCCGTGTGGACGAACACAGCGCAGGAGGCATCACCAGCAGCAACCCAGTCAGCGCGCTGCGGCACGCTGCAGCAATGCACCAATCGTGATTGCGTCCTGCCTGCAGCCAGTGTGGCGAGACATGGCGCGAAAGGCTGGCGTCGCCAGCGGCGGCGCCAATGCCGCGCCGCAGGGCAAGTCCCGGCTGAGCCCGCACAGCCACGAGCTGGAGCTCACGCCATCGCCTGAGGAGCCGCACCGCCGACGTTCCCGCAGCAGCCGCCACGTGAGTGGGCTGTCCAGCACCGCCTTGGACACAGCAACGGAGAATCTGCATCATGTGCAGGTCTGTCAGCATGTCAGCTCTGAGGCAAGCCGCAGTTGCTCCTTGGGTCTGCTGGCGCGGCCACCCTGTGGCGCAGACCACACGTCTCGCTTGACCCTGCATCCTTCACCAGTCAAGAACGATCGAGCTCGCAGCCAGAGTTCGTTCCTGTTATGTGCAGATGAGTCTGCCCAGGTCTGCCACTGCTTCCGGCTGTCTGGATGCCAAGTGGCAGCTGATCACAACTGCGTTAGTCCTTTGCTGGCTTGAGTTGCTTGTTGACCAATGTGTTTGCGAACCTGCAGGCGAGCTTGTCCAGCTCTCCGGAGGTGTCGGGCTCCCTAGATGCCGGGCGGTTGCTGGCCGGCAGCCCAGTCTCCCGCGACCACACGAGCTCCGCCAGCTCTTCAGTGGCCAGCAAGGTGCATTTGTCACACCAGCTTGCTGTTCACTTCCTCTGCCCGTCCGTCCAGCAGGATGGTAGACTGCCCCTGGCCTGGGCATGGCCTACTGGCTGTTACCCTCAGCTGTATCATTTCTGAGCACCAGCTGACAGGCGTTGGCGCCTGCTGCGCCACAGGAGGCCGCTGCGAAGGAGATGAGGCGGCGGCGGCGGCGCTCCACCCGCCAGGAGTCGCTGCGGCGGCGGTATGGCGGCTTCTCGCCCAAGGCCTTCCCGCTCGACGACATCTCCGGCGCCGCGCACCCCTCCCCCGAGGAGGCCCCCGACAGGTGCAAATATGATGTGACAAAGACAAGTTTCGTTGGCACAAGCATTATTTTGTCAGTGCGGCTTCTCGCCCAAGGCCTTCCCGCTGGATGACCTCTCCGGCGCCGCGCGCCCCTCCGCCGAGGAGGCGCCTGACAGGTGCGGCTGTGACGTGGCGACCATTGTTCTGGTTGGCAGCTGCGTTGCCTCTTCAAATGCGAGGTTGGTCGCCCAAGGCCTTCCCGCTCGACGACGTCCCCGGCGCCGCGCACCCTTCTCCTGAAGCAGCACCCGGCAGGTGAGACTTGAGAATTCTATGGATACCAGGGCTTTAGCTTGCGGCAGTCAGTTTGCGGGGTTGGTCACCCAAAGGCCATCTGCTGGACGACATCTCTGGCGCCGCGCACCCCTCGCCCAAAGAGGCCTCTGACAGGGGCGGCTGTTGTGCACAGCAGCACACCAGACCTGTCACGGGGTTGACTTCCCAGGGTCTGCACGCAAGGGGCAACATCTCTGGTGCTTTTCATGCAGTCCCTTAGGGGTTTCCCCGTGAGCATCCAGCGTCTCTGACCGTCCAGCATGAAGATTTCAGGCAGGAATCTCCTTTGTCGTGACACCATTGTCAGCAGGGGCTCTGTGATTCTCGAACTTCTGAACCCGAAGTTGTGATGTGCGTCTTCACAGGCTCGTGTGCCAAGGGCTTGCCTCCCACTGACTTGCCATGTAGCTTTGTGCTTCAGGGCGTTGCAGCCGCTGCTGCTGGGGTTTCACTTGACATCAGAAGGCAGCTCCGTGAAGGGTCGCACCAACAACTTTTTCAATTCGTGCACCTCCGTGTAGCGCCAGCAAATGAAGTTTGTCTGCTGTTTTGGCAGGGGCCTGGAGGTGGAGCTGCAGGGCTCCAACTACTCGGCATCAGGCGGCGGCTCCACGACAGACTGCACCAACCGGAGCGTCTCCAGCCAACAAGTGCAACCCGTACAAACCCTGTAGCATCAACAGACGGACCTGATCTGCTGTCCTACAGGGGCCTGGAGTCACTGCTGCGGGAGCTGCAGGGCTCCGACTACTCCGCATCAGACGGCGGCTCCATCACAGACCGCACCGACAACTCTGGAGCGTCGACGCCGCGTGAGCTCTCTCCCCGCAGCGGCTTTGCCGCCGCCGCCGCTAAAGGGTCTCTCCCTGCTACAGGGTCTCCCGCCCGCGGCACCTCCCGCCTGATCAAGGCCAGCGGCACCGCCGCCGCCGATCCGCTGGTGAGCTGTTCCATCGCACCCTCTGGAAAGGGAGTATGAGGAGGCAGGGGTTTCAATGCCTGAACAGGCAGTGAACCCAGGCAGTTGATATGTTGCAATGCACCTCCAAAGGCTGCACTGAATACTGCGGCTGCTGATTGTCGGACTTGGCTGAAGATGTTGCCTCAGTGTTGTTGTGTGCATGTCTGACAGAGGGACAGCGCGTTCGAGAGGCCCAAGAAGCCGACCCGCCGGCTGTCCTGGGCGGACGAGCACGAGGTGGGCCACACCCTCAGAAAGGCCGCGCACGTCCACTGTGCTGCTGCCAGTACATGCATGTACTGTTTTCTGTGGCTCAGCATCCCGCCAGCCTGTCAGACTGGCGGCATGGCCGCTGTATGAACACTGTGCGACATGGAATGCGCCGTCCTGTGCTGCTGGAAAAGCTGGAGAAGCAGCAGCTTGGTCATTATCGCATTGGTGTCAGCCGAATATGCTGACCGCCTTGCAGGGGCCACTCAGCTCGGAGCTGGCTGGCAGACGCAGCCTGGCCACATATCAGGTAATCAAGCCCTCGTGCAATCCTCCTCATGCAGCCTGCTGTACACACTGGTCAGCTGCAGCACGAGCTGTCGTAACCCTGTCATCAAAGCAGCACATTGCCTGCTGTCCATCACGGCTGCACTTTGTGGCTAGACGACCCAAACAGGCTTTGGACCGCCTGATCGCAGACCTGCTGGAGGACTGCAAGCACTGAGTCACAAATGGTGTCCAAGAGCGTCCAGCCAATCGATCATCTAGTTGTCCACCCTGTAGGAGGCGCCGCTTTCGCCCGTGGCCTCGGGTGATTTGAACCCAGAGTCGCCGCCGGATGCTGTCGCCGCCTTCTCGATCCCCGCCGACGCGCCGCCCACCCCGGAGCAGCTGCCGCCGGCCCTCTCAACGTCCGCGGTCGTGCTGCAGCACGGCGGCGGCGGCGGCCGCGGCTCGCCGCGGCCGTCGGAGGCATTGTATGGCTCCGAGGAGTCCAGCCCGCAGCGGCGGGCCGCTGAGCACCGGCGGCGAGTTGCGGTAAGCAGATGTAGTGATTATTAGGCCCCTTCATGTGGAGCTCGAGAGCAGATGACTCATGTCAATCGCAGCGGCGGGCCGCTGAGCACCGGCGGCGTGTCGCGGCGGCGTGTATGACCATGATGACTTGCAGACACTGTACGACGAAGCTTGACAGCAGAAGACTTCCGCAGTCCGCCACTCTTGTTCGCAACATGATGTGTTCCAGACCCTTTCAGGTGACATGCCTAAGGAGATGGTTTGACTGCAACCTTCACTGGTGGCCTGTTATGCCTGTTAAGCATTGCCACCCCATGGTGGTAAGTGGATCGGTTGTTTCAGAGCTTCTGTCCTGTTTGGAGATCTCGAATTGCAGCGACTGTGCTGTCATCAGCACCAGCTGCGGGCTTGCTGAGCGCCGTCAGCGTGCCAAGGTTAAGCTGTGTCAAATGGAGGCTCCGCTGCGCATGAGCCTTAGCCTATCAGATTAGGACAGCGGTGCTGAAGGCCCTGTTGACGGTCTGGTCCTGCAGTGAGTCTCAAGGCTGGAGGCTGTCCCAGGCGCCACATGGCACTTTGTCGCCGGCCAGCCTGCTCAATCTGCTGGATGCGGGAACCAGTGGGAAGTCCACATAGGAAGGGCTGACAAGTCTGATGAGGCTACCGTCTTGTTCAATGCATTGCATGTTGTACAGGAGGAGCAAGCGGCAGCAGATCGGGCGCGTGCAGCAGCCCGCAAGGCGGCCCTGGAGCAAAAGGCCGCCGATGAGCAGCGCGCGGCGGCCGCGGCGGCAGTCGCGGGCCAGATGGCGGAAGCAGCGGTGGCAGATGGCAGTCAGCCGCACCACCAGCCGGCGCAGCGGGTGACATTTGCCGACATCCAGGCGGAAGGTGCTGATATGGAAGGCGGAAGCGGGAAGTACCCCATGGCAGTGGACTCGCCAGCGCAGTCGCGGCGGCAGTCAGCTGATGCACAGGCTAATGCAGCAAGCCATGTCGCAGCAGGACCCCACGCGGTCCTGAACCCTTTCAGTGCTGCGCCAAACCCTGCCGAGAGCGCCGCCAGCTGGCAGCCGCCGACGCCGCCGCGGGGGCAGGAGCCGCCGGCGACGCCGCGGCAAGAGGAAATCCAGTCTGCGCCCCTGACGGCGGCGTCGCTGGCGGCGCAGCAGCGGCAGCAGCCGCCGCCGTCGCCGCGCGGACGATATGCAGACTCCGATGCCGGCAGCAACTCCAGCCGGCTGAGCTTCGGGCTGGTCGGGGCTGCTGCTCGCCGCATGCGGGAGGGCTTCCGCCGGCTGTCCATGGACGGCAGCAGCATCGCTGCCGAGATGCAAGGTGGGGGAAAGCTCATCGGCACTGTTACAAATTGCAATAGACTGGGTTTACATTCCTCAGGCCCGCCGCCTTGCGGGAGGGCTTCCATCGGCCGTCCATGGACGGCAGCAGCATTGCTGCCGAGATGCAAGGTGGGGCATTGTCGAGTGCCCACTTCCTGACATAACATCCAGTCGGCTCAATTCAATATCAAGCGCCGCACCGCTTGCGTGAGGCTCAGTGCTCATCCGACCCTGAGGAAGGGCTACCTGTTTCCATTAGTCAACCCAGCTGCAGCAGGGTCTGCAACAGTGCTTGCTTGTTCGCTGTTGCCTGCACTCAGTCGGCCATGCTGTCTGCACAGATCAACAGCGCGCATTGCTGGCTGTTTCAATATCCAATGCTGCAGCGGCAAGTTCCAGGTCAGCTGCCCCCGCTGCGGCAGCAGGCTAAAAGTTTTTAACCCCATAACGACTGAAGTTTAAGTACTGAGGAGTATTAAAAATGCCAGCAAGCGTCCAGCCCGACACCAAGCTACATCTCAGTTGTCCTGCCGCGGGTGCTCAGTCCCCACTTTCACTGCTTGCTGCAGCGGCGGAGCACAAGGGCAAGCAGCCGCCTCCGTACGCCGGCGAGGTCGTCGGCAACGCCAGCCGCCGGGGCCCCAGCCGCCGCAACTCCTCCAGCAGCGGTGGCCGCGGCCGCCACTCCTTGGCCGGCTCGAGGCCCGGCGGCCTGGAGACCATCATATCTGGTGTGCCAGTGGATGCCGCGCCCGCTGCTGGCGGCTCCGGCCGGCCCGCCGCCCTGCCTCCAAAGTCGCCGAGCTTCAGCAGCGGGAAGGAGCGGAAGCGGGACACTGAGCAGCAGTACGAGTCTGTCGTCGTGCGCACCGCCACCGGCGACCGGCTGGTGGTGCGGCGCCCAGTCGTGGGTCCCGCAAATGGCGGCGGCAGCAGCGGCCTCCCACCCCGCAGCGGCAGCTTCAGCAGCCTCAGCGGCAGCGGGCACGGCTCCCGGCGGGTGCGGAAGGCCGTGGAGCACTCGCAGGCTGACGCGGATGCGGCGGCGGCGGCGGCGGCCGCCGCAGGGCGTCTCGACGACCAACTGCCACCGCCGAGCCCTCTGAGGCGACCACCCAGCGGCAAAGCGGCGAGCGGCGGCGGCAGCCTGTTCAAGAAGATGGTCGGCCGCGGCAAGGTGCACAAGGAAGCGACCGACACATCCTAGGGCGGCACGGCGGCGGCTGCGCAGCCACCCAGACCGTCGGCAGCGCTATCGCAGCCGGGTGACAACACCCTTGTCTCCGGTGTTGCGGTTTGCTAGCAAGGGTGAATGTAGCTGCTGCGACCCCGCGATGTCGTTGCAGACGGGCGACTACGGTATCAGCCAGTGTGACAGCTTGGGCACTCAGACCAGCGTAGATGCTATTTTGTGTTGCACTCCGCCTTTGCAAATCATGAATTTCAGAGAGCTAGCAGTCGCATGCTTTTTCATTTGCAGTGAGGTGTATGGCATGGCTTGCGGTGGTGGCTTCAATTGACTATTGTGATGGCTCATGCTTCATTCGCGATTTCTTGTTGCTTGACATTGTCGACAGTGGTCAAATATGGTGCAGCCGTGCTATGCACCTGCTAGTCCGTTTTGATGGTACTGCGACTCGGTCAACTCTGTCGCATCTTGACGAAGTAGTCACAATACTCGGGGTGAACCTATGACTGTGAAAGCAATCGACTGGCAACTCATGGCACGAACAATTCCTCACAGCCTTGGGCAAGATCTGAGTCCCTTGTGAATCAATCTCACTCCATATGGTAGCTATCCCAGTGAAAGTGAGAGTGCTGCGTGGCGTAACAACTCACCAGACCCATGCCGGGCCCACATGATCGCCACATGGCGCACTGCAAGTGTGATTTTGGCATCCAGGATGCATTTCGTGATGCGCCGCACATGTCGCAGGAGGAGCAACGCTCCATCATGAAGTGCCGCCGCTGCCGGCAGTTTCGCTATGGGGAATCTACAATTTCAGCAGCTTTGCCGCTTGGCTACGGCGCGTGCCAATGTTATCGCAGACTGTTGTTATGACATCAGACAATCGTGTCAGACCGCCTCAGCTTGTACCGACGACAGCAATCCAGCTTCGCACACCTACACGTGAGCTAGAAACAGCACTGGCACACATGCGTCCCATGTGACTTGGGAACACAAAGCTGTGTGTGGTGGCTGCTGCACGGCTCTGCCATTGCGAACTTGACAAGTGCTTTGTGAGCAAAGCTTGAGAGACCTGTGACAGAAGCAGCGTGACAGGCTGCCTGAAGTTCATTCCGAGTGTTCATGCGGTGCCGTCTATGTACGCACCACAGCCTGCCACATCAAGCTAGGGGAAGCTGGATGCATGCGGGGTGCTAATGCTTAGTCTGGCTCGCAGCCAGAGCCAGAGTGGCCAGAGCGAAAAGCAAACGGGAAGCACGACAGAGATCACACACACGCACAACATAACGCCTGACACCTAGCAAAGGAACTGCCGCCATTGTTACCATGTCAATCAGCACACACGCCGGTGACACGCAAGCATGAACGACAACTCCTTCCCCTTGGTCATAGCGAATTGACAACAGATGCATGCAAAAGTTCGTGCTGGGCCGTGCTCACATGGTGTAGATGCACTTTGGCCATTCGACATGTCACATTTGCACGACTACTGTCACAGGTGCTCTTCCCCAATTAGCCTGAGTGAGGCTGGAGGTGCACTTCTCTCTGTGCTTAGGTACTGCCACCTGGCTGCCACCTCAGCCAGCCTGAAATAATCACGGCATCCAGTCAAGTATCTTGCAGCAGCTAGTCCAAACCAGACTATCATTGCAACTGGTCAGTCAGTCTGTTGACGCCGCAGCTGGCGGTCCGACAAAGCAAGGTCAGCGCCTCCTGGCCAGGCGGCAGGCCCCTGCAGCAAAGGGTCGCAACCTGCCAGGGCGCAACCTACCACGAGCCGCCTTCGCCAGGGTGAGACGGGTCTCGATGTCTCTGGGGCTGCCCTGCAGTGATGTGTCTATGTGGTGTGCGAGAATAGTGTCCGATCACTGCGTGGCAGCTTGCCGCTGAAGCTGACGGAATGTGCAGTGCCGGCTGGCTGGTGAAAATTACCATGCGCCGCTGTGCGCCAGATGAGTGACGCAAGCTCGGCTCTACAGCATCCACCAGTAGCCTCAGTATCAGAGCGTGTACCTGTACAGACCACCGTGCGCTGCCCTCTGGACACTTGCTCGTAGACCGTGGCCAGCTCAGCAGGTTTGCTTGAGAGGTGCAGAACTCCAATGCTGCGGCGACTGGCCTGTCTGGACGAGCGGATACTACCCAATGAAGTCTTACATGCAGCTCTGATGGCATGTGCTCGCTCGAGCGCTCGATCAGAAATTGCTCTGCACTTGCAAAGCTTGCCATCTAGTCAAGCATGGTGCCTCTCACATGCGTACAGGGCGGCCGCGTTTCGATGATGGGGCGACTGGTGATGCTCATGGTGCTCATGATAAGCCACGTGGGGGGCTTGAGGGTTGCAGCCGAACCGGCAGCTGGCGGTGTCACTGCCGCTGGTGGTGTGGCGGCGGCAGCGGCGTTGCCAATATTGGAGCACCACGGCCGGAAGCTGTTGACAGGTGAGCAGCCTAAATATCTCCATCACACCTGCTGCATGTTGTTTGAGAGGCAAGTGGACACACTCCAGCAACTATGTGCATGGCACAACAGGCGAACGGGTCACCTTGCGCATCTGAATGGTGCATGCATTCGATTTGCAATCACGGTGCAACAGTCTTTTGAGGCTCGCACTGGGAAGGATATCGGATCAGAAACCAGATGGATCTCCGATCATGCAGTGTACGGGCCGGGCCAGCAACCTGGGCCGGACGGTCCTGAAGACTGCCCCTTGGGCCATGCCAAGTCAGGCGCCGGCGCATTCCTCTGCCTCCTTTGCCAGAACACGGGCCCCAGCGGCGGCCAGCGCTACCAGCCACGCACTGGGCAGTCAGTTTGCCTGGAGTGCCCCGTGGGCGGCGATGTCAATCTTGCCAGGACCGAATGCTCCTACTATGGGCCAGGGCAACAGCCAGGCCCGGGCTCCGGAGGTGAACCCTGCCCGGCGGGACATGCAAAGGCCGGCGCCGGAGCCTTCAAGTGAGGCTTTGGACTGCTGACATACCTCCAACTGAGACTTGAACGGCAATATCTGCTGATGCGCATGTCACCCAACCAACATGTGCTATTGCTGAAAGTTGTGCATTGCACTCGGTCATGTAACTTGCATGACGACGCCATATGGATTGTGACCCAGGTGCATCCTCCATGCAGGTGCTCTCTGTGCCAGGGTGTCGGGCCCAGCGGAGGCCAGCGCTACCAGCCACGCACTGGTCAACCCGTCTGCTTGGAGTGCCCTCTGGGCGGCAGCGTCAATTCCGCTAGGTCAGTGTGCTCCTACTATGGGCCGGGGCAAGAGCCGGGACCAGATGGAGCCAGAAACTGCTCGGCAGGGTATGCCAAAGCCGGCGCCGGAGCCTTTAAGTGAGGCTCTGAATGGCTGGGAAGAGCACATTGCGCAAGTTTTGAACCTCAGATGCGACGATGCGAGTGTTGTAACACCAGCAAAAGTTGATGTGCTCCACATGACTATCAATCATGTACGTTGTCTTGATGACACCATGGACTTCACGACCATGGTTGCGCCATCCACAACAGGTGCTCGCTGTGCCAAGGGGTCGGGCCCAGCGGAGGCGAGCGCTACCAGCCGCGCACCGGGCAGTCCGTCTGCTTGGAGTGCTCCAGCGACGGCCTCGTCAATGCCGCCCGCACCGTTTGCAGTACGCCCCAACTGCATCCTCCAAGTTTGCAGCCTTAAACGCGCAACACACATGTGGTACACAATTACAAGCTCGTCCACAAACATGGCGTCGTTGTCCACAAAGAGGAACCCTGCACTACTGTGGAGTCTAGGGCTTTGTGTTGCACCACGGCAGGCCCTGCATCACCGCCGCCCACTACACCACCGGCGCCTCTCACAAGTCCGACTTCCACTTCACCGCCCAGGTGTTTCTATGCTTTCTTGCGTGAATGTTGTCGAAAAATGTGTCATATGTGCTCCTATACATGTGGTGCCACGTGCTCAATTGCACCCAAAATGCGTGTACATTGCCTTCAAGTGAACCCTTTGCCGATCATATACAGCCCACCACCGACGCCCCCACCAAACCCGCCGCCGGCGCCGCCTCCCAGGTTTGAGGGCTAATTGTTGTATTACAATGCTGATTGCCATATCAAGTCTCATGTGCATGGCAATTTGGGCTCGCATGATGTTTGTGCTGCCATGGTGTGCGTTTGCCATGCGTGCAAATTGTTGCTTTGCCAACTATCTGCAGCCCACCACCGGCACCTCCCCCAAGGCCCCCGCCGATGCCGCCTCCTAGGTTTGTCGACCGTCTTTTGCTTCTGGATAGCGCGTGCGTGTTCATCCTTAGTCGTGTTTCCTGTTGCATTTCTCATAATGGTTTTAAGCAGCTTCAGTGCATCCGCACAGCATTTGCAATTGGTTGAACTCAAGTCTTTCCCTACTATCTGCAGCCCACCACCGGTGCCTCCTCCCAGCCCGCCGCCGGTGCCTCCCCAAAACCCGCCGCCGGCGTCTCCTCCGAGGTTTGTCAGTGTCTTGTTAGACAGCCTGCGCATGGGCCACACAGAGTCCCATATGTGGTGTGGTCACGGTTGTCGGCATGCTCGCATCACCTTGCGTTGTGTAGGAAACTTTACATTGTTTGCAAGGCCGAACTGTTGTGTATGCCATGCAGCCCACCACCGGCGCCACCTCCCAGCCCACCACCGGCGCCACCTCCCAGCCCACCACCGCAACCTCCTCCCAGGTGCACTTCCACCACCATGATGCACAGAATTCTTCACCTGTCACATTGCACCTGCAGTATAGCTTGTCTAAGCTTGGAGTCGTCTCAGCATTGAATTGTACATGACAGAGTGGTCTATAAGTTGTAGCCCACCCCCGGCACCTCCCCCAAGCCCCCCGCCGATGCCGCCTCCTAAGTTTGTCGACCGTCTTTTGTTTGTGGATAGGGCGTGCATGTTCATACTTCGTCGTGTTTCCTGTTGCATTTGTCATAATGATTATAAACAGCTTCAGTGCATCCGCACAGCGTTTGCAATTGGTTGACCTTAAGTCGTTCCCTACTATCTGCAGCCCACCACCAGTGCCTCCTCCCAGCCCGCCGCCCGTGCCTCCCCCAAGCCCGCCGCCGGCGCCTCCTCCGAGGTCTGTCAGTGTCTTGTTAAACTGCCTGCGCATGGGCCACACAGAGTCCCATATGTGGTGTGGTCACGGATGTCGGCATACTCGCATCACCTTGCGCTGTGTAGGAAACTTTGCATTGTTTGCAAGGCCGAACCGTTGTGTATGCTATGCAGCCCACCACCGGCGCCACCTCCCAGCCCACCACCACAACCTCCTCCCAGGTGCACTTCCACCACCATGATGCACAGAATTCTTCACCTGTCACATTGCACCTGCAGTATAGCTTGTCTAAGCTCGGAGTCGTCTCAACACTAGATTGCACATGACATAGTGGTCTATGAGTTGCAGCCCACCCCCGGCGCCGCCACCAAGCCCTCCTCCAATGCCTCTGCTACCGCCGTCCCTCAACTTGAGCGCAAGTATGTGTGTCAAAGTTTGTCCGGCTGCTTGCTTGACACATGCTTCGATTGATGGTACTGAATGTCAAATTTGCCTTGCAAGCAAACTTGGGCAAATAAAATCAAATGTCTGTATTTTCCTATACTGCTCCGGGGTTGTTGAGTGCTCCAAACTGCAATTGCTGATCGCCAACTCCGACACAAGCACGTTGTCATGTACAAGGTTGCACAACACCCGACGATGGCACCGTGTGCTCCAATGGCAACAACACTTTCAGCGTCAACCGCCAAGTAAGTGCAAAAGACGTCGCGGCCTCCCTTGGTCTAAGCTTCAGACATAGTCATGTCCGTCATTGCACTGCACAAAGGGCTATGTGTGATTTGCAATGCATACGTTAAGATTCAAGCACGTGTCAATGGCCGTTTCCCTTTTGCAGGTCAACCCTTTTTCTCCTGGTCCTGGTCAAGAGGGTGCCTACGAAGTGTGGTGCGCCGACCAGCTGCATGCAATGCCGAAGATATCTCACAGCTTCGAATCTTTATTGATTTCACAATGTTTATGACATGCATGGGTGATGTCACCAGGGCTAGCTGAACCAGTGTGAGCTATGGCTCATGTGCCCGCCAAATGATCCATGCAAGGTTTTTGTTGTCATGGACCTCGCACTGAACCTAGCTTGCTTGAGCTGCAGTGTCGCATCTGGTGCTGCCCGTGGTCAGGTGTGGGGTGTTGCAGCTATCACGGGAATTACAAATTCCATTAATCAACAAATTGGATCGCGCCCAGACGTGGCGGCACTCGTGGCTGATTGCGTAGGTGGGTTAATGAATGTAGCCATGCAACATCAACACATGGTCGAGGATTGGCCCCATGCCGACAAAGTGCAGTTGCGTCACGTTATATGTCCAAAGATGTCGATGTCGCTCATCGTAACCAGGTCTGTGGTGTAGGTGGCTGCGTGACCAACACGTATGTTGCAAATTATTTGGTGTACTACGGCGGATTTGAGGCTTCCAATTCATGCGACTTCATGGTCTGGTGCGCTTGCTTCCTGGCGTTGCTCCGTCCTTGGGACGTGCGGTGCAACCACACTGTTACATATGTGTGATGCATTGGAAATGCATGAATTATGCTGCAATGCCGGAATGTGTGCCATGATCAGGTGTAGCACGAGCACGTCGCCCGAGACTGCCGCAACTTGTGAACCAGCGGCGAATAGTCAATTTAGTGTTCTAGGGGGCTTTGGCGGCTACGGCGGTGTCGCCAGCGGCACTGATTGCTCTACAAATCTTGTCTCCACGGTGAGTCTCATGGCTGCAGCCGATGTTGCAACGATACAAGCTTGACTGGAGCAGGCCAAAAAGCTGTATGTAAGTCTGTTGCTTGATGTGCATGCCTGGCATACTGGATGTGTATGTATGTGGATACATGGTATACGTCGCTGACCCTATTGTGGTGCACCATCGGTGCACCGTCTATTCCAACGATAGTCGTATCAGGTCTTGCAAATTGGTTGCGCGCTGTCAGGACATCGTCATGAATTTGCAAATCGAATGTTGCAATTTGATGCAGGTGCTTTGTGCCGCTTGCCCTCCAAATTGCCGCACATGTGTACCCGGTGTGTGCCTGCCCCTTCTAGACATCAACGACTCGCTCTGCATCCTTGTTGTCTTGCTACATGCGACGAACCACCTTGTGGTTGCTTACTTGAGCTCACCACCAAAGAGGCTATGAGCACAGTCTGCTAGGCAACCACTCAGTGACGGTATGTGATGCAGAGACCATGGAGTGCAAGGTGTGCAACAATGGGTACAACTTAAGCGGCGGCGGCTGCGTTCCCGCTCCAGGCAAATGAACATGTCGTGCCGTGCGCATCAACACCAAGGACGCCAACAACATCAGGAAGGCGCAAGCATCAAGGAGGAACCGGCTGAAGCATGATATTAATAATTTGACATTTGCTGTTGGGATACCACACATGCTACAAAAAGCGATACAGCTTCGGGAACAATAGGCACAAGGTGATAAGGTGTGTTTGCTTAGTCAGTATGAAGGTGCGGGGTCAGTCACACCCGTGCTTTCCAACCCATGGTAGCAGATTGCAGTGGCTTGCATAGCACTTCTGATCACTACATCTCACGGATTCATGATGAGCTGCAACAAGGTGTTTGAATGACATCTTTGCCATTTTGATGTGTGTATTGCTTGAATGAGTTGATGAGTTGTTGAAACGAACAATTCTTGCGTGCAAGCAAGTACGAAAATGAACCTCCAAACCCAGGGAAGACTGACCTCATTACCGCATATCCAGTCAGGCCTATATAGATGCGCTTGCCTGCCTCAGCACTGTGAAGTTGCCTTTTGGTTGCGGCTAGCTTCGATGACGGTTTCCACGCCTTGAAAGGCGGATTGTAAGTGAACGTGCCACCAAGCAAGGTTGTCCATTATTGCACCAGCAACACACTTTAAATCAAAGCAAGTAGCAAGTTGACGTTGCAGCGGCACACTCGTGCGATACAAGAGGTCCAATGTTGTGCACATGCGCCATAGATGCGGAAATCTCTAGCTACATTACTTATGAGACCATGTGATGACGTAAAAGTAGTTCTTATTGCATTAGCTTCCGCAATCACGAGTTGCAAGAGCAGCATGCGGCGGCAAGTGCAGCGGTTGAGGCCGTGGCGGCGTGGGGGCTATTGCGGGTGGGAGATGCCCGATGATCCGTTGAAATAACAAGCTTGTTGGCTGCTCTATTCTCACCAATCGCGGGCAGCTGGAGTTTTCCTATGTCGGCGACGAGCACCGGCGCCGCCACCGGAACATTTGAAAGTGTCAGCATTATTAGGTTACCCGCATGTCTACACGGCAATTATGACGGCGGCTTGATTGTCTTGCTGCCGTCGCCGCCAGCATGCCGTTGCAAACACCACTTGCAAGCTATTGCACGTTGATCGGCACACTCTTCGGCAGCAGATCAGTGTACAACAACCACTCTATTACATAGCGCCTGAGCAAGGGGTCTCAGACCCCTTGGTGTTGGCGTTGGGCTGTCTATGTAACTAAAGCTTTGGCACTGTGCTCGAACACTCCAAATACGAGAACACAACATCATCAACACGTCACTTTCTGACATGTATGTCGAGAGGCTGATGCGTCAGGTGGCAGTCTTGTTGAGATCAGTGGTGCACACTCCTCCGAGACCTTGACCGTCTTTGTCTGCAGCCACGGCCAGATTGCCGGCAAGGTCACAACACCATCTAGACTAGACGATTTCCCCTTGACTTGATAGCCTCGAGAATGTAGGACCAAATGCTATCTGGTGGCAGTGTCCGGCTCGGGAGGTGCAGCTACCACCTATGGCGCACCTGCAGCTGCCGCAAACGGGCCAAGGCCGGACCTTCGACATGTCATGCATCTTATCCATCGAACCAGCTACCAAGTGCGGATGCGAGACAGCACCACTGCTGGCTTCAGTTGCGGCGACTCTGCATCTTAGCGGCACCACCGCCATCAATATGCCTCCTGATACACCTGCTGCCGCAACAGAGCCCGGTGCCGCGCAGCGTCCACCGAAGGCGTTGGCAATCGTAGCGGCCCTAATATGGGAAGCTGGCAATGCCGACCGTTGCCTAGTGCGAGGCTGCAACTGCAGATTGCAGTAGATCCGCCATTGTCGCCGGTGCTGTCAACGGCAGCAGCAATATGTACGGTGCGTTCTCCTGGTACATGCAACATGCACAACTGTCCTATGTCGTGTCGCTAGACATCAGCGCAGCCGGGTATGTCCAAAATAGTGAGGCTTGGCAACCAAAACCTGTCATCCAAGATGCGTCACAAATGCGTAAGGATGCATCGATTTTGCAACTATCCCAAATCACCGCACATGCTGCAGAGGGGCACCCCTTGCACGAGGAGGCGCCGCCGCTGCCGGCGGGCTCGCTGCAGGGCATCCGCAGTGGCGGCCGCTTGGGCGCGGCACTCGTTAGGGACTTCCCCGAGGACTGCTAGTATTGACGATCCTAAAACAAAGCCCTCAGGTTTTGCACGTGTCTTGCTAAGCAACCTCGCAACGGTAGCCGTCTCACATCTGCATATCACCAAACGCTGCTGTTGCTATGACAACTACAGCCCTTTGCAGGCGGGTACAGTCACATTGGGCATGGTGACTATGCCGGCCACAGCGCTGATACCATCCGACATGACAGCGGAGGCATGAGTGGCAATCGCTAGAGCGGCAATCTTCATGCGGCAGCACCAACAGTGGCGCCATTGGCGGCATCGTTGGAAGCATCTTTGGCCGTGGGCCGGCAACAAAGCTGCACCCGGACGATTTTGTTGAGCGCATTGCTGACTCGACATGAGCTTGTTGGTATTCATCCTCGAATCTGAGTGGACCTTGTGCGGTGGCACCCTCTAGGTTTACACCACTTACTCTAGATATGTCTCGAAAACAGGCACGAAGACATTGGCGCGGCGGTGGGTCCATTTTCGGCGGCTGCTTAAACGCAAGCTTACCACCAACGAGGTCTTCTTGGTGGGCAACATCACTTGAGAATGTGGCAAACGGGTGTGTGTGTGTGCGATGAAGTGGCGATGTGTGAGGGCGAGGCAGGAACACTACATAGCAAATCCGGCTATCCGCATGCTCAACACTAAATAAGGGCTGCTCGATAAGGTGTGAACATTGTTCATGTTGTGTTCAGAATGCTGTCAATGCACATGGTATGGCACAAGGCAGCGGCAGGAGGTGGATCAAGCTGCAGTCGCTGGTGAACTACATATTGAACACCAACAAGATATCTTTGATGAGGTTCCGATCCTTGAATTCGAACCTGGAAATAGACTGTGTTGGCGGTGGCGAGACAGCGATTGCGGGTGCAGCACCGCTGAAACGCAAGCTTCCAGCCTTGCAACGTTGACTGTCAGTACACTAAATGTCATTTGCTTTGCGGTGCTGTACCCGAACCGCCAGGGTTAAGGCCTTCGAGAAGAATCAGGCCACCCATTGCACGGCTGCTTCAAGCAATCGCACCAATGCATGCTGGAGGCACCGCTGCGGTTTGCGATCAGGAAGCAACAGAAGCAACTGCCACATGTGAAGAGGCATCTTTGGCATGCTATGTTGCCGCTCTGTTGCCGGGCGGGCCAGTTGATGGCTACAGGCAGGGCTGGCGGGCGCCGTCACTAGGGAGCTGTGGCACCACGCCCTGAAGTTGGCCAAGTGGCGGCTGCTGGTGCGCTGCGAGCTGGACAATTGCCGACTACAGGTGTCAACATGTCAGGTTTATAGGATCTCGCTTTTGCAGTGCAATTTGAGGAGAACGCCAAGGAAGAATGTGTGCCATGGCTTCAGAGTGGACCAACTTCCACTGCTGGCGTGCTGCAAGCTCTAGAAGTGAAAAGAGCTGATTACCGTGGCGGTAAACCATTGGCGAGCTTGGTATACCGCGCTAGCGTGGTAAACAGGGGGGTTTGCGTGGTATGAGCATGGTAATCTGGACGGCACACCGTGGTAGCAGTCGTCACCATGGTAGGCGGTCGGTTTAACCATGTCTCTCTTGCCAGATACCGGCGCTTGACGTTCAAACTGCTCAGATTGGTTCCAAACATGGTAGAGACGCCCTAAACCCATGCACACACTGATGAATGTTTGGCTGGGCACCTGCGAAAGGACCACCCCCTGAAGGAGGGACTCGAAGTTGTGAGGGCCTTTCAAAATGCCTTTCGAAATGCCTTTCAATGTTAGCATTTGTGTCCACAACGTCAGGATGTTAGCATTTTTGTCCACAACGTACGAACGAGTGTGCGATCAATCACCGCCACTTGTTGCAAGCTGACTGACCCTGCTTGCGAGGCAAAATTGTGAAACTTCACGGCTCCCGGTGCCGGAGCCGGCCGGAGGCACAACTGCCGCCAGCTACTTCCAGCAGCCAACTATGCTGCCGGTTCAAGTTTCGAGCTGCACAGACTACACTGTGCGACTTTCGCTCGGAGCAATGAGCAAGGTCAACGCGTACGAGGCCAGCCGGCGAGCAAACATTCTCAGAAATCAGGCAAGGCTTGACGCATCCGGTTTGGTGCAAACTGGCGCTGAGCTGCGCCGTCCAGCTGTTGAGACAGCCCGGTGTTGCACCAGCGGGTCTGACGGCGCAGAGACAGGCTTTAGGCTTAAGCGCACGTTAAGCGCCAGGCCCATAACCAGGCAGAGTGCCATGGCAGCACCCGCGTCGCCCGCTACGCCCAGTGCAGCAACAGCGTCTATTGGCGAGGGTGCAATCCTCACTCCGATTGCAGCCAAGCTGGTGGCCAGCGGCCTCTTTGGGCCAGACGGTGCCACAGCTGTCAACAAGATTCTCCAGGAGAACGACCTGGATGAGGGCATATTGAAATGTGCTGGCCTCAAGCTTGATGACCTGCGTTCATTTGGTCTCAGCTATGGGCAGGCCTTCAAAACGATGCAGGCGTTCGGCCGGCCGGCGGCTAGCCTGGTGTATATTCGATCATGTGCAGGTAACCCTCAACGGGGGTGTGCAGACCGCGACAGCACAGCGGCGTCGGCTGCGGTGGTGTGCGCGCGCGCAATGGCGGCAGAATCACGGCGTTGCCAGTTTCAGGGAATAAGCACTTCGTCGGCCCGCGGGTGGCTGTGAGCGGGTGGTTCGTGACAGGATTGCAGGTGCTAGGCAGGCGGGCCGCAGTTGTCATTGGTCCGTAGGGCATTCCATTGCCAGCATCATCTAGGAAGTGCGGTCTCCATACACCGTGATATATATATATACCACTCCTGGTGGACAGCGTTGTTGGCCATGGTAAACCGGGCACAACCCCGCGGTAAATGACCCATGGTAAGGGGTCAGGCTACCATAGGTATATCGTCCCACCGATCTACCATGGTAGCGGCACCGTGGTAACCAACCTGATTTGCCGTCATGGTAAACAGCTCTTTTCACTTGTAGAGAAGCTGGACAACATAGACATTCGCTTTCGGGGGGCCATCATCTGTCAACGAACCACCAATTGGTTTGACATGCAGGTGTGCAGACTAAAGCATGTGCTCAACAATTGCACGGCTTGTTACATAGGTGGGTCATGGCACAGCTGGCGCACCACCCCGAATTTGGGGCGTCCAACGCATTCGCCGTGAGCAGCTCGCTGGCCACCTTCGGCGCCACCCTGATAGCCATGCCAACGGGTAGGAAACGGAATATGCATCTTGATCACCATAATTTGCTAATGCCTTCAAAACTTAACAGGGTCTACGCGCCACTAGCAGCACATCTGGCGGCACTGCAGTGCCCATGTTCATTGGTGAGACACTTGTTCGTCCATCTTTTGTCTCGAGATGCAACAAGTCCCTTTAGGCTTTGGACCACCTTTTCCATAGCTATGCTTGCAAACTGTATAGCGTGTGCCTTTTTAGGGCACACCATGTCATCGGGCATGTACTGATGCTTGTATGCCCAACCGCATCCATGGCTGCCTCTCAACTTGATTGTAGGAACAGTGTGCATTGCATCGATTAGCACAACAGTTGGAAATATCTGTCACTGAGCGCTTGATATTGACCTATTATTACAATTCGGTTGCTCGGTAGGCCTGGACTCTGCAGGCCGCAGCTTGGACACCTGCACCCGCAAAGCTAGCACGCCCAATGAAAGAAGACCATCGGTGCCCAACGTCGTGTCCGGGTGCAATGGGTCTGGAGCTGATGTGTTTGTTGGTGCTGGAGATACGACGGCGGTGGCGCCAATGCCACGCCGCGGGGACAACCTCAGTTGAGCCCGCACAGCCATCAGCCGGAGCTGACACCATTGTCGGGAGAGCCGCCGCATCGCCGCGTAAGCAAACGCCATGTGAACACCTTGTCTGCGTAAAGCCCTGAACGCGGCACTCGAGCATCTGTCGGCTGCTAGTGCAACTCGCCGAGCATGGCAAAATCAAAGCAAGGCGCGGCCTGCAGTGGCACTAGAGCGAGGCTGTCCAAACGTGTATGCTCTCTAGATCTGCTAGAAGGGCTCCGCTGTGGCGACCTCCATGATCCGGTCAGTGTCCGTCTTAGTCTCCATCATCAGCGACAGGCTCACAACCAAAGTGTTCATGCATTTAAAGGCATGCCTTCTTAGCTCAGCAACTCGCTCCGGCTCTCCAGGCCGCCGAGCGACCCGTTCATCACCTGTCCATTTGCTACTCCAATAACTCTCCTCTCTATAGTTGATCCTGAAACTTACATGTGATCGACATTCCCATGGATTTGCAAGCAAGCCTGTTCAGCTGGCTGAAGCATGAGAAGTTAACACGCCGGCTGCCTGGGCAAACAAGCTGGCTTGTCTGAGCTGCAGCCTTGCATTTGGTGTTGCTCGTGCTCAAGTGTGGGGTGTTGCAGCCATCACGGAAAGTGTAACAAATTCCGAGTGGGATCACGCCCAGACGTGGCGGCACTTGTGGCTGATTGTGTAGGTAAGCAATTGAATGTAGCCATGTAGTCATCTGCACGATTTCATTCGGCCCCATGCCGTGAACATGTAGGATGTTCTGTTTACATTAATGCGATATGTCCAAGCGACCTTGCAGTGCCAAAGTTCAATCACGCCGTATTAGGTGTCTGATCAACAATCTTTGTTCTCGCAACAATGTTGGTGTTGCAGGTGGCTGTGCGACCAATACGTATGTTGCAAATTACGAAATATACTATGGCGGCTATACGGCTTTGGATACATGCGTCCTCATGCTATGGTGCGCTGGCCCGCGGCGCAACACTGTGCTTGGGACATGTGGTGAAATCACACCAGTTCATGTGTGTCATGCATTGCCATTGCCTAGGTCATGTTGTGGAATCGGGGTGGCATGCCATAAGCGGGTGTGGTCAAGGCACCTCGCCCTAGATCGCTGCAACTTTGCGGACCGACAGCAAATAGCCAGTGCCCTACTTGTGGGGGCTTTGGTGGTGATGGAGGTTGCTCCAACGGATCTGGCTGCTACTCAGTTGTCTCAATGGTAAGGCCCCTAGCTGCAGCCGACTATGCTGCGATGTAAACTTGATCATAGCTAGCAAGACAGCGCTCGGTCGATTGGGGCTATATGCATGGCACGGCACTATCCTATTTGTGGCGCATCGTCTTTCTTATTGTAACTGAGTTAGCTTTGCAAATTGCGGGCTGTCACGACATTTTCATGGTTCGCAAATTGTGGTTGCGGTTTGTTGCAAGTGCTTTGTGCCGCTTGCCCTGCAAACTGCGGCACATGTGTGTCTGGTGTGCAGCTGTCCCTTCTGAACATCATCAAGTCGCTCTACATCTTGCCCATTTAAATGCATGCATCATGTGGCAATGCATGCATCATGTGGTTGGTGACTTGAGTTCACTATTTTCGGAGGCTGTGTGCATGGCGTGTGCCATGCCAACACTCGGTGGCGTCATGTGATGCGGAGCTTATGGAGTGCAAGGTGGCCGTGTGCAGCAAAGGCTTTAGCATAAGCGGCGGCGGCTGCATCTCCGCCCCTTGGCAAGTGAATGAGCCGCGCTATGCGCAGTAGTCATCAAGGACACGAGCGATGCCATGGAGGAGTGGGTACCAAGGGGAAATGGACTTGAACATAACCTTGAAGCCCTGGCGGGACGCCACTATATTATAGGAGTTATGACGCAGACCGGGGATAGCAAGCATAAGTCAAGGGACACATGTCCTATTCTGCTAGCATGAGTGTGCAGGTGTAGTGACACGCGTGCTTTTTCCAACCCATGCATGGTACCATGACGGTACTTCTGGTGGTTTTGACTCTCATGTTCGTAATCATGTGACACAATGGGTATTGCCAGTCATTGTTGCCATGTTGACTTGCGACCTGCTGGTTTAATTTGTTGTGAAACATTTGCCCTATACAAGCCTAGAAATGAATTGTTAACACCAAGAAGTTTCAGCTTGAAATCCATATACGAACTCAAAGCCATTGAATCGAAGCTGCATGAGCACGCACGCTTGCCCACCTCAGCACGCGCACTACATCAGTTGTGCAACTACCTTTAAATTGTGGCCCGCTTCAATCGAACCGTTCACCCTCTGACAGTGCGGGCCGTAATCAACCAATCAACGTGCCACAAGACATAGGTGTGTGTTGCACTTGCAACATACGACAAGAATGTGCAAGCAACAAGCTGACATCGCAAATGACACACCTATGCACGCCAAAGGTCCAATTATGTGCGTATGCGCCATACATGTATGACCACGCCTAACCAAACATCGGATGATGAACTACCCTTTCATCAAAAGTACACCATAGTGAACAAGCGCTACATAAACATGGTCTCCCGCCCTAGTTGCACTACATTTTCTCTGCCAATCTGCTTGTCGTTATGCCAGGTTCATGCACACCGTCCATGCCGAGAGACTAGGGTTTCGCATATGCACTCACCTGCAGCTTCCACTGGTTATACTGCCCTCGCGTGTACTATGCTGTGCAACGGTTGCCACCACGGCATTGCGAACGACCATGGTGACGCCTCATAGGTTGTATCGCCGCAAGCAGATGCAGCGGCATACTATGCAACACCAGACCAAACGGCAACCGAAATCGATCATGAATGTACCCAAAAGCCACACGAGGAATGACGTCAATGCCACCACAGCAGTGACGGCTGTAGACCAAAAGCCCAGGCCTCCGCCGCCGCCGCCGCTGCCGCTGCCGCCGCCTCTGCTTGTGTACTACTTCAATCGTCTTGGCCCGTAAATAAATGAGTGAGTCAATAAGCCGACCCTCGAAAGGTTTTTTGTTGAGCGGCATGGGTTAGGTACTTTGGATGTCCGGGAGCACTCTTGAGAGGGTGGCGCTGGGATATGCAGTCGCCTAGATATGCCTTAAACCATTGCATCTTCGCTAAATTGCTTTTCATCCCTCACACAGACGTGTCATCGTAGTAAAAGATTTCAACACAACGGCCAACGGCCAATGGCCAACGGCATGCATACATGTAACGTTGAGTTCCCCAGTGGCTTGCAGGCGAGGCACTTCTTTAGTGATTGTACCATATTGAAGGACTTGAGTTCAGGTAGCATATGCAAGCAATGCAGTCAATGCGAATGTGGTTTCATTGCAGCTGCAGCACGTGGGCCAGCATGTAATGTTATAAGTGTTCCCACACTTCACCGCTGCGTGGGCCATGCCATTTGCAGTCTCAAAACTCCGCATGTGCATGAGGCACGAGTTGATTCCGTTACGAGTTTGGAGCAGTACGTACGGTATTGCTGCTGCTGCTGCTGCTGCTGCTGCTGCTGCTGCTGCCGCGACCCGGGCCGCCGCATGCATCGCCTAGGTTTTGGGCGGCACTTCATGGAACAATGTCTGCCAATGCACAACAAGGCTCTGAGTACTACAGGGCGGCTGACGAGCAGGCTTGCTCCGCAATACCTCCCAAAGCCTGAATATTCTGACGTTCGGTATCATCGGGGTGATGGGCAAGCAGCCCATGATGAGATTGGCGGCACGGCCGCCGCACCGGTTGAGCTGCGTAGGAGCACGAAAGAGAGACGGCCCAACGTGAGGGCCACATCACTGCCCGCACCGGCGGGCGACAGTCCAGGAGGCCGGGCGGCCTCGAAGAAACGCAGCGCGGAGTCGTTGCACCTGCCAGCTCAGCACTGCCGCCCGGCGCGGAGACGCCGGCAAGCCGCCCTGCGGGCACTGCAACCACCAGCTCAGGAGAGTGCTGCCATTCCCACGCCGACTGACGTCCAACTTGCCCCTGATGCCCATGTAGTGTACACATTTGCCACCAGTGCTGCGCGCCGAGCAAAGAGGACCAGGAAGACCCCTGCCAGATATCAAGATACAACCATTGTCCCGGTCCAAAAGATGCAGGTAGAGATAAGCCCCCGGCCCCAGCCGAGACGGTTCCCCGCCGCTCCCAGCGCCGCCGCTGCTGTCCAACCTCTGCAACGACTCCGCCTGGGCGGACTCCCGCCCCGGCTGATCGCCACAGAGCTAAGTCCAATATAAAGATTCGGCCTGCGCCTCTTAGTGTGCAGCAGCACGTTGCTTTGGGCGTGGACGCTCCTGTGTCCACTGCTCGGGACGATGGCCTGCCATTCGACAAGGGCAAGGGAAAAGATTCAGTTTTGGGGCGAATGCGCAAGGCTGCATCTTGATGCTGCCGTGCATGTAGCTCCAAACCTCTCCAGGCGGGGCGACCTGCCGAGGGATGGCTGTCTGGTTCCCTGGCTCGTGCATTCTGCATGGCCAATTGGCCTGGCCTCTTCCGAGAGTCCAACAGAAGGGGACCGGACTTCCCCAGTCCGGTTGCTTTATTCAGGCGGGCCGGTAGATTTATCTGCCTTGATGAGACCTCCTTGGTTGGAGGCGCCTTGCGTCTGCCTTCAACACCTCAATTCTTCGGTGTCAAGCTTTCAACAACCCAGTCACGCGAAATCACCATCGCATACCCATATTGTTCATACAGTGAACGGCTGACGCATTGAATGGATGTTCTGCTAAGATCACTGGCGCGCACTCTGAGGCCCTGTTCATCGTTTTGCAGCGACAACGGCATTGTCAGCAAGGTCACAATACCGTCTGAAGACGACTTGAAGCTGCGTCATGGCATCAGGCACGTAAGACCCAAGAACTTGCAGGCAGTTTCTGGCTTGGCGCAGCTGCAACCTGCGGCGCATCTGCAGCTGCCCCACCCAGCCGGACGCCTGGCGCGTCATGGGTCATGAACAGCAGCCGAGCCGACTTCTGCGGACGCACGCGAGCACCACTGCCTTCTTCCCGGCTGCAGCTGCTGCGGCGCTGCATGCCAGTGGCACCAGTACCACCGGCACGCATCCGGGTACACCTGCCGCCGCAGCAAGACCCGGCTTAGCGCAGCATCCACCGGATGTGTTGGCGACTGCAGCGGCGCTGATGTGGGAAGCGGCAGTGCCGACCGTCGCCCGGTGCGAAGCTGCAACTGCAGACTGCGATGGCTGCGCCGCCGCTGCCAGTGCCACCTACGACACCGGCAACACACACGGTGCATTCTTCTGGTACACCATCAGCGGCATGTGCAGATGTATGATTACGTGCTGCTGGGTATCAGCGCAGCAGGGTGGGCCCGAGACGATGTGGGGCATAATCCACACCTGCCATTCAAGATGTCTCAGACACACATCCATCAGGATGCGGCAATGTTCCAGTGGACGCAACTCACTGCACATGGCGCAGAGGGGCACCATTTTCACGAGGAGGCGCCGCCGCTGCCGGCGGGCTCGCTGTGGGGCTTCCACAGCAGCGGTCGCCTGGCCGCGGCGCTTGCCAGGTGCTGTGGGACACGCTGTGACCTGAGCCTACCATGGTGGGAGGTCCTGGCTTGTGCCAGCGGCATCACTGTACAGCTTTCCAGCAGGAGCTGCCTCGCAGCAGCGCTCGCCGGGTGACATCCTGCTGCCGCCGTCTTGTCAGAAATGAAGGGTTGCAGTGCATGGGGATCTACAGCAATGACGCCAATTGCAGCATGGGGCTCTACAGCAGTGACGCCGGTCACAGCATGGATGCGGTCATGCAGGCCCAGCTTTTTGAAGAAATGGACAATGCCTTGCTTATTCGCCCATCACCACGCACTTGTTGCCACAGTTACAGCCCCTTTGCTGGCGGATATAGTCACACTGGGCATGGCGACTACGCCGGCCACAGCGTGGACACCATCCCGCATGATGCAGGCGGCTTTGGCGGCGAATCATGGAGCACTAGTGGCAATGGTGGCAGAAACCGCAACCATCATGGCGGCGGCATTGTCAGGGACATTGTCAGCCGTGGCCGGCAGCGAATGCAGGCATGGCTCAGTCAGCTGCACCAGATGCTTCTATGATGCACATGCTCGTCCAACAGCACGTCGTTTTTGCTTCAGACATCACATCCTGTTGAAGCTTGTGCAGTGCAGTGTGTCCGTCGCAGCGGCGGCGGCGGCCGCAGCAGAGTGGTCAGCCACGCAGGCGGCGGCTCAGGCTGATCAGGAGGCAGCAGATGCGGCAGAGGGCGGCGCGGACGCCAGCAGCAGTGCCGGGAACGAAATTTTACGCACAAAAGCACTCCTGGAGACCCGGCGGCTGCGGCGGCTGCCATAGCCGCCGCGACCGCCGCTGCTGCCGAGTGGAGCCGGGCGGCTTCTGGCCGGGTGGAGGCAGCGCATGCTTGGGCATCTCAGAACCGCGGCAGGAGCCGAGCAGCCGACAAGGTGATCTCTTCAATCAGTTACTGGTACTTTCATTAGGGTGTTGCAATCGTCCAAACAGCGCATACTTAGGCAACACAGTACCGCAACAGGAGCCAGGCAGTCGACAAGGTGCATCTGAAAGCATAGTCTCTGCTGCAAACTATGTAGCTTGGCACCGGTTCTACACTTACAGCTGTGATGCTTGCCCACAGTCACCCTGACACCACCATTTGGAGTGCTTGCATGCCTGGCTGCAGTTTGGTCCATGATTCCCTGACCTTGCACCCTGAGCTGCTGCTTGCACACCCTGACCTGCGCTGATGGTCCGTCAGACCGCTGGCATCAGTTTGATATGCGATGTGAGGCGTCATAGCCTAATTTGCTGCGAACCCTGATCTGCCGCGACTTGCATGTGCCTTACTTCCTGTTCAGGCCGCCGGCATCCACGCAGAGGCGGCGACGGCGGCGGCGTCGGCCCTGTCTTGCATGCAGGCGGAGCCGCTGCTTGCCCACCCTGACCTGAGCTCTTCTTTGTGTGTCAGGCCGCCGGCATCAATGCGGAGGCGGCCACGGCGGCGGCGTGGGCGCTGTCTCATGAGCAGGCGGAGCCAGCCCCCGTGGCGGCCCGCAGCACGCAGCAGAAGCAGGACTTCACGCCGCTCAGCAAGCAGGTGCGGCTGCAGTTGCTCAGCCGCTCAGCCGCTCCAATGTGATGGTTGCGCCTGCGTTGTGATGTCTCATCAACATTGCAGTTTCAACCAATGTTGAAAGGCGGTCTCTTCTGTGCCTGGTCCCGCCGCTGGCGTACAATCTTGATTGATTGCACAAGCGTACTGGCATAGACCATGCCCATTCATCGGGTCTCACCTCCTTCAAGCCCACATGTTTGTGGATCTGGCAGTAACTTCGGCAGAGGTCTGTTCATGGTCCACACAATGTGTATGACCTGATCTCCTACACTTTGCTGCAGGGTGCGCCCGTGCGGCGGTCAAGGTCCAAGCCTGACACGTCGGTGGACCTGGCGGCGGCACTGGCGGAGGCCTCTGCCTGGATGAAAACCTCCCGCGGCTCTGCAAAGTGCACGGATGGCAGCAACAGCAGGGCCAGCAGCAAGGCCGGCGATGCCGCCAATGACTCACAGCCGCCACTGTTGCGCGGGGCTGGCGGCGACCCCACCCTGCAGCAACATGCCGCCGCCGCCCGCGAGGTCACCTGGGACGTCAGGCCGGTGGTTCCGCTCCTGGACCTCCGCATGACAGGCGGCGGGGCCAATAACACCGCAGCAGCAGCTGATGCCGGTACTGCCGGCAGCGGCGCCGCGGGCGGCGGCGCTACGGGATGGCCGCCGGGTGGCGAGCTGCAGACGGCGCTGTCGGTGATTGACGAGACGCAGGCAAAGGAGGCGCCTAGCGGCGGCGGCGGTGACGGCCCACAGCCGCGGCTCAAGCCACGGCAGCTGACCATTGGCGGCGTCCCACGCAAGGCCTCCGACGCTCAGGTACGATGTGGTTTTTGACCTTCCTCTCTTGGCTACATGCATCAGGTTCCTCGAAAGTTTTGAGGCAGATAGTTCACCATCGGCAGTGCCCCGCACAATGCCACCAATGGCCACATATCGACTCTGTGTTCCCTGCTGGCCTCTCCTCAACAGAAGCTGCAGCTGCATACAGCAAAGACAGCGGCCCTCAGCCACAGTTCAGTGGCGGCGGTGGCCCCCGGCTAGACCTCTGATGCCCTAGAGCAGTTTTGCTCGCAGCTGGTGACACTGCAGGATGCCCCATTCCCAGCCGCAGCTTAACGATCATCTCGCAGCCAAGCTAGCTGCCATCTGCGGTGCCATAGTCAAAGTGATCACCAAAGTCACGAGTCCTACCTAGCATGCAGGTGGTGTCCATCGACGGCGTCATTGCCGCAGCGGCGTCGGAGATGGTCGACGACATCCGGCGGCGCAATGCTGCCGAGGCGGCCGCCGCTGTGTTGCTGCCCCACCCTCCGGCCCCGCAGGTGCTTGCTGTCAGTTGTGTGTTGAAAGCGCAACCGTACTATGCTGTGGCCATGAAATTAGGCCTGCACATGTTGCCTGCTGGCAGGTGCTGCCATGCCAGCATTAGCACAAGGTTGCTACAGTCCACGCTCTGATTGGGAGCCAACTCCTGTGGAATCCTACTGTTGCAATGCCGCTGACCTGCAGGCTGAAGAGGGAGCCCTGCCCACTTCAGCGAGGCAGAGCAGCCGCAGGATCAGCCTGGATGTCGCTGCTACCGCTCGTGGCTATGTGTCGGCGCCCACATCCCCCGGGGTGAGCAGAGCCCAATGCCCGACCACGAACTCCTGTGGTCATGCAGTCGTCATGCATACAAGCGCACTTAGCAGCTGTGATGTCTCGCCTGTGATGCCAAACCCTTCTGCGGAGCTCAGTCCATGTGCTGTCTGCCAATGTTTCTGGCACGTGTCACCTGTTGGCATGTACAGCACGTGTTTTGAGTGTCTTCAGGCATGTGCAGAGGTGCTCTGGCACCACCAGAACCAACATCAGATCGTACTGTCGACACCAGAGGTGTTGGACTGGGCGGCAGCTGCAACAGCTGACCGCGCTGTCGCCTGACCGCACATGCTATGCACCCAGGCACATGCGGAGGCGGTGGCCAGAGCCCACGCGGAGCGCATGGTTGACACGTTCGATGGCAGCAAACCGGGCAGCAGCTGGGACGGCTTTGCGCGGCTGACAGATGGGCTGCAGCTGCCGCCGCTGCGAGCTCGCAGCTTCCGGCCTGCATCCGCCCCCCAGGTACCAGAAGCTTTGCACATGCTTGTGGAAACCGGCCATGAACCGTCGATCAGCAGTCCACCGATGCAGCTGCCGCCGCCTTGGGCACTCAGCTTCTGATCGTCATCCGGCCCCCAGGTGACCGGATGCATTGCAGCTTCCCACATTCGCTGGCATCATTACACCGACAGCAGCAGCGAGCATGGCAATCTGCGCCAATCATCTGCGTCCGCGGGCGTCGAGGCATTGCAGTGCGTGGAAGTTTATATTATTAATGGCTCTGCTGGTTGCAGCTGTCGCTGTTGAGCAGCAGGCACTTCGGCCATCGCCTGCGCTGGTGTCAAAGCGCTGCAACTGTTCCGTCCATGCAACGCTCTGGCACATGTTGTGTCACAGCTGCTGGCTGACACCAAAACACATGCAGCGGCTGCTGTGGTTTCAAATTTCGACCAGATTGTGTGCCTAAACCCCATCTCAGGGCGTGCCCGAAGCTGGTCGAGACCTCATCTTGTTGCAGTTCTCTTTTGGACGCTTTGCTTTTCATAGAGCCCCAGCGAAAAGCCTACGATGCAGGAGGCTGGCATCCCCAGCAGCGACCTTTGCAGTCGAGAAAGGTCGGGGCAGTGGCTGCGTTCATGTGCAAGTGCCAACACACGATGACCTCTGCGTGCCAATCTGCTTGCAGCCCGTGTGGACGAACACAGCGCAGGAGGCATCACCAGCAGCAACCCAGTCAGCGCGCTGCGGCACGCTGCAGCAATGCACCAATCGTGATTGCGTCCTGCCTGCAGCCAGTGTGGCGAGACATGGCGCGAAAGGCTGGCGTCGCCAGCGGCGGCGCCAATGCCGCGCCGCAGGGCAAGTCCCGGCTGAGCCCGCACAGCCACGAGCTGGAGCTCACGCCATCGCCTGAGGAGCCGCACCGCCGACGTTCCCGCAGCAGCCGCCACGTGAGTGGGCTGTCCAGCACCGCCTTGGACACAGCAACGGAGAATCTGCATCATGTGCAGGTCTGTCAGCATGTCAGCTCTGAGGCAAGCCGCAGTTGCTCCTTGGGTCTGCTGGCGCGGCCACCCTGTGGCGCAGACCACACGTCTCGCTTGACCCTGCATCCTTCACCAGTCAAGAACGATCGAGCTCGCAGCCAGAGTTCGTTCCTGTTATGTGCAGATGAGTCTGCCCAGGTCTGCCACTGCTTCCGGCTGTCTGGATGCCAAGTGGCAGCTGATCACAACTGCGTTAGTCCTTTGCTGGCTTGAGTTGCTTGTTGACCAATGTGTTTGCGAACCTGCAGGCGAGCTTGTCCAGCTCTCCGGAGGTGTCGGGCTCCCTAGATGCCGGGCGGTTGCTGGCCGGCAGCCCAGTCTCCCGCGACCACACGAGCTCCGCCAGCTCTTCAGTGGCCAGCAAGGTGCATTTGTCACACCAGCTTGCTGTTCACTTCCTCTGCCCGTTCGTCCAGCAGGATGGTAGACTGCCCCTGGCCTGGGTATGGCCTACTGGCTGTTACCCTCAGCTGTATCATTTCTGAGCACCAGCTGACAGGCGTTGGCGCCTGCTGCGCCACAGGAGGCCGCTGCGAAGGAGATGAGGCGGCGGCGGCGGCGCTCCACCCGCCAGGAGTCGCTGCGCCGGCGGTATGGCGGCTTCTCGCCCAAGGCCTTCCCGCTCGACGACATCTCCGGCGCCGCACACCCCTCGCCCGACGAGGCCCCCGACAGGTGCAAATGTGATGTGACAATGACAAGTTTCGTTGGCACAAGCATTGTTTTCTTAGTGCGGCTTCTCGCTCAACGCCTTCCCGCTGGATGACCTCTCCGGCGCCGCGCACCCCTCCCCCCGAGGAGGCGCCTGACAGGTGCGGCTGTGACGTGGCGACCATTGTTCTGGTTGGCAGCAGCGTTGCCTTTCTAGATGCGAGATTGGTCGCCCGAGGCCTTCCCGCTCGACGACGTCTCCGGCGCCGCGCACCCTTCTCCTGAAGCAGCACCCGGCAGGTGAGACTTGAGAATTCTATGGATATCAGGGCTTTAGCTTGCGGCAGCCAATTTGCGGGGTTGGTCACCCAAAGGCCATCTGCTGGACGACATCTCTGGCGCCGCGCACCCCTCGCCCAAAGAGGCCTCTGACAGGGGCGGCTGTTGTGCACAGCAGCACAGCAGACCTGTCACGGGGTTGACTTCCCAGGGTCTGCACGAACGGGGCAACATCTCCGGTGCTTTTCATGCAGTCCCTTAGGGGTTTCCCCTTCAGCATCCAGCGTCTCTGACCGTCCAGCATGAAGATTTCAGGCAGGAATCCCCTTTGTCGTGACACTATTGTCAGCAGGGGCTCTGTGAATCTTGAATTTCTGAACCCGAAGTTGTGATGTGCATCTTCACAGGCTCGTGTGCCAAGGGCTTGCCTCCCACTGATTTGCCATGTAGCTTTGTGCTTCAGGGCATTGCAGCCGCTGCTGCGGGGTTTTCACTTGGCATCAGAAGGCAGCTCCGTGAAGGGTCGCACCAACAACTTTTTCAGTTCGTGCACCTCCGTGTAGCGCCAGCAAATGAAGTTTGTCTGCTGTTTTGGCAGGGGCCTGGAGGTGGAGCTGCAGGGCTCCAACTACTCGGCATCAGGCGGCGGCTCCACGACAGACTGCACCAACCGGAGCGTCTCCAGCCAACAAGTGCAACCTGTACAAACCCTGTAGCATCAACAGACGGACCTGATCTGCTGTCCTACAGGGGCCTGGAGTCACTGCTGCGGGAGCTGCAGGGCTCCGACTACTCCGCATCAGACGGCGGCTCCATCACAGACCGCACCGACAACTCTGGAGCGTCGACGCCGCGTGAGCTCTCTCCCCGCAGCGGCTTTGCCGCCGCCGCCGCCACAGGGTCTCTTCTCGCTACAGGGTCTCTTGCCCGTGGCACCTCCCGCCTGATCAAGGCCAGCGGCGCCGCCGCCGACGCCAATCCGCTGGTGAGCTGCTCCATCACACCCTCTGGAAAAGGAGGATGAGGAGGCGGGGGTTTTCCAATGCCTGACAGGCAGTTCACTCAGGCAGTTGATATGTTGCAATGCACCTCCAAAGGCTGCACTGAATACTGCGGCTGCTGATTGTCGGACTTGGCTGAAGATGTTGCCTCAGTGTTTTTGTGTGCATGTCTGACAGAGGGACAGCGCGTTCGAGAGGCCCAAGAAGCCGACCCGCCGGCTGTCCTGGGCGGACGAGCACGAGGTGGGCCACACCCTCAGAAAGGCCGCGCACGTCCACTGTGCTGCTGCCAGTACATGCATGTACTGTTTTCTGTGGCTCAGCATCCCGCCAGCCTGTCAGACTGGCGGCATGGCCGCTGTATGAACACTGTGCGACATGGAATGCGCCGTCCTGTGCTGCTGGAAAAGCTGGAGAAGCAGCAGCTTGGTCATTATCGCATTGGTGTCAGCCGAATATGCTGACCGCCTTGCAGGGGCCACTCAGCTCGGAGCTGGCTGGCAGACGCAGCCTGGCCACATATCAGGTAATCAAGCCCTCGTGCAATCCTCCTCATGCAGCCTGCTGTACACACTGGTCAGCTGCAGCACGAGCTGTCGTAACCCTGTCATCAAAGCAGCACATTGCCTGCTGTCCATCACGGCTGCACTTTGTGGCCAGACGACCCAAACAGGCTTTGGACCGCCTGATCGCAGACCTGCTGGAGAACTGCAAGCACTGATTTACAAATGGTGTCAAAGAGCGTCCAGCCAATCGATCATCTAGTTGTCCACCCTGTAGGAGGCGCCGCTTTCGCCCGTGGCCTCGGGTGATTTGAGCCCAGAGTTGTCGCCGGATGCTGTCGCCGCCTTCTCGATCCCCGTTGACGCGCCGCCCACCCCGGAGCAGCTGCCGCCGGCCCTCTCAGCGTCCGCGGCCGTGCTGCAGCACGGCGGCGGCGGCGGCGGCGACCGTGGCTCGCCGCGGCCGTCAGAGGCGCTGTATGGCTCTGAGGAGTCCAGCCCGCAGCGGCGGGCCGCTGAGCACCGGCGGCGGGTTGCGGTAAGCAGATGTAGTGTTTGTAAGGCCCCTTCATATGGAGCTCGAGAGCAGATGACTCATGTCAATCGCAGCGGCGGGCCGCTGAGCCCCGGCGGCGTGTCGCGGCGGCGTGTATGACCATGGTGACTTGCAGACACTGTACAATGAAGCTTGACAGCAGAAGACTTCCGCAGTCCGCCACTCTTGTTCGCAACATGATGTGTCCCAGACCCTTTCAGGTGACATTCCTGAGGAGATGGTTTGACTGCAACCTTCACTGGTGGCCTGTTACGCCTGTTAAGCATTGCCACCCCATGGTGGTAAGTGGATCGATTGTTTTAGAGCTTCTGTCCTGTTTGGAGAACTCGAATTGCAGCGACTGTGCTGTCATCAGCACCAGCTGCGGGCTTGCTGAGCGCCGTCGGCGTGCTACAGTGAAGCTGCGTCAAATGGAGGCTCCGCTGCGCATGAGGTTTAGCCTATAAGATTAGGACAGCGGTGCTGAAGGCCCTGTTGACAGACTGGTCCTGCAGTGAGTCTCAAGGCTGGAGGCTGTCCCAGGCGCCACATGGCAGTTTGTTGCCGGCCAGCCTGCTCAATCTGCTCGATGCGGGAACCAGTGGGAAGTCCACACAGGAAGGGCTGATAAGCCTGATGAGGCTGACGTCTTGTTCAATGTATCGCATGTTCTACAGGAGGAGCAAGCGGCAGCAGATCGGGCGCGTGCAGCGGCCCGCAAGGCGGCCCTGGAGCAAAAGGCTGCCGATGAGCAGCGCGCGGCGGCCGCGGCGGCAGTCGCGGGCCGGATGGCGGAAGCAGCGGTGGCAGATGGCAGTCAGCCGCACCACCAGCCGGCGCAGCGGGTGACGTTTGCCGACATCCAGGCGGAAGGTGCTGGCATGGAAGGCGGAAGCGGGAAGTACCCCATGGCAGTGGACTCGCCAGCGCAGTCGCGGCGGCAGTCAGCTGATGCACAGGCTGATGCAGCAAGCCATGTCGCAGCAGGACCCCACGCGGTGCTGAACCCTTTCAGCGCTGCGCCAAACCCTGCCGAGAGCGCCGCCAGCTGGCAGCCGCCGACGCCGCCGCGGGGGCAGGAGCCGCCGGCGACGCCGCGGCAGGAGGAAATCCAGTCTGCGCCGCTGACGGCGGCGTCGCTGGCGGCGCAGCAGCGGCAGCAGCCGCCGCCGTCGCCGCGCGGACGGTATGCAGACTCCGACGCCGGCAGCAACTCCAGCCGGCTGAGCTTCGGGCTGGTCGGGGTTGCTGCCCGCCGCATGCGGGAGGGCTTCCGCCGGCTGTCCATGGACGGCAGCAGCATCGCTGCTGAGATGCAAGGTGGGGGAAAGCTCATTGGCATTGTTACAAATTGCCTTAGACTGGGTTTACAGTCCCTAGGCCCGCCGCATGCGGGAGGGCTTCCATCGGCCATCCATGGACGGCAGCAGCATCGCTGCCGAGATGCAAGGTGGGACATTATCGAGTGCCCACTTCCTGACATAACATCCAGTCGGCTCAATTCAACATCAAGCGCCCCAAGCGCCGCGCCGCTTGCGTGAGGCTCAGTGCTCATCCGATCCTGAGGTAGGGCTACCTGTTTCCGTAAGTCAACCCGGCTAGAGCAGGGTCTGCAACAGTGCTTTCTTGTCCGCTGCTGCCTGCACTCAGTCGGCCATGCTGTTTGCACAGATCAACAGCACGCATTGCTGGCTGTTTCAATATCCAATGCTGCAGCGGCAAGTTTCAGGTCAGCTGCCCCCGCTGCGGCAGCAGGCTAAAAGTTTATAACCCCGTAACGACCGAAGTTTAAGTACTGAGGAGTATCAAAATTGCCAGCAAGCGTCCAGCCCGACACCAAGCTACATCTCAGTCGTCCTCCCGCGGGTGCTCAGCCCCCAGTTTCACTGCTTGCTGCAGCGGCGGAGCACAAGGGCAAGCAGCCGCCTCCGTACGCCGGCGAGGTCGTTGGCAACGCCAGCCGCCGGGGCCCCAGCCGCCGCAACTCCTCCAGCAGCGGTGGCCGCGGCCGCCACTCCTTGGCCGGCTCGAGGCCCGGCGGCCTGGAGACCATCATGTCTGGTGTGCCAGTGGATGCCGCGCCCGCTGCTGACGGCTCCGGCCAGCCTGCGGCCCTGCCTCCAAAGTCGCCGAGCTTCGGCAGCGGGAAGGAGCGGAAGCGGGACACTGAGCAGCAGTACGAGTCTGTCGTCGTGCGCACCGCCACCGGCGACCGGCTGGTGGTGCGGCGCCCAGTCATGGGTCCCGCAAATGGCGGCGGCAGCAGCGGCCTCCCACCCCGCAGCGGCAGCTTCAGCAGCCTCAGCGGCAGCGGGCACGGCTCCCGGCGGGTGCGGAAGGCCGTGGAGCACTCGCAGGCTGACGCGGATGCGGCGGCGGCGGCGGCCGCCGCAGGGCATTTCGACAACCAACTGCCACCGCCAAGCCCTCTGAGGCGACCACCCAGCGGCAAAGCGGCGAGCGGCGGCGGCAGCCTGTTCAAGAAGATGGTCGGCCGCGGCAAGGTGCACAAGGAAGCGACTGACACATCATAGGGCGGCACAGCGGCGGCTGCGCAGCCACCCAGCCCGTTGGCAGCGCCGTCGCAGCCGGGTGACAACAACCTTGTCTCTGGTGTTGCGGTTTGCTAGCAAGGGTGAATGTAGCTGCTGCGACCTCGCGATTTCGTTGCAGACGGGTGACTACAGCATCAGCCAGTGTGACAGCTTGGGCACTCCAGACCAGCGTAGATGCGATTTCTGTTGCACTCTGCCTTTGCAATTCATGAATTTCAGAGAGCTAGCAGTCGCATGCTTTTTCATTTGCAAGTGAGGTGTATGGCATGGCTTGCGGTGGTGGCTTCGGTTAACTGTTGTGATGGCTCATGCTTCATTCGCGATTTCTTGTTGCTTGACATTGTCGACAGTGGTCAACTATGGTGCAGCTGTGCTGTGCACCTGCTAGTCCGTTTTGATGATATTGCGACTCGGTCAACTCTGTCGCATCTTGACGAAGAAGTAACAATACCCGGGATGAACCTGTGACTGTGAAAGCAATCGACTGGCGACTCATGGCACGAACAATTCCTCACAGCCTTGGGCAAGATCTGAGTCCCTTGCAAGTCAATCTCACTCCATATGGTAGCTATCCCAGTGAAAGTGAGAGTGCTGCGTGGCATAACAACTCACCAGACCCATGCCGGGCCCACATGATCGCCACATGGCGCACTGCAAGTGTGATTTTGGCATCCAGGATGCATTTCGTGATGCGCCGCACATGTCGCAGGAGGAGCAACGCTCCATCATGAAGTGCCGCCGCTGCCGGCAGTTTCGCTATGGGGAATCTACAATTTCAGCAGCTTTGCCGCTTGGCTACGGCGCGTGCCAATGTTATCGCAGACTGTTGTTATGACATCAGACAATCGTGTCAGACCGCCTCAGCTTGTACCGACGACAGCAATCCAGCTTCGCACACCTACACGTGAGCTAGAAACAGCCTGGCACACATGGATCCCATGTGACTTGGGAACACAAAGCTGTGTGTGGTGGCTGCTGCGCGGCTCTGCCATTGCGAACTTGACAAGTGCTTGCTTGAGAGACCTGTGACAGCAGCAGCGTGACAGGCTGCCCGAAGTTCATTCCGAGTGTTCATGCGGTGCCCTCTATGTACGCACCACAGCCTGCCACATCAAGCTAGGGGAAGCTGGATGCATGCGGGGTGCTAATGAACAGTCTGGCTCGCAGCCAGAGTGAAAAGCAAACCGGATCCACGACAGAGATTACACACACGCACAACATAACGCCTAGCACCTAGCAAAGGAATTGCCGCCATTGTTACCATGTCAATCAGCACACACGCCGGTGACACGCATGCATGAACGACAACTCCTTCCCTTGGTGGTGGTCATAGCGAATTGACAACGGATGCCTGCAGAAGTTCGTGCTGGGCCGTGCTCACATGGTGTAGATGCACTTTGGCCATTCGGCATTTCACATTTGCACGACTACCGTCACATGTGCTCTTCCCTAATAAGCCTGAGTGAGGCTGGAGGTGTTAAATTGTCTCTGTGCTTAGGTACTGCCACCTGGCTGCCACCTCAGCCAGCTTGAAATAATCACGGCATCCAGTCAAGTATCTCGCAGCAGCTAGTTCAAACCAAACTATCGTTGCAACTGGTCAGTCAGTCTGTTGACGCCGCAGCTGGCGGTGTGACAGAGCAAGGTCAGCGCCTCCTGGCAAGGCGGCAGGCCCCTGCAGCAGAGGGTCGCAACCTGCCAGGGCGCAACCTACTACGAGCCGCCTTTCGCCAGGGTGAGACGGATCTCGATGTCTTTGGGGCTGCCCTGCAGTGCTGTGTCTATGTGGTGTGCGAGAACAGTGTCCGATCACTGCGTCGCAGCTTGCCGCTGAAGCTGACGGAATGTGCAGTGCCGGCTGGCTGGTGAAACTTACCATGCGCCGCTGGGCGCCAAATGAGTGACACAAGCTCGACTCTGCAGCATCCACCAGTAGCCTTAGTACCAGAGCGTGTACCTGTACAGACCACCGTGCGCTGCCCTCTGGACACTTGCTCGTAGACCGTGGCCAGCTCAGCAGGTTTGCATGAGAGGTGCAGAACTCCATTGCTGCGGCAACTGGCCTGTCTGGACAAGCGGACACTACCCAATCAAGTCTTACATGCAGCTCTGATGGCCTGTGCTCGCTCGAGCGCTCGGTCAGAAATTGCTCTGCACTTGCAAAGCTTGCCATCTAGTCAAGCATGGTACCTCTCACATGCGTACAGAGCGGCCGCGTTCCGATGATGAGGCGACTGGTGATGCTGATGGTGCTCATGATAAGCCACGTGGGGGGCTTGAGGGTTGCAGCCGAACCAGCAGCTGGCGGTGTCACTGCCGCTGGTGGTGTGGCGGCGGCAGCAGCATTGCCAATATTGGAGCACCACGGCCGGAAGCTGTTGACAGGTGAGCAGCCTAAACATCTCCGTCACACCTGGTGCATGTTGTTTGAGAGGCAAGTGGACGCACTCCAGCAACCATGTGCATGGCACGACAGGCGAACGGGCCACCTTGCGCATCTAAATGGTGCATGCATTTGCAGTCGCGGTGCAACAGTCTTGTGAGGCTCGCACTGGGAAGAATATCGGATCAGTAACCAAATGAATCTCCAATCATGCAGTGTACGGGCCGGGCCAGCAACCTGGGCCGGACGGTCCTGAAGACTGCCCCTTGGGCCATGCCAAATCAGGCGCTGGCGCGTTCCTCTGCCTCCTTTGCCAGAACACAGGCCCCAGCGGCGGCCAGCGCTACCAGCCACGCACTGGGCAGTCAGCTTGCCTGGAGTGCCCCGTGGGCGGCGATGTGAATCTTGCCAGGACCGAATGCTCCTACTACGGGCCGGGGCAGCAGCCAGGCCCGGGCTCCGGAGGTGAACCCTGCCCGGCGGGACACGCAAAGGCCGGCGCCGGAGCCTTCAAGTGAGGCTTTGGACTGCTGACATACCTCCAATTGAGACTTGATCGGCAAAGCTCTGCTGATGCGCATGTCACCCGACCAACATGTGCTATTGCTGAAAGTTGTGCATTGCACTCGGTCATGTAACTTGCATGACGACACCATATGGACTGTGACCCGGGTGCATCCTCTATGCAGGTGCTCTCTATGCCAGGGTGTCGGGCCCAATGAAGGCCAGCGCTACCAGCCACGCACTGGTCAATCCGCCTGCTTGGAGTGCCCTGTAGGCGGCAGCGTCAATTCCGCTAGGTCAGTGTGCTCCTACTATGGGCCGGGGCAAGAGCCGGGCCCAGATGGAGCCAGAAACTGCTTGGCAGGGTATGCCAAAGCCGGCGCCGGAGCCTTCAAGTGAGGCTCTGAATGGCTGGGAAGAGCACATTGCATAAGTTTTGAACCTCAGGTGTGACGATGCAAGTGTTGTAACACCAACAAAAGTTGATGTGCTCCACATGACTATTAATCATGTACGCTGGCTTGATGACACCACGGAATTCACGACCACGGTTGCGCCATCCACAACAGGTGCTCGCTATGCCGAGGGGTCGGGCCCAGCGGAGGCGAGCGCTACCAGCCGCGCACTGGGCAGTCCGTCTGCTTGGAGTGCTCCAACAACGGCCTCGTCAATGCCGCCCGCACCGTCTGCAGTACGTTCAACTGCATCCTCGAAGTTTGCAACCCAGCCTTGACCGCGCAACATACCTGTGGTACACAACCACAAGCTCATCCACAAACATGGCGTCGTTGTCCACAAAGAGGAACCCTGCACTACTGTGGAGTCTAGGGCTTTGTGTTGCACCACGGCAGGCCCCGCATCACCGCCGCCCACTCCACCACCGGCGCCTCTCCTAAGCCCGACTTCCGTTTCTCCGCTCAGGTGTTTTTATGCTTTCTTGTGTGAATGTTGTCGAACAACGTGTCATATGTGCTCCTATACATGCGGTGCCACGGGCTCAACTGCACCCAAAATGCGTGTACATTGCCTTCAAGTGAACTCTTTGCCGACCGTATACAGCCCACCATCGGCGCCTCCCCCAAACCCGCCGCCGGCGCCGCCTCCTAGGTTTGAGGGCTATTCGTTGTTTTACAGTGCTGATTGCCATATCAAGTCTCATGTGCATGGCAATTTGAGCTCGCATGATGTTTGTGCTGCCATGGTGTGCGTTTGCCATGCGTGCAAATCGTTGCTTTGCCAATAATCCGCAGCCCACCACCGGCGCCTCCCCCAGGGCCCCCGCCAATGCCGCCTCCTAGGTTTGTCGACCGTCTTTTGATTGTGGATAGGGCGTGCATGTTCATACTTAATCGTGTTTCTTGTTGCATTTGTCAAAATGCCTGTAAGTAGCTTCAGTGCATCCGCACAGCGTTTGCAATTGGTTGACCTTAAGTCGTTCCCTACTATCTGCAGCCCACCACCGGTGCCTCCTCCCAGCCCACCACCGGTGCCTCCTCCCAGCCCGCCGCCCGTGCCTCCCCCAAGCCCGCCGCCGGCGCCTCCTCCGAGGTCTGTCAGTGTCTTGTTAAACTGCCTGCGCATGGGCCACACAGAGTCCCATATGTGGTGTGGTCACGGTTGTCGGCATACTCGCATCACCTTGCGTTGTGTAGGAGAGTTTGCATTGTTTGCAAGGCCGAACTGTTGTGTATGCTATGCAGCCCACCACCGGCGCCACCTCCCAGCCCACCACCACAACCTCCTCCCAGGTGCACTTCCACCACCATGATGCACAGAATTCTTCACCTGTCACATTGCACCTGCAGTATAGCTTGTCTAAGCTCGGAGTCGTCTCAACACTGGATTGCACATGACAGAGTGGTCTATGAGTTGCAGCCCACCCCCGGCGCCGCCACCAAGCCCTCCTCCAATGCCTCCGCCACCGCCGTCCCTCAACTTGAGCGCAAGTATGTGTGTCAAAGTGTGTCCGGCTGCTTGCTTGACACATGCTTCGATTGATGGTATTGAATGTCAAATTTGCCTTGCAAGCAAACCTGGGCAAATAAAATCAAATGTCTGTATTTTCCTGTACTGCTCCGGGGTTGTTGAGTGCTCCAAACTGCAATTGCTGATCGCCAACTCCGACACAAGCACGTTGTCATGTACAAGGTTGCACATCACCCGACGATGGCACCGTGTGCTCCAATGGCAACAACACTTTCAGCGTCAACCGCCAAGTAAGTGCAAAAGACGTCGCGGCCTCCCTTGGTGTAAGCTTCAGACATAGTCATGTCCGTCATTGCACTGCACAAAGGGCTATGTCTGATTTGCAATGCATACGTTTAAATTCAAGCATGTTTCAATGGCCGTTTCCCTGTTGCAGGTCAACCCCTTTTCTCCTGGTCCTGGTGAAGAGGGTGCTTATGAAGTGTGGTGCGCCGACCAGCTGCACGCAATGCCGAAGATATCTCACAGCTCCGAATCCCTATTGACTTCACAATGTTTATGACATGCATGGGTGATGTCACCAGGGCTAGCTGAACCAGTGTGAGATGGCTCATGTGCCCGCCAAATGGATCCATGCAAGGTTTTTGTCGTCATGGACCTCGCACTGAACCTAGCTTGCTTATGCTGCAGTGTCGCATCTGGTGCTGCCCGTGGTCAGGTGTGGGGTGTTGCAGCTATCACGGGAATTACAAATTCCATTAATCAACAAATTGGATCGCGTCCAGACGTGGCGGCACTCGTGGCTGATTGCGTAGGTGGGTAAATGAATGTAGCCATGCAACATCAACACATGGTCGAGGATTGGCCCCATGCCGACAAAGTGCAGTTGTGTCACGTTATATGTCCAAAGATGTCGATGTCGGTCATCGTAACTAGGTCTGTGGTGCAGGTGGCTGCGTGACCAACACATATGTTGCAAATTATTTGGTGTACTACGGCGGATTTGAGGCTTCCAATTCATGCGTCTTCATGGTCTGGTGCGCTGCTTTCTGGCGTTGCTCCGTCCTTGGGACATGCGGTGCAACCACACTATCACATATGTGTGATGCATTGGAAATGCATGAATTTTGCTGCAATGCCGGAATGTGTGCCATGATCAGGTGTAGCACGAGCACGTCGCCCGAGACTGCCGCAACTTGTGAACCAGCGGCGAACAGTCAATTTAGTGTTCTAGGGGGCTTTGGCGGCTACGGCGGTGACGCCAGCGGCACTGGTTGCTCTGCAGATCTTGTCTCCACGGTGAGTTGCCTGGCCGCAGCCGATGTTGCAACGATACAAGCTTGACTGGAGCTGGCCAAAAAGCTTTATGTAAGTCTGTTGCTTGATGTGCATGCCTGGCATATTTGGTGTGTATGTATGTGGATACATGGTATACGTCGCTGACCCTATTGTGGTGCACCATCGGTGCACCGTCTATTCCAGCGATAGTCGTATCAGGTCTTGCAAGTTGGTTGCGCGCTGTCAGGACATCGTCATGGATTGCAAATCGAATGTTGCAATTTGATGCAGGTGCTTTGTGCCGCTTGCCCTCCAAATTGCCGCACATGTGTACCCGGTGTGTGCCTGCCCCTTCTAGACATCAACGACTCGCTCTGCATCCTTTTTGTCTTGCTACATGCGACGAACTACCTTGTGGTTGCTTACTTGAGCTCACCACCAAAGAGGCTATGAGCACAGTCTGCTAGGCAACCACTCAGTGACGGTATGTGATGCAGAGACCATGGAGTGCAAGGTGTGCAACAATGGGTACAACTTAAGCGGCGGCGGCTGCGTTCCCGCTCCAGGCAAATGAACATGTCGTGCCGTGCGCATCAACACCAAGGACGCCAACAACATCAGGAAGGCGCAAGCATCAAGGAGGAACCGGCTGAAGCATGATATCAATAATTTGACATTTGCTGGCGGGACACCACACATGCTACAAAAAGCGATACAGCTTCGGGAACAATAGGCACAAGGTGATAAGGTGTGTTTGCTTAGTCAGTATGAAGGTGCGGGGTCAGTCACACCCGTGCTTTCCAACCCATGGTAGGAGATTGCAGTGGCTTGCATAGCACTTCTGATCACTACATCTCACGGATTCATGATGAGCTGCAACAAGGTGTTTGAATGACATCTGTGCCATTTTGATGTGTGTATTGCTTGAATGAGTTGATGAGTTGTTGAAACGAACAATTCTTGCGTGCAAGCACGAAAATGAACCTCCAAACCCAGGGAAGACTGACCTCATTACCGCATATCCAGTCAGACCTATAGATAGATGCGCTTGCCTGCCTCAGCACTGTGAAGTTGCCTTTTGGTTGCGGCTAGCTTCGATGACGGTTTCCACGCCTTGAAAGGCGGATTGTAAGTGAACGTGCCACCAAGCAAGGTTGTCCATTATTGCACCAGCAACACATTTCAAGTCAAAACAAGTGGCAAGTTGACGTTGCAGCGGCACACTTGTGCCATGTAGAAGGTCCAATGTTGTGCACGTGCGCCATAGACGCAGAAGTCTCTAGCTACATTACCTATGAGAACATGTGATGTCATAGAAGTTGTTCTTACTTCATCAGCTTTCCCAATCACGAGTTACGAAGAGCAGCATGTACTTGCAAGTGCAGCGGTTGAGGCCGTGGCGGCGCGGGGGCTATTGCGGGTGGGAGATGCCCGATGATCCGTTGAAACAACAAGCTTGTTGGCTGCTGTATTCTCACCAGTCGCGGGCAGCTGGAGTTTTGCTATGTCGGTGACGAGCACCGGTGCCGCCACCAGAACATTTGAAAGTGTCGGCATTATCGGGCTATCCGCATGTCTACACAGCAATTATGACGGCGGCTTGATTGTCTTGCTGCCATTGCCGCCAGCATGCCGTTACAAACACCGCCTGCAAGCTATTGTACGTTGATTGGCACACTCTCCGGCAGCAGATCAGTGAACAACAAACACTCTATTACAGAGCGGCTAACCATCCTTCTGGGCAAGGGGTCTCAGCCCCTTGGTGTTGGCGTTGGGCTGTCTATGTAACTAAAGCTTTGTCACTGTGCTCGAACACTCCAAACACGAGAACAGAACATCATCAACACATCACATTTCGACGTGTTGAGAGGCTGACGCGTCGGGTGGCAGTCTTGTTGAGATCAGTGGTGCACACTCCTCCGAGACTTTGACCGTCGTCTGCAGCCACGGCCAGATTGCCGGCAGGGACACAACACCATCTAGACAATTTCCTCTTGACTTGATAGCATCAGCAATGTAGGACCAAATGCTATCTGGTGGCAATGTCCGGCTCGGGAGGTGAAGCTACCACCTATGGCGCATCTGCAGCTGCCGCAAACGGGCCCAGGCCGGACCTTCGACATGTCATAGATCATATCCATCAAATCAGCTACCAAGTGCGGATGCGAGACAGCACCACTGCCGGCTGCAGTTGCGGCGACCTCGCATCTTAGCGGCACCACCGCCATCACTATGCCTCCTGATACATCTCCAGCCGCAACAGAGACCGGTGCCGCGCAGCGTCTACCGAAGGCGTTGGCAATTGTAGCGGCCCTGATACAGGAAGCTGGCAATGCCGACCGTCGCCTAGTGCGAGGCTGCGACTGCAGATTGCAGTAGATCCGCCACTGTCGCCGGTGCTGCCAACGGCGGCAGCAATATGCACGGTGCGTTTGCCTGGTACATGCAACATGCACAGCTGTCCTATGTCGTGTCGCTGATAATCAGCGCAGCCGGGTATGCCCAAATAGTGAGGCTTGGCAACCGAAACCTGTCATCCAAGATGCGTCACAAACGCGCAAGGATGCATCGATTTTGCAATTATCCCAAATCACCGCACATGCCGCAGAGGGGCACCCCTTGCACGAGGAGGCGCCGTTGCTGCCGGCGGGCTCGCTGCGGGGCCTCCGCAGTGGCGGCCGCTTGGGCGTGGCACTCGTGCGAGACTTCCCCGAGGACTGCTAGTATTGACGATCCTAAAACAAAGCCCTCGGGTTTTGCCCGTGTCTTGCTGAGCAACCTCGCCACGGTAGCTGTCTCACATTTGCATATTGTGACAACTACAGCCCTTTGCAGGCGGGTACAGTCACACCGGGCGTGGTGACTATGCCGGCCACAGCGCTGACACCATCCGACATGATAGCGGAGGCATGAGTGGCAATCATCAGAGCGGCAATTGTAATGGCGGCAGCACCATCAGTGGCGCCATTGGCGGCATTGTTGGAAGCATCTTTAGCCACGGGCCGGCAACAAAGCTGCACCCGGACGCTTCTGTTGAGCGCATTGCTGACTGTACATGAGCTTGTTGGTGGTTTCATCCTCGAATCTGACTGGACCTTTTGAGGTGACACCCTCTAGGTTTACACCATTCACTCTAGTTATGTCTCGAAAGTAGGCACGAAGACATCGGCGGGGCGGTGGGTCCAGCTGCGGCACCTGTTGAACCGCATGCTCATCACCAACGAGGTCTTCTCGGTGGGCAACATCACTTGAGAATGTGGCAAATGGCTGTGTGTGTGTGCGATGAAGCGGTGATGTGTGAGGGCGAGGCACACTACACAGCAAATCCGGCTGATCCGCATGCTCAACACCAAATAAGGGTTGCTTGGTAAGGTGTGAACATTGTTCATGTTGTGTTTCAGAGTGCTGTCAATACACATGGTATGGCACAAGGCAGCGGCAAGAGGTGGATCCAGCTGCGGTCGCTGGTGAACTACATATTGAACACCAACGAGATTTCCTCAGTGAGGTTCTGATCCCTGATCTCGAACCTGGAAATAGATTGTGTTGGCGGCGGCGAGATAGCGATTACGGGTGCAGCACCGCTGAAACGCAAGCTTCCAGCCCTGCAACGTTCACTGTCAATACACTGAGTGTCATTTTCTTTGCGGTGCTGTACCCGAACCGCCAGGGTTCAGGCCTTCAAGAAGAATCAGGGCACCCAATGCACGGCTGCTTCTAGTAGTCGCACCAATGCGTGCTGGAGGCACCGCTGCGGTTTGCGATTAGGAAGCAACAGAAGCAACTGCCTCATGTGGGGAGGCATCTTTGGCATGCTATGTTGCCGCTCTGTTGCCGGGCGGGCCAGGTGATGGCTACAGGGCTGGCGGGCGCCGTCACCAGGGAGCTGTGGCACCACGCCCTAGAGTGGGCCAAGTGGCGGCTGCTGGTGCGCTGCGAGCTGGACGATTGCTGACTACAGGTGCCAACATGTCCGATTTATAGGATGTCGCTTTTGCAGTGCAATTTGAGGAGAACACCCTCCCTCAATTCCCTGGAGAATTTGAATTCTCCAATTTGGAGTGTGTGCCACGGCTTCAGAGTGGACCCACATCCGCTGTTGGCGCGCTGCAAGTTGGACAAAATAGACATTCGCTTTTGCGGGGCCATCACTCGTCAACGAACCACCAATTGGTTTGACACGCAGCTGTGCGGACTAGAGCATGTGCTCAACAACTGCACGGCTTGTTACACAGGTGGGTCATGGCACGGCTGGCGCACCACCCCGAATTTGGGGCGTCCAACGCATTCGCCGTGAACAGCTCGCTGGCCACCTTTGGCGCCACCCTGATAGCCATGCCAGCAGGTAGGGAACGGAATTTGCAGCTTGATCTCCATAATTTGCCAATGCCTTCAAAACTTAACAGGGTCTACGCGCCACTAGCAGCACATCTGGCGGCACTGCAGTAACCATGTTCGCTGTTGAGACACTTATTCGTCCATCTTTTGTCTCAAGATGCAACAGGTCCCTCTAGGCTTTGGACCACCTTTGCCATAGCCATGCTTGCAGACTGTGTAGCTTGTGCCACTGTAGGGCACACCATGTCATCGGGCATGTGTTGATGCTTATATGCCTAGCCGCATCGACCGGCTGCCTCACAACTTTGTTGCAATAGAAATAGGCATTGCATCAATCAGCACAACAGTTGAAAATACCTGTCATTGAGCGCTTGACATTGATTTGTTACTACAATTCGGTTGCTTGGAAGGCCTGGAGTCTGCAGGCCACAACTTGGACACCTGCACCCGCCAAGGTAGCACGCCTAATAAAAGAAGACAATCGGTGCCCAGCGGTCGTGTCCGGGTGCAGTGGGTCTGGAGCTGATGTGCCTGTTGGTGCTGGGGTTATGACGGCGGTGGCGCCAATGCCACGCCGCGGGGACAGCCTTCGTTGAGCATGCACAGCCATCAGGCGGAGCTGATGCCATTGTCAGAAGAGCCGCCGCATCACCGCGGATGCAGCCGCCATGTGAGCATCTTATCTGCGTAAAGCCGTGGAACGCGGCACTTGAGCATCTGTCGGCTGCTAGCGCAATTCGCCAAGCATGGCAAAATCAAAGCAAGGCGCAGCCTGCAGTGGCACTAGAACGAGGCTGTCCAAACGTGTATGCTCTCTAGATCTGCTGGAGGGGCTCCGCTGTGGCGACCTCCATGATCCGGTCAATGCCTGTCTTAGTCTCCATCATTAGCGACAGGCTCACAACCAAGGTGTTCATGCATATGAAGGCATGCCTTCTCAGCTCTGCAACCTGCTCCGGCTTGCTGGGCCGCCGAAGGACCCCTTATCACTTGTCCATTTGCTACTCCAATAACTCTCCTTTCTATGATTGATCCTGGAGCTTACATGTGATCAATATTCCCATGAATTTGCATGCGAGCCTGTTCAGCTGCCCGAAGCATAAGAAGTCAACACGCCGGCTGCCCTGGTCAAACAAGCTGGCTTTTCTGAGCTGCAGCCTTGCATCTGGTGCTGCTCGTGCTCAAGTGTGGGGTGTTGCAGCCATCACGGGAATTGTGATAAATCTCGAATGGGATCATTGTGGCTGATTGTGTACGTAGGCAAGTGAATGCAGCCGGGTAGTCATCTGCACGATTGCATTCGGCCCCATGCCGTGAACGAAATATATAGGATATTTCATTTACCCAAATGCGATATGTCCAAGCGACATTGCAGTGCCAAAGTTCAATCACGCCGTATTAGGTGTCGTATTAACAATTTTCTTCCTCGCAACAATGTTGATGTTGCAGGTGGCTGTGCGACCAATACGTGTGTTGCACATTATAAAAGATACTATGGCGGCCATGAGGCTTGATATACGTGCGTCCTCATGCTATGGTGCGCTGGCCCTCGGCGCAACACTGTCCTTAGGACATGCGGTGAAATCGCACCAGTTCATGTGTGTCATGCATTGCCATTGCCTAGGTCATGTTGTCGAACCGGGGTGTCATGCCATAAGCAGGTGTGGTTGGGGCACCTCGCCCAAGATCGTTGCAACTTTGCGGACCAACAGCGAATAGCCATTTCCCTACTTGTGGGGGCTTTGGTGGTGATGGAGGTTGCTCCAACGGATCTGGCTGCTATTCAGTCATCTCAACGGTAAGGCCCCTGGCTGCAGCCAACTATGCTGCGATATAGACTTGATCATAGCTAGCAAGGCAGCGCTCGGTTGATTGGGGCTGTATGCATGGCGCAGCACTATCCCATTTGTGGCGCATCGTCTTTTCTGATAGCAATTGAGTTAGCCTTGCAAATCGCGGGCTGTCACGACAATTTCATGGTTCGCAAATTGTGTTTTGCGGTTTGTTGCAGGTGCTTTGTGCCGCTTGCCCTGCAAACTGCGGCACATGTGTGTCTGGTGTACAGCTGTCCCTTCTGAGCATCATCAAGTCGCTCTACATCTTGCCCATTTGACAGCATGTGGCAATGCATACATCATGTGGCTGGTGACTTGATTTCACTATTTGCGGAGGCTATGTACATGGCGTGTGCCATGCTAACACTCGGTGGCGTCATGTGATGCGGAGCTTATGGAGTGCAAGGTGGCCGTGTGCAACAAAGGCTGTAGCATAAGCGACGGCGGCTGTATCTCCGCCCCTTGGCAAGTGAATGAGCCGCGCTAACGTCAAGGACACGAGCAATGCCATGGAGGAGCAAGTGCCAAGGGGAAATGGACTTGAACATAATTTTGAAGTCATGGCGGGACGCCACTAGATTATAGGAGTTATGACGCAGACCGGGGATAGCAAGCATAAGTCAAGGGACACATGTCCTATTCTGCAAGCATAAGTGTGCAGGTGTTGTGACACCCGTGCTTGTTCAACCCAAGCATGGTACCATGATGGTACTTCTGGTGGTTTTGACTCTCATGTTCGTAATCATGTGACACAATGGTGATTGCCGATCATTGTTGCCATGTTGACTTGCGACCTGCTAATGTAATTTGTTGTGAAAAATTTGCCCTATTCAAGCCCAGAAACACTTGTCAACACCTGAAAGTTTCAGCTTGACATCCATACATGAACTCAAAGCCATCGAATCGAAGCTGCATGAGCACGCACGCTTGCCCACCTCAGCACGCGCACTACATCTGTTGTGCAACTACATTTTGATTGTGGCCCGCTTCAATCAAACCATTACACCCTCCTCTCGGGCCGTAAGCAACCAATCAACGTGCCACAAGACATAGGTGTGTGTTGCACTTGCAACATACGACAAGAATGTGCAAGCAACAAGCTGACATTGCAATGACACACCTGTGCACGCCAGAGGTCCAATTATCGCCATGCATGTATGACCACGCCTAACCAAATATCGGATGACAACTATCCTTTCATCAAAAGTGCACCATAGTGAATAATCGCTACATTAACATGGTCTCCCGCCTTGGTTGCACTGCCAATCTGCTTGTCGGTATGCCAGGTTAGTGCACATCGTCCATGCTGAGAGACTAGGGTTTCGCACATGCACTCTCCTGCAGCTTCCACTGGTTCCGCTGCCCTCGCGTGTGCTATGCTGTGCAACGGCTGCCACCACGGCAATGTAAACGACCATGGTGATGCCTCATGAATTGTACCGCTGTAGGCAAATGCAGCAGCATACTATGCAACACCAGACCAAATGGCAACCGAAATCGATAATGAATGTACCCAAAAGCCACACGAGGAATGACGTCAACGCCACCACAGCAAAGACGCCTGTAGACCAAAAGCCTAGGCCTAGGCCTCCGCCGCCGCCGCCGCTGCCGCTGCCGCCGCCTCTGCTAGTGTACTGCTTCAACAGTCCATAAATGACTGGGTGAGTCGATGAGCCGACCTTCGAAAGGGTTTTTGTTGAGCGGCATGGGTTAGGTACTTCGCTTTGGATGTCCGGGAGCACTCTTAAGAGGGTGGCGCTGGGATATGAAGTCGCCTAGATACGATATGCCTTAAACCATTGCATCTTCGCTAAATTGCTTTTCATCCCTCACACAGAAGTGTCATCGTAGTAAAAGATTTCAACACAATGGTCAACGGCATGCATACATGTAACACTGAGTTCCCCAGTGGCTTGCAGGCGAGGCACTTCTTTAGTGATTGTACCATATCGAAGGACTTGAGTTCAGGTAGCATATGCAAGCAATGTAGTCAATGCGAAAGTGGTTTCAGTGCAGCTGCAGCACGTGGGCCAGTATGTAATGTTGTGAGTTTTCCCACACTTCACCGCTGCATAGGCCATGTCATTTACAGTCTTACAATTCCGCAAGTGCATGAGGCACGATTTGATTCCGTTACGAGTTTGGAGCAGTACGTACGGTATTGCTGTTGCTGTTGCTGTTGCTGTTGCTGTTGCTGTTGCTGCTGCTGCTGCTGCTGCTGCTGCTGCTGCTGCTGCTGCTGCTGCTGCAGCGATCACGGCCGCCGCATGCATCGCCTGCGGCCACTGGGTACTGGGCAGCAATCTCCATAACGATGTCTGCTAGTGTACACTATCGCTCTAACAACGTCTGTCAGTGTACCACAAGGCTCTGAGCACTACAGGGCGGCTGACGAGCAGGCTTGTTCCGCGGTACCTCCCAAAGCCTGAATTTTTTTGACGTTCGGTGTCAAGCTCCTAACAACCCAATCACGCGTTTACCATCGCATACCCATATTGTTCATACAGTGAACGGCTGACGCATTGTATGGCTGTTCTGCTAAGATCACTGGCGCGCACTCTGAGGCCCTGATCATCGTCTTGCAGCGACAACGGCATTGTCAGCAAGGTCACAACACCGTCTGAAGACGGCTTGCAGCTGCGTCATGGCATCAGGCACGTAAGCCCCATCAACTTGCAGGCAGGTTCTGGCTTGGCGCAGCTGCAACCTGCGGCGCATCTGCAGCTGCCCCACCCAGCGGGACGCCTGGCGCGTCATGGGTCATGAACAGCAGCCGAGCCGACATCTGCGGACGCACGCGAGCACCACTGCCTTCTTGCCGGCTGCAGCTGCTGCGGCGCTGCATGTCAGTGGCACCAGTGCCACCGGCACGCATCCGGGTACACCTGCCGCCGCAGCAAGACCCGGCTTAGCGCAGCATCCACCGGATGTGTTGGCGACTGCAGCGGTGCTGATGTGGGAAGCGGCAGTGTCGACCGTCGCCTGGTGCGAAGCTGCAACTGCAGACTGCAATGGCTGCGCCGCCGCTGCCAGTGCCACCAACGACACCGGCAACACACACGGTGCATCCTTCTGGTACACCATCAACGGCATATGCAGGTGTATGATTACGTGCTGCTAGGTATCAGCGCAGCAGGGTGGGCCCAAGGCGATGTGGGGCATAATCCTAATAATCCACATCTGCCATTCAAAATGCGTCAAACACACATCTATCAGGATGCATCAATGTTCCGGTGGACGCAACTCACTGCACATGGCGCAGAGGGGCACCGTTTTCACGAGGAGGCGCCGCCGCTGCCGGCGGGCTCGCTGTGGGGCTTCCACAGCAGCGGTCGCCTGGCCGCGGCGCTTGCCAGGTGCTGTCTTGAGACACGTCGTGGCCTCAGCCTGCCATGGTGGGAGGTCCTGGCTTGTGCCAGCGGCGTCACTGCACAGCTTTCCAGCAGCAGCTGCCTCGCAGCAGCGCTCGCCGGATGACATCCTGCTGCCGCCGTCTTGTCAGAGATGAAGGGTTGCAGTGCATGGGGATCTACAGCAATGATGCCAATCGCAGCATGGGGCTCTACAGCAGTGACGCCGGTCACAGCATGGATGCGATCATGCAGGCCCAGCTTTCTGAAGGAATGGACAATGCCTTGCTTACTCGCCCATCACCACGCACTTGTTGCCACAGTTACAGCCCCTTTGCTGGCGGATACAGTCACACTGGGCATGGCGACTACGCCGGCCACAGCGTGGACACCATCCCGCATGACGCAGGCGGCTTTGGCGGCGATTCATGGAGCTCTAGTGGCAACGGTGGCAGCAACAGCAACCATGGCGGCGGCATTGTCAGGGACATTGTCAGCCGTGGCCGGCAGCGAATGCAGGCATGGCTCAGTCAGCTGCACCAGATGCCTCTATGATGCACATGCTGATCCAACAGCAAGTCTTCTCTGCTTCAGACATCAAATCCTGTTGAAGCTTGTGCAGTGATACCCTCCCTTTCATGCCAGTATTACGCTTTATGTCTCAAAAGCAGGCGCAGAGACAGGCGGCGGCGGGGCGTTGGATCCGGCTGCGGCGGCTGGTTAACCGCATGCTCAACACCAACGAGATCTTCTCGGTGAGGACTGTCACTTGCGTTCCAGTCACCTGGAATGTCGTGAAAGGTCAGAGGGCAGCGGCATGAGGGCTTCAATCTCATCTGCGGCGGCTGCTGGACTGCGTGCTCGACACCAACAAGCTCTTCCTGGTGATGACTTTCATTCGCGACACCAGTCACCACTGGAACGTCGTGACTTGTCAAAGGGCAGCGGCGTGAGGGCCATAAATCCATCTGCGGCGGCTTTTGGACCGCATGCTCAACACCAACAAGGTCTCCCCGGTGAGGTTTTTTCATTTACGCTGATGGTCACCTGGAATGTCTTCGATTTGGCAACTGGCAGTGGCATGAGGCCCCTGTATTCATCTGCAGAGGCTGTTGGAAGCATGCCCACCACCAACGAGGGCTTCTCGGTGGGCACCATCACTTGAGGCCCTGGCAAACAGCTGTGTGTTTGATAAGGGGTGGCGACGTGTGATGGCGAGGCTGAAACATTATACATCAGATCTGGCTGCTGCTGATCCGCATGCGCACACCAGGTGAGGGTTGTCCACCTTGTTTGTAGTGCTGTTAATACACATGCTATGGCAAAAGGCAGCATCAGGAGGGCGGTGACTCCGGCTGCGGTCGCTGATGAACCGCATTACAAAAATGAGTGAGGTGTCCTCGGTGAGTTTTTGATCAATTTCAATATCAGTCTCTAGCTGGGTACAGATCCTGTCGGCGGCGGCGAGGCTGTAAATCTGCGCATGGCGGCTGCTGAAGCGCAAGCTGTAAGCCCCAACACTGTTCTTGCTGGGTGTGAGCGGTGTCATTCACCACACTGCGCTGTACTTGCTTGCATGAGGGGCCAGTGCTTCGGCAATGCAAGGACCAAAATGCACAGCACAGCTGACACTTGCGTTATGCAGCCGCACCAAAGCGCGCTGGAGGCACCAGAGTCGGGACTTCTGCTCAAAGGCAAGAGGATGTTTTGGTGTGACATCTCTGGCATGCTGTTTCGCCGCTTTGCCGCAGGGTGGGCTGCTGCTGATGGCTACAGGGCTGGCGGGCGTCGTCGCCAGGGAGCTGTGGCACCACGGCCTGGAGTGGGCAAAGCGGCGGCTGCTGGTGCGCTGCGAGCTGGACAATCGGGACGATGCCTACAGGTGTCCACGTGTCCCTTCAAGGAATTGTCAGTTGCGCGGTGCTAATTGAGGACCATCCACTGGACAACATGCGCCACGGCTTCAGAGTGGACCAACGTCGGCTGCTGGCGCCCTGCAAGTTGCATCACAAGGACGATGCCAATGGGTGGCCATGATCTGCCAACGCGACACTAGTTGTCCTGACATGCAATCCTGTAAAGTCAAGCATGTGCTCAATGACAACGGCACGCCCTGTCACACAGGTGGGTCATGGCGTGGCTGGCGCACCACCCCGACTTTGCGGCGAACAACGCATTTGCCGTGAGCAGCTCGCTGGCCACCTTTGGCGCCACTCCAATAGCCATGCCAGCAGGTGGGGATCCGAACATGCCTCCTGTTCCCCAGAATGTGCCAACGCCCAAAAAGCAGCAAGGTGACTGCGTTCCGCTGACGCGGTTGGGCGGCGTTGCAATGGCCATGCCGACTGGTGTAGAAAACTCTTCGTCCGGCTTCCATTTCACCATGCAGTAGGTCCCTGTCCGGATCTGGACCGCCTGTGCCGCAGCCGTGCTGGCACGCTGTGTAGCGCGTGCCACTTACGGTCGCGATGTCGTGAGGCATGTGCTGATGCTTGTGCGCCCCGCCGTATCGATTGCCTATTGTGCTCGTCCCAGGAGAGATGTGCATTGCATCGACGAGCACGTCAGTTTGATTCCATTACTGAGTCTTTGACATGAGCCTAGAACAGTCTGTGTGCTCAACAAGCTTGGACTCTTCAGGCGCAGCTTATTGATCACCCGCTCCTCGCCGAGCCAGCAGGCCCCTAGATTTTGAGGACATTTGGTGCCACTATGCAGGCGCAGGCCAGCCGTCGCGCCCAGGGGCAGCGGGGCCTGAGCTGATGTGCCTGCCGGCGGCGGGGCTGCATGCGCTGCGGTTCCGAGGCCGCCGTGTCTGGATCCGCCGCGAGCGTGAGTCTGGTGCGCTTCACGCATGTGGGACTTTGAATCTCCTACAGCACAGGATTCGGACTCGAAATGGTCCAAACTCGACACGCGCCTTGCCGGCGCCGGGGCTGCACACGCTGCGCTTCCGGGGGGTGCCACGTCTGGATCCGCTGCGAGCGTGAGTCCGGTGTGTTCTGCCTGTGGAAAAGATGGGAGTCACAGCAGCACAGGCTTTGGGCTCGAACAAGTATGAGTTTGGTGGCGCCGGGGCTGCGTGCCTTGCAACCGCGAGGCCGTCGCGTGTGCAGAGCCGCTGCGACCATGCCCTATGCGCACCCACTTCCGGCGCAATGTCGCATATTAGACAGAGGCTGAGTGTCTGCTGGAGGAAGCCAAATGCATGTGCCGGCACCAGGGCTCAACACGCTGCGGTTGCGGCCGGAATGCTGCGCGTGCTTCAGCCGCCAGTGCACGTTTGGTGAGCTGATGTCCACCGGCCTTGCAACACATGTTCCTTTCCCCCTGTCTGGGCGCCCAGAGGCTGGCCGACTATTCTGCCTTTTTGGTGCAGGGTGCCTTGGTGCGGCCGTGCAGCCTTCAGTCTTCAGGCTTGTGGAAGTTGATGAAGTTTCTGCTTCCACTGTGCAGGCCCGACGGACTCCAAGCCGCTGGAGCATCTGGAGATCACGGTGCTGGCGCTGCAGGGTGGCCGCGCCGTCGTAGTCGCACTGCTGGCTGAGGCGCATGCCGACTATGAGGCAAGCGATGTGCATGTGTAGCAACAAGGCCCTGTGATGCAGCATATGCTACCCTGGGTATAAGCATGTTGACAGCTTTGGCCCGCACTGATCAGCTGCCAGGCCTGTGGACGGTGCTGCTGGGTGGAATGTTATGAGCTATGAGCACCTCCAGTGAGGCACCTGCCTTCCTCTTTGGTCTGCAGAGGATGCAGAGCGAGAGGACTGCCATTTTTGCAGCAGACCAGGACGCCTACTATTGGGAGCAGGTGAGCCTCTGCAGTTGAGGACTTGTGCCAGGTGGTGATACACGCAATGGCTGCCGGATTTTATCGCACGGACCGTGTCCATGCCGCAGACATTTGCAGCGGCAGAGAAGGTTCCAATTACGTTTTTGCAGGTGGGCTCTCGGCCCATCAGGCCGCTGGCGTCGGTGGTGCTGCCGGCGGCGCAGGCGGAGTCGGTGCTGGCCGACTGCCGGCGGTTTGAGCGCTCGGAGGAGTGGTGAGCGCCCCTGTGTCGTGGTTTCCTGGTGTCAGTGTGTCGTCTTACCCAGATCATGTAGAAGACCGCCGGCCGCGCAGGCGGAGTCGGTGCTGGCCGATTGCCGGCGATTTGAGCGCTCTGAGGATTGGTGAGCAGTTTGATGCCTGCCGGTCCGTGTTGCTTGGCAACTTGGTGCGTCAGCATATTGCCAGTGGTGCAAGCTGCGTCGACTGCTGCCAGTGTGCTGCCGTCAGAGGTGCTGCTGTCTTGTGCGCACATCAACAGCCACTGAACATGAAGCACTGCACAACAACGCGCACGCGGTCGGCTGTGTGCCACGCATAACTTGGCCCCTCAATGCCATACATGATCTGTCCCGTCCCCCCGCAGGTATGCGCAGCACGGCATTCCATACCGTCGGGGCTACCTGCTCTATGGGCCGCCTGGCACCGGCAAGACCTCCTTGGTGCGCGCCTGAAACCGCTTTTAAGATAGTTGACAGTGTTTTTGGTAAAGTTTCTACTGCTGTTACTAAAGAGCTGGGGAAAGGGAAGGCCCCGATCCACCCAGCTTCATGGAGCCTTCTGCAATCCTCAATGGCCTCTGCGCCACTCGGTTCCTGTTCAAAGACAGTGCAGCCGCCGGCACTGGCAGGCGCGCTGCGGCGGCCAATCACCGTCATCAGCCTCAGCTTCAAGTGCATGGGCAGGAAACTGCTGCTGTATGGTCAGTAGATCATCCATCAAAAGACTTTTGCATCTTGTGCAGGTGACGGCACTGGCGGGTGCGCTGCGGCAACCGATCTATGTGATCAGCCTCAGCTCCAAGGGCATGGCGATGAGACGCTGCCTCCTCTTGAGACTCTAACCTGACATGCACCTTTAATTTTCTCCATGGATCATCTTGCAGGTGACCGCCCTGGCTGGTGCATTGCGGCGGCCGATCTACGTGATCAGCCTCAGCTCTAAGGGCATGGGCGACGAGGCGCTGCGCAGCCTGCTCAACTCCGCCGCGCCCCGCTGCGTGCTGCTGCTGGAGGTGTGCGACTGGAAGACATATGTGTAATCCTGTATCCTGATCCCGTAAGTGACAGCGCTGCATACCCTGCTCAACTAGACAGCACCCCGCTGCATGCTGCTGCTGGAGGTGTCTAGCCTGATGTTGACGTGTACCATCCAATTCGACTCCCGCGGCGGCGGCACCGCGCAGCCTGCTGAACTCAGCCACGCCGCTGCATGCTGCTTCAAGATGAGCAGTTCCCGTCCAGGCGGGCTCCAAGAGGTGTCATGTTGTCATGACTGGCGGCAAACATACTCCGAGCTGGTGCCAACAACGATGCGCATCGTCCATGCAGGATGTGGATGCGGCTTTCTTGGAGCGCAAGGCCGAAGACGCCAAGGGGCTCACCTTCTCAGGTGCGTCAAGCCAAAGAGGCCCTGCATAGCATCCCATGGAGCGAATCTCAGACGGAGGGCACTAGTAGCGCAAGCATGTTGGACACCTGGAGGCCTTCATTCTCTGGGAGGTCTGGCAATCGTGCTGACACCTGTGCGGACGGTTGTAGTTGCAGGGGTGTTTCACTACAGGGCTGCTGAATGCGAACGCTTGCATGGCGGTGCAGAAGGGGCGCCTGCTGATCTTCAACACCGGTATTTCTCCATTAGACAGTCTCACGGGTGCGATGATTGCTTGCTGCAGGGCTGCTGAATGCAATTGACGGCGTGGCGGCACAGGAGGGCCGCCTGCTATTCATGACCACCAACCATGTGGAGCGCCTGGCGCCTGCACTGGTGAGGTCAATGTCCAGGCAACAGACGCAACACCGCTGAAAATTTGCCTGCACGCTATGGCCACCAACCATCCGAAGCGCCGGCGCTTGCGCTGGCAAACAAGCATGACAAAGCTTTAGCCACTGCACAGCTTGGCGCTGCTGACACTCGACGGTGAGCACAAGCTTATGTTGTGCATCCGCTGCTGACGCCGCCTCCTTTGCCTGTCGACAGAGTGACCAACTCTGCTTGGGGCCCTTGCCACAGACAGCCAAATGCCTTCCTGCATGTCTGTTTCGCAGGTGCGTCCAGGCCGTGTGGATGTGCGGCTGGCATTTGCGCACGCCACCGCTGAGCAGACGCGCAACTTCTTCGTCAGCTTCTATCAGGCAAGGAAGCAGCCGCGAAACTGTGGGCCGAGGCAGTTCGAGGCAGTTCCTGCATGTTAGCAGTTGCCTGCCGGTGTGCCCCCAGATCCCCTGGCTCAGGCTTCAACTTCAGATGCTTCTGACGATCAACATGGCACGCTGACACCAGAGTTGAGGCAGGGCAGCTTTCAATGAGAGCTCTGACATGTCACACAGGATGTCAGCCTCGCAGACGCCCTGGGCGTGGCCTCAGCGTCTCCAGACGCCGCAGACTTTGCAGCGGAGGTGGCGGCGCAGGAGCGGCAGCTGGAAGCAGGTTCAGCAGCCGGAGCCGCAGCAGCTGCTGCAAACCTTCCGGCTCGACTGGCGCGGGATGCGATCAGCCTAGCGGCGCAAAGTATCGTCGAACCACCTGCAGTTCCAGGTGGCAGGCACCCTGCAGCAGCTCACGGCAATGCCGCTCTGGACAGAACAGCTGCTGCACCAGCAGCATCAGCACAGAGGGACCCTGCGGCAGCGCATGCAACATCTCTCACGGCAGCGACGGCAGCCGTCTCAGCTTTGCCAGCCGATGGCACGGCCGCCGCTGCAGCTCTGGGGCCGCCAAGTCTAGCTGGTGGTGCTGATGCCACCGCTGCGCCAGCACCGATGCAGCAGCAGGCCTCTGGCGGTGTGGAGATCACGGGTGTGCAGCCCGTCCGAGGCGCCACCGACAGCGCCGCAGCGGCTGATCTCGTAAGCAAGGCCGCCGCCGCCGTGGCTGCTGTACGTCTGCAGCCCTTGAACCTGGCTGCGCAGGGACGCGATGCATCTTCAGCAGCCGAGGGTGCGGGAGCCGCTACAGGGCTGCCGCGATGCAGCCTGAGCCGCAGCATCAGCCTCGGCAGCTCGCGTGAAGCAGCTGGTGCAGCCACTGCTGATGCGGCACTGGCGGACGCGGTCGATGCTGTGCGGGACGCTGTGGTGGCGGCGCTCGCCAATGCCTTCGTGGACAGAGTACCTAGCGGCACGGCCAGCATTGCTCGCCTCCAGGTGCGACTGCTGTGCAGCTTTTGGTGTAGCATTTGCTGAGATGACAGGGCAAGCGTCGCTGACATCTAGCACGGACATCTCCTTGGACTTGACTGCGCTTATGGCAGCGGCGAATTATGCATGACATGGCAGGCAGTTGGATGCACAGTCGACTCATTGACGCCCGGATGTGCTGCTGCAGGGCCACCTCATGACGTTCCGGCAGGAGCCTGCAGCGGCAGCGGCGCAGTGTGCGGTGCTTCTCGAGGAGCCATCTGATGATTCCGGCGGCGATGGCGATAGCAGAAAGGCGGAAGTCGGAAGTGCGGCAGACAGCTGACTGGAGTGACGAGCATCAGAGCTGCTGCTGCGGCCGCCACCCAAAGTGCATGTGCGTCGCTGTCAGTACCAAACCATTTGGACCTGCGGCTGGATGTTGGGTTTGAGTTGGCATGAGCCTCGGCCATGTTGTGACTGTCCAGTCACTGCGCATCAGCGCTGCCGCCCTGGCAGCAAGTGCATATATGCTGTCACGCCGCTGTCGAGACCCAGATGTGTAGCTTTCCAGTCTTGTATTGTGCTGCGCACGATTACCAAGGGCAGGACTAGGGCCACGCACGCACGGATACGATGGGGTGTTGTGGGCCCGGCACCTTCCGTGATTTACGCCGCTGCTCGCGCTGAGTTGGTGTCGCTGCAGTGTATTCTGTCTATCACGCTGCGCACGGCTGGAGCAGACCGTTCGCTTGGTCACGGAACTGCGCGGCAGCCGGCCACCCGAGCAAAGATGCACATCCTGATCCGACAGCCAGCGCAACAGCTGCTGCAATGCAGTTTTGTGCAATGCGATTCCGCTAGGATGTCTTGTGTTCGCAAACAGCCCATTATCGGATGCTAACGCGGCCATTCTGCCGGTTCCGGTGAGGTACAGAGGTCTGAAGGCGGCCTGTCAGACGAGGTGCAGCGCGCTTTGCAGCCTCCGATACCGCGGCACGAGCGTACACAGCGTTTCAAAGATCATCTTGTATCTCTCTGGAGCGTCGAGCTTATGCCTGACTTGGCTGCTCTAGTGCCAGACTCTCGGAATCGTTCTGTGGGCACCGACTACTGCGCGGGGGCTGTGAGCACGGGGAGAACATGTGCCAAAAGGCACAATCGCTCGTCTATGCCTGTTTGGATACGAGCATCATCGCATCTCATGGTCAGCATCCACGTCATCCTCTGCGCCGGCTTGCCTCGGAGAGCGTTGGCGCGTTTTCTGGGTGCATATTGTTCGGATGTTCAAGTGCGATGCGGCCGCACATTGATGATGCTAATCTTTCGCAGCTGATGATGCATGTTCGATACCTGTAAACATGGTAAGGCATGTTTTGTTCTAACCTATGTGGGCGGGCCCGCCGATTCAGCGGGCTCTGCACCCGAAGCGTTGCCGTCCGTCCGATGCGATCGGGCTGAACACTGCTCGCAGCGTTGTTCCTGTCTCGTTCAATGCATCTTGTATCAGGAAAACAATGCCGTAGTCTCGCACATTGTGCACATGCGGCTCTGCTTTCGGTCCGACTGCTCGGATTACTTGCTCGGTCAACATCAAGGGGGCCACAGCTGTATGAAGGATCAGCATGGGCTCTGCGTCTTGCCCGTGAGCATGAAATGGTTATGGGTGCAAATATGCAATGTGTGAGACTGCAGGCGTGAGCATTGTCACCGGCAGTGATGAGCCAGCGGCATAACGGCAATTGCAGATGGACTGCCCGACACATCAGGATCAATCTTACTTGAAGGCGTGTTGACTGTAGGCGACCTCCTCGACCTGCTAAGGGCGCATCGACCGTCTGAAGACATCAGCTCGCGACACCATCGTCATGGCGCCGCCAGCATCTCCTTCAGCAGCAGTAGCGGCGGCGGCGGCGGCGGTAATCTGCCTGCTGGCGGCTTCCGCGGCAGTTTTACAGCAGCCCGCCGCCGCTGACAGGGACCCGGAGCAGCCGACAGAAGAGTACCTAGCGTTCTTGGCCCGGCAAAAGCAGGATGTCATGGCGCAACTGGCCAGCGGGGTAAGGCTCGATGCTTGGGTCCAGCTGCTTGCCTGTCGGTTGTCACAATCAGAGGAATATACCGCGATGCTGCGACGGAAGCAGAATAATTCTGCGCAGCTGGCCACAGAGGTGGCATCCGGCATTCGCTGACAGCCGACTGCTTGCTGTGTTGGAGCGGGTTTGCTTGCTGCCAGAGCGGACAAGTGCATGGCATCCCAGTGCAGAAAGCAAGATTCTGATCTCAACGTGGTCGGGATGGGATGTGAAAGGCCGCTCTGGCGGCAAGCATCAGTGCATTGGAGGTTGGATCAACGACATCAGGCCAGCCTGCCATTTGTACGTTGATCGACTGCTGGACGGGCTGTTTTGCACCATTGGCGTGCGCGGACAGCGACACGCCCATGATGGCTGCAACATGCCCACAAGTCACACAATGTTCGCGTTGCCTTTGACACGCAGGTTTCTGCAGTCAGCGGCGGCGTCAGTCCAACACATGGGGGCTCAGACAACAGCCTGCTCGGCCGCCGCCGGCGCGAATTGCTGGCCGGCAGCAGGCGGCGGACGCACCCCAAGCAGCAGCGGCGGCGGCGGCACACGAAGGCCGCGCTAAAGCCGGCAACTCAGGCGAGAGCAACCGCTGGGCGCTTCACCGCGGCTGCGCGGCCGTTCAACGGGGACGCAGTCATGAGCTTTCAGCAGGTCGCGGCGATGACGCCCACTGCGCCTCTGCCACCTGGGGCGAGGCCCGCACCGGAGACGACGAGCTGCGGTCATGCAGACGATGCTGAGGTGTGCAATCATGAACCCTGACAGCCTTGAGTGTGATGCGTGACGGTGCCACGCGCGTGCCTTCAGGCGCAGCCCCTGGCCTCGAGCAGAGCATGTGCGGCCGATCAGCCGACGCCAACATGATGGTGTTCCAGAACACAGGTCGCAGCGGCGGCCACGGCGGCGATGTCCGAGCGCGTGGCTGTAATCATGGACGCCCAACAGGCTAACGGCACGACCAGCGACGCCCGCGTGGCTACCCCCACGGCCACCATCAACGTGTACTTCCACCTCGTCAGCAGCAGTGTGTCATACTCGCGCTTTAATCCTCTGGTTCAATGCCTCACAACACTGCCAGGACATGGCTGTGCCGTGGCTGCGGCTCATTTCTTATTTGACGCAGCAGCTGGACCAGGTTATGCTGCTGCCGCATGGAACTTTCACTTGAGGAGCAGGTGAGGCGCATGTCTTCGTTTGCGTAAGTCATGCAACTACCATACCATCAAGGCCCCAGTTGGGCACATCACGTGTATCGCCGAGAACAGAAGACCTGAGGTAATGAGATACTGAAATAAGCTTTGGTGAACATCATCGTTCCATCAAGAATCGCCGGCACTGCCGCTGGACTGCAAGCATATCACTCCCATACACTGCTGCAGGTGCAGCTGCCGGAATCAGTGCTGGACTTGCTTGCCCTACTGACAGCAGCTTCCTGCACCAAGGTTCCTGACGATGTTTCATGTGTCCCGTGCAGCCAGCAGCTTCTATGCAAATCAGAGCATGGTTCAGCAGCAGATCGCCGTCATGAACCAGGCGTATGCCGCCTCCAACTTCGAGTTCGTTCTGTCGGGCATTTCCAAGCACATCAATGCTAGCTGGTGAGTGAGACGGCTGCAGCGGTGTGCAAAGAGAACTGTTGCATGCCAACCGAGCTCTCACTGCATGCACTTGCCCATATGCTTGAACCATAAGCGGAGGCCAGCAGGATGGTGAAGTTGCACAGCTATATTGCCGCCGAACAACTCAGCGACGCTAAGCAAGAGATACAGGCAGAACCTCCTGACTGACAAAATGTAAGTGTTCACTGCTGGATGGCCCTTGCCGCAGGTACCCGCTGGACATCTTCGCGCCTGCAAAGACGGACATGCAGCAGGCGACGCGGCAGGGCACCGGCGCCGACCTGAACATCTGGGTGACGATGCTGAACAACGGCGGCATCATCGGGTGAGCAGGTTCGCCTGCACCCTTCATGAGCCGAGCAAGTTGCACCCTCTGTGTTGCGAATCTTATTACATGGTCAGCCATCTGAACATGTGGGTGGCCGCATGCTGGACAATAATGGGGCAGCATCATTGACCTGGCCAAGGGGAATGACTGCAATGTAGGGTGAGTGGGATCAAGTCAATGAGTCTTTCACAAGTTTCAATCGCCTGCAGGGGACATTGCCAAGCAGCGCTGAACGTCACCGCAGTCTACCTGTTATGTCAGTCCATGCGTTACTAATGGACCATGATGCTGAGCAGTCGCCCTGATGTCGCTGCAGGGTGTCCAGCAACCCCTGGGGCGGCGGCGTGGGATACCTTGCCTATGACGGCAGCGTTATTGAGCTGGGCACACTGCCTGGCAGCTGGTGAGTGCTTGCAATTCATGAAACACCCCACCTTTTTGATGCAGCTGTGGGCACAACTGTGTGACACGAGTCATCAACTGGGGAGGCTGTAGAGGCGCTGTGTGCTGCTGACCTCACCATCACATGTTGGAGCGTACAGGGTTGCCGCAAGGCTGTGCCATGCACCGTGCCGGGATTATGTGCGTGCATCAAGCGGAAACGCATGGGTGGCATGGGGGATAACACAAGTAGGCTGACACCCCGTCTGCGCTTTTGTGCTGCAGGTATGCCGGCTACAACCTTGGCATGAACGCTGTGCACGAGTCGGGTCACTGGTGAGCGCCACGGAATGTCTGGCAGTCCCACAGTTCCACGCAGTGATCAGCAGTCATTGCAGAGGTTGTGTGCAAGCTGCATATAGTCTTGTCAGCAGTGCGTCCCTCTTAGTGAAGTCACGGCCTCCAGAGTCATGCTGTGAACTGACACACAGTTGGGTATGTGGCGCAGGTTGGGGCTGAGCCACCCCTTTGTTGGCGGGTGCTCTGAGGTACACTGTGTTGATGCGAAGCTGCCTGAAGCTTTTGCAACATATTAGCTCCAGTCTTGTCGCTGCACCTCAGCATGAACGCCCGACACAGCATGTGCCGCGACAACATGTGCAGCTCAGCGGCGGCAGCAGCGGCAGCAGCAGACATAAGTGTTGGCGTTCAGATGGCCCGATGTTCTCTATTTGGCGGCGTGCAGACGAATGACGGGTGCAATGACACGCCGGAGATGTCGGACGCCAACTACAATTGCTACCCAGAGGGGTCCACGCTGCCCAACTCCTGCCCCAACAGGCCCTCCGACCAAGGTACAGCTATCATCCACACAACATGTACGTATCCATCTAGATGGGCTCTCGCAACATGACTGAGGGTACCCTTTTGACGCATATGATAGGTCTTGGATCATCTGCTCGAAGGAACATTGCTGCGGCAGCTCACACTGTTGACGATGCTGCCCCATGTGTGTTGCAGGGACGACAGACCCAGTCAATAAGTAAGCTTGTTCGCCCTGATTGCCAATGTGGGGATGAACATGCGTCCCGCACTGTGTTCAAGTCCATGCTGTGCTGGACGCTGAGGCTCATGTGTCTGATTGCAGCTACATGGGATACAGTAAGTGGCACTGCTGCTGCTGAGCTACCTGCTGTAGCACGATGCTCTTCGTGTCTGCACCTGGATGCCGCTTCACGCTTTTGGGTGCTGTCCTATCACGGTTCCTTGCAAGATGCTGACAACATTTTGTTGTGGCTGCAGCGTATGACCCATGCATGTGGGAATTTACACGTGAGTGGGTGAAACGATTGCTGTCTGATGGACTTGCCGTGGTCAACACGCTCTTGCTACAACCGCTTGGGATACTGCCTGCAAGCAATTTCGCTGCAGCGCAGCATAGCGCTGAGGTGGTAACAGTCTGTGAGCCTGAAGGCCTGTTCCTTCCCTCCCTGCAGCGCTGCAGACCGCGCGCATGACTGCCGCATGGCAGCAGTACCGGCAGTCGGCGTTCACCGGCACAGTGACGTACGCCGGATCCACCACAACAACAGCCGTATCTCCGGCGCCGACTGCCGCACCGACTGCCAGCCCAACTCGGCATCCAACAACCAGCCCAACGCCCAGCCCGACTCGCAGCCCGACAGCCAGCCCGACGCAGAGTCCGACGCTGGCGCCAACTGCAGCTCCCACGCCGAGCCCAACACCCATCCCGACCCGCAACCCGACCCCGAGTCCGACGACCTTGCGCACATCTGCGCCCACGCCGCAACCGACAGAAAGTCCCACGCCACGTCCAACCCCAAGCCCTACGACATCCCCCACTGCAAGCCCCACGCCGAATCCGACGCCGAGCCCAACAGCCGCACCGGCGGCACAACCCACGCTTGCCCCATCGTCCGATGCCCCAACGGACTCAGGTGGGGCGACAGCAGACAATGGGTTGCAGCGCATGGAGGTTCTTGTTGAACCGTCTGTCAGCAACCTTTGGCAGCTGCTCTGTGTGGACGGAAGCGCTCTCTGCGCAAGGCAACCGCTTTCCCTGCAAGCTTTTGGGCAGCAGTGAAATACCCGCTGAGCGTGCCATGTGTGGCAAACCCAGTATTGATGTATGCTCGTCAAATATCCTGCAGAGGCGGCCTGCAAAGCAAGTTGCCCACAGCCTTGCGACACTGGCAATACACACCAACATGCGTGTCAACCCTGAGTGACATTCTGCTTTCAGCATTTCTGCAGGCAGCGGCCTGGCGGAAGGAGCCGTCGGCGGCAGCAGCGGCAGCGCTGTGAATGGCAGCAGCGGCAGTGATAGCGGCAGCGGCAGTGGTCAGAATGCCGGAAATACACCTGGCAACAGTGGCAGCCAAAATGGTGATGACGAAGATGACGATCATGATGATGCAACGAGTAGTGGCGGCGGCAAAGGCCGCAAGCCCAGGCGGCGTAATCATGGTTCACAGCAATCCGGAGATGCATCAGCAGACAGTGATCAAAGCGGCGGCGGGCCCTGGAGCGTGCGACGCTACTTCTGGGGCTGAGTACCACAAGGTTGTCGGCGTCACGGCTGCGGGGGTTGCAGTAGTTAGTGTGCTATGCATCATACATGCAGCCAGCTATACTCCGCACCCGCGTTGGCATTCGCTCATGGCAGTCGACTGCACAAGAGAACGTTGGGAATGTCGTGTATATACGTCAGCACAGCAAAGATTCGCAAGTGACGCCAAGCCTCCAGCCAAGATCAGCGGCATGACAGAATCTCAGCAGGAGTATAAATGACTATGAAAACATGCAAGCATGTGCATATGCGCTACCATGTACCCTTCCAGCAGCAGCACCGAGCTCAAACTTTGCGCTTCGAATCCGAGGAGGACATTATAGTTTGACTGTAATTCTCCTGTTCTTGCTTTGGCGGATGATGGCCTCATGTGCTTGCCATTGCAGATATGTTGAGTCTTCACGCAGCCGCCTGTATGTCTGCACAGATGGTTCTTAGGGTTGCAGCCTTCAGCGGTATGAACACCGTTGTCTGTCGAGCCAATGAGCAGCAGTGAGCAGCAGCAGACCCGTCATTGTGTCCAACTTCGTAGCCCTGTAGGTCTGTTTTGAAATGTACGCATGCCGCATGTGGATAGGCGCACATGTAAATGAGGAGCTGCAATGTGCCATCATGTCCATTGCGCCAGTATTGCCATTGGATCTGCGAATCTGAGGATCTCATTGAAGCACTGCCACCAATATACCACATTCCCAGAGTTCGCCTTGCACAATATGTGAGTTGATGTAAGCAGACCTGTTCATCTCATGTTCTCGACCGGCACTAAGCAACACTAATCAGTGACATCAAATCGAAACAAAACTCCGCGAACATACTCGTACGTATCAAGCATACAATACTACCGTATGAATGAAAATGGACATCCGATCGGCTGTGCATGCATACACAACACATGTTAAATACTGCTGAGCACGCAAACTGCATTGCAGCTGTTCACTTACTGATGAGGGATGTCTGGCTTCCTGATAACAACCCTGTGAACTGTAAGTCCACCCCAGAGACAGTGCATCATAGACGACGTCTACAAATCACTCATCGCCGTCAGTCGACCTCAAAAAGATTCGCGCGAAATGGGTCACCTCCCCGTGTTCGGCTTCCCACACTTTCCGCCACAGGCTTTTGGAAGCGTCCGCTTTGTCGGACGTGCCGTCACACGGAGCTGAACTGATTTGGGCTTCCCGCACTTCCCGCCGCACGCCTTTGGCAGCTTCCTCGTGGGCTTGGGCTTCGGCGTTGGCTTACGCGTCGGCTTCCGTGTCGGCTTCCGTGTCGGCTTTCGTGTCGGCCTCCGCGTTGGCCTCCGAGTCGGCTTCTTGGCTGCAGGCGCTGGGGCTGGTGACTTCAAAGGCTTGCTGGGGCCTGCGTGAATATATGTGCAGATTAGCTGGTATCATACCTAGTGCCGCAAGGGGCAGTGACGAGGTCGATTGCCGCCCTCCGTGACGCCGTGCACCTTAATTACAGGCATGCCCTGGGGCAGCGGCTGCTGATCGTGGTCAGGCCTGAGCACATGTCCAGATACTCAGGCAGCATGTGAGTTGAGCCTTCACAATGTTCAGCGCACCATTGTATGGCTGCCGGTATGCCAGCCATGCTGCCGTCATGCGTGCACGCTGCTGGGCTGCAGTGTGGTAAACCCATCTTCGATCATCAGCACATTGCTGGCTGACAGATTTTGTGAAAGGCTGATGATGGTTCATCGTTGTGCATGGAAGAATGCAACAGGATGGCAACCGAATGTTCGATATCAGCCAGCGCAGGTGGACATCATCGCAGTGGATGAGATGAACCGAGGTGGACAGGCCACTCACTCGAGAACTCCCACATGCACGGGTCATAAGCTGCAAGTGAGGCAGCAGGACAGTAGTCAGCGACATTCTGCTTATTTCTCGCCACATTCATGCTCTCTGCCACAATCTCGTGCATGGCATCATCGTACAGGCATGAGATTCAATAAGCATGCATGTACATTCGTGCAGGTGCGGAGGCAGCACTCACTGTAAGTCATGTAGCTGCAGTAAGCAACACATGGGTCAGCTGCATGAGCACGTTCATTCGGCATGCTCGCAGCGCATGGGCTGACAGTGGCAGCCAGGGATGCCATGCTGAGGGATGCGTGCAGTGACAAGAATGCACACGTGCACAGCACAGGTCTCACTTGTTCACTGGGTCCGTGGTCGGCTGCAGCCATACGCACAACAACCAGTCAGGCGGCGGATTGCTTGTGGCAGTGCCTGGATCCAGACAGCATTGTATGAACAGCTGGCGGCCTCTCACTCAGGCGCCTTCACTGATTCGCCACACAAATCACCTGGTTCTTTGGCTTGTTTGGGCAGGAATTCGGCTTCTGAGAGCCCTTCGGGTAGCAGGCGTAGTTGGGGGCCGACATCTCGGCCGTGTCGGTGACGCCATCGTTGATCTCCGTGCAGCCGCCAACAAAGGGGTGGCTGAGCCCCATCCTGCAGGGATTTGGACAGGACATTGAGACTGTCTGGCATTTGAAAGAGTTCTGTTCATTGCAACATTAGCTGGTGGCCGTCCCGGTATGGCAGCAAGCGAGGAAAGGTGCTGTACATGGATCTTCATCATTTGCAGCTTTGTTCAATGTCAGCTGCATGTGTCAAGCAAGCTGCATCTCATCATCATGATTGAGATAAGCCTCACCAGTGCCCCACTTCGTGGACCGCATTGTTGCCAACATTGTAGCCGAGGTACCTGCGATACGGCAATGGCCAGAGGTTGTGGGAATGTGTGCATGCAAGTGCAGGGTCGTGCCTTCATGAGCGACTCAGTCCTTGCTGCAACACGTGAAAGTTCGCAGATCGCAGATTCCTGCATTTTTGCGCTCTCAGGCATCGCAGAAAAGGAAAGCTAGCTCCTTCATGCATGCACGACTCTTGATTCGAAACACGTATGAACGTCCTGTACTTGCAACTCACCAGCTGCCGGGCAGGGTGCCCAAGTCCACGAGGGAGCCATCATAGGGCAGCGCCCCCACGCCCACGCCCCACGGGTTGCTGGACACCCTGCTCAGAAATGGAGTGGACATCAGAGAGAGTGTCAGCAGATGATCAGCCATGGCTGCCAGCGTGTAAACGCACCCCCTTGTTTGCAGGTGCGATGGCGCTGGCCGATATGGTGAGACAGCATTGACGCGCTGGCTGCCAACCCGAACACATGGCATGTGTGCCGGGGCTGCGCCAATCCAGGCGTGGCGATGACGGAAACCCTACTTCACGTTCTGCGGGCATCGGCTCACCCGATGATGCCGCCGTTGTTGAGCATCGTGACGTAAATGTTCAGGTCGGCCGGGCCGCCCTTGCGCAGCCGCTGCTGCATGTCGGCCTTGGCCTGGCTGAAGATGTCCAGCGGGTACCTGTGGCAAGGAGATATTATGTGGCACGTGTTCTTACCCGAATTTGGCAAGGGCCCTTACTTTCTGAGGTTGTTCTCGACCTGGCTGCAGACATCCAGCCAGTGGCTGCCAGATTCCAACAACTTGGTTGACGTGCAGATTGCAAGCGGAGTGTTTTTCCAAGGCAGGCATGATGACCCCGAGCACCAGCACTCATGGTCACCATGGCTGCACACGAAACCATGCCGGTGCGCAGCTTGGCTGTGCACAGCAAGTGGGTGCAGTGAGCTGAAGGACACCCTCACCAGGAGCTGTTGGTGGTTTTGATGATGCCGGAGAGCGTGAACACGAAGTTGGCCGACGCGTATGCCTTGTTCAGCACCGCGATCTGGTTCTTCACCATGGTCGTGGTGGCGTAGAACTTGTTGTCTGCACGATACCAGGTGTTGCACACTTCTCAATGCCCGATTTGCGCCATGTGAAAAAAAAATGCAGATCAGTGCAGCGGTGCCCCGCGCACTCCTCAGCCGTGTGCTGTACTGCATGTATAGCCGCAGCTGTGGCGCACTGTTGCTGAGCAGGTGGACGTAGGTGTTGATGTTGTACGTCACCGCCCGCCCGGCGCCAGCCCCCGTCAAGTACTCCACCTGCACGTGCCAGCGGCGTAGAATCAGCACCGGAATTCCGCACCGCTGTTGTGGCAGTCATGCAACCCTGCCTTGCAGCTGCAGCGCACCCCACTGTGGCTGCGAGTGAGCGGTGCATGTCATCGCGTCGTCAAAAGACGGGCATTTGCAGGACACGTCGAAGAAGCGGACCGTAGGAGCCAGCTCATTGGTGGCCGCAACAATGACGGCCTCGTCTTCCTCGTAGGCGCACTTCCGCACCGGCAGCTCGTGCACGCCTGGTGGCAGTGGCAGGGCTGTCGTGTTGTCCGTTGGGAATGCCTGCAGATGTCATTGAGCAATCATTCAGCATGTGCACGGAGGTGGGCCGTATGCACAGATGCTGCATCCTTAGTGGCAGTGGCAGCGCTGTGGTGTTGCCTGCTAGCCTGCGACTGTAGCAGCTCGACACCCCCTCAGACTAAGGGCTGTGGCATGGAAGATCCTGTAATACATGATGGCATGGGCATGTCTGAGTGGTGACGTGCTGTAAAACGCAAAATTGGAAGATGCTCCTGATGCCTTTCAAAACCTGCAGTGCTCCTTTGTGATTCTTCATTGACACCACTGCGTCATCGAAATGATTAGCACAGAAGTGTACGTTGCCATCATCTACATGTCGACTGTCTCGCAATGACGATCACCAGACGACTCGGTGCATAACATACATGAAATTCCGCATCAACTCACCGATGGTGCCGCCGTCGGCGTGTCTGTGACAGGTAGATCACTCACGGCCTCGGCCAGCCGCCGCCGCTGCCTGTCGTGATTGGCGCTGAGAGCTGAGGCTACTGTCGCTGGATCCTCGCCGCGCCGGCGGACCTCTGCGCGGCGGGCAAACTCCGCCAGCACAGCCTGCCGCTGCTGCGACTGGAACGCGCGGTATGCCGCTGAAGGCTGCTCGGCCGCCTGGCAGCCCGTGTCGACGCCGTGGTGCTCGCAGGCGTGTGCGAGGTGCTGGAAGAAGGGTGTAATTAGCAGCGCTGCGAGGATTGGGAGGTACCGGGCTGCCGCTGCTGCCGCACTGGCAATGCGCAGCGACCCGCGCATGCCGCTTCGCGCAGCCAGATGGCTTATCGGTGGCACACCAAGTGAGGCGTGACCTGTGTGACGACTTATCTACGCCGCAGCTTCTCTGTGCCTCAGCACTTGCTGCTGCTAGCCTTCTGACTACAGCTCCTGGGCTGGACGGGGAAGCAGTCAAGCGGTGGCGATGCCGCCCAGCAAGTGGCCAGAAGGCGTGCTGCTGAGCCCCAGACTGACGGTCTCAACTTGGTGCGCTGAAAGCTCCGGCTGCTTGTCCTGTGACAGGCATACGACCTGGGGAGTCAGTGCACAAAAGCAGGGCAGTCATAATGCTTTTCAATTCGATCTCGATAATATCATCAGTTGCAGTTGCTCGATCGTTTCAGTATGATCGCAGGCCCTAGAACCTGCAAAAACTACAGCTGCACCGGCCATGTCGTGTAGGCAACCGCACGTGCGTGTTACTGTCAACATGCAGGCGAGTGACAGGGCATGCGGAGCCCGGCTAACGGATACTGGCTGCAGTACGCGCTCATCTCAGGGTAACAGAGACGCATCGAGGCCCCAAAGACTGCCAATGGCGCATTTGTGCATCGAGGCGATGTGCAGACGCGGTAATCGTGATGCGTCTACCACACACCGCGGTGCAGCGACATCAAGTGCGCCAATGCGAACGTTCAGCCACTGAGAAGCTGTTAAAGCATGCTTGAGAACGTTGCTGAGCCTGAAGTCCCCCCCGGGGCTGGCCATCTGCGCCAGCAGTCCGGCCGATGAGGGTGTTCGTGCCGACTCGGCTCACCTTTGCTGATAGAACGCAGCCACTTCCGTGTTGCCAGGCCTCAAGGTCGAGATATCTGCGCAGCGGCTGATCAGATTTACCCAATGCGGCGTGAACGCGTTGGCCTGTGCTCGCAAATTGCGGGGCGTCATGAAGGGCAGGACTCTAGAGGCAGCAATGCAGGGAACCAAGATGTAACAGGCTAGCAACTGCCTACATGCTTGTGCCTGAATCAGGAGGCCACACGCCGTATGTCCGGTGAATACCACCACTCCTGCCGCATGAACGTGCCTCCTCCCGATACCGGTTTGCTGATGCACTTTGCAAGGTGATACCTTCTACAGGTACAGCAAACCGGTAGCATGCGCCGGTTGAAACAAACCCAATGTCAGATGTCGCACACCCATGCCGTCGAGTGCCAACAGTCACCCATTCTTGCATGGCTACTGGAAAAGCCTTGGAACCAATGATGCAAGCCGGCAGCACCAATGTCGTGCAAAGTCAGCAATCCCGCAGCGTGCCAGCAGCATACCAGCCACGCAGTTGTTAAACTAAAACGGGCCCTCGAGCGCTGGCAGCCTGCCTCTGCAGCTCGGCGACATCGCCCTTGCGCAGAGCTCCTCGTTCATGCCGAGCCCACGAGATCCAGCTGCCTTTCCCGCAGGCGGCTCGCTTCCGGCAAGCCCTCACCGGGCGCCGCCCCTGCGTACACCCGCGGGTTGACTGCGCAGCCCCACACCTGCGGAAGGAGCACCACCAGAGGCTCAGCAACAGTGCTAAAACACATCGCTGCCTCTGCGTCTCCCGCAAATCCACCCCGGAGCTCCAAACCTTGAGGTGCGGCATGGCTGCAGGCTTGCCGGGCATCCAAAGTGTGCGACAACCCCATCAGCGCTGGCCTGTCCATGTCGACCCACACAATCAGACGATGCCGATCACATAAAAACGCTGCTCCGACGGGCACTGTCCACACTAGTGGCGCACCAGCATGGGGCTGGCACCGGCATCCGACTGCAGCGTCAGCGCCGTGGCCACTGGCACGAAGAACACAGCGCCTCGTGCTAAGTCCGGAGCTGCGTCCAGGCCAGCCGACTGCAGCAGGAGCAACCACAACAGGATCATGACCATGTGCTCGAGCAGCATATGACACGTGCGGATGCTAGGTCGGATAGCACACCTGAGGTCGGTCTCTGGCAAGCCCGCCGGATTCATGCATGTCCACCCCGACCAGAAACAGAGGCTGCAAGTCACCTGCGAGGACGCTAGAAGGCGCAGTCCGTGGATGCGCTGCCGCCATTTTGCACATGCAGAATCTGCTGGCCCTCGAACGTGTAGACGGCTGCGGATGCAAAGTGTGCAACTCACCTCTGGCAGCTGGAGGGAGCTGTCTGTGGAGGCGCTGCCGCCACCGCGCTGCACCAGCAGGATCTGCGGGCCCGAGTCCGCGGCGACAGTGCAGCTGCCGCCGGCTGGCACCTCAAATCGCCGCACCTGGAAGGGCTCATCAAATAGACGTCATGTCCATGAAACATATGCAAGCCTCCGAGCATGCAGCGCAGCAACCTCAGCTCCTGCAGCTCGCGGCCTTCATGAAACGTGCGCTGCCCTCGGGTGGAGCTACAGATGTGTCAAGGGAAATGAACGTGGGGATATGCATGGAGAACCTGACGCTGCCAGGTGTCCAGGAAGACACTCACCTCGAACTCATCAAAGGGCGGCACGTAGCGCGTCATGCCGTTTGACACTCTGTCGCCGTCTAATATGGCCGGCATGCCCTGCAGGAGGGGAGGTGGAGTGTCGAAAGATAAGGACACAAGACAAAAGCAATCCAATTTCACAGACGTCTCAGTTCTCCGACATGGTGCGCCGCGATGCAATGTAGCTGTGGCAACGCACTGCCTCTCAGGCCCTCCTGAAGTCCCAAATAAAATGCAGCCACCATTGCCTGGTTGCTGGTCCAGCTGCCGGCATTCGCATGGAGGTCCAGACTCTTGTGAGACAGGACCGGGATATGATGGCGGAAGGTGCACAGCGCACAGCGCAGCCATCTCTGGATTGCGGGCCTTTTGCGGCAGTGCTTGATGAACGTGACTCATTTCCCGCCTGCTTCAGACGCCCGCAAGACCGCCCTTCGACTGTGCCTGCTGTTCAGCAGCTTCGTGTTTGAAAAAAAACACACCTGGTTGTACGTCAGCGAGTTGCAGAGCACTTGCGTGTCCCGCAGCTTTGGCGTCAGCCCCGCCCGCACGACATTGTCGCTGGTCGCCATCGCCTCCACCAGCTCCCCGCTGACGTATGCGTGCGGCTCATTGGCGGGCAGATACATGGCCTGGCCCGGCCGCAGGGAAACCAGATTGAGGAAGAATGCCGCCAATACGCCCACATCCTACGCGACGAGAGTATGGCGCCTGAGACAGGATGTAAGTAGTGGTCAACGCTCATTTGCGGGCACACACATGGCCTGGCCAGGTCACATGCAGGAGAGATCTCAAGGGATGGAGCCTGTTATGCCCAGATCGACCAGTTCAGATGCAGTGCTGCTGAAAATGTACGTGAAGACCCACTTCAGCTCAGAAACAGAGTTGTGGAGCTACAGCTTGTGCTGAAGTCGCTCACCTCAGGGTACTGCTCGTGCAGCCGCAGTGCCAGGCTCTCCTTTGCCGTCAGCGGCTTGTCCCCCTCACTCTGTTGCCGCTGCAACCGCGCTGTCAGCCGCTGTACCGCTGCTGCCACCGCTGCTGCATCTGCCATCATCAGCGCTGTGAAGGCCTCCTTCAACGCTGTTTCCCTGCAACAGCAAGCATGCAGGTGCTCAACAAATTGGGCAGAGCCAATGTGCGCTTCACTGCCGACAGTGCCGCCGCTAGGGTTTGCCAGCATGTAAGCTAAGGACGCCGCCCTCGACGCCGTCTTTCCCTGATTGGAAAGGGACACCAAACACATTCTGACGGTGGCATCTCCTGTGCAGGACGCTAGTCGCTGCACTGTCGCCGCGATGGCCGCCACGTCCAGCAGCTTCCGTCAGTGCTGCACACAAGCCGCCTGCATCACCAGATTTCTGTGCAAGCACAGACACATCTGGTGTCAAGAAACAGCACTGTGACAACACGACACAGGCATGGCGTGCTGCCGCTTTCCCTGCCGAGACTATTGGTGTCAGAGCTGACAATGCCTCCGTCAGCGGTGTCCTCCTGTGGCTGATTCGGTGCCCGCTGGGTACTCGTGGTTGCTACGCTGCACACTCGAGATCGTCGTGTCACTGCCACCAGCAGCAAATACACGACAATTTGTGGTCTGGTGCAGCAGTGAGAGTTTGCATATGCTTGGGGCCCCCAGCGTCTGGCGGCGCGAGGGACCTGGCTGACCAGCAGCAGCTGTTGGCAGCGCGCACTAGATGCATGGTTGCCTCAGCGCTGCCAGTAACGAGCTTATAAGCTTGCACGCAGAATGCCCAACAGCCTTGTGGCCATGGCCAACCTGAGTCACTGCTCAGGTGCACAGAACCATGGATGACACGGGGCTCACGAAGTTGTCTTGCCCCAGGAATGAGGAACACCTGCTTGCTGTTTATCACCAGCAAGCATTACCAGGGTCTTTGCTTGTGGTGAAACACGACCTGAGACTGGAAAGCCGCCTCCTGCTGGAGACCGGCGTTGCCTGGTAGCATATGCCGGCATAGTTTTGCCAACGACCCCCCACAGCTCCTTCTGGGACAACTCCCAGAAATTTTCGGGGTGTTCAGTCTTTCAGCGGTGCATGAACCAATGTAGCTGGTGCTGGCCACCAGAGCGATGAACGGCGTTTGCATCCTGAACGACTTCTCACCTTAGCCCAGTGTCATCACTGCTGGCAACCAGGGGATGAACGGAGGCATCGCCATCATTACCCCAGAGTTTCGACGTCAACTCCAGCGGGCTGACTCCAGCGACACAGTCCAAATCTATTATGAAACCAAAGCAGACGAGCCACCAGGGGAAGAGAAACATGGTGATGTTTCTCTGCTCACCTGAAGCCATCATCGCCGCTGCTGGCAACAACTCAGCTCGCTCCATTGCCTACTACGTCCTGCCGCTCTTTCGCGAATGCCTTCCCTCTCTGTGAGTAGATTGACAGCCATAAAAACTTACCATGCTGACTACCTGAGGCCGGTGTCGCCGCTGCTGGTCACCAAGACCGCCATGGCGTGGCCAGTCGCATCCCGCAGCTTGGTATGGTGGGTGCCCTTTCCATGAAGACATGGCATTAACAGGACAGCGCTGCCCACCTGAGGCCGGTGTCGCCGCTGCTGGCCACCAGTGCCGCCATGGCGTCGCCGACGGCCTCTCGCAGCTCGGGTGTCGACTCCAGCGCCTCTGTCAGCTCGGCGTGCTCCACAAAGCCGCACAGGGCCTCGAAGGGCGTCAGCGCCAGCGCCATCTCCGGCTTGTGGTTCGCGTCCTTGTACACCTGGCATTTCAGAGCAGTACAAAAGGTTGCGAGCAGCTATTTGGGTTGAGAGTGGGGCAGCGCCGCCAGCTTAGCTGTGCCCACAGGGCTAATTTGGGCTTCAAAGGCGTCAGCGCCAGCGCCATGTCCGGCTTGTGGTTTGCGTCCTGATGCACCTGCCGCCAATCATATGGAGACGCTTACAGTACATCACAAGTTTTCACAGGTCAAGATGCAGGCACTCCTCTGTGTACAGTTTCAGATGACAGGGCCGAACATGGCCACTTGATGCAGGAGTGACCACATGCACCCATGTGCAAGGTGCAACCAGTAGTGCAGCTGCAATCTCAAGTGACATGCCACACCTGCAAACTGCACACACGTCACAGTCATAGACTGCCCACCTCAGGCCGCTCTGCATGAAGACGGCCCGCCAGCTCCTTGTCAGGGTGCGACTGTATTGACAGCGCCGTGTCCACCGACAGCACCTGCATGGGACGCAGATGTGTCCATCTGAATAGTTGATTGCTACCACAGCTCAGCACCCCCAACCACTCAGCAATCAGCCGCCGCCACTGGGCAGGCTCTGGCAGATGCCATCGCGGTGCGTCCAGCAGGCGCATGTGTGCTGACACCATCTCAAGCATGTCCTAATCTCGAAAAGGATCGCAAGGTGGAAAACAATGCTCTGCATGACAGCTGCGCCCGGTGCTCAAGGATGCAGCGTCGCCTTCAAGCATCAATGCAGTCACATCAAGGTGTAGGTTTTGCCAGGTGAACTCATAGCAGATATACACATGTCACCTTGAACAGGAACGGCAGGTCAGCGCCAAAGCGCTCCGTGGTCGCCTCTCCAAGCGCCTCCGGATGCTGCGCCAGCCAGTCGCTCAGCGTCTCGCCGCTGCCGGCTACTCGCGATGGCGCTGTCGGGTGGGTGCCCATCCTGAATCAAACAGCATAATCAGGGTGACGCTGGCGCCACATGAGGAGCGCATCTCGCCACATAGGGTCTGGCCGCTGCACCAATGGCGCCGCCGGGGGCGTGCCCACTGAGAACAGCAATAGCTGCGATTGTGGAACAATGACGGTCGCATGACGAGGGCGCTCTGCCGCCCCGTATCTGGCCGCCGCCGATGCCAAACACCTCTCAGCGCCCCAGCCTGACCAGCAGTGCAACTTTTTCATAGTATTTGCATGATGCATATATGATGCCGCTAGGCGTCTGCGCGCTGCCAGCCATCACCGTGGGCGCCGTCTTTGCAAGGAACATTCTGCACAGCACGAGTCAATTACTGGGTGCATGATTGGGCTTCAGTGCTATTGCCATGGTGCACCATACAGGGCGCCGCATTGCGAACAACCCATTATCAGTACAGCTCACGGGTATTGACACAGTTTACCGTCGTTAGAGCCCCAAAGCCACTGTAGTAAACCATTACGGCGGCGTCAATGCTCACCACAGCTCGGCATAGCGCTTGTTGGGGTCAACCTCAGCTCCTCCGGCCGACGCAAGAGATGCCACCTGCGATGGAGATAGCACAGTCTGATATCTACAGGGAGAACCAGCAAGAACAGAGCTGGGCCGTCTGAAGGTCCCAGATTCACATGGCCAGACAAAACCCAGCAGCATGTACAGGCTTCACATGGACAGAAGGGTGTCATGCTGCACAATCGCCACATCGTGATACACATCAGGTAACTGTTGTTCCTCAGCGAACCCCATCCTGCTGCAGCCAGCTTTCGGAAAGCTGAGTCACCCACCTCACTAGACGCAGCATCGCGACCCCATGCATAGGTCTGCGCAGCCGGCTGCAGCCGCAGCATGACTGGTAGCCTATTCTACACCACGCGTGCAAACAAAAATCAGATTCTGACCGCTGCAGCACCTGCGTCAGGAGGTGCATGGTCATCTGCCCCCTGTCAGATTTTTGTCAGACAGCTCCTGTTGCGTCAGCAAGGCCCCCTTCGCCGTCACAACGCTATTTCTGCTGAAGATCATGCTCGAAAACCTCACACAGGAATCAGATCATGGTGGTTGTAGCGACGACACGGCCTGCCGTTGAACCTTTCTTGTGCAACTAGGCATTCCGACACTCGATCACAGAAGATTGCCACTCGAACTGCAGTATCAGGCGTCTCAGGCTGCATCTTAGAGCCTGCTTTACCTCTATCACAAGGTAGGGGGACAGTACATCGCGATAACATCGGTCCACTGCATTGGAAACCCCTAACAGATCTGCCGCACAAGGCTGTCTTGCTGCAGAGACGCAGCCACGTTTAGGACCTCGAGACGCAACCGTGCCATCAACGCCGCAGACATTGTTGCAGTGCGTAGGCAGCACTGAACGCATCTGGCTGGATTCCCACATCTGCTGGCGTCAAATTGGTCACTTAAACATTGACGCAAGACCCCGTATCACAGGCGGGAACGGCCAAGATGGACAGCAGCATGACGCAGCCGCTGGCGGCGCAGGTCCGCCGCACGCTCAGCGGCGGTCGCCGCTTCGGTTCTGCGTCCAGTGCTGGCGGCGGTGGCGGCGGTGGTGGCCGTAGCATGACGGAGATGGAGGCGCTCATCGGCTTCGTGGAGCTCATGGCCCGCTCGCATGTGCGGCCAACGGTGCCGGAGTGCCGCGCGGCGCTGCTGACAGCAGCAGGTGGGAGTTTGCGCCCAATGGCCTCCTGCCTGGCCTGCTTCTGGAGCTTGGGGTCCGAAATAGGTCTGTTCTTTGATGCACACATTGCCTTCAAGACTATCTGCCTTCGCAGTCGTCGTCAACTTCAGGAGGGCTGTGCACAGTTCTGGGGTCAATGCATGCAGGCTTGCCGAGAGGCTGCCTGCCATCAACCTGTCCAGAGCTATATCTGCTTGTGTGAGACCGCCGGATGCATGCATGTGCATGTGCATGTGCATGTGCATGTGCATGTGCATGTGCATGTGCATGTGCATGTGCATGTGCATGTGCATGTGCTGTGGCCTCACTGCCTGAAGGCCTTTGATTCGGTGGACACGGGCCGCCTAGCGTATCCAGCATAGGGGTTGTGACTGTCTTGTAGGCCTGGGCTCCATGCATGCGGACCCGTCAGAGAGATTGCCCGCTGGGACGCTGCCTGAGGCGCTGCCTGACGTGCGGGCCAGCGTCATGCTGCAGAACCTGGGCGTCGCCCCCAACTCCATTGCGGTGAGCAGCCAACAGACTGCCAAGCAGAAGGGCAGCACACTGCATGGCTTGCACTGACGGTGCTGTGTGAGGCGCACGCAAGCTACATGCTGCAATACTGGCCACTGCCCCCGAATGCATCATAAGAAACTGTGCTGCACCATCAAGCCAGAACCAATGCATAGAATCGCTGCTGTCAGGCATGCTTCCCTGCATCATGATGCAGCACGTGGGCACCACCCCGAGCTCGCCTGCGGCAAGATGATTGTGGGTCCAGGCATTTGCAGTGGCTGGGGTCTCCAGGAAATTCGAGTGTCTGGTGACATGTGCAGGCAGATGATACGATCGCACTGCTGGACAGTCATGATGGCTGGGTGCCCACGCAAAATGTGACAGCGCTGCTATTGCTGGCGGTGCCAGGCACGCTTCACTCCAAGATCGGCCTCATGTTCCGGCTGCTGGACCGGTGAGATCGCCAAAAATTCATGAGACAAAGCAACTGCTTCGTGGCACATGATCTGCAGGTGACACTCCCACAAACATGTGGCGAATCTGACAGACTTGCTGATCACCTTCCGCAGCACTGGGGATGAACGCGTGAGCTTGTGAAAGTGCATGCCGAATGCCGCCAGTTGCGCTGCCGCTGGGTTGGCTGCTTCAGCTTCTAGCAAACCAGAGAACCCCTTCTAATTTTCGGAGGGTTGAGAACAGCTCCCCATGTGCAGGACCGGCTCTGGGTGGGTGAGCTTGGAGGGTTGCCTCTCGGCATCGCTGGCGCTGAACGCCGCCGCGTGCGCGGCTGCCGGGCTGGTCGCCAGCGCCTCTGGCGGCGCCGGCGCGAGGGCGGCGGTCACCAGGGAGCTGACGCGGAGGTCGCGGACGGCGGCCATGCGCGCTGCTTTCGATGCTGTGGTTCGGGGCGCATTCGCGCGCATGGGTGCCGGTCCGGAGGGCGTCACAGGTTAGGAGCTTGTTAGGCGCAGATGCACCTGGGGGCTGCGTGTGCTGCTGCAGTCCATGCTGATGGCCCAGGGCATATGCTGGCTGTTGGTCATGTGCTAGGCAGTAGGGCTTCTGGCCGACACACCTTGACGGGTGTCCTGCAGGACTGCAGCTGGTAGAGATGGTGGAGTGCGTTCAAGCTGAGTCATCTGGCGCCTGCCTACTCTTGGTATATTGGAAGTCGAAGTCGATGTCCGCAGCACTGTCGATCATGCTTGCCTGCAGAGCAGCAGATAGCGGAGATGGTGGAGCGCGTCATCGCCGAGTCGGCTGGCGGCTGCCCACTCTTGGTCTACCTGACTTCAACACCAATATCCGCAACACCATCATTGCCGCTTGCCTGCAGAGCAGCAGATGGTGGAGATGGTGGAGCGCATCCTTGCCGAGTCGGCTGGAGTGCTGGGCCGGGCGGCGGACGGCGACGCCGCCAAAGCGCAAGCCGAGCAGGTGCTGCGTCGGGCTCGTGTCGAGCAGCTGCTGCATTTGGCGGCGCAACCAGGGTTTACAGCCTCAAATTCGGCAACAGCTACACTTGTGCTGTGGCATTTGTTACACGACATTCATGTGACACGCTCGTGGTGGCAGATGCATGGTCTTGCAGCATTTCAGGTCTGCCGGAGCCGTCACTGCTGCCGGCGTGGGAAGCCTGGCATGCAGCCGGCGGTCCCAGACTGTAGCAATCCAGTGATGCGACAAACACCCGTCCACTGGGACGATGCTGAAGATCCGGGGCCTCTGCCTGCAGGAGGGGCTGCTGCCGCCGTGCATGGCGGGCCTGGTGCGCAGTTGCACGAGCTAAGCTTTTTGGTGGCGATTGTGCGTGCCACACACACAAATCTTGATATGTTCCGGACTGTGAATCCTCTGTTCGCAGGAGGGGCCGCTGCCGCCGGGCATGGCGGGCCTGGTGCGCAGCTACGCCGGCGAGGCCACCCTGCAGCGCATCAACGACGACTACGCTGCCGCGACCAGCAGGTGGGAGTGCCCCTGTCGTGGTTCCGAAGCAAAGGGTGCAACCTACCCATGTGCCAAAGGCATGCTCAACAATGCTTCTTCGTCATCACCACATTCCCTGAAGCGGCTGCAGCACACGTCAGGTCCCTGCAGTTTTAAACTCGATACAAGTCAGACTTTATGTTGCATCCTGACTGTTTCTGGGATTGGCTGACCGTTTGCAGGAGCCGGCGCCGCAGCGTGGATGTCCTTGGCCTGTTGGCAGGGCGGTCGGCGCTCGACTCGCCGCCTGCAACGCCGACGTTGGCTGCAGCGGCAGCGGCGCGGCCATCAGCGCTGCAGGGTGGGCGCACGCCCAGCGGCCGTGCGGCGACATGGTCGACTGCGTTCTCCAGCAAGTCTTCCAGGTGTGACGCCTCGAACTGTGTACAAGGTGCACTGTGCCCATGCTGCAGAGCGCTCTGCAATGGCCCACGCCTGGCAAATGGACGCCAACGTGGTCGGGTGTCTTCTCCAGCAAGTCTTCTAGGTGTGAAAATATTTTTGAAGTTGCTGACGCCTTGCTGCATTTCCACAAACCCATCGGCTGCTACAAGGTGGGACCTCATCCCGCAACCGCTGGTTGCAAGTTCATGCACGTCTTCTGCAAGTCTTACAGGTGCGGTGCAGGAGATGTGCACATGGAAAAGCGGGTTTGAGCCAGCAGCTACTGTAGGGCGGATGGCTGACCTGAGGAAGCATGCCGCTCCATCCCTTTGTCAGCAACTCCTCAGGTTTTTAGCCCTTGTAAAAGATGGATGGCACATCCTGTGAGGCCAAAGCACAGACAAGGCCAGCCATCAGCGAGCAAAGTGTAGGTGCTTGCTGCGGCGGCGCTTTTGTGTCCTCGCCTATTGAAACTGTTTGTGAAGCCATGATGACCATGACAACCTGGTGCAGTGCGTCTGTATGTGGCAGGGCAAACCTACTGTGATTCGCAAGGTCTGCTTGCCAGTCTGGGCAGCATGGGAGAGAGGTTGCATCACATCGGGCACAAAGCAAGTTGCATGATGCGCATGGCAATGTGAGAGGCATAGGAGTATGTCAGGCCATGCCGACCTGCACTTTGTAAATTGCAAGCTTTTGCACTCTGCTTTGGGTCAGGGAAGGCGTGTACACTGCTGCATCGAGCAGAATCGGACAAGGGCACACAAGTGTTTGCCTGTAGTGGCGGCTCAGCTTCTGAAGCATTTTGTTGTGACAAGGCCTCTTACTGCTGCACAGGGCGAGGTCAGACGCGGAGTTTGTGACACCGCCGAGCTCGCCTGGCGCTGGCGGCCAGCAGTCCGGCAGAGCCACCGCAGGTACCAGCTGTGCTGAGCGAATCTCGTAGAAATTCAAACCCTTTGGCCCTCGCTGTTGTGCACTACTCTCCGCTTCAGCAGCTGGACCGCAATAGCGCGGAACTGAAGGAAGAGTGCAGCCTGACCCAGGTGGCGGCAAGCGCGTTTGCTGACAGCATGCGGACACATCTTGCCTGGTCCACTACCAGCTGCTGACTGCCCATGAAGTCCTCCGTGTTTGCCTGGGCAGCGCAGTCATGGGGATGACCAGAACCTCTATGGGCTGGAAGGCGCAGCGAACTGCTGGGTTGTTGATCCTACAGTAACCCAGGGTGCTGCCTGACAAAATCATGTGCACACTTCATGACGGTCTTGTCAGCTGGTGCAGGAAGTGCATTCATTTTCGAATCTCTCTGCCTACAGCTTCAGCAGCATACCTCCGCAAAGCTGTGTATGGCACAGTACACATGGCGTGTCAAAGCAGCATCTCAAGGACCGAATATTTTTGCATGCGCTCGCCACAGGCAGCGTACCTGAGCGGCCGCCTGCCAGCCGGCAGCTGTCCACAGCGCAGTCCTTGAGCGGCGCAATGGCGGCCAGCTCCGCCGGCAGTCACGACCTGGGCGACATGCGCGGCTACGAGGACGGCGGCCCCTCGCAGCGCCCCGCAGGTGAAATCCGAACCCTGTTATGGAGATGTTCAGAGGGCCAAATGCGGACGAGTCATGGTGAGATTCAGTCACAGTAAGCACCACCAACAGCAACAATCTGGGCGACCTGCGCAGCTACGAGGGCGGTGGCCCCTCGCAGCGACCAGCAGGTTGAAGCAGAAACCTGTTTCTTGCGGAGTTCTGAGGGATGTGTGCAGGCATGTTGTCCTGAATGTCAGATGCTGCCACGACCTGGGCGACCTGCGCGGCTACGAGGACGGCGGCCCCCTGCCGAACCCCGCAATTGGGATGCATGCAGACCGTCTCTGATCTCGGATTGAGAGGAGATCAGTTGAGATACGGATGCAAAATCAAACCACCTCGCACAATGCTGCCTCTTGCGACTCCAAGAGCACGCTCACATCTCCTGTTTGCCCATGGTTTCTGAGATGCAGTTGCCTGCTGCAGGCGGCGCTCCGGGCCAACTTAACGGAGACGCTGATGCAGACTCGCGGCATATCGCACACACCAGCTCCGGTGGCGCCCGCACGGCCGACTCCCGCGATCTGCTCTCGCAGCAGTCGCTCCCCGCTTCCGACTTCCGTCGCGTCTCCAGCGGCCGCGCCGCATTCTTCGCGCCCAGCAGCAGTGGGAGGAGTGGAAGCAGCGGAAGCAGCTACAGCGGCAGCAGCCGCTCCCGGCGCAGCGGCACCAACACCCCCGAGAAGCTGGCCAGTGAGTGCTGTGTAGCGTTCACCATTTCCTGTGCTTTGGGGTGAAAGCGCAGTGTCGTGTTGTGATGTGGTCTGTCGACCATGCCCATGCCCTGGCCGACCCTTGGCCAATCCACACATAGAAAGAGCAGTTGAAGCAGAGATTTGGGATGCCTCCAACATATGTTCTACTAGTCCCCAGCCTAGCAAACTCGTTGCTGAGAGCTGTGTTTGCAGATATGAACTGATGATGTCAGCGTTGGAGGAGACTGCTGACGGTCATGGTTGGCCCTTTCATGCAGATATACGGCTTAAGGAAGTGACGGCTGCGGCAGACGCAGCGGCGGTGACGATGCAGCGGGAGATCGCGGCTGACGTGGAGCCGCCGCCTCGTGTCGACCCCAAAATTGCCGTCATGAACCTCGTGCAGGTGCCGCTCGCATCGTCAATCTGCCAACCACCCCAGTGCCAGCGACATTCAGGACATGAGCGCCTGTGCTGCACGATGGTCCAAGCTGCACGACAGGCGTTGGTCTGATTCTTGATGCTGAGTTGGTCGACAAAGGATCTGCCAAGTGTGCGCCATTATGATGTGCATCTTTGTGGGCATCGTCATCAAGGTGGTGCTTGTCCTCCTGTGTTGCGATGTGGTTGACGCAAGTCAGTCATATGTGTCCTTACCTCATTGCGCAGGCCATTGTCCTCCGCATCTATGTGGGCACCTTCATCAAGACGCTGCTCATCTTCCTGCTGGTCACCCTCAACCTGTTCATCATCGCGGTCTTCTACTACAGGTGTCTGGTGGTACTGCGCTCCGTACCGTTTTGCATGTGCCTCACTTTGGCAGGTGTTCAGTGCATGGCCAGGTGTCAGCATCATTTCTAGAAGTCCCCTGTCTTCACTTGCAGATGCACGCCCGTCATGAGGTCATGTTGCACACGTGGCTTCGCTCTGCTGCTGATGTTGCTCAGATGCTTTGCATCGCTACAGGCTGGGCATTTCACAGGGTGGGCTTGACAACCATGGCGGCGCGAGTGATTGCCGAGGGCATCAGCGTGTTGTCCTTCGATGTGGCAGAAATGACTTATGGTTCTGTAGATCAACTCAGGAAGGCGAAGGGCTTCAACCCCTGATGCAGGGTGGGCATCACCATTGAGGCATCGCTGGCCATCGCTGTGGGCTTCAACCTGCTGTGCATTCTGGTGGTGGCCGTCTACATCATCACCCTGAAGGTGGACCCCGAGGACTTCCGGTGGCTGCAGCCGAAGCCGAAGGATGCAAAGGATGGCATCGATGCAAAGGTCAGCGACTCAAACTTTGGAGCTTTCAGCACCCACAGCTTCATCCTGAAGGTGGACCTCAAGGACTTCCGGTGGCTGCAGCCAAAGCCGAAAGACGCCAAGGGTGGCGTCAACGCAAAGGTGAACGACTGCTGTTTGAGGTCCTCAGATGTGCCGCTCCAGTCCACCTGCAGGCACAGCTGCAGCCGAAGCCACATAGCACAAAGGACAGCGCCGGCCCTAAGGTAGATATGGCTGTTTGACGTCCTTTGCCCCCACAGCTTGACTTTGAAGATTGCCTTCCGAAGTGCAGCAGCTCGAAGGCAACGGGCGTTCGACAGGCGAGGCACATGTCACGATATCCGGCTGCTGAAATCGTCTCATGCGCAGCTGCTGCACCACATGCTGAGCCTGCAGATTATCCTGGTCTGAAATGAACGCCGTGCAGCCTCACTTGCTCTCGACTGCTGACACACTGCAGGACGCTGGAATGCACAGCTGCAGTGTGTGATCGCGACAGCTGCGGCCTCAGCTACCCAGCCCGCAGTCAATGGAACTGCCTTTTCATCACTGTTCGAGTTTCACTCGGTTCCCTGTTGCTTTACAGGGTGGGGAGAGTGCGGAGCGCTTCCTGGACGCCGCCACTGCGGCAGCCCCAGCCAGCCTGCAGCCGGTGCTCGCCTCGGTGGCGGCCCGCATCAAGACCAAGCCGGCGCCGGTCGACACTGATGCGTCAGACTCCATCGACAACGAAGAGTAAGGATCTGGGATTCAGCGCCCAAGCAGTTGATCTGACGGAGCTGAGGAGAACCTGCATAGCAAGTGTGGTGATTGTGCGCCAGCACTTGAACAGGAGACAACGCATTTTCGACTGTCAACACTCTTCAAACACATGAGGCCAGCCCCGCCTTCTCCTCCACAGGTCGGGTTCCAAGGAGTGGAGCACGACAGACGAGGACGAGGCGCCGGGGGTAGTGCTGGCGGGCATTTGCTGCCACAGTCTAGGCTGTTGAAATCATCAAACACCAGAACTGGCTCTGTCTTTCCCTTTGCAGGCCAGCTTCTGAGGAGTGGAGCACGACGGACGAGGACGAGGTGAGAAGGTGGTGCCGGGAGCCGGGCACTAGCCGCCGCGACCCAGACTGTATACATCATCACACACTTTGAGGCCAGCTCTGGCTTTCTCTTCACAGGTCGGGCTCGGAGGAGTGGAGCACCACGGACGAGGAGGAGGCAACGGGACGCCGCTGGCAGCCGGGCCTCGGCTTCACGCCCCGCCGCCGCCGCCCGGCCATTGGTGTGTGACCTTTTCACTACTGAACAGCGAGCTCGGCCACTCATGAATAGACGATATAAGCTTACAGTTCAGGTTTATGCTGGCATCTCCTGGAGTGCTGGTGGTTCAACAGCAGGGGCACAGGCCGCTGTCGCCCCACCCCGCCACCAGGGGCTGTTCCATTGCGCCTTTTGTGCAAACTCCGCCAGCTGGCCAGCAGCTGAACAATTCTGCAGCAGTGACGCACCTAGGAGGTTTCAATCATGCCAGCGGCTAGCGCTGTCCGACGCATGTGCATCATGCACCTAGTGAGCAATGGTTTGCGGCGAGGGTGGCAGACCATCTGCCGCCACTCTGCATATTCACATGCTGAAAGCGCCGTCACCATTCAGACACGATGCAATTTCCTGTGCTACAGGGGGCCAGCCGCTGCTCAACAGCAGGCTATGTCTCCACCGGTCAGATTGTGAGGAGCGCAAAGCATCCCAGTTAGTTTCAGTCTCGTGTGCTGCAGGGGGCCTCCCCCTGCTCAGCCGAGGCTGAGCCACAGGCCGCGGGGCCCCCGCCCGCAGTGCCCCTCCGCGCCCGCGTTGTGTACTGACTCAGATAAGATGTATCTGCTGCAGGGGGGCTGCCGAGGCTGAGCAGCAGACAGCCGCGGCTCTCCCGTCCGCGGCGCGCCTCCGCACCCGCCAGCGCCGTGGCGGCGGGGCCCTCCAAGCTGAAGGACGGCGCGCAGAAGATCTGGGGCATGGTCGGCCGGGTAAGCACTCCGAAGTGCACTTGTGTTGTAAGCGTCTGTAAGGAAGTGTTGTTCAAGCAATACCATGGCTGCGGGCCACTCCAAGCTGAAGGACAGCTCACAGAATATCTGAGGCACGGTCGGCCGGATGAGCAGTTTGCAATGTGCATTCGGTGGGACAATGTGTGACGAAGTGTCGTTCCAGCAAATGCCGTGGCGGCGAGGCCGTCCAAGCTGAAGGGCGGCGGGCAGAAGATCTGGGGCATGGGTGGCCGGGTGAGCATCCCGACATATACTCGCTCATCTTTCCCATTGACTGTGATGTGGCGGTCACCCTTCTTAGAACCTGCTGGTGATGTCGGCTTGTGCCGTCACAAGGTGAATCGCTGCATGGACAGGTCTGGGGCATGATCAGCGGCGTGCTTGTTTTGAACGTCCTTTGAGTGATTGATTCTTTGAGTGATGATTTGAGTGACCGTAGTGACCAGAATGCAGGCTACCTGACATGGGCGCAGCTTTGCAAAATGCTCAACATCCACTTGCATCCATGCACAGCATTTGCACTGCAAGTGGCAGACTTGAGTAACGACCGAGGTCAGGTAGAATGGCCACTGCTGCTGCGAGCCTTGAGCTTGACCTGATGCAGCGCGAATGCTGGTTGTGCGACATCAGCATGTGTGTTGCTGCCACAGGTGGCGGATTTGGAGAATGATCCAAGCCCAGGGGCAGGTCGGTGCCGTGATTGCCGACCTGGCCTCTCCGCTTGCACCATTGCTGCGAGGGTAGTTTGTGATGTTCACAGGTGGCGGGCTTTGACGGGAACCAGGGGCAGGGTCAGAGTGGCGCCGCGGCTGCCGGCCTGGCCTGTTCTTGGCTAAACTTTGCAACACTGCTTCGGAGAATGTATGCTGCCAAAAAAAAAGTCGTGCTGGTGACAGGTGGCGGGCTTTGACGGGAACCAGGGGCAGGGGCAAAATGGCGCTGCGGCCGCCGGCCTGGCCTCGCCCGGCGCCCAGCGCTACTCTGGCGCCGGCGAGCTGTCGGTGGGTGATGCTTTCGTTCCTTGAAACCCATCTCATCAAGTTGTCAAATGTCATACAGCCCGGCGCCCAGCATGACTGCGGCGCCGGCAAGCTGTCGGTGAGTCTGCTGCACTCACCTGCCATGTCTTCCATGTCGCTCTTGATTGCAACATGGCCCGGCGCATGCTCTCAATTGCTGGCCATGCAGCACTGCCATGCAAACACAGCCTCCTAAGCGCGTATCAGCGTGCGCCTGTTGGCGACCGACCAGGACCTCATGTTGCCTGCAGCTGGGGCGTGCCGGCAGCGGGGTGCTGGCCGTTCTCAAAACTTTCCTGATCATACCAGCGCTGAGGTCAAATCAGACAGAGCACTCTGCTGCCTGCAGTTGGGGCGTGCCGGCAGCGGGGCGCTGGCGTCCGACAACGACAGCAACCCGATGGCGGACAGCCGCCGCGCGCTGTACAGGCCAGTCTTTTGGAAGCCGCCAAGCTGTTTCGGACACCCCAGGAATTCATGCTCTGGGGCTGCATCACAGCTGCTCGGCATGTTGCAGCAGATTTCTCTGGCTGCCGCACGCTGTGTAAAGTTTATGACTCCCCTGTCATCTGTCATCTCTGAAGTCCTCGACATGTGAGCCACACATTCAGGTCCACAACTACAGCCACTATGCACACTCATCTAAGGCATGCTGCGCCAAAGTCAAGACCGTAGCTCGGCATATGCAGCGATGACTTGTGTCGGCATTTGCCATGTGCAGCGGCGCGCTCCCAGGCAGCTCACGCGGCAATCGGGCAATCGGCCGGCCCGGGTGAGCTGCATTATAACATGTCCTTGACGAGTGCCTTGTGCGGCACAGCTGTGATCGCTGCATCTGGTGCCTATACCTGGCTGCCTGTGGAGGACGTAGGCCGCTGCGCTGACGGCGGCTGAGTCTACATTTGCTGCCTCCTGCCGTGCCAGGGATGGCGGGCCTGCATATGCGGACATGGTGTGAAGCAGGCGCCGCCTTTGGCGGGCTCCTGCTGCCGGATACGGCCTGGCGTCGGCATGTCTGGCATTGCGGCAGCAGGGGCGGCGGCGGCGGCGGCTGCAAAGCCCAGACCCTGGTGCGCTCACTTGACTGATGACTGAATCTCACGGGTGCCAAGTGCGCCGGATTGGGGCGGCAGTACAGGGGCCAGGGTCCCGTAGATAGCGCTTTTGCATGATACTGCAGCCGGCGGAGATCTCAGGGTTTAGCCGAGCCAAGCTCCTTTGTGGTCGCGACGTGACAAAGCACCGGGTGAACAGTTCGCGCCGCAATTGTGAGGGTGCAAACGAATACAACTGGCATTTTTTCTGCTTGACTCGTCATATCGGGAGCGTTCACAGCCTCACGCTCGCAACACGCCGTAGGGTAAGCCTGACACTCTGCTTACCCTTCGCATGCACGTTCCCCGTAACACAACCACTATCGGGGTGCAACCAACGAGTCTGCCCCGCAGTTCTTGTCTGAGCGCATGGTTGTCATGTTGGTGTCCGCTGCGGACCTATACTTGACCGAGCCGGGGCGTCATGGTGGTGACCCTCGCACTGAGGACTCGAGGCAGAGTTGTAGGCTGGCCGACTCGTGAGAATGCTACACAGCATCTTTTGCACTGTCTTCTCTCCAGATGGGTACAATCTGCGAGGGGCTTTTTCCAGCATTGCTGCATTGCCGAATTGTCCAAGGGCCGCGACGAAGTAGTCCATGCTGTGCCGTACCGGAGTGCAAGTGCAACCCGGCCATCTTGCAATGGGCCACACCACACACATGCACAATGCCTTTGACTGTAGACCGCAGCCACAGCGTTGCTTTGTTGTTGCCTTGCATGACCGTCGCAGTCACAACGCCGCACAGTGATCATTGCTGATGTCACGTTTGACTTGCGTGCGGCGACGACTTCGTGGACCCGAGATGTCGCGTACAGCGGGGCTTACCGAACCCTGGAATATCTTTACCTTCATGTTAGTGGCTTTCTAAGGTTTTGCTGTCCTCCTGTCTGTTGCAGGCAAGCAGGTGTCGAGTGTCACAGGTCTCTCGTCACCGCACACATCGCGACTACACGCTCACTTGCTCACTGTGGGCAGCCTATACGGTACAGCCGTACTAGTGCCGTCAGCCGACAGCCAAGATGCAGGCCGCGGCCGCCGCGGCGATGTATGCCGCGTACAGCCAGTCGGAGATGCACACCGGCGCAACCTCGGGCGCCGCTCCAACAGAGGTTTATGCCCACGCAGCATCAGCAGACAGGGACACCTCGGCGGCGGCCAGGCACAAGTCGCGGCGGCGGTTGTCAGGCCTGCTCAACAAGTTGGCCATGCTCGCGGCGGTCGTGTTCTTGGCCGCCGTCCCAGCCTCAGCGTGCAGTCAGAACAGCCACAGCACAGCCGGCAGCGGCCGACTCAGCCGCACCGGCCATCAGCCCAGTGACCTCCAGCAGCCGGCCCGGCGGCTGCAGCAGGCCGGCTCCTCAGACAGCGACACAGGCGCAGCGGCGGCGAAACCCTATGCAACGGTGGACTACCAGACGGCTTTGCAATTCGCCGCCGCCAGCGGCGCCGACCAGCAGCAGGGGCGGCAGGTGCCGACGCGTGAGTTGCCGGCGCAGCGGACGTGCGCGTACGACGACGAGACCTCCGGCATCGACTCTCCCGAAGTGCAGGTCCGTCCCCTGACCACCAACATATCAGGTTGTCTCTCCTGCACAATGATCAATCTGCTCTGTGCGGCTGTCCCCACGCCTTGGATAGGTGAAATTCAAAGAGCCAATTGGCCGGCGACACTGTCATTGCTGGACACCCAACCCACTGACGCGACGTGCATCCTCCAACTGCAGGCGGAGCTGCAGCCGAAGATTGATATGCTGAACGGCCCGGGTGCGGGGCGGGCCCTGACAGCCAATGTGAACACCTACTTCCATGTCATCTGCGATGGTGAGCCCTGCTCTTTGCGTGCACAGAAGCATTGTCAAGATCTACTTCCATGTCATCTGTGATGGCGAGCGCTGCTGGCTGCCTGGCTGGCTGCACCAGCTCGGGGCGATCTGCACCGCGGCAGCTGTTGTTTGCTCGGCATTCTATGCAATGATGGCTTCGCCTGCCTGTCTACCACGATTGCAGTCCCGAAGTATGGGCGTCGTACGACCTCCTCATGCTTCTGCGTCACACGCAGACGACTGGAGCGGCTGCTCGTATGTGACGCCGACGATGATCAGCAACCAAATGTTGCAGCTGAACGCCGCCTTTGGCCCCTCCAACTTCAACTTCAACCTGGCCGCCACTGACTACACCAACCGCTCCGCCTGGCGAGTGACAACGGGATTGGGTTGTATTGCTCTGTTGCAATGAGTCTGTTTGCTGTGATGCAGAACAGCGCGTTTGCGGCCACCTCGCATGAATCACCTGAGCAGCTTCGCAATGAACTTCGCCATCTTGAGGTGTTCTTCATCTGTACACAGGTACCCGCAGGACATCTTCAGTCAGGGCAACAACGACATGAAGACGCTGCTGCGGCAGGGCTCCGCCGCGGACCTGAATGTGTATGTCACGATGCTCAACAATGGCGGCATCATCGGGTGCGCAGCAAACTGGGCTACGACACGACTTGTGCTTGTCTGGTGTTGTCAGCTGGTCCAATCTGATACTACCTGCACAAGCAGCAGCCACCATCCTCTGCCTCTGATCCGTGCGGCCGCCTGCTGCAACATGTCAAGTTGTCCTGCTTATACGCTGAGCTGGTGAACCTCGACACAGGGTGTCCACCAATCCATGGGGGGGCGGCGTCGGGTATGTGCCTTGGGATGGCGTCGTGATTGACACTGGCACGCTGCCTGGAAGCTGGTACCTGGGATACAACGTCGGCATGAACTTGGTCCACGAGACTGGACATTGGTAAGGGGTTTTCTGCTGTGGGATTCCAGCTTCTAGGCCATCCCTTCGCCATGCCGTCACTTGTGATGCTGTGCCTGCTGAGGGTGCTAACGCAATCGACCGAGACTGGCAGTCGCCGTTCATGAGGCCAGCACTCGCTGTCTGCGCTGAACTTGGAGCACGCTGCTTGCTGCAGGATGGGCCTGAGCCACGTCTTTGCAGGTGGCTGCACCGAGGTGAGAGCTGGCAGGCTGCAACTTCGGATATGCTTCAACACCCTGCTGCGCCCACGTGCAGACCCTGTGTCACGCGTGTCATCGAGCAAGTGCGACCCCCAGAAGAGCTGACGGCGCTGTGTTGTGGTGTTTGCAGACGAACGACGGCTGTGATGACACCCCCGAGATGGCGGCGCCCAATTACAACTGCTACCCGAAGGGCGCCACACTGCCCAACTCCTGCCCCGGCCGCCCCGCAAACCAGTCCCAAGTGGACCCCGTCAACAAGTGAGTACATCTCTGAAACCTGACGCCTGACCCGCCGCTGCTTTGCTGCTGCACAGATCGAACGCTGAACATGATGTGAATGGGTGTGCTTGTGAAGGCTCAGGCGCTGCTGTGGAGTCCCATGAACATAGGGCCGTGCCTGACGTCATTTCCTTTGCTTGCATGCAGCTACATGGGCTACACGTGAGTAGACCCATCCCGCCCGCGCCACATCTTCACAGCTGTCGTTCCCCTTGTGCATACCTGCCACGCCATGCTTTGCCAGACTGATCACATGTCTTAAGCGTTGACAGACGCATTGCTGAGCCCCAGGACTGCGCTGCCCTGATTTCGCGGATGGGCCTGGTGGTTCATATGCTGCTTCTCTGTGCCCAGGTATGACGTGTGCATGTGGGAGTTCACAGCCAACCAGACCACGCGCATGACGGCCGCATGGCAGGCATACCGCTCAGCTTTCTACACGCCATACACAGCGGCACCCTCAGTCGAGCCCACTGCTGCACCCACGGCGTCGCCGACATCGGCGCCGACAGCGCCGCCGACAATGGCGCAGCCGACATCAGCGCCGACTTCAGCAGCCCCGACAACAGGGGGGCCCACGGCCTCGCCCACCACAGGGGGGCCCACAGCGCCCGCGCAGGAGCAGAGCACCGGCGGCCTCGACTCGCTGACGGGTCGGCCAGCCGGCACCCCCACAAAGCAGCCAACGAGGGCACCAACGAAGGTGCCAACAAAGGCGCCGACGAAGGCGCCGACAAGGGCACCAACAAAGACGCCGACTCCCAGGCCGACCCCGCGGCCGACCCCACGGCACACTGCGGCCCGTGCCAAGGCAACGCCAAAGCCCACTAAGAAGAAGGTGCGGCGGCTGTCTTTGTAGCAATCTGACGCTGTCGTCATCGCATGTCCCGTCGCCTGGCCAGCAGTCTGCTGGTCCAGTTGCCATACTTGCTACTCTCCCTGCAGCACCTGCCAGCCGGTTTGGTGCCTGTGTCTGCTGTGTCTCTGGCTGCTGTAACAGATTGTGTCCAGCAGAGGGGGTCTGAGTGATGCTTGTGTTCCATCTGCAGCCCACACACAAGCCGCCAACCAAGCGAAAGCTGCCAAAGGCCTGTGGCGGCAAGTGTGGCAAGCCCAAGCCCAAGACCGGCTGAGAAACTGCCCTCTGGACTGTGTAAACAGTTGCAGCCTGCGGCACAGTCGACAGCCTGCGGCGGCGTCGACGGCTTGGGAACTGGCCATGGCGCCTGAGAGGCATGCGAAGGTTGGGAGCACCTCGGCAAACACATCATTGCGGCAGGCCAGCGCAGTCGTACGGCCCATGGCAGAGGCAATGCATTGGCAGACAGGGCAGGATGTGGCGGCAATTGGTCCGCCTGACGAGCATGGAAGGATTGCACTCATTGTTCTGGCAGGTCTGTGAACCGCCAGCAGACGAGGTGTCCTGTTGATTTGTCCAGGTAGCATGAATCAGTCGGCATTAGCAGCCAGATAGGAAACAATGCTGTTCTGCTCAGAGGGCGGCATCATTGCTACTCGGTGGCCGCAGGCTTTGGATATTGCCAGCATCCCAGCCCGCATTTCTCCTCAGTTGGGGTTGAAACCGTCGTTTGCCAATTCTTTTGTGGATTTTCAGTTCAGTGTTTTCAATCGGGACAATGCTGTGGCCATGTGCTGACACCCAGGTTTGCTGGTTTTGGGTGGTCGTGCTTCAAACACATAGCAAGCGGCGTCAACAATGTGCAATACCGCCGCGATGCCCACATACAATATTCTGTTGGAGTAGTCATCAGTCGTCAGGCTTCAATGGCGTCTTCATTGACTCGCTGTAGCAGTGGCAGCTCACTGCACGCTATCGGCCCTACCCTTGACGCGCCGGCTTGCCGTGCCGTGCTTAGCTCATGATGCTGCCATCGGGTTTGGCGCAGGCGCCGTTGTTGTCAATCGAATATGTTAACCTCTCGCAAGTGCCTGTGAGGCGAGGTGGTGCACGCCTGTAATGTAAAATCTTGCCAATGAATGCCCTATTAAAGTTCTCCTGACCCTGGGGCCATTTAAGGCTCCCGTGCTTATATACACCATGTTGGCCAGCTGAGGTGCTTCGTTGCCTCACCAGCATGTAGCTCCAAACCCCTCCAGGCGGGGCGACCTGCCGAGGGATGGCTGTCTGGTTCCCTGGCTCGTGCATTCTGCATGGCCAATTGGCCTGGCCTCTTCCGAGAGACCAACAGAAGGGGACCGGACGTTCCCATCGCTTTATTCACGCGGGCCGGTAGATTTATCTGCCTAGATAAGACCTCCTTGGTTGGAGGCGCCTTGCGTCTGACTTCAATACTTCAATACTTCAGCAAATGCCAGTCTACAAACAAAGCCGGTGCAATTCGATATCGTCACACGAACTTGATCCACGACCCCTCCTTTACCGGGCAATATGTGTGGCTCTCGTTGTATCTTTCGAAGCACGTTGGACAGCAATGCATGATGTCCGAAACCATCATCTGTTTACCGAAGGCCGACGCTGACAATACAGTGACGCAAGTAAGACATGGCATCACTCACTCCGCATCGCTGCTGGCCGCGCCTGGTGCGATGTGACGCTGCAGCATCGGACAAAAATGTGCGGCGGCGCCTCAGCGTCAGCTGTCGTGTGGCACCGCCACCGCGGCTATGCAGCAGCCGCAAGCGCCGCCTGCAGCTGATGCTGCAGCCGCCACGCATCGCTGCAGATCTCAACTCCATCAGCAGCACAGGCCGCAGGGTCACAGCAACTTGCGCAGCAGCGCCGGCTGAGGCACCCTGTAGCAGCGGCCTGCAGCCACCCAATGGCGGCGCCCAGGGGTTGTCGACCTGGGCGGCAGGCGGCGGAGGAGCGGCGGTGGAGCTGCTGCGCAGCGCGGCATGGGACGTGTCGGACCTGGTGTCGGACGGCGCAAAGGCATTGCGCCTGCGGAAAACGCCGTACTCTCCTCCAGAGGTGATGCGGCAGACGGCAACTTGTCTGGGACATCAGCTTGCGAAATGCGCAGTGCCTGGCGACAAGGAAGTGGTCATGCTTGACCGATGGCGCTGCATTGTTGGAAAACAGCCACATGTGTCGTCAGGGGCGATCTGGCATTTTGTGAGGCCGGCAGAACTACTCACGCTCACTTCAGACGGAGTCACTACGGTGGATTTGGCTTGCTTTACATTGTCTTGACCCGTCAACGGATTGGCGACACTGCTGTGGGAGCGACACACGTGTATGGCCACCCTGTAGGACAAGCTGCCGCGGGCCTGGGCGCAGCAGGTGGACGCCGGCGAGGGCCGCCAGCTGGAACAGTAAGTATTCTCCAATCTTATGCGCAAGAAAGCGTTGGCTTGCGAATGTGGTACAGCATCGGCCCTCAAGATCTGCAGAGGTCGACACCAGACCCAGCGCTCATGCTGGCATAGCTCAGTGGCGGACAGGCGCTTGAGGGTGCTGCCGGCTTGAAGGCGGCATGACTGTATGGGCTGGCTGAAGGCGCACTGAGCAGCATCAACACGAGCAGCATCGTGTGCCAACTCTGCTGGCAGCGTGTGCCGCCTGAACTCACTGCGTCCATGCTGTGGAGCCGCAATGTCCTTACATGACAACAGCCGTGCTGCAGGCTGTACGAGACGGTGAAGCGGATCAACGCGCTGGAGCTGGGCTTGCAACAACTGTCCGATGCAGAGCTGCAGGTGCTGCACTGATGACAGCGTAGTCAGGCATGCACAGCACGGTCCGGCGTCTGCTGGACCGCATTTGAGGGCCCCGGCATCCATACCATGCTGCTGCACTCGCACTGAAGCTCCGAAACCCGCACATCGGGCATTTGCAGTGCAGTCCAGCACTTTGCATTTCGGAGGCGTGCCTGCTGGAAGCCGTCATGTACATCACACCTGTGCCATGACCTTGGCTTGTGTTCCTCAGCTGCGTCATTGGTCAGGGTCGAATGCCTCTTGACGGGCAGGCCAAGACGCCCTGCTTCAAGGACCGCCTGGCAGCAGGTGAATCACTGGACGCGCTCATGCCGGAGGCCTTTGCAGTGGTGCGGGAGGCATCGCGCCGCGTGTTGGGCATGCGCCACTTCGACGTGCAGCTGGTGAGCACGTGTCAGCAACTCTCACACGGAAGGTTTTTCATCCGAGAAGAGTGGCCTTGATGTGGCAATCTTCAAAGCCTTTGCAGTCATCAGGGGGGGGCCTCATGCCGGGAGCCGGGCACGCGCCCCTTCAATGCGCAGCTGGCGAGTGCAGACCAGCACCAGTCACACGGGCATCTGAAACGTCTGCTGCATCTGAGTCTGACATGTGCACCTCCGCACTGTGACCTGTCGAAGGACCTGCTAATGACACTGGTCTGAATGTGCTGGTGCGGCATCCTGCTGCACCAGGGGCGTGAGGCAGAGATGAAGACGGGGGAGGGCAAAGACCAAGGCATTCGTGTGCTGCCGCGGGACAAAGTGTGTGCATATCACACTGCCACTCCCATTCGGATGCATATATGCACAGGTGGGCGGCATCGTGCTGCACCAGGGGCGCGTGGCGGAGATGAAGACGGGGGAGGGCAAGACCCTGGTCGCCACGCTGCCGGCGTACCTGCACGGGCTGACGGGGAAGGGCGTGCACATCGTGACCGTCAACGACTACTTGGCAGAGCGCGATGCTGCCTGGTGAGCTACGAGCAGTAGGTCTGTGAAGCTCCCACAGCAAACCTTGCAGCGGGAAGAGCGTGTACGTCGTGACCGTGAAACGCTTTTTGGCAGAGCTCAATGCTGCCTGGCGAGTCTCAGCAGCATCATCCACGACATCAAGTTGGATTCATTTACAAATCCAAAATGTGGAAAAGTCATCTCCTGACGCATCTTGCAACCCACCTGCATGGCTTGGTGGACAAAGGTGTGCACATTGCGGCCGTTGCCAAGTGCCTGGCAGGGCACGATGCCGCCTGGCAGTGTTCAAGACGAGCACATTGCTGCATCTGGATGCATAGACATAGCAAACTATGTCCAGGCTGATGGAGGAAGGCGGTTATGTCGAGGCATCATGGACCGCCTGGCTGAGATGGAGCCTGCCGGAGGCACATGAACAAACCACAAGGTACTTGTTGAGGTAGTGTCCCTGTGTACGGGTGCCTCAGAGTTCGACAGATATCCTTGCAGGGGCGGCAACATTCCGACTGGCTGGGCCTCAGCACGGCCTCAGCGTGGCATGGCCGTCGACAGCCGGCGGGCCAGAGGCAACGCTTCCCTTGAACCCGTCCGAGTTGCACCTCTCACCATGCGTGTGACTGTCCTGCTGCAGGATCGGCAAGGTTTTCAGCTGGCTGGGCCTCACCGTGGCGGCAGTCACGATTGACGACCGACGGGACGGCGGCAGCGCGGCCAGGCGTGAGAAGTACGCGGCGGACATCACGTACGTGACCGGCCAGGAGCTGGCGTTCCAGTACCTGTTTGACAACTCCGACGTGTGCCGCTCCCCCGCCGAGCAGGTGGGCTGTCACTGGTGTCGCTGCGCTTCACTGGCTCTGCTGAAGTGTGTCGGCTTCTGGCACCCACTTGCTGCTTGTGTTCACTCACCTGTTTGAGAGCTCCGACGTGCGCCGCTCCCCTGTCGAGCAAGTACGCATCTGTCGTTTGCTACAGGGGGTGCTTACTGTCCAATGATGCACCACGCTGGATCCATACCCTGCAGTCAGAAAGCGCTGCTCAGCTGTCGGCTAGGGTTTAGGGTTTGTGCGCAACAAGGCTACATGTTGCTGACCGGCGCGACGCCGTCCTGGTTCTGGTGCAGGTCCTGATGCGGCCGTTCTACTACGCGATCATCGACGAGGTGGACTCCATCCTGATTGACGACTGCCGCAACCCGCTGCGCGTGACAAGCACGCTGCGGCAGCCCATGTGGCGGTACCCGCTCGCCGCTGAGGTATCTCACAGACTGAGGAAAAGACCACAAGATGTTGCTGCTCCACTGCCGGCAGTTGCAACCCGCTGCGTGTGACCCGCCCGCTGCGGCAGCCCATGTGGCGGTACCCGCTCGCCGCCGAGGTGCAATGACACTCAGAGATGGCACTCTGATGGCAATCTGATATGGCCCTGCGCAGCTCGGCTGGGCGGCCGGTCTTTGTGCGGATTGCTGTGTAGACCTTGTTGCTAGAACATGCCAAATGTCATCAGGAGATCCATGTTGCAAGTGCAGGCGGCTAGGCGGGTGGCGGCTGCTGGCGTGAAGGTGGACCTGCGATCCTGGACGGTGGAGCTGCTGCCACAGGGAGCTGCGCAGGCCGCCAATGCTCTGCGTGAGTGCCTCGCACCTCGGGAGGAAATGACTGCGGAACTGCTTTCAGTCATGCACATGGAAGTAATGCTGCTGTCGCTGGATGCCGCACAGGCTGGCAGCTGTGGGCCTGTCCGCGGTATCGTGTGAGGTCAAGCCGCTACCTCTGCCATTGCTCCGCCTAATTGTCCCTTGTCCGGGGTTTTGTCAACGAACTTTGTCAGTGAGACCAAGCCATCGCCGCTCTGCATGCAACATGCACGCCTCAGCTGTACTGGAGCTGTGGCATGTGACATGCTCATGCTGAGCAGCGTCCTGAAGCAGGGATGACATGATGCACAGCTGCTGCGCCTGCGCACACCGGTGTCGCATATATGAGCTGTAGCTGTCGCATTGAAGCCTTCTGCAGCTGGAAGGTTCATGTCCAGCACATGAATACAGGGTGCGGTTCTCTACGATCCTGCTCAAATAAAATTTGACATGTGTCATCTCCACAGGTGACCAGCTGTGGCAGCAGTGGAAGGTAGCCTGTCTGAACTGTACGTCTTTCTGTCTCAAGTACTGGCCAAGCAGGCCACGGCTGCAGGCGGTCAGTTGTGGCGGCAGTGCGGGGCGGACCCGGTCGGGCCGCACAACTGACATGTTGCAAAGCAACCCAGCACTGTGGGTTGCTCTCGGATCATGCGCTGCAGGCGACCAGCTGTGGCAGCAGCGCGAAGTGGATCGCCTGGGCCGCGATGTGGAATGATGGCAACATTGCGACGTTGCACACACCTCTTGCAACTGCTTTGCTGCAGGCGACCACCTGTGGCGGCAGCGCGAGGCCGAGCGCCTGGGCCGCGAGATCGAGCAGCTGCTAGACGAACAGGACAGCACGGTGGCCGCGCCTTCACACACTTCCGGCGCCTCCTCTGCCTCCGCCGCTGAGGCTGGCAAGCGGCCTTCCTTGGCAGCGCTGCAGGTGACATCGTGAAACAGGCCCAAGCGTCGCATCTTATGATGTTGATGCCGGGGTGATGCCGGCAGACAAGTCCTGCCAGTTTCATTCTTGAGTGGGCTCCACTTTGGGATGTACAGCGGCGCAAGACGCTGTTTTTCTGCTTGCACACGACCCCCGCTTCGTGTCACACTACTGAGGGTCTCACAGCAGCAGCGGTGCGAGATGGTGCGGCCGGTGGAAGCCGTCAGCGCAGCCCGGTCACCGGTCGACTGTCGCCAAGCTGTGGGTGCCGGACTCAGGTCTTCAGGCATCATGGACGTGCGTCACCGGTGACCGCGCCCACTGCAGGCGCAGCGGCGCGAGATGCTGCGGCCGATGGCTGCCCCGCCGCCGGCGCCTCCCGACTACGAGCCGGCCGGTTCCGAGCTGTGGGCGTACGATCAGCCGTGGGGCCCCTTCGTGGTCACCGCCCTGAAGGCCCGCTTCATCCTGATACGGTGTGGGACTTCAGGATGTTGCTGGGAAGCAAAAAGTCAGTGTCGAAACCCTAGGCATTCCAGGCACACGCCTGGTCGCTGCTGCCGCTTGCCAGACAGCCAGCACCTAAACATTCTGCATGCGTGACGACTGTCTGGCAACGTCCTGTGGGTAAGCACTGTCTGCTGGTGCTCCCGCAGCGACCAGGAGTACATTGTGCGGGATGGCAATGTGGAGATTGTGGACCCCAACACCGGCCGCGTCAAGTCCGGCACCCGCTGGGAGAAGGGCCTTCACAATGTGGGTCTTCTTGTCTCCGTCGTCTCCCTAAGACGGGGAGTATCTTCGGAGACGAAAGTTACGGATGTGCACGAGACCCCAGCGGGCGCATGAAGCTGGGCACCCGCCGCGAGCAGGGCTTGCCCGCCTGGGCGCCCCGAGTCGTTGTTTGCAAAGACCCGTGCATGCATGGTCATCGGCAGGCTCCATCCAGTGACCCTGTGGTTGGAGGAGGCTCATTCAAGACGCCAAGGCTGTTCGGCAGGCGGGTGTCAGACCGGCGACATCAAGGCGGGGCACCACCAGGGTGTCCACGTGGCAGTTGACTTAGGGTTTAGGGTGTTAAAATAGTTGCCGCTGCTGACCATGGCTCCAGCCATGTCAAGTCTAGACGGACACGAGGCAGCCATAATCTGGTGCTGATCACCATGTGCTGGCGCCATACTGCTCCTGTCCAAAGGCCCTGGATGCAGGGGAGGGCCTGACACCGGGCGCGGCTTCGGCATGTTGCACCATGTTGCAATGGGCTGACCGGATTCTGAACCCTTGTCATCGTCCCCCGGGCAGGCTGTGGAGGCGAAGGAGGGCCTGGAGCTGAGGGGCACGGGCCGCACCTCCGCGTCGACCACCTTCCAGTCCTTCTTCCGCTTCTACGACCGCCTGGCCGGCATGACGGTGTGCAACCCACAATGGCGTGTCCATTTGACTTTGGCAGCCGCTGAACGGACCAATCACCTCCCAGTCCTTCCTCCGCATCTGTGACCGCCCGGCCGGCATGGCGGTGAGAGGGCGCCGAGTAGTTCGGCATACTTGCTGCGACTATCTCTCCGGTGGTTTGCTGGTGGTCTGTTTTGCCTCGGATCTTCCTTTGCATGGCACAGTGGCCATCCAGGCGCCCCACTGGAATACGGCCTGGGTTGGAAACCCCCAGCCTGCGTTTAAACCCTAAACCCAGCGCCATCCTCACGAGTGTGCTCATTGATGTTCACAGGGCACAGCGGCGACGGAGGCGCCGAAGATTTTCGAGGTTTACGGCCTGGAGGTCGTCCGTGTGCCGACCAATGCATGCAGCGAAGGTCAGGAATGCATACCTGAGGATGCTCTTCTTCACAGGGCACAGCGGCGACGGAGGCGCCCGAGTTCTTCGAGGTGTACGGCCTGGAGGTCGTCCGCCTGCCGACCAACAAGCCCAGCCGGCGGACGGACCTGGGCAGCTACCTGTTCCTCACAACCGCTGCCAAATACGATCAGCTCCTCTACATCGTGCGCTCCTGGGTCCAGAAACAAGCACAGCATGTGAACTAAGTACTGGAGCAACTGGTCATGCCAAGTCAGATCTGGGTCTGACAGCGGGTCACCATCAGCATGCGTGAGGTACTGGCGCCCAGCATTGCCAACATATGGCGTGAGCAAGCATGCACATGCACAAGTTTGACACGCTGGTCCATCGGCAAGAACACGCCACTGCCTGGCCAGCATGCAATCGAAACGCAGAACGCAAGCGCCTCACGGCATATCTGATGCGCTGTTGAGTATCCTCTTTCAGGCGAACAGCACATGTCCAGGGCGACAGCCGAACGTAGCGACGAGCCATCGAAATACGTATTGAAGCATTGTCGGCCATTTCCTGCTCATTTGGAACGTCAAGCCAGTTGTTCATCGTGCAGGTGCGGCGCGCATTCTTCAAGGGCAACGGGCAGCCGGTGCTCATTGGAACCTGCGACGTGGACGAGTCCGAGGACATCTCCCGCATGCTGGCCGCCGAGGCGTGAGTTTCTTCAAGTCATTGCGTACGACGCTTGTGTCTGCTTGTATGCATCAATCAGCACATGCGATGTGGACGAGTCCGAGGACATCTCTCAAATGCTCATCACCAAGGCGTGAGCCTCTGACTCCCAGCGCTTGCCCCCCATGTGTCTGCCCTTGCTTGTCTGCTTCCTTGTCTCTACCGGCACCCGCAGTCTAGACGAGTCCAAAGACATCTCCTGCACATTTGCCAATGAATTTGCCAATGAAACGCAAGTCTCTGCAGCTCGTCCTCTGCCTGCGGCAGAGCTGGTGCAACTGCAGGAGGCGCGCACCGGCAACACCCCCCACTCGCAATGTATGCTGGGACCGGCGCTGATCGCCACCTCCAGATGAAAGTGCGCATTCCGTATGTCCAGGCTGCCGCACCGGGTGCTGAATGCGCGGCCGGACCAGATGCAGCGGGAGAGCCAGATCATCGCGCAGGCCGGCATGCCGGGCGCGATCACCATCGCCACCAACATGGCCGGTGCGAGTCGCACATGTTACCCTGCAGATTCACTCGTGAGGGTTGTTCTGTACGCGGCATGTCCAGCTGTACGAATAGGGCGGGCTGGCGTGCCAGGCGCCATCACAATTGCCTCCAACATGGCCGATATGGAGCACCTTACTCTGGGGTTTCCAGAGTTTGCCATGCAGTCAGACTGCATGGGCTTGTCATTGTTTGTCTGTACGTGCATGTGGACATTAGCGTGTGTTCCCTGCAAGTCGAGTGCATGCTGTTGTCATTGATTGGTTCTGCTGAAGCCATGTCATCTGCTTTCCTGCAGGCGGCGGCAGAAATTGCAAGCGCAAGGGCCTGGAGCTGGCAACACTCCCCATTTCTGAGGGCTTTATTGAACTCCATCAGGTGTTGTCCATGATTATGTCCACCTACTTGAGCTGGCTGCTGCTCCTCCTGCAGGCCGAGGCACGGACATTCTGCTGGGCGGCAACCCCAAGGGCCTGGCGTTATCCGTGCTGGAGTTCCTGCTGCTGCCTTCGCTCACCAATGGTGCGGTCTTCCTTGCATATTCCTTGCAATGCAAAGCGACGCAGAGCATCGAAGCTTCTGTGCTCCTGCCCGCAAGCCAGCGTGCCAGCTGCATGAAATGGCTCCTTCGGTGCAGAGGCAGAAGCCATGCAGTGCTGTCGGGCAGAGCTTCTGCTGCTGCTGTTGCTCACTAACGATGGGGCTGCAAACCCTCTCTGCTGATGGTGTCATGGCTGACGTGATGTCTTGTGGCACCGCTGAGACCACTGGATACTGGGCGTTCAGGCAAACACCAGGGCGAGCCGCTGACGGCTTTCCCGGCGCTGGACAGCATGGATGCCATGGAGAAGAACCTGCCAAAGCAGCTGCGCAGCGCGCTGCTCACAGCAGTCAATGTCACAAAAGCCAGGTTCGTTTCCCTCTTAGGATGGTGATGGTAGTTGTTGATGCCATGCAGAAGCACCTGCCAATGCAGCTGCGCAGCGTGCTGCTCACAGCAGTCAATGTCACCAAAGCCAGGTGGTGTCCCTTGAAGATGTTCTTAAAGAATGTTGTTGCTGAGATACAAGACATGCCGGGTTTGCTGTGCAGAGCTGTGCCGCATGCTGATAAACAGAGGTGATGCTGGCAACCTGTTTGCTGTGCAGATACTCTGGCGCATTGGCGCTGGACGACAGAATGGCGCGCCACATCCTGGGGCTGGTAGTGGAGGAGGCAGAGGTGTTGCACGCTCGCGTGATGACGGCCGCCGCCCGCGGCGCCGACGCGGCGGCGAAAAGCAGCTCGGCGGCAACAGGGCGTGCCTCTGCAGCGGGCAGCAACGGCAGTGGCAGCGACAGCAGCGACAAGCACAATGGCAGCAGCCACGGCAGCGTCGGCGGCAGCACAGCCGCCAGCGATGATGGCAACCCAGCGGCGGGCCAGACCGGCGGCGGCGTCGGCAGAAATGGCAGCAACGGCAGCTCAGCGGAGCAGCCGCAGTATGGCCGCATCCTGCCACATGCGGAGAAGGTCCTCGCCGACTGGCAGTGAGTCCTTTGACACAGTATGCGTCAATGCTGCTGTTGACCTGTGGAAACCTCGAGCTCTCAGTGCTGGACTTCTTCTTTGGAGTTCACGCATTTGAGAGCCCGAGCTTCATCGCCGCCACCTGCTCACCTTTCGTTTCCGAAAAGCCTCCAGACTGTTTCCTCACCTCGTGGAAACGCTGTGTGCTGCAGGGACAGGGTGGAGGTGGGGCCGCAAAACCCTGGGCGGGCCGCGGCGCAGGGCATCGACGGCCGGCCGCCGCAGCCGGGCGAGCGGTACACACCCCTGGTATGCATACATCCAGAGGCTCTTGAGTATGGCAGCCTCCTCTCCGAAACACGTTTGCCGACTTGCGGCCCACGTTGAAGCTGGTTTGGCAGGCCTCAACAGAGTAAAACACGAGTGCCGCTGCAGCCTGGCAAGCCTCAAGCGGCATAGGGGTCAGCGCTTAGCCCCGCCCTGGATATATTTGAGTTTACTGCGGCTGTGCTGCACAGCAGGGCAGTGGTCTGAGACGCCAAGCACAATATGTACATTATCAGGAGTACAATTGAGATGTGCCGAAAGCAGAAAGCATTGCTTCACACTGTACACCGCCTCTCGCGGCTGCAGGTGACCATCAACATGGTGGTGGCGACGGTGCACCTGTGGCTGTGGCTGGAGGACGAGTGCCGTCGGCGCGCCGTCGCGGTGCGGGTTTGGAAACATGATGTTCGGGCATGTGCTGAGTGGAAGGCCTGGTGCATCAGGTGCTGCAGCGAGCGCGCACCACTGTGTCGCACGGGTGCCCCTGATTGCCGGCTGTATCATTCCATAGGTCGATGATTGCCTTGTGGTAGGCACCTTCATGTCACACTTGCAGCTCGGCTGTGCAGTCCTGCCTCGGATTGCTTCTAAGGCGCTGGTGCTTGACATGATATCTGCAGGTGCGGCGGGACGGCGGCCTGTTCGTAGTGGGCACCTACCTTTTCGAGAGCGACCGCGTGGAGCAGCAGCTGTTTGGCCGTGCTGGCAGACAGGTGGGCTGGACGTCCTGACAATAGATGGTTTTGCATGGCGATGTGCTGCTAATGATATTTACGCCAGCTGTCTAGGACACGATGGGACAGCAGCTGTGCATCGCCAGTGGTTCCCTCCATGCATCACATCTCAATCTGCTGCACAACCTCTCCGAAAATGACTGCCTGATTGAGAATACTGAATAGCACCTGTGTTGGAATGCGCAGTTCAGCTAAAAGGCCTGTATCAGATATCATGTTGGCATCAGGCAAATTACCAGGCCTGCAGCATCGACAGGCAAGCACCTCATTGCTGCCGAGTCGACGGTATAGCACAGCAGTGCAGCTCGAGGCTTCTGCGATGCTGTGCTGCAGGGTGACCTGAGCAAAATGGTGGATGACACTTTGGATCACTGATGAAGATCATAGTGGGGAAAGAGTATGTTCGAACTTCAGATGTGTCCCACAAAGTCGAGACGTCCGATCTCTCTGTTCTGCAGGGGGACCCAGGCACGACGGTGTCGCTATACGACGTCATGGACCGCCGGTGGCAGCAGAGCTCGCAGTCAGTCACAGGCACTGTGCACAGCTTGGCCGACAGTGAGTAGCTCCACCTAAGCTTGTCACAACCCGAAATCATCAATCAAGTAGCTGCAGCCTCAGCAGTGCCAGCAGCAGGGCTCCTGGTCTGTCCAAGCACCGTGCATCGCTCCGTTGACTCTGGATCAATTTTTCACACCCTGCAGCGCGCAGCCCGCAGCAAATAGCCGCTGAAATTGTCACTGCAGCTGCTGGCAGTGGTAGCAGTAGACTTCACAAAGTCTCGTGGGCTTCCTGCTTTACTCACTAACCACATTATATCAGCATGTCGGGCTCGTCATCTCGTGGTTCATGCCGGCAGTGAAGAAGGCCTCCAATCCAGTGGACTCTGACTGCAGGCATGCCCCCGTAAGATGGAGTGCTGGTGCAATGCAGTGCTAGGTCACTCCACGACAGGCCCAGCCATCTGCTATAAAATCATGTGGCTGTGCAGGACAAGCATGGGCATGCTGTTCCCACCTGAATCGAAGCGTGCGCGCAGTCCAACGATGTCGCTCTACCCTGCAGAGTGGGGCACGGTGCCGCCGTGGGGGTTGCGGAGCCCCATTGTGGACAGGATGGTGGTGCGGGAGTTCCGCAATGTGGTGGCCAGCCGCTGGCGGGAGGCTCGCGACGTCACCCGCGAGTACGATCAGGTGATGAAGGGACATCACAGGCACATGATCACGTGCAGGCGTCTCTGCAAGTGAGAACGGTCTCCCAGGCGTGGCGGCTTCTACCTGGGTGCACATGCATGGGCAGTGGAAGTTCCGCATCAGACACCAGGGTTTTGCTCCTTTCCTCTGCAATTTTTCAGTCAAGGTTTACCTGCTGCCACAGGTGGTGGCCCCATCCCGGGTGCAGATGTGCGCGCTGCGCCAGAAGCTGGTCACTGATGACGTGCAACCAAGTCACAGCCCGGATGCAACATTTGATGTTCTATCTTCAATTTACATCTGCAGGTGGTGGCGCCTTAAAGGACGCAGACATATGCGCTGCGCCAGAAGCTGGTCAATGATGACATGCAATCAATCCACAGCCCAGATGCAACATTTGACGTTCGATCTTCATTTTACATCTGCAGGTGGTGGCCCCCTACCGGGCGCAGACGTATGCGCTGCGACGTAAGCTGGTCAACAGCAATGCGATGGACCGCGCTCGCCTGGTCGGCGCCTACATGCAGGCAGGTCCCACGTACACCTTCATTGTACCGCATTGTTGGCCCGCCATATTGTCGCCTGCTCTCGCATCTGCCGTCACAGTGGCAACACACCGGGCGAACAGGCTTAATCAGCACCATGCAGCAGCACACCAATCCACCTCAATTGGCTCTGGTGAGCGTTGATACATCGATGGGGCAGTCATGTGAGGGTTCCTCAGCTTTCCTTGAGCGGACTACGCCAGCCGTCTGTGCCACACGCAGTCCTGCTCGCCGGCATCCGGCGCACATGCCAACAGCAGGAAGTTTTCCGGCGTCTGTCCCATATGGCCATGGTATGCTGCCCAACATATGGGCATCCCCTTATGCGTGCACAGATGGCGGTGGATGACCTAGTGGCGCAGTACATCGACCCCCGGCTGCCGCCGACCAAGTGGCGCCTGACGGTGCCGTGGACCGGCAGCGGCGGCCCGCACGAACACCTGACAGAGGCGCAGCTGGACAGGGTGAGGTCCGGACACCCGCATTGTTGCGTAGTGTTCTGCTGGTCGGGACAGTCTCTCGGATGGTTTAAGTCTTGTGGCGCCTGACGGTGCCGAGGACCAGCAGCGGCGGCCTGCACGAGTACCTCGCCGAGACCCAGTCGGACCAGGTCATGCTTTGAGCAATGAGAATTGCGCCCGAGCTTTCTGAGGTGGTGACTTGTCGGTCAGATGTGCTGTCCATTTGAGTTGCCATGTGGATGCTTTGCTGCGTGACGGCATTGCAAGGGCTCTTGACTGCCTTCAGGCGCTGCCTGTAGCTTCGCTGCCAATAAGTGGCATGGTCACAGGCATATCGCAATCGAGAGTGCATTTCAGATAGTCCTGCTACCGCTCATGTCGAACGCTGACGTTGCGCAGTATGCAGCTGGGATAGACGTCGTGCCTTGTCATCAGCACAATCGATAGTACATATCCTACCGAAGCTCGGCCAGTACATCGCAGTGCTGCCACGAGAAGCTGGCAGCTGCGGTGAGTGCGCTAAGTGTCCTTCGTCGCCGCATCTGACACGTCCGACAAGGCGCAGATGCCAAAGGCTTTTGATTTCACTGAAGCAGTGCGCATGCCTGCAGGCTACAGAAGCTGCGGAGGCTGAGCTGGACGCTGCTGCAGCAGCGCTCAGGTCGCTGGACCAAGCGTCGGACGCGCAGCTGCCGAAAGCGGCGGCTGCCGGCGGCGGCGCCGTCGGCATGCTTCGGGGCGGCATTGTGGCCAGGTCGCTGGCGGCATACGACAGAAAGGTGGGCAAACACAATTCGCTCTGTCAATCCACAAAAGGTACAGGTACAGGTACAGACTTCAATTCATCACGGGTACATTGAAGCTGACAAGAGTCAGCCTGCAGACAACATGTCACACGTGGAGAAGCCATCTTCCCCTCTGCACAGAGCAACACAGACAGCGACGGCTGTGTGTGTATGCAAAACCTAACCCCCGATAGGGTGGCGAAGACACTGGTCAAGCAGTTTTGGGCCTACCACAAAGCATGGTCTGCCCGGAGCTGTCCATGTTGCTCTACTGTACATGGTCAGCTCGCCGCCGTGCAGGTAGAAGTGCAGGCAGCGGTGGACGTGCTGCTGTATGCAAAGGCATATGCCCCCGATGAAGCGGTACACAGTCTGTTGCAGAATCTGCAAGTACGTTTGCTGCAACTTGCTTGATCCCCTGTTGTGCAGACAGCGGCGCAGGCGGCGGTGGACGCGCTGTATGCAGAGGCGAATGCGCGAGATGAGGCGGCCGAAAACCGCGGGCTGGCGCTGGGGCCGCTGGCGGCAGCCCTGGAGTGAGTGCTCCCTCGAGTTTCCATGCACCACAATTGTGTCGACTCGATGCTAGTGCCCTGCCACATGTGAGGGATGCTAGACACGGCGTCCATCAGCAGTGGCCTGGCGCTCAGATACTTGTGGGCAGCCCTGGAGCAAGCTGACAGAGGTGATGTTCCCATTTAGACACTTTGACGCCGGACGCACTTCTTCAAATAGTGTGTCTGCCATGTGTCACCGAGTGTAGGCTGCACGCAGCTATGAACGCAAGACCGCTGCAACAGGCTCTGCGGGGTAGCAAGGTGTCATGTTGTGGCCGCCGAATGCACCCGTGAAGTGTTGCTGCAGTACATGGAAGGCAATGGTAAAGCCATCGCAAAATGGCGGCCGTGATGGCGCTGCTGCAAGCAGTTGCAGCGGGCAGTGACGGCGGCACACCATGGCATCACAGCTGGCAGACACAATACTCACTTAAACTCTTGACACTGTGCAGTGCGGTCGCCAATCCACAGCAGGACGACGAGTTTGAGGACCCAGCTGCAAGCGGCAGCAGCAGCGGCGGCGGCGTGGCGAAGCCCGCCCGAGCCTCGCAGCAGCTGCAGGTCAGTTGACAGTGCTGCGACGCTTGCAGCTGGCCGCCCACTGAGGCACAGCCACCTTCTTGTGCTGCTGCTGTGCGGAGCTGTCCACTCGCCTGGCGGTCGGGACCACAGAGCGATGGTGCTGGCAGCAGGCAGTCATGGCGCTGCAACTGTGTGCTGCTCCTGAGCTCTGCCGCTGAAGATGCCTGATCAGTACTCTTTGTGGTGAATGCGGCTTGCTGCTCGTTGTGCGGTGGGATGCTCAAGCCAGGGCTCGTGGCGCGCGGTGGAGTGGCATCGACAGACTTCAGGCTGATGTCAGAGCCCCTGTCGAATGTACAGAGCATGCTGTGCAGGCGGAGGTTTGGTGGCCAGGCGGCACTCGCGGTGTCTGGACCGCTGCACCGGCTGCATTGTGGGTGCCGCCACTGGGTGCAGCTGTTGAACATGCAATGTGCACACCGTGCAGGTGGAGTTGGTGGAGTTTGCGGACCATGGCCCGTGGCAGGCGGCGCCGGCGGTGTGTCGACCGCGGCAATGGCTGCCTTTGCTTTGGGTGCTGGTGGTCGGTGCAGCTGTTGCAGGTGGAGTTTGCGGACCAGGGTCCATGCCGGGCGGTGCCGGCGACACTGCTGCAGGACAACCCTGACGGCAGTGCTTTTGACAGGGGCGCGGCTGTTGACCATGCAAGGTGCACCCTGTGCAGGCGGAGTTTGCGGACCATGGCCCGCGGGAGGCGGCGCTGCAACGGCTGCCTTTGCTTTGGGTGCTGCCGACTGGTGCAGCTGTTGTAGGTGGAGTTTGCTGGCCAGGGATCATGCCGGGCAGTGCTGGCGGCACTGCTGCAGGACAAGGGTTTAGGGTTTAGGGTTTAGGCCCTGATGGCAGTGCTTTTGGCAGGGGCGCTGTTGTTGACCATGCAAGGTGCCATGCAGGTGGAGTTGGCGGACCAGGAATCGCGACAGGCAGCACACGCGGTGTGTGGACCAATGCAATGGCTGCGTTCTGGATGCTGCCGATGAGTGCAGCTGTTGAAACTGCCATGCAGGTGGAATTTGCGGACCATGGTTCGCAGCAGGCGGCGCAGGCGGCGCTGCTGCAGTATCAGGCCGACAAGGAGGAACTGCGCATGCCGACTGTGGAGGTGCAATCCCCTGATTTTCCGCTCGGTGTTCGAGGTGGTGACTGCAATACAGTTCATTATAAGCAAGTCAGGCGGCGCTGCTGCAGTACGAGGCCGACAAGGAGGGACTGGGCATGCCCACCGTGGAGGTGCAATCTCCTGAGTCTACGCTGAGTGTTCGGGGTGGTGACTGCAACACAGTTCTTTACAAGCAAGTCAGGCGGCGCTGCTGCTGTACGAGTCTGACAAGCAGGAGCTGCGCGTGCTGATCGTGGAAGTGAAAACGGTGTTTTGTCGCACAGTCTATGGGTTGGCAGGCCCAACACATACGTGAATGTCAACACAATGTTGTCACGTGTGCAGGTCATCACGCCGCTGGAGCTGGCGGAGCTGGAGGCGGCCCTGGAGCGAAACGCGCCGCTGCCGGACCCCACCAAAGGTGCCACCCTCGGCATCGCCCGGGCCGCCGCGATCTCGGCCTTCCGCGCAGCGAGGCAAGCGGCCCAGCGGCCGCGGCTGACGGGGCGTCATGCACATCAGGTGAGCTTTTATCATCGAGAGGTGCACGTGCACTGTAGCTGCAGCTGTTTCCGCGACTTGCATGGAGAGTACAGACGGTGCAGTGTCCATGAATCTTGGTCGTCCCACTGTCATGAAGAGAGACCTTGTTTCTACATGCCTTTTGTGTTGCATGCATGGCAGCGAAGCAACCGCATTGACATGCTGCGGTACACAGAAGCTGCTGCCAGATTGCACTTCCAGGTTAATGTTCCGGACACAGAAGCGCACCATGGTTCAGTTTGATGGCTTGTGGGCTACGCTTTCACAGCACACTTGAACTCAGTACGTTCCTGGCGCTGTGCACAGGCTGCCCGGCTCCGGGATCACCTGGGGGAGGTGCTGCTGGCGGCGTACAACACCAGGCGGGTGGCCTGCCTCAGCATATATGCGCGACAGGCCGCGTGAGCGCTCTTGGTCATCTTGAGAGACATCAGCGGTTTTGGCAGCCTCAAAGCATGCTGACGAGATGTGGATGAGATGTGCTGCTGTCAGCTTGCACCACCAGGCAGGAGGCCTGCCCCAGCATGTACGCACAGCAAGCAGCGTGAGTTCGAACACTGAAGCCTGCAGTTTGCGCAATCTTGTTGCCGTCAAGGTCGCACCATCGACGGAATCCTTCGTGAAGCACGACTCGTGCAACAGTGGGCGTGCGTAGCGGGACGCATGGCTGTTTAATCTGTTTTGTTGACTGCATGTGCGCCACAAACCCACCTTGCGCAGCAATGCGGCGCCCTGCATCCTCCAGATTGCACTGCTACCTCGCACTCTCGGTGCATGGAGCAGCTGAGGTCTTGCCATCCTGCTTCTACAGGGTCAGACACCCTGCAGAACACCAGGCGCTGTGGCATGCCTTCGAGCGCGAGGCGCTGCTAACACCTCCGCGAAGTGCTCTGTGCCTTGATGAGCAGTTGGCTTCCGGCCACTGTGTGTCTGCAGGGTGAAGCACCCTGCAGAGTACCAGGCGCTGTGGCATGCCTTTGTGCGCGAAGCGCTCTTGGAACATTTAGAGGTTCGTATCTGTTCTCCGAGCAATCGAGATTTGGTTGCTGTGCGCTGCAGGGTGAAGCACCCTGCGGAGAACCAGGCTCTGTGGCACTCCTTTGAGCGGGAGGCGCTGCTGGAAACCCTGGACGAGGCCTGGTGCGAGTTGCTGGCGCAGCTGGATGGGCTGCAGGCCGCCACCAACATCAGGTGCGAGTCTTGCTTCCAACACGCAGCATGGTTTCGAAAGCTGTTTCGGCATTGACCAGAAAAGGCCTGCAGGCAACCCTGGACGAGGCGTGGTGCGAGTTCCTGGCGCAGCTGGAGGGGCTGCAGGCCGCCACCAACATCAGGCGGTTGTCCATTCGTAAGCAGCATGACTATTGGGTGCTTTTTCCACATGCTGGTTCAGATGTTTAGTGGTGACGCTGCTGTTGTCTTCTGAACGAGACCCCGGAGGGAAATTTCTGGTGTGCAAGTGGCAGCGTTGCAGGCCGCCACCAATATGAGATGCCCGGGTTTGCACGAAGGACATGGGAGTTCCCCGCAAGTTCCCACAGTGCATCTGCTGGATAGTCTCAATATGCGCAGTGTGAGCGATCCTAGCTGGAGGCGCTGCAGGCCACTATCAACATAGTGGTGTGAAGTCCTAGTTCAAGGTTTTTGTCGAACATGTTTCCACGAAATGCCTCGCGAGCCTCGTGCCTGAGTACAGTGTGGCTCGACCGCAAACGCTCAACCTTCATCTGAGATTATACGATTGAACTGTCTCCGATCGTGCAGGGCCTTCTCGGGGCGGTCACCGGTCGAAGAATACGCCATCGAGACCCGTACCGCGTACGCCCGACTGCTGACCGGCTTCCGGCGCGACGCGCTGGCGGCGCTGTTCAGGGGAGCCACGCGGCCGCCGAGCGTGTTCGGCCACTTCTGAGCCTGGCGGCGGCTCGGTGAAGCGGACGCCGAGCCGCGCGTGGCTGCTGACCGGCTTCCGGCGCGATGCGCTGGCGGCACTCTTCAACTGGGGGACGGGGCAGCAGAGCATTTAAGGCCACTTCTGCAGCCAGCGGTGGGCCTGTGGAGCTGCGGCAGCTCCCGGCGGGGCTTTGCCAGCACCATGCGCCGAAGTCTGTTTCAAACACAGCTTGTGGGCTCAAGTTCCTGCTGGTAATACAATTGTACTGGCTCACGTTGTTTGAGCAAAAGCACCAGTATAGTGTTCACCCGGGTGATTCGTTACAGGCTTTGTTGTGTATCAGAGACGACCAAAAACAAGCAGCACAAAGCTTCGAGAAGTGTCTTGACACATTAAGTGAGGTGCAGCCCGCAGCCTGCGGCCTGTCACACTGCACAAACCAAAATTCACATAGCTGTCGCATGTTCGGTAGGCATCCAGTGATATACTGACCGGATTCCTCTGCCTGTGCCAAAAGTGCAATGATTGCATCTGAGGTCGCGGCGGTCGCGAAACCAAGGGAGAAGCGAAAGCAATGCTCTTGAATTGTGTGCGGCCACTGGGTACTCAAAATCCTACGTCCAACAGATACAAAGTGCTGTCTATCACGTCTCTGACGTCAGGTTTCACTCCGCATGAAACATTCCCGCACAATCGGCAACTTCCGCCGCGCTCCAGTGCGGACTTCTCTCGCATTCAGGTGTTACGAACCTGCACTGCCGGCGACTGTTCAGCTCACAGGAGTTGGGGTCTTGCCTGGGCGCCCCAGAACCCTGAAACAGCGCTACTTGAAGCGGCCGCCGCGCGCGCGCTCCAGCAGGGCGCGCTCCAAATCCGCGACGCTCACAAACGAGGCGCGCTTGCCCAGCGGCGGCGGGCTTGGCGGCTGCTGCTGCCGTTGCGGCTGGTGCTGGCTGGCCGGTGCGGTTTCAACTAGCGGCGGCGGCAGCGGCGGCGTCGACGCCAGCTGAGGGGCGCTCTCCGGAGCAACCGCAAGAGCGCTCGCCGGCGGCGATGCTGGTGCCGGAATGACGCCGCCGCCTGTGGCGCAGCCGCCGCTGCTCGCTGTCGACAGGGCCGGGGAGGGCAACGCGGCGGGGGCCGCTGCGGACTGAGCCACAGATTGCGCCGCCGCGTCGCCGGCTGCCGCCAGGGCGGAGGGCGAGGTGGACGTGCGCTCCAGGAACTGCGCGTACAGCTGCTCGGCGGTCGCCGCGATGCTGGGCACGCGCTCCAGGATATTGGCGCCGCCTGCCATAGAAGAGGCACCGGTAATTTAGCGGCAGTACCAAAGGGGTGTGCTCAGGCCTGCTGGTCTAGTGCCTCGCACTACATGTGTGACTACAGGCATGTGAGCTCGGGCAACCAAAGAAGGTTTTTCCGCAGTCTCAGCATGAATGACTGGGGACTTTGTGGACGCTGCGCTGAGACATTCAATGCGAACAGCTGCGCAGAGCCTCGAGCTGCACCACGGTGAGGGTCAGCACGTTGCTCACCCCTGAAGCTGGCCGACGGCCGCCGGACGCTGCGTCCTGTGGGAGATGTCGGGGACCCTGGTGCTGCCAGCTGAGCTGAGGCGCTGTTGCCTGCCACACGCCACAAACAGTGGTCAGCCGTCGCACAGCCAGATCACCGTCACTGCAAGTGCACGTGGTCAGCCTGCATCGAAGTCATAAAGCGTTCAGCAGTCGCATCACGTGCAGCGCCTGCAGTTTCTGTCCATATAGTATATCATTTTTTGTATTAAAGAAAGTCAATGATTTTAGTCAATTCAGCATCACACCTTCGGCTGCCTGGGCGGCCGCCGCCGCCGCCTCGGCCGCCGCCGCCCTCCTGGCAGCCAGGCTGCGCTGCCGCCTGTGCAATTTGCGGACGGTTCGATTGAAGGTTCTGAGGTCTGAACGTTCGCACCTTCACTCGCGTGTGCAGCCACCGCCACCGCCTCAGCCGCCGCCTTCCTGGCAGCCAGGCTGCGCTGCCGCCTGACGGCTGCCACCGCCGCGGCGTGCGCCGCCGCCTGCCGGCCCGCGGCCTCCCTGTGGTCCAGCTCCGCGGCCACGTCCACGTACAGCAGCGTGCCGCCGGACTTGCTGTAGCGCGCGGGGGCCGGGCCGGACCCAGAGTGCCGCCGAAAGTCCTCCGCGGCCGCCTGCAGGGATGCTAGCAATGTATTATCTATAACTATCAGTAAATAACGTGGAGCTGTACACCAGCGTGCTGCCGGACTTGCTGCACCGCGCCTCGGCGTTGGGCCTCCGAAGGGTCCAGCAACCGCCTTGACTGATGAAACAGTGTCACTGGAGCTCCAGAGGAACTGCAGGGTGCTGTCTGGCTCTTGCCACTTGCAGATATAGTATGCCTCATTGGGGGATTCGTCTGCGCGCTTGAACAGGATCTGTCTATGTCCAGTGCTTGCAAAGCGAGCAGGAGTGAACCATGGGCAGGCCTTGATAGCAGCATGAAGGTGTGATGGCAGAGGCGTTCCAGTGAGCTCATAATTTTATTTTTCATTGATTGAGATTAAGGTATGCACCTGCAGCTTGGCCTTGGCAAGCGGGGTAATCGGCGGGCTGGCGCTCTCCACCCGCGTCTGGCTGAGCTGGGTGCCGCGAGTGCCGGACGCTGTGCTGTCGTCGACGGCCGCCACTGCCGCCGCTGCCGCAGATGCGCCAGGCGGCAGCTGCGGCGCCGCCGTCGGCTGCGTCCGGCCCGCCGCCTCGTCCGCTTCCGCAGCTTCCGCCGCCGCCGCCCGCGCGAGCGCGCGCACGTCCGGCGCAGCCGGGAAGGCCGCTTCCTGCTTCTTGTGAGCATCCTGCTTCCTTTCTGCTTCCTGCTTCCTGGCGCTGGCATCTGGGGCGTTGGCGCCGCCCTTGCACGCCTGCATGATGCCGCTGCTGGGTTTGCTGACCCTTCCACTGAGGCGGGAGAATTCAGTGCGGCTGCCGCTGCTGCGGCTGAAGCTGCCGCCGCTGCTGCGGCCGAGGCTGCCGCCGCTGAGACGGGTAAAGTCGGCGTACAGGTTGCTCATCGACGGGCAGGCCAGGCCGCTGCCGCTGCCGGGTCGGGACGCCGCCGCCGCCGCCGCCGCCGTCGGCAGTGCCGAGTCGTCAAAGCTGCTGTACCTGCGCGGGGGGCCGGACACAGGGATCGGCATTGACTGTCAGGACATCAGACAGCCGCAGACATGAACATCCGCAGCCGCTGCACATCCGATGTTCGGCATGGCGTCTATCATTGACTGCATGGTGACAGGCAGGATGTCATGCTGATACTGGAATGCGCAGCACTTCAGGTGGAGGCAATGTGGAAGGAATCTGATAAAGTGGGCGTTGAAAGCCCAGGCAAGCTGGTTTTGCTGCAATTTGAGGAAGGTGCGCACATGTCAGACATGGACTCGCGCGTGAGCCGGCGTGCATAGAAGCTGGCCGAGGCGCCTGGCAGCCGGGAATCTACCGCCAGGTCCCCCGCCACGACCACGCTGTTGCGCTGGACACCCGCTGCCTGTACATGTATTGCATCCACTTTGTTCATGAGTGATTGGGGTTGCAGGCTCAGCCGGGAGCAGCGGCTGTCCAATCAATGGAAGAACTGTTCGTCGCTCATGAAAGCACCAGAATTTCTTGCGCTCAATACCACCATCTCATGTGCAGCGCACCCGCTGCCTGGGTTGCGCTGGGACTGCTTTCCAATGTTCCTGAATCGTGGTGCTACAATCCTCTACTAGGTACACTGCTGTGGTTGTCAAGCAGTCATGCTCGCAATCGGATAATGGGAAAGGCGAGGCTCACTGATGTAATGCTGTATATCCATGGACACAACGTGGATTCAGCGCTGCTTCCCAGCAAAGTAACATGTTCAAAAAATGGAATCAGAACCTGACCTCCACAGCCGTGAACAGAGCGTAGGTGTCGCTGATGGACGGCGTCTTCTCGGCGCGGCCGCTGCCGCTGCTGGCGCCGCTCAGCTTGGACAGGGTGCCGCTCCTCGCCGACACCTTGCCCGCCGCCGCCGCTGCCGCCGTCGCCCCCCCTTGGGTACCCGCCTGTGCCACCGGAGCCGGCCTTCCTGGAGACTGCGCGCCGGCCGCTGAGCTGGCATTGCTGGCGGCGCTGCCCCTGCGGGCTGCGGCGACCTGGGCAAAGGGGTTGTTGGCGGCCGGGGCGCCGCTGCTCGACCCATTTGGCAGCGTCACGCTCGCCATGCTGGCGGCATCGGCGAAGGGGCTGTCGGGGATTGCAGGCAGCGTTGCAGAGCCTGTGGTGGCTTCGGCGGCACCCGCGGCTGTTGACGCTGCGGCTGCAGCGCCAATCACGGCCGCGCAGCTCTGGATGTCCTGCAATGCAGCAACTTGCACCTGAAGTCTAGGGATCACATGTAGGATTATGGACATTCAGGCGCAAAACATTCTCCTGATCACTGCGGCTTGCAGCTTGGACTTGCAGTCCTTGACATGCAACACCCAGCCAGAGGCGCAAAGGTGCATCATCTGCACAGTCACATGTTTTCTCAAGGCATGCACGCGCCTGCAGGGGTTGTGCGGCAGCAATCCAGGGACAAACACGCCCAGGGGCTCCGGAAGCCTACATAGCGCCAACCCTGGTTGTTGTCACCTGATCTCTTGCACATCTCATATCATCTGCTTGGGATGTTCGCGCACCTGCTCGGCAGGCGGGGCGGCCCTGGCAGAGGGCCGTCCATAGGTGGCCTCGGCTGCCGCGGCGGCCTCGCCGCTGTCGATCGTGCCCAGCCGGCCAGAGCCTGTGGCACTGCCCGCCTGCTGGATGTCCTGCCGTGCCAGCGCCCTGCGCACATGAGCAAAAGGGCATCAGGTGCCAGTCTCCCACAGCCGCATCCAAGGATGAGGTCAGCAGTTACCTGTAGCCGGCGGCAAGGGTGGCAGCCCGGACGCCGCCGCTGGGGCTTGCAGCAGCGGACCCGCAGCGGCTGGCAGCAGCCAGGCGGCCGTCACCAAGGTGATCATAACCAAGGCAGGCGGCGATCACTGAGGCGACCATCTCCATGGCGGCCACCACTAAGGTAGCCAGCGATGAGGCGACCGTCGCTCTGGCGGCCATCACTTTGGCGGCCATCACTTAGGCGGCGGCCGTCGCTGAGGCAACCATCACGATTGCTGTACCACAGAGGCCAGAGTGCGTTTTAGAAGTACCACAAACGCGCCTGTAGCCAGCAGCAAGGGTGGCGGCCTGGGCTCCGCCGCTGGCGCGGGAAGCGGCGGAGCCGCGGCGGCTGGAAGCAGCGGAGCCGGCGGCCGACATCCGCCGGGTGCTGCCTGGCGGGGCGCCCATGCGCGCTGCCGACATCCTTCGCGTGCCGCCTGCGGCATCGCAGTTCATATCATCTCAGCGATGTTTCCAACTCCGCCGGCGCCTGGACATTGTATGTTACAACAGCTACAAGCAGTGGCACCGGCACTCATGTAAGCACTGTCACGTGACAGGAGCACACAGAGGGCTACCTCATATAAGGTGTATAAGTGGTTGTCACAATGGCCTCGATTGAGATCGGTGCACACATGTGCGAGCTGTGTGTGTGAGAGTATGTATGATGAAATAGGAAGATATGTCGCAGCTCTACATGACAGGTCACAGGATAGAGACATCTGTGACAGGTCGCATATGTGCACCTGTGACAGCCCTGGAAACTGACCACAGCCCCTGATTGCAAGGAGGGGCCGACCTGGGGGTGCGGAACTCATGCTGCGGCGGCTGCTGGGCGGCCCGCCGCCCGTCATCCTTCGCGTGGAAGCCCGCCCCACGGACAGCGACCGCGCATCATGCGACATGCGCCGGGTGCCGCCTGCGGTGAAACACCCCTTGTGGTGTCCAGGGAATCATCATGGAAGCTCTCGAACAACTGGCGCACATGTTGTCACACCGATCGCATTTTCGCGTCATGCATGAGAGTCATGCATCACGTCATGTGCCGCCCAAGTCACATCCCCAAAGGCGAGTCCGCTTTTGCTGCTGCTCAGGTACAGCAATGCCATCAGCGAGTCTGTTCATTGGACTACGGGGTACCTCAACACAGCCCATCAAGGAGGCGCGCAGAAGTTCGTATGCATTTCAGATGTCGGTTTTGGGAGGCAGACCTGGAGGCGTCGGCCGCACAAACAGCATCTCGTCCACCACGTCCTCGTTGCTGCCGGACGCCGAGCGCAGCCGGGAGCCGCCGGCGGCGGCCAGCAGCGCTTCTGTAGGCGTCGGCCGCCGCGCCGAGCGGCCGCCTGCAGATCAGGTAATCTACTCCTAATAATCGTCCTAATATTTAGTGAAACGAACCTGGCAGGTGCAGCCGACAGTTGTCGGCGGCCGCCGGCAGTGCTTCTGCTGGTATTGGCCGCCGCGCCGAACGACCGCCTGCAGCTCAATGTATGGAATGACATGGACACTGGGTGTCATGACAAATGGCAATCATTGTTGGTGTGTGCAAACAGTAACATGAGGTTCACAGCAGAAGCCGGCGGTCAGCAGTGCTTCTGTTGGCACCGGCCCCGATGCTGAGTGACCGCCTACAGGATGAAGAGTCGGCACTTCCCGAGTCAGTGTTCCTGAACGTGCGCGGACAGAGGTCAACACATCTGTGGCTGCAGAGGGGAGGCTCCATCTGCCCGCCGTCGCTTGACACTGCATCGCGCTGGGTGTATGTTCATGCGTCCAGAAGAAATGTCTGGTCAGCTCGTGTGCCCAAACATTTCAATGAGACGCACCTGCGCTGCCGGCGCCGGAGCTGTCGGACAGGCTGCCGGAGCCGCGGCGCATGCTGCGGCCGCTGCCGCTGGACAGGCACCGGTTCAGGGGGGCGCTGCCGCTGCGCCTCGCCAGCATGCCGCTGGGCGCCAGCCCCTCCATGTACGAGGCGCTGCACATGGAATGTCCAGTAAGAAGGTCAGGACAAACACATCAGCGTCACAGCAGCTCAGGATGCTGGCGCCACTGCCTCTCTGCCCGCAAACAGACCCGTCAAACGGCCGGGCCAGCCCCTCCATAGATAGCTGCGATAGGCTCTGATCCATCATGTCAATTTCCATCAAAAGTGCTGCCCCCGGCTGCGCCTGGGCGTCAGGGTTTTCCATGATGAGATGCTCTGACTGGCGAACACGGGTGAGAGGTCAACAGAGGGCGGCATCAGAACCCTATGTTTGTGAGCCTGGAATACAAAATCAAATGTTAAAAACAACATGTAAATCAGGTCTGACTCGCCTGTCAAGGCTGCCGCCGCTGGCGTTGAGCCAGGACTGCTCCGTGGCCCAGGAGATGCCGCTGGCGTAGCGTGTCAGGCCGCCCTCCAGGGCCACGTGCTCCTCACAGCTGGCCTTGAGCCGCTCGAAACACTCCTGCAACAAGGTATCATATGAGCTGATGCACTCAGTGCGACAACAGGCCCGTGTGTGTCAGGCCCCCCTCCAGCGCCACATGCTCCTCGGGCCGGCCTCCAGCCGCTCAAAGCACTACTGCAAGTAGACGTGAGCCCATTTGTTCTGGTGAACGACCGAACGATGCGAGCTGGGCCTTCTTCTGAGGCCGCACGCTCTTCACAGTCGGCCTTCAGCCGCCTGCATCTGTCCCGTGATGTGTGCCATGCTGCAGCGCGATTGTGACTCAGATGTCGCGGGGCGTCGAATGTGGCCGTCCACATTTGACATGGCGGGGTCAGGATATGGCCTACAAAGGCTTCGATGCGCTTGCTGACATTACACCGCTATGTGAAACTACACTGGCACCTTAATAGTACTGCACGTCGTCCTGTGCGCACCTTGGCCGTGGGCCGCTGGTCCGGATCCGAGGCGGTGCAGTCCTTGATGAGCGTCCAGATGTCCTGCAATGCGAGTCCGACAATCTCAGAGGCGACCAGACATGCTCAGTCGCTCCCTTGTGGCCCTCATCCCCACAGGAGGAGCTGCATTCACGTTGGTAAGCAGTCCTTAGCAACACAGATGCACAGAGCACCTCCCAGCGCATGCAGCAAGTGAGTGGAGGTCATCACCTCTGGGCAGTCGTCCGGGACCACAGGCTGCGTAGTCTGGCCGCGCGTGACTGGCATCACGCCTGGCATTGGCAAGACAGAGGAACTGTCACATCGATGTCACAGCAAATTCAGTCAAGAATGAGCCTGCGGATGACAGAACTTCACTGTCACAAAAGATCGGATGTTACCTGTCACAATCTCCAGGAGCACCACGCCAAAGCTGCAGGTGCAATAACATGCCATGTCAGGGCGCTGATGTGGTCACAAGACCAAATCTGCGCCAATAGCAATGCAGTACACCACTGCAGCGGCTGGACCAAGCCATTGGCACATCTGCTGCACAAATCAAAGATTGCACGGGAGATGGTCGACCTGTAGATGTCGCTCTTGAGGGTGCACGTCTCGCCGATAATGGCCTCGGGGGCGGCGTAAGCACTGCATGCAGCAGCAGGACAGTGTCAGAACACCAGCAATGCATGCATGTGACCTGGTCTACGCATGCTGCTGCAGCCGAGGGTGGCAAGGACAAAACTTGTCAAAAGTGACAAAAGTGCTGCACAGCGACATGTTAGAGAGGCAAGGGCGTGATGTGGTGAGCCGCTCACAATGTCCCTGCATGTGGACAGAGCTGAGCTTTAGCAACTGAAGACGAGCCAGTACTTTGAGCTAGCACAGTCAGGGGCATCAGCATGGGCAGATTGCATGATTGGCATGCAAGCACTCACATGCGATGATGTTGGGCTGGTCCTGCTGGTGGTCCAGGAACTGCGACAGCCCAACCTGCAGGCGACATGTGCCATGTTGCGCCTTGAACTTCCAGCGCCGTCAACAACTTGCTGCTGTGAGGTACGGTGCCGACGTCAGAAGTGAAGCCCGTTCCACAGCGGCTTTGAAAGGCAGAGAGGAGCGGGAGCCTCACATCTGCAATCTTGGCGGTGACGCCATCCTTTGTGAGAAGCACATTCTTTGTCTTCAGGTCCGAGTGCATGACCTGCATGCATTGGCAAACGAGGGTAAAGCCACTAAATGTCTCTATGTACACTGAGATTTGAGACGGCTGCTGAAAAAAATGAAAAAATTGCTGACAAAGCTTGGAGACCGACTGCTCCCGCAGCTCACCCCATGGGAGTGCAGGAAGAACAGCCCCCGGGCGATGTCCAGCGCGATCTGGTGGCCCTTAATGTACCACGACAGCTCACCGTCCACATCCTCTTGCAGCGCGGCGCACAGATCGCCACCTGGGCAACATCAGCATGGTGCTGTTAGAAGCAGGGCCACACTGAGCAGATAGCAAAAATGCGACAGCCAGTGCGCGTGAGACCGGCCGACTTGACACCTGCGAGCTGCTAGTTAAGACCTGGGCAGCACTTGGATGAAACGATACAGGTGCATACCAGGTGGAGATGCACACAATTTAGTATTCCACTCTGCAGGTACCAGAGGATGCGCACCTTCCATGAACTCGCAGACCAGCATCGGGTCGGATCCCTCCTGCAGGCAGGCGCCGTAGAACTGCACGATGTTGCGGTCGTAGTTCAGGCTCTTCAGGATGCCCACCTCCTGTGGTGACGCGCGCACGACAAGGCGTCACGAAGTGACCCACAGTGACTGGCGCTGGGTCCCGGAGTGCATGCTCCATGACTGACGTGCTGCAACGAACATCCGAACGTGCATCGTGTGTCATGACTTTGTGTCTTTCAAGATTTTCATAGCAGTCCACATAAGATTATGGGCAAAATTATGGGTGCTGCACCTCCATGAAGTTCTCCAGCTGGCCGTCCTCCGTGTGCAGCAGCTGTTTGACCGCCACGTCTTGCACCCCACCCCGTAGCGCCTTAAACACCTTGCCGTACGAGCCTGCACAGCACCTCCAAGATGTGGATGTGGTCCAGCATTGCGGAACAAAAAGGAAACAAGAAAACAGAAACATGGTTGTGTGTATGCAGTGCCGGCAGATGAAGATACGGTTGCAAAGGCAGTAGTAGGGCACGGCGACGATGGAAGGCTCACCGGCTCCCAGCAGCCAGTCTGTGCCATCGTCCTGCAAGTTGCAGCATGTATATAGAAGTGTCAGCGAGTGTCGAGCTCGATGCCATTGCCTCAGTGAAAGGTTGGCTGCTTCCACCACAGACGCCGCACGCTGGCATCAGCGCATCGCACCTTCTTGCAGATCTGGATCTCGGCGTGCGGAATGGCCCAGCCCTTCAGCAGCAGGTCGCGTTGCGCCGGCGCCATCCCCTTCTCGTCCACTGCAGGTATCCGGGCATCCAGGCATTCAGTTACGGCATCCAGGTAGGCACCGAGCAGCACATACGAGTTTGGACGTGACACAATTCTCATCAGAGGAATAGGAAAGGTGTGGCACAAGCTCATCATCGCCAAACTGGGCGCGCGGCGATCCCGGCAGGGAGGAGTACGCGCTGTCGGTCATGTCGCGCAGCAGGATCACAGAGTAATGGTTGTCCACAAGTGCGCGAAGGCTCTCACCATCTCCGAACTGTGCACGCAGCGACCCTGGCAGAGAGGAGCACGCGCTGTCGGTCATGTCGCGTGGCAGCTTGGCGGCCAGCGCCTTGTACCGCGCCTCCGCCGCTGCCGCCTCGGCTGCCTTGCGCCTCCTCTTCTTCCGCACTGAGCACACGCCTGTCATCGATTTGCAACACCCTTATGCTACACTTGCTAGTGACTGACGGATGTCGCCGCCTCGGCCGCCTGGCGCCTCCTCTTCTTCCGCGCTGAGCACACGCCTGCGTCAACAACACCACTGGTCTCTCATGCCACATGTCATGTCATGCGCCTCTTGGCAAATGGTTCAGTGCTGGCTGACCCGGTGCCAGCACCAGCCCAGCCAGCACATCGGGTCGCAGGCGTGTGGCGATGCTGTGCATGTTCCTATGCACATTTTGCATTGCAGCATCGCAGGGTTTTCTTGCAGGAGCATTTGCTGTCAGCATCGGTACTCACAAGCAGGAACAATGAGAACCACTAACAGCACCACAACGACCATCATGCCGCCAGGTGTGGCCCTTTTCCGCAACCTTTCTTGGGTGAACAGCAGACATCCTGGGATGCATATCATCACGCACTGGCACCACTCACATGCAATGATGACGATGAGGGCCACCGCCAAGGCCACTGCGACCGCAATGCCTGCGATGGCACCCGCGGACATGCCACTGCCGCCGCTGGAGGCTGGTATGGCGGTGCCCGGGGGCGGCGGGGGAGCCCTGCTAACACGGTTGGTTGAAGCTATTGGGTGTAGGGTTTAGGGTGTATTGGGGCACGGTTCATGAAGCAGAGTGTGTGTTTGAGACACCAGAGTATAGGGGTTGCAGGATACCGCAGGACTGCCGAGTATGGGGTCACATGACACCCGCAACATCATGCAGGCGGATGGTGAGGGGTCTTGGCTGCGGACATCGAGGCCGGAAATCTGTGATCATAAGCCTGAGGCTCTCACCCGATGATGGTAAGCGGGCGGTTGGCGCCGCCGTTGGCGATCTCCAGGAACAGCTGTAGAACACATCATCATCATCAGCTCATCCCGCCAGCCGAGGCTGTGCCAGAAATGCCTGTGGCATCACTACAGAAGGCGCTGCTGGTGCACGCAGCCGCTTTGGCGAGACGATACGGCAGGCTGCTCACCGAATTGTAGGGGTTCAGTTCCGGGGCGTTGCGTGCGGACAGCAGGCGCACATTGCCGGGCACCCCGAAGCCCGCCATGGTCGCGCCCACTGAACCGCCAAACGACTGCACGAAATCCTGCGCGGCAGTCGAATGCATCCAGGTCGAGGATGGGATGTGGCACCACCAGCAGGCTGGTATTGCCAGACGCAGCATGCCTGCCGCCGAGGTCAAGCTCAACCCAGTGCTCAGTGCGGTGCTCACGCACCTGCGGGAGCAAAGAACATCCACGCAATGGGTGACCCAATAGTGCAGTGTGCCATGCAGCCTGACATCTTGCGCATCAGCACAACAGCTTCTTTTCAACCAAAGCACTCAGCAACAGGCTGCTGGCTGAGGCTCTGCTGCCGCACACACTGCGACAGTCATGCGCCAGTTGTTATCTCATATATAGTCAGTAAACCAAAGATGACAGTGACCTGCAGGGAGGATGCCGCGGCCTCGGCCGCCGCCGCCGACGCCGCCGGAGAGGCTGCGGCGGCGCTCGCCGTGGAGTTTGCAACCGCTGTGGTATCGGCCGTGGCTGTGGACACTGCAGCCGCCATGGTTTTGGCCGTGAGCGTGGACGTTGCTGCGGCTGCTGTGGTGCTGGGCGTGGCTGTGGAGCCGGCAGCGGCTGCGGAGGGTGCGGCCGCCGTGCCATTGATATCCGCTGTTGCTGTCGAGTTTGCGGGCTCCACTTGGACCAGGACCGACACGGTGGCCGAGGTGCTGTCTGCCGCCGTCTGGTTCACCGACAGCACCTGCGGTCGTTCACGCATGGCTCATTCTGCTGGCACACACCCTCGCGTGCAGCTCCTGGCACCCTTGCAATGCAGCAATGTGGTGCTAGATGCCATGCCGCTGCATTGGCTGAGCACACGAGTACTGCATGCAGTTGGTGCTTCCCCTGTATGACGACGCCCTCCCTGTGTGAGCTGAGTTTTCGGGGTTGAGCGACCCACCATGGAGTTGATCAGGGACGGCGTGGCGACCGTGATGGCGTCCAGCAGCGCCGTCTGCTCCTCCACGCCCACGGGCACTGCGCCGCTCCCGCTGAACTGCGGCAGCAAAACAACGCTGACGCCCTGACAGCTCAGTGGGTGATAACACTATCAGCAGCAACAGCAGCGCGATTGTCTGCTCCTCCACGCCCAATGACCACCGGCACCGCCCCGCTCCCGTTGAACTGCGGCAGCAAGACAGCACTGATGCCCTGACAGATCAGTGCTTGATAACACTATCAGCAGCAACAGCAGCGCGATTGTCTGCTCCTCCACGCCCAATGACCACCGGCACCGCCCCGCTCCCCTTGAACTGCGGCAGCAAAGTAAATTGAGGCCCTGAAAGTTTAGCGAGTGACAACAACAGGCAGAATAGCGTATGGTTACTGCCGCAGCATGCGGAGTTGCCATGCCCCGGTCCAGCTCTGCAGCACGAACCACCAACTTCGCCTCGCTCCCACAAAGGCTGCGCAATCAACGCATGCTAGATGTAGACTGACGTCACGGTGCAACAGGCCTCCGGACTGCCTTCTCAGCACCAGACACGGGCGAGGCTTCGAGGTGAACGCTCACGCCACTGCCTCGGGGGTGAGCTGAATCCAATCCATGGGTTCGTGTGGCCGTGCGGTAGCGCTGACTACGGACTTGGTACCAGCATTGGCAGCACGCATCCATTGTCATCACACATGCTCCCACCTGCACAACTGCCAGGATGAACTCGGTGGCGGTCTGCAGCAGGCTGGGCGGCAGCCGCACGACCACCGGCACCGCCGAGGCCGGCACGGACAGCGCGGTCGCCAGGAAGGTGACGTTCTGCGGCAAAGCAGGAAAGCACTGCTCGTGAAGTTCGGTGCCACCACCAGCCTTTTGGTCAGCACCGCCCAGTGGACGATGAACTGCTGTGAACACAAGCATCAATGACTGATTCGGCGATCGGCTGCATCGTAACGCCCTCTCTGCTGATCCTTGATGTTGCTCACCGAATAGCCAAGCGTCTGCATGCTGTTGGACAGCACCGCCGACTCGATGAACTGCTTCTGCCCCAGCCGCGTGAAGAAGGAGTCGATCGTCGCGTACAGCGTCACATTCACGTCCACTGCCGTGAAGTTCGACAGGCTGCCCTGCGCCGCCAGGCTGCTGGCGGTGCTGTTGCTGCCACCGCCGCTGCTGCGGCTGGTGTTGCTGCTTCCTGCTGCCTGTGGAGGCGCCGCCAGAAGGCGCCGCCCCATCACTGCAGAGGAACCATTTGTAACATATCGTTTCGTGCTGGCCGCTGCGCTATTGCGCTTTTTGCCATCGCGCTCACAGCGTACTGTCATGTCGTCACACACGCCGGGCAAGCTCAGCAAGCAATGCTGTTAAACCCAAAGAGCATGCATCAACTGCCAAAGAAAAAAAAACATATTTTTGGGCTTTTTAAAGATAAAAAAAACAATGCTCACCTCGTGCGGGTGGCGGCGCCACACGAGGCACTGAGCTCGCCAAGCTGCTTCCTGCTGCCGTGCGACCACCTGCTGTGGCATTGCTGCTGGCACCAGCCCTGCTGCTCGTGCCATTCACATCCGCAATGTACAGCGGCGCCGGCTGTGCTGGGACCACCGTCACATCTGCCTCCAGATCAAACAAGCTGAACAGCACCTGCGCATTTGCAGCATGCCAGCCAGATCAGACGAGATGCTTCAAAGCCCCGGCTGCTGCCTTGAGCTAGTCATCAAAGCCTGAAACTTACGCAGCTGCACAGCAGTTGTTGAGGCATTGACAGGTGGCCCTGATGACGCACTACGAGAGCCTGAAAGTCACTCCTTCCCAGTAGAACGTCACCCTAAGCTCACCAAAAAGGTGAGTGAGAGGGCCTGCTGCAGCGTGTTACTGGCAACAGCTGCTGGTCCTATGAAAGATCTGGATGTCTGTAGGTGAGCATCTGCAGCAGCGCTGGCAGCACGAAAGTCTGGATCGCACCGTGAAGGTCTGCGAGAATGCCTGCTTCAGCTGCGCGTTGATGGGCGACATCTGCGGGCCCTCCGCGCGGTACTGCAGCACGATCACCTCGATCTTCTCCCCCTCAGTCAGCTCCCCTGGCTTGAAGATCTCCGAGGCTGCGACGCTGCCTGTGTGCGCGCGACAGGCGGGATTCTGGTCACAGGGATCGCTCAACTGCCGAATCTGCCGCTACAGCTCCCAACGCCCCTGATCTATAGCACAAGCAGCATGCCAGACCCCAAAGCAAGGAACAGGAGCCCCCACGCATCCCACCTTTCCGTGCCTCGGCGACGACCGTGCTGTTGGCTGATGATGAGTCTCCCACCGATGACGTCGCTGCTGCTGCCGCCGCAGCCGACACCTGCAGGAGCCGCCGGCGCGTGCCGGCCTTGTAGCCAGACATCGCCGCAGGCGCAAGCACCCGGTGCCCTTCTGGGTATGCGCTCATGCTGGCAGGTTCGAGGCTGCTGACTGCTGCCAGCGCTGGCTCTGAGCTTGCGCTGCCGAAGCACAGCAGGCATGCCGCCAGCAGCAGCAGCGGCGGCGCGATGTTGGCTCCGCCGCTGCCGGCGCCGCAATGCCGCGCATGCCGCCCGCCACGCATCCAAAGTGCGTTCCAGCTGCCAGGCACTGCTCCCTGCCTCCAGTCGGTTCAATTTGGCTGTACAAGGGCGTGCTGTCCTTTTACAACTCCGCTGGACAGTGTCTGCTGCCGCGGTTTGCGCCTCAGGCTGTGAGCAGAGCTGCTCCGTGCGACCTGCTGCTGAGGCTGGCCGCGCGACCGGCGACTTGGCTGGCAGAGCCGTCTGCCACAACCTACTGAAGCTGTGCTGCCGAGCTGCCACGTCCGCGAGGCCTGCAGAGACAGCAAGGTTCACCACCTGGAGGTGCACGCGGGTCACTGGGCAAACAGACGGTTGCAGGCGGCGATGCGCGCCAGCAGAGCTTCCAAGTGCGGATGAGCTGCAGAATACCTTGTACGGTGCATGACCGCGCCGCGATTGCGCTGCAGGAACCACTCCAGACAGTCCTTGCGCAAACTCAGCACCTGTACCTCAGGCCGTGTCAGGTCCCCGGACCACATTTTCAGACAAGCCGGGCCGGCGTATCTGTCTCAAGACAGCTTACACTGTAAAGCAGCACCAGTTGGCACCCGACCAACACATACGAAATGTGACACGCCTCACGGAAGCCGCCGTGGGGCACACACTGAGAGCAGTCTGCTTGCCCAGATGTCAACACAAGGTGCACAGATGCCCAGTGACGATGTTGCACGCTTCGAAATGACGCACAAAAGGTGCTTGTCAGCACGACGACACCGCAACCTCCGACTGCAGGTAGTCGGTGTTAACCCCGTGCGGCTCCACTGCTCATCACACGTCAGGGCTCGCGCGAAGGCTTGCTATGGCGCGCTATTGATGCAGCAGCGTGCCCAGAGAAAGCTGTAGTGCGTACCTCGCGCAATGCGCCGAAGCTGATTCGGGCTCAATACCGGTGCAGCACTTGGCGTCTGTCCCAGAGTGACGTCGTAGCACCTTCTCGGCTCCGAGCCCAGCAGCCTGGCGTCTCGCGCGCCTGTGTGGCGATACTGCTCTTACAAGGCAGGACAGGCGGCACGTTGGCCTTGTCTCCTTCTCTTCTTGCGGTACAGAAGCCTATGTGTTTTTGCGTCATCCAAACCCTTTTCCGCGGCTTTTCGGCGGCCTTCAGAAGTGCGACATTATTTATGCCTCTATATGTACATGTTCAGCTCGCAAGCAAGACGGTGCGAGCAGGAGAGCGTCTGCTGCCGGCAGTCCCAGCCGTTGAACGCGTCGCGCTGGCCAATGGCGCTGACTTGACGCGGAAGCCTCGAAGTCGCGATGTAATAGAGGAGACTTCGAGGCTTCCGCGTGCTCGATGACGGCGGGAGGCTTGCTTATGTTGTCCTGGTTCGTCCGAAGGTGTTGCTGAGCAGCTCTTGCCGCCTTGTTGACGCATCACGATTGAAAATCCGCCTTGCTAAGGCTGCGACGCCAGGTGCTTCTGCGACGGCGGTGGCCGTGCACCGGCGGCGAGCATGATCGAGCCACGTGACTCGACGGTGACAAGAGGCATACAAAGCTCGAGCACAATCGTGGCGGTCCTGTTGCGAGGCTGATTTGATACATAAGGCAAGATAATCGGGACATTCATCTGCATGTATCATCAGCACAAGCGGTACAACGACTTGTAAATCCACGTCAGAAACCCTTTGCGGTCTCTCGGCGGCCCCAGGGCGGCCCTCACAACTTCCGGCACGCAGCCTCTGTGCCGAGATCTGCATATTTCAACTCGCAAACAAGATGGAGCAAGCAAGAGATCGGCTAGTGGCGGCCATCTCGGCCGCTGAACGGGCCACGCTGCCCGATGGTGCCGACTTTCACGTGAGTCAATCGAGGTCAAGTTTGCATGGTAGCCAGGGCACCCAGTGGCGCAAGGCAAGCTTGCATTTGTTCCTCTGGACGCTTGAATATATTGACGAGCACTTCTACGCTACTCAGCTGACGCATCAAAACGCAAGCGACGGTCTGCCAAGGGTGCGGCGCCATGCGCTGGGTGGGACCAGAGCACCCAATTTGTCACGGCGTCTGCCCCCGACACCGGCTGTCGTCATGCGATTGCAGTACTACAACACGCTGGAGGGCTTCAGCGGCCCGCTGGCGGCGGCCGGCAGGCGACTGCGCAGCCTGGCCGCCGCTGCGCGGCCGGCGGATGCGGTGGCCGTCGGCGACGCCGGCGCCGCTACCGACGGCGGTGAGCAGCTGCACGCACGCTGTGTGATCGCGCTGAGTGGCAGGCCTCGTCTTGAGGCTGTGCACCTGACAGATGGATGGTCCAGCGTGCTGCCAGCATGTCAAGGTGGCGTCACATCAGGCTTGTATTCCACTGGCGCCGCCACCACACGCGTCGCCAAATGCAGACGCGGACGACCTGCGCGGCTGGGTGGCAGAGCGCGTGCAGGACGCCCTGGAGCGCTGCGATGCCGCCCTTGATGACGCGCAGCGGCAGCTGCGGGCTGGCTCTGCCGGCGCCGGCACCGCGGTGAGTGCGGCAAAATGGCCTTCAGAAGTCATGCTGACGTTCTCTGTACAACACCCATGAACAGTGTGGCGCCACCCTTGACGCCACAAGCAGCTGCTGCTCGCCAGACCAATGGCGCTGAAATATGTTTGCATATGTCGGTTGCATTGAGCAGCGTCAGGTCTGTGGTGGCAATGCACAGCGACTTCCGCTGGCACCAGCCAGGACGGTTGCCAGCTGTTGGGTGTGCATGCTCAGCTGGTCCGCGGGCCAGGCCCCGGACACAAGCAGGCAGCTGGCATGGGCAGCTGGTGCAGACGTGTGAATGTCCCTTGCCGGTGGTGTTTGCCGCCCGCTGAAGGTTGCGCGGTGCAGTGCGGGCATCAGCAGGGGAAACTGTGGAGAGTGTCACCTGCAGCATTGGCAGGCAGTCCCAATGGCGCTGTTGCTGCGGAGCTGGTGAATTTGGTCAATAGAGCCCCGCCCAAGTGTGGACCTCTGTAGACGTCAGTTGTCCGTCCGTGACGCGGCCCCGCGCGGCTTCGCGGCACTGTAGCCGCACGCGCACGACAACACGCCGCTCCAAGAGCAATCAGATGCCTCTGAGTCGCGTGGCACGGTCCATTAACGCATCAACGACCTCGTGAAGGACGCGAGTCACATGCGCGATTGCGTCAAGAGTTTAGAATTTAGGATTTAGCGGCACTGATTGGAGGCTCTGTTGACCGGTACTTTCCGCACCGCCGCTGCTGCTGTGGCGGCGGCGACGGCGGCTGTGCAGGAGCTGACCGGCGGGGACGCAGCGCAGCTTCTGTCAGAATGCTGCAATTGCAACCAACGGCAGCTGTTGACACGCAGGCCTCAGTGGCCGTGCCCATAGGGGCGGCTGTGACAACGGCATCGGCAGCACAGGCGGCGGCTGGACGGCACGGCCAGTATGCACAGAGCGTCGCCAACATCCCCAAGCCGCAGGCATGTTTTGATCTCGACTTTCTAACTCCATCCAAGCCGCAAAGATTGGGGTTGTGGCTGGGGAGCATCGCCACTGCGGCGGCGGCAGTGGTGGCAGCTTGCCGGCCCAAGCGGCATGCGCAGAGCGTCGCGGACGGCCCCAAGTCGCAGGCCAGGTTGCACCTGCTGTGGGGGGTCCTGCTTGCACGCTACGATATGGCGCACTGCTGGGCCCTGTATGCTGAGCGTGCCACAGTTGTCGAATCAGAAAACGCTGCTTTGTGGCTAGACGCGCTGTGGTGGGGTTGGGAACTATGCACTTGCCCTGCGCTCAAAACCAGGCTTCCAGCTCATCACTCATCTCAGCTCGACTCTCCGCACGCAGGAGCGGTTTGCGGATGCGGTGGACAACAGCGATGCGCCTTTTGTGCCGCGGCCCGCGATCCCACCCTGGAGCGGCCGCCCGCTGCCGGCGACCATGTGCCAGCCGCCGACATACGATGCCGACGGGAATCTACAGGACCGCGGCGGGTTCCCGCACCCGCTGCGGGAGCAGATTGAGGCGCTGGTGTACCCAGCATGGCAGCTGGAAGCAGCAGAGCCGCAGCGACCGCAGGTGGGTTGCAGCATGCAGCAGTGTAAAAGTCGATGACTTCTGACGAACCACATGAAAACAGAGGATGGCGTCCGCTGGCGATGCTGCGCAAACTGCTGGCGATGCCCAAAATGCAAACTGCTTCTACTGCCCTGCCCAGAGTTCAACATGCATACAATCCGAATCCGCTCAGCTGACGAGTGAACGATGGTCAATCCATGCAGAGTCTGGAGGCGACGCCCTTCAGTTATGTGGACACACTGGAGGCGCTGCGAGGTGTGGCGGCACGGCCGGCCGGGGCCTGCAGACTGCAGGCTGTTCTCGTAGCTCTTCGACAGCCTCACCAACGGGAGATCGGAGGCATGTTGCTGAGACTTGGAGCATGACGACGGAGGACGTTGCATGGATGCAGAGTCCGGAGGCGGCGCCATCCAGCTACGTGGACACGCTGGAGTCGCTGCAGGGTGTGGCGGCGCGGCTGGCAGCAGTACCAAAGCAGACTGCTGTTGCTGGCCCGCAGACCGTCCGAGCTACGAGGAGTGCGCCTGGCTGATGTCTCAACTTTGCTTGGATTGTGCAGAGTCTGGAGGCGACGCCATTCAGCTACGTGGACACGCTGGAGTCGCTGCGGGGTGTGGCGGCGCGGCTGGCGGGCGCCCGCGAGGTGGCGGTGGACCTGGAACACCACAGCTTCCGCTCCTACCAGGTGTGATTGTGATTGTGACGGAACGTGAAGTGTACAGCGCTTCCATGTTGGTCAGCGACAGCTCTACCTACGTCGCTGGCGGGCGCCCATGAGGCGGCGGTTGATCTCGAACACCACAGCTTCCTCTCCTACCAGTCGTGGTTTCAAATCTGAAGTGAAAAGTGCTTCCACATAGGGTTAGTGAAACCTCCAGCCACGTCGCTGGTGGGCGCTTGCGAGGCGGCGGTGGCGTGATTTCGAACACCACAGCTTCCGCTCCTACCAGGCATCCTTTAAATGTGCTGCCAATGTTGGCATTCTCTGTAACTGTTGCTTGTGTGAGGACAGCCGACAAGCCGCAACAATGGTAGCAGTGGACCTGCAGCACTACAGCCTCTGGTCCTGTCGGGTACCTGTTGCTCCTCTAGTGGGTACATGTGATTCCGCAGTGCAGCCGTATCATTCTCCTTGATGCTGGGGATGGGAACTCTCACACCCGATTACTGCAACAACATGTCGTCCGAAATTGCACCACTGGCAGTCCGAGACCCACATGTTGCGCTCCTACGACCAGTTCAGCCCACACGCTGATAGAGGCATGAGCAGCATGAAGTGAGGGCTGTGAAATCTGTTGCCACTTCCCGTAATTAGGTGCGGAACGTGTGGCCACGGGCGCCAAGGCCCTCGCCTTTCGCTCATTTCAATTGGTTGCTGTCACGATTGCTGATCATGTACGATGCTCATTGCTTCGTATGTCACTGCTGGTGCAATGCACAGCATTCCATGGAAGCGGACGGCTGCAACGTGCAACAACACCCGGCGTGCTGTGTGGTGCAGTGCACCGGCGTGCCGATTCTGAGTGCGTCCGCTGCCTCTGCAGGGCTTCGTGTGCCTGATGCAGCTGTCAACACGGCAGTGAATTGGCATGCCAAATCTGAGTGCGTCCGCTGCCTCTGCAGGGCTTCGTGTGCCTGATGCAGCTGTCAACGCGGCAGGAGGACATCGTGGTCGATGCCCTGGCCCTGCGCCACCACATCGGTGCGCATATCCATGAGGAAGTGCTCCATCTGCATTTGGCGTCACGCTGCAAGCATCTCCACCGTGCAGCTGCATCGGGTTGGTTGCACCATGTGCGGTAGGGCATGGTGAGCTCCGCCCGGGCTCCAAGCCTCCGCAGGACGTCCGTACATTGCTGCTCTCACCTGAGGCATGTTCTGGGTGGCAGCACCAAGCGTCAGCATGTGCCATCTGGACGCATCAGCCTGGCTGCCAGCACCCACGACTGGCCTTAACCTGCCTGAACCACCAACCTCAGTGTGAGCACTATTAGGCTAAGCCCTAAACTGCGGGCTTAGGGCTGTTAGCACCAACTTCTGGCTCCGATGCGCATGAGCATCGGAGCCTTGGCTCACAGCATCAATGGGTTCCTGCTTGAATTTAGGGTTTAATGTTGCAGGGCCTGTGCTGGGGCCGGTGTTCGCGGATGCCGCCACGGTGAAGGTGCTCCACGGCGCGGACCACGACATCCTGTGAGAATCCCCAGCTGCAGCTGTGCTTGAAAGTCCTTATCTTGCCTTATCTAGAGTGCACTTACAGCTGCAGTGAGTACTGACGCGTTGCCCGCACCGCCGCTCGCCTGGCTCTTTGCTGCGCTGCTGGCACCCTGCAGCGTGATCACAATTCCCAGTCGGCTGATGTGGCCACTGGCATGGCTCTTGAAGCTTCATTGCACATGTCGCGCCTTCGACTGCCATCCTGCTGGGAAGGCGTGTGCTGACTCGTGCTGACTTTAGCCCCGGCGCACAGGTGGCTGCAACGCGATTTTGGCATCTACGTGGTCAACATGTTTGACACGGGGCAGGCGGCGCGCGTGCTGGAGTTCCCCGGGCATGGCCTCAAGTACCTGCTGCAGCACTTCTGCGGCGTGCATGTGCGCTCAGGGCTCCCTGAAAATGATGTTCCAAAAACCAACGGCGACCTTGTTGAGTTTTTGCGCCATGGCTTGAAGGTCCTGCTGCAGCACTTCTGCGGCGTGCATGTGCGCTCAGGGCTCCCTGGAAAGGATGTTCCAGAAACCAACGGCGACCTTGTTGAGTTTCTGCGCCACGGCCTCAAGTACCTGCTGCAGCACTTTTGCAGCGTGCATGTGCGCTCAGGGCTCCCTGAAAAGGATGTTCCAGAAACCAACGGCGACCTTGTTGAGTTTCTGCGCCGCGGCCTCAAGTACCTGCTGCAGCACTTCTGCGGCGTGCATGTGCGCTCAGGGCTCCTTGAAAATGATGGTTCCAAAAACCAACGGCGACCTTGTTGAGTTTCTGCGCCACGGCCTCAAGTACCTGCTGCAGCACTTCTGCGGCGTGCATGTGCGCTCAGGGCTCCCTGAAAAGGATGTTCCAGAAACCAATGGCGACCTTGTTGAGTTTCTGCGCCACGGCCTCAAGTACCTGCTGCAGCACTTCTGCGGCGTGCATGTGCGCTCAGGGCTCCCTGAAAATGATGTTCCAAAAACCAACGGCAACCTTGTTGAGTTTCTGCGCCATGGCTTGAAGCACCTGCTGCAGCACTTCTGCGGCGTCCAAGTGCGGTCCTGGCTTCCAGGTAAGCATAATCCCCAACAATCATTGCCTGATGAGCCTCCCAGGTCCCGGGCTGAACCATCTGCTGCGGCATGCAGGTACAACTCGGGGTGCTTATGCCAGACTGCAACCTACTCTATGAAGGTTTCCGCTGGGTCTCATGTGAGTCCTGTCCAAAGTGCGCGTGCGCATCAGATGGTGGGCTGGCGGGCGTTGCCGCTGGACCAGCCAGTCAGGATTTCGTAAAATGTCTCCAGCAGAGTCCGTGACATGCGGATACGTCCACAGTCCGCAGGTGACTGAGCGCGGAGTGGCGGGCCGCTGAGCCCCGGAATATATAAAGCTATGTATTAAATTAAATCAAAGTATAACTTTATATAGAAGTTATACTCAGTTGCAGCCTACAGTCCTGTTTGTGAACCGCTCATCTCCAGCCGATCTGCGACGTCGGTGATTTCATCGTGCACAGGTGAGCAAGGCGCACCAGGTGGTGGACTGGTGCGCGCGGCCGCCGGATCTGGCAGTTTCGGAGCCTGCAGTGTGTGGCCGTCGCATCAGAGTGCTCTGCTAAATTGTGACAGGCGTCCCGATCACAATGCGCAGGTGAACAAAGGCGCACCAGATGGCAGACTGGCGCATGCGGCCGCTGGAGTCTGTGGAATGATCTGCCAAATGGGCATGGAAGCAGGTTCGATGCTAGGTGCAGCACGAGCTCCCCTGATGCACAGGTGAACAAGGCGCACCAGATGGCGGACTGGCGCGCGCGGCCGCTGGACCCCGCGATGCTGGCGTACGCCCGGGAGGACACCCACCACCTACTGTATGTGGCAGACCGGCTGAAGGTGGGCATCAGACGGCGTCGTTCTGCATAAATCCTGCACAAGAAGTTGATAGAATACATAGGATTGGCAATGCTGGCGCACGCCCGCGGTGACGGGCACGACCTGCTGTGTGTGGCACACCGGCTGAAGGTGGGCATCCGACGCGTGTGCATGGATGTGAACACGACCTGCGCAACAAGGTGATCCGAGAAACGGGACCTGCAATGCTGGCATACGCCTTATTTAGGTTGTCCACCACCTGTTGTGTGTGGCAGGCCGGCCGAAGATGACCACCACATGGGTCACAAGCATCCTGAACGGCCCCTGTGCCACACGCTTGCCTTTGATGGACCCTGCAATGCTGGCATATGCACATTTGAGGAGATGCATGACCCCGCGCACATCAGCCAGGAGCGCGCATCATTTGACTGCATGACGTCGCCAAGGGGTCGGCGATGAATGAGACCGACCCTGGGCCAGCTCGGAAAGACCTCCTCTGCATTGCTGCTGCCCCGAGCAGAGTCGCTTGCGCTGAGCAGCCTGGGTCTCCAGGCGCTGACTGACTTGGTTCTTTTTTAAATGTTTACCACCCAGTCACAGTCGCCCCAAAGTCTGAGTGCACAGAGGGGCACGTTCTGCTTCACCACCGCGTACTTGTGTGCGCAGGTACCGCTGATGAGGAGGGCGGACAATCATCAGCCATGTAATTCCCAGGCACTTCCTAAGGATGTGTCATCTCAGCCGCCCAGTCCGCTAATATAATAATAATCTCAGTCCACTAATATAATAATATCATGGGTTGACAAGGCCTGCCGCCCAATGGGTCTGCATCCCTGTTCGCAGGGACTGCTGGTGGAGGCGGGCGGCCGGGTGCCGGAAAGCCTGGACCCCTGGGCGCATGCGGAAGATCCTTCGCCGCCGCCGCAGCGGCACCCGCCGATCCCCAGCCGGGCGATGGCGGCGGCACTGGTGCGTTCCTCACAGATGGTCATGCGACCTTGTTAGAGGACTTCAATTGCGGTTTTGACTGTGAAAACGGGCGGATTGTCCCCACGAGTCTGGAGCGCACCCAACAGATGAGTGTACAGCGGCTGCAGCACAGCAGCACATACTGCTGTGGTGATGTTACATCTGACACAAGTATATTTGTCAATCTGGTTATCCGTTGCCTGGTCCTGCAATTGCACTTGCAGTGACTGCCAGCGCTGCGTGACAGCTGTGCACGGAGCAACGAACCGACTGTTACATGGCAGCGGTTTAGTCACTGCAAGGAGGATGCAATGCGCAAAGTATCAGATGTGCTTTCAGAGCTGCGATCACGGTATTCCGAGGTCGATCTTCGATGGCCTACTATGCGTCCGGTCTTGGCGCATGTGTCTGCTGTTGCGTAACACCCAAACTTACCAGCGATAACACCAGAACCGCATGCCTATGAGAAGTGATCCTCGTCTCTTGAAGGTGTTCTGCCATGCAGAATTGCTTGCAGCACCCGTGTCTGCTGTGTTTAGAACATGGAAACAATTCCGCCAGCGGCAATACCCGAACTGCAGGCTCAGGAGAGGTTCTGCTCCATCTCTGGCAGCTTGTCACCCTGCAGGAGCAGTCGCGGCGGCTGTGCCTGCGGCACTACGAGAAGGGGTCGTGAACCGTCAGAACTGCGCTTGTGACAACACTTCCTTCAAAAATGGCCATGGTGTTGCTGGATCAGGAGCGGTCGCGGCGGCTGTGCCTGCTGCGCTACGAGAAGGAGTCGCTGGACGAGCCGCGGCTGGCGCTCATCTACAGCAAAGCCACAGGCACCCCGCAGCAACGTGCAGCTGTCGAAGGTGGGCGTGGTTGAGACAACGGAGCCTTTCTGTGAGTGACGGCGTCTTTTTACGGTGTTACTGACGTGCTACGCATTGTGGAACGACGTACAGCGCAGGTGAAAGCGATGCAAGACCAGATATAGGAGTCTGCAAGATGATGACATAGAAAGCACACGACGACACCCTCTATGATCAGCTGTTCTGGAAAGCGTCCCAAACTGATGAACCTGCAGTTGAACATGCAGATGCAGGTCTGCGCAAGAAGCGGGTTGCCGCTGCAAGGGATGTAAACAGGAATACTGGTTACATCACATCTCGAGTGACTTCACAATCTCACCTCACCACGTAATCTGTGCAATGCAGTTACCACGTAATCTGTGCAACGCAGGTCTGCACAAGTGGCGGGATGCCGTGGCGAGGGAAGAGGACGAGAATCCCGGGTACGTGCTGCCGCGGGCGCTGCTGCTGAGAATCGCTGCGGGGCTGCCCGGCACGGTGGAAGCCCTGCGTGAGATCGTCCACGCCGGCGCGAAGGTGGCGCTGCGGCGCGCCGCCGAGGTCCTCGCCGTCATCGATGCGGCACGGAGGGTGAGTGGATCCTGTCGAAAGGATCTCAGCCGGGAGAAATCACATGGGTGGAGTGTTGCACAATTGCCGGCGCCGGCGCACAGGTGGTGCTGCGGCGTGCGGCCCGGGTTCTCGCCTTCACCGGTGCAGCACGAATGGCGAGTGGATCTTACCACAACATGTGTAGCCATGTGGCATTTCACATACATTGCACAATTGCCGCCGCCGGCGCAAAAGTGCTGCTGCAGCATGAGGCCGAGGTCCATGCCGTCATTGACCCAGCCTAGAAGGTGACATCATACCTCCTGCACAGGCTGCTGCAGGCGTTCATCATTTAGATGTTCTTGTAAGGATGTGGATATGTTGTCCGCGCCGGTGCAGCGCGACAGGTGAGTCGTACTCAATCAGTCAAACATGGCCAGGCAGCATTCGACAGGTATGGATCATATGATGGCTTCGTCACAGAAGCGGAGCAGGAGCGGTGCATCGACCCAGACCGCTAAGCCTTGCCCCAACTGTGGCACTTTGCCGTTATGTGTGCTCCCAAAGTGAGTGGCTTTGCTGCACTGCAGCGGAAGCAGACTCTGGTGGCAGAAGCAGAAACACGCATGTCATGGGATCCTCCCTCTTCATCAGTGTGTAGCAACCGCACCCCATCAGCAACATCCCGATGCTGCGACTGTCACAGCAGCCGCCTGACGTCAGCGTTCATGTTGCTGTAGGCGCCAGCTCAGCGGCCCAAGCCAACAGCCCCGGCTCAGCCGTCAATGGCCGCAGCAGGACCAGGTTCATCGGCAATGCTGCCTGTGTGCAGCGCCGGCACAGCAGCAGCAGAGCCAGCAGCGATGGCAGCGGCGGCGACGGCGGCGGCATCGACAGCTGCGGCGGCGGCGGCAGACGCAGGGGCGGACAAAGCGCCGAAGCGGTCGCGGCTGCAGGCGCGCCGGGTGCCGGCCATCGCCGCGGCCCGCGGCTCCGCCTTCTTGCAGCCTGCAAATGCTGCTTCCAGCTTCCAGATATCTGCATCCAGCACTCCAGCTGACTCCTCTCTGGCCGCCGGTGCTGCTGATGCGGCGGCGCCGCCGGCGGCCTCAACTGCAGAACCAGCGGCAGACCTGCCAGCGGCTGCGCCGGCCGTGGCTGTGCAGCCAGCATTGCTGCCAGGGCCTCTGCCGGCACCAGCAGCCCTGGTTGCGGCCGCACCAGCCAGGTCATGGCTGGCGCCGCGGGTTGTGCCGTCAATCAGCCGGGGCACGGGCGGCAGCTTGTTTGGGAGCGCCACAGGGTACCAGTCTAAAACCCTAAACCCAGGGCACCAGCCCGCTGCAGCCAGACCAGCGGCGGCAGCCGCCACAGCACCGCCCCACCCTGCAGCGGCTGACGTGGGGCCAGCGCAGCAGCCGGTCGCTCAGCCGGCAGCCGCGGCAGCGACGGGCCCACCGCCAGCGGCGGTGGCGCCTGGGGCGGCGTCGGCTGCGGTACGAGGCGGGAGCGCGTCCGCTTTGGGCGCCGAGCTCGCTGGCAGCAGGAAGCGCCCAGCAGAGGTGCGGCTGCTGGCAGCACAGGTGTGAACTGCCTCTGCTAGAACTGCCTGAGTCCCTGCTAATAGTCTCGACGTCCTGGCAGAGCATCGTGCCTGTGCATGGCACTGAACATAGCAGACTGACACTCTCACGCTGCTGCACGAATCCTTTTTGAACACCGCTGTGCGCGAAGTGATGCATTTGCCAGCTGAGAGTTTGCTGGAAACATCTTCCTGTGCTGTTGTCTGCTGCAGCAGGACGCCGTGCAGCAAGAAGCGGTGCAGCGGCTGCGCACCTCCTTCCAGCTTCCCTTCGCCCGCCTGGACCCTGAGCCCGCGCAGCCCTCGGGTGCGCAAATCAGTAGAAGTGCAAACCCTGGCACTGCACGGCGGAAGTGTATGCTTAGCTGTGCGTGCACGCATGGACAAGCTGGTTGCCTTCACACATCAGCTGGCACGTCTGATGACTGATCATTCATGACTGACCCATCGCATGTGGAAAGCAAGTTTTGCACGCCACCCACAGCAGCGGACACGCCGTTTTCACACGTGGCGCAGGCGAGGTCGCAGCAGCAGATGGTCCGATGGCGCGGCAGCAGGAAGCAGATGCAGCAGCCGCCGCCACGGGCTGCCCGCGGCCGGCCACTGGCGCCGACATCCGCGCCTTCATAGACGCCATGTCTGAAGTTGACAGGGCGGAAGCGCCTGAGCCCGATGCAGCCCCTCAGCAGGCAGCGCAGTTTAGGGTTTTAGGGAGGCGGCATCAGCAGATGACTGCAGCGGCGGCAGCCGAGCTCAGTGACACAGCTGAGGAAGCAGGGGAAGCAGCGGAAGCAGCAGAAGCAGGGGCCAAAAGAAAGCGCACCGACTTCCTGGCGCGCGGGCCGGACTTCCTGGACCTGGCGGGACTCTCAGAGGACTTTCGCCCCCTGAGTGCGCGTGGACGCAAGCAGACGAGGCAGGGCGGCAAGCGGCAAAAGGCAGACGAGGTGCTACATCCTGTGCCTGCCAACTGCTGAAATCATTCTCCTTTGGGATTGGCTGCTGAATGTGTCTCTTTACTGGCATTCGAGCTGATGCGGAGGCATACAGAGGGAGGGCGAGGCGATAGAGACAGAGGTGTGTATCCACTCAGCCACCCGCCTCTAACTGCTGACCTCATCAGCAGGACCGTTCAGCTGGCAGCTGCGCAGTCGCATGCAGAGCATCGGCAGCAAGCCCTTCGACCCGTGTGCGCGTGCACCGCCCACCAATGTCACACCCGATCCAGTAGACAGTTTCATGTTGGCCCACATGGGCGGGCCGAGGAGACCTTGTTGCTGGCCTGCAGCGGCGGCTGCCGCAGCGGCGGCAGGCGCCGGCGTCCGCCATGGCCGGCTCGGATGACGGACCAGCGTCGGAGCCCGCCACCAGCAGCAGCGGTGACGACGGCGCCGCCGTCAGTGCAGATGCTGCCGCCGCCAGCAGCGGCGGAGGTCCCGCCGCCGCCGCCGCCGGCGGCCCGGATGCCCTGCAGCAGGCGTACCGCCGCATAGGGCTGGACAGCGACTCGGAGGGCCCCCAGCCGCGGCGGAGGAAGCGCAGCAGGACGGGGCCGTCGCACCCCGTCGATCAGGTGCGGCTAAGAACAATCGTGATAGTCTCCAGCTCAGTCTAGAGCTCGGTAAAGCCGACCATGAGATACTTGTGTGCACAGTTTTACTCCCCCGGGATGATTCTGTCCGACGAGCTCAGCAAAGCCGACCGTGAGATGCTTATGTGCACAGTTCTACTCCCCTGGGATGATTCTGTCGTCTCCGCATGGCAACAGGTTGTCAAATTCAGCGTCCGGACTGCTGTGTGTGTTTCCACAGCGGCGGCATGAGCTCTGTGCTGTCAATGCTGCAGGCGCAGCAGCCAGGCAAATCGCAGCACACGCAGCGTGTCGGATCCAAGGCCGAGCGACAGGCGGCATCCAAGGTACCCTTTTTCCTTCTGGCAATGGGATCCTTTGGTCAAATGCCGGCTGTTCTTGAGCGAGCCCATCAAGCTCCACAAAAACAAGCTCTACATGCAGTGCCAACCCTATGAGGCAACACAGCGGCGATGTTGCCGGGCAGAACGGCTGACGCATCTATGTGCCGCCATGGCTGATGTGCAGTCTCCTGCCTCGGCTGATGTCCGACTTGCTGCCTTGGCTGATGCGTGACCTGATACACTACACTGGCTGGAGCCCAAGATGCCGCCTGGCTCCCGAGCTATGTGCTGCTCTGGCTGATGCCCGGCTTGCTGCCCTCGCTGACGAGCAATCTGCTGCGCTGCTACAGAAGCACGGCAGGCAGGCGGCACGGCAGCTCAAGAAGGCGGGCGCCGGCCGCCACATTGCGAAGGCGGAGAAGCAGCTCGGCGCGGTCGCCGTGGACCTGGCGGCGGATCGTGCCGCCGCCCCAGGGCTGGACTTGCGCATGTCCGCAGGTGAAAAGCGCTTGCTTTGTTGTGCTGGAACCGGAATTCTGAGACGGTGCAATGCTGTTGGCGTGGACCTGGCGGCGGATCGCGCCGCTGCCCTCGGCCTGGACCCGTGCACGTCGGCAGGCGGGACACTTTTGCAAATTCCATTGCTTTGATGCGCACATGATTCAATTTTGAGAGTGAACGGGAAGCTGTTGGCGCATGATCCTGCGGCCAACCGTGCCGCGGCCCCCGGCCTGGACCTGTGCGTGTCGGCAGGTGAGAGCAGATTGCTGCTCTGTGTGCAATACGTGTGCAATGGGTCATAAAAAATATGAAACAGAAGTGGTTGGCAGTGCACCTGGCGGCGGCGCAAACTGCGGCCCCGGGTGGGGTTGGACCTCCGCATGTCGGCAGGTGGGGAAAAAAAAGCTCTTCTTCACAGGAGCTGTTGCATCCTCAAGACGTTTTCAAGCGGCCGTCGGCACGGACCCGGCTGCGTGTTCTGTTGCTGCCCGGAACTGGAACCTGCCCCGTCGGCAGGTGAGCCGTCTCTTGAGGGACACACCCTTCGTGCAGCTGGAGTGGCTGAATTTATAAGTATGAAAATGAACCAAAAAAATGTTTCTTTAATTTTAAATTTTCACCCGCCCGCGCCACTGCGCCAGACCTGGACCTGCGCTTGTTGAAGATGAGAACTAAAACGAGCGCGATCATGCCGGCATATCCGGCGTCCAGACTCGGGGCTGATGGTCGCGCTTCCCGCCTGTCCCGCAGGGGTCAGGGCAGGCCGTGGCGGGGGCGCCGGCGGCGGCGGGGGCCGCGGCCGCGGCAGAGGCAGAGGCGGCGCCGCCGACAGCAGGGAGGCCTTCAACGCGGTGCCGCCGCCGCCGGCGGCGGCCGGCTCGGCGCCGGCGGTCAGGGGCCCGTACGGCATGTCGGACGAGGGGCTGCTCCAGGGTGGGAAGCGCTCGGCAGTGGCGCCGCGCTCCGGCAACAAGCAGATGACGTACGGCAGATGAGCAGGGTATATCAAATGCGGTGGCCGGGTCCTGGATCAGTACAGCTCGGCAGACGATGGCGGGGCATGAGAAGCATGTACGGCACGTCGGATGAGGGGCTGCTCCAGGGTGGGAAGCGCTCGGCAATGGCGCCATCCGGCACCAGGCAGATGACTTGCTTTAGATGACGCGGCAGGTCCTGAGCATGGCTGCCAGGGGTTAGCATGCATGGCAGCCGACTCTCGAGAGTGGCAGTGTCAGGGTGGCGAGCGCTCGGCGGTGGCTCTGCATTCCGGCAACACGCGGTTGATGTCTGGCAGGTGATGCGGCGGGACCCACCTGAATGTAGGCTTCAGGCGCTGGGCCGGCTCGGCAAGGAAGCATTCTAGGCAGCAGTTGCTCAAGGGTGGGAGAGAATTACTTGGCGGTGGTGCTGCACTTTGTCAAGAAGTAGACAGAGCATAGGTACAGCATGTAGTTTTTTGACACAGGCTTTTGGGTCGAATGGATCTGTTTGTGGCGGGAGTTGTCCCTTCCATAAGTTAGCTAACATGAGGCAAAGGGTAAATGGGTCCCCTTCCTCTCAGAACGAAAATTTTGATTGGCACATACACAAAGGATCTTGAACCTTATGTTGTCGTTTCTTGTCAAAGTCACAAAGTAGTCACATTAGGCTTGCTGTGAGTACATGGTGGGTTGCAATGCAACAACGGTGTCTCAAAATGTTCCTGGGTCAACTGATGACATGCTGTGCAAACAAAGTCTTCTACAATGCATGCTGAACAAATGGAATCGAGATTCAATGCCACAGCGGAACAGGTGTTATAGGTGTGAGAATGTAGACGCACACATCAGGGGTGATGTCAGAGCTACTTTGGTGCGTTCCTTCACCACCAGTGTCACAGTGCTGAAGCGGTTGCGCAGTATCCATTCGCTGCGTGTGTTGATGCTTTGATCGCCTTAATGAGTGACGCCACTCGCCCTTGCTGACACTCTGGCAAAGAGTGTGGTGCTTCTGCGTGCATGGGATTTTTGTTTTCTTTTTTTGTATTTTTGGGCCAACCGCATGAGCCCACGAGGAGGTGCTTGTGTGTCCTCCGCCGCATCACAGGCTCAGGAGCTTGCGGCCTGCGGAAGCGGCGCCGTCGGCGGCCGGGCCCATAGGCGAGCTGTTGTCCATGGGCATGTTGTCGCCCATCGGCGACCCACTGCCCATCGGCATGTTGTCGCCCATCGGCGAGTTGTTGCCCATCGGCGAGCCGTTGCCCATCGGCGTGTTGGTGCCCATCACGGCGCTGCCCATCGCGTTGTTGGAGCCGGCAGGGGGCGGGGGCGGCATCGGTGCTGGGCCGTTGCCGCCGCCGGAAGCGGCAGATCCGGACGCGGCACCACCGCCGCCGCCGCCGCCTCCTGCAGCCGATCCTGATGCGGCTGAGCCGCCGCCGCCGCCGCCGCCGCCGCCAGATGCAGCAGCTGCAGCACATGAAGTTCCAGGCCTCAGCTTGAAGCTCACAAACTCAGCAGGCGGCACACAGCCGTGACCAGGGGTTCTATGACGTGTGGCCATCACAGCAACAGGGGAACCAAGATGTCATGCGGACCGGCAGCAACAAGCAAAGCGCTGTGTACATTGGAGGAAGGCTGTGCGCACCGGACGAAGCAGCGCTGCCACCTCCGCTTCCAGCAGCAGACGCCGCAGCCTGTTGACAAACATTGACCGTGCATCAGTGCTGTTAAGTTTCAGCGCACGACGGCAGACGGTGGTGCTACTTCATAGCTCCATACCAGCGCAGCTGCAATCGTCAGGCAGTCAGGTTGGGTGGGCACACTGCAGAAGACAGTCCAGCTCAGTTGACAAGGATGTGAAGGCCAAACGCCCAATGAATGCAGCCATGAGTCGTGAACCAGTTGATAGCATGGTGTAGTATAGACAGATCGCGAGACGTCATATACCCTAAACCCTTGCCTCACCGCAGAGCCCCCAGCAGCAGCTGCGGCGGCGGCGGCGCCTCCTGCCGCCGCGGCAGCGGAGGAGGCCGCACTGCCGGCAGAGGAAGCTGCGGCAGATGCTGCGGCGCCATTGCCTGACGCAGCGGCAGCCGCAGCAGCCGCCGCGCCCTTGCCAGCGGCGGATGCAGCTGCGGCAGCGGAGGCAGCGGCAGCGGAGGCTGTGCAGACAAAATGCCGAGCATGAGTCACTTGCAGATGCTGTGCATGGAACAGTGACGCAGAAGCAGATGAGGTCACACTTCCGACCAGGTCATCAGCATGTGCTTCACAAAATGTGGCAAAGTGCACCGAAATGTTCGACCAAGACATACAGTAGAGACTCACCGCCAGCACCATTCCCAGATGCGGCAGCGGACTGCAGCGCAGAAGCAACCACCAACAGGTCAGCCTGGCATCATACCAACATGTGACATGTGGCACAGATACCTGCAGGTCGACCAGAACTCCATGGCGCCAGGCAAGGGCTTAAGCAGTCGTCACTCACCGCAGCAGCCGCACCACCTCCTGCGGCAGCGGCTGATGCAGCAGCGGCGGCGGACGACGCCGTCGCGGCGGCGGCGGTTGCGGCGCTTCCCGCAGCGGCAGCAGCGGCAGCAGCAGATGCGGCGCAGGGACTTCCAACTGCAGAGTGAACACGAACAAGATGGCCAAACGATCTTGTGCTGCCATTCAAATGTGCGATCCCAACTGAAGGAACCACCCGAATGCATCAACCATGGTGCAGCATGCATGCTTGGCGCGCGTGATATAGATACCTGCGCCTGCCGCAGCTGCGGCGGCCGTTGAGGCAATACTGGCTGTTGTGGCAGCGGCAGCAGCCGCACCCGCAGCACCTGGGGGTCACAAGGTTGATGGTCAGCTGCCGCACCACAGCTGACTCACTGGTTCCTTTGTGTGCCACACACCCTCCCAACTCGAGCTGCAATCATGAGTGCCACTCAAAGCCTCATTCACAGAGACATGTGTCGGTCACCGGAACACCAGTTCCACAAGCTGCACCGCCACAGCCACAGCATGTGCCAGCCGTGCTCAATCAGTTGGGTTAATGACGGTAGGTGGAAACCTAGCAGCAGCAGCACCTCCGCCTGCGGCGGCACTGGCGGCGGCGGCGGCCTTGTTGATGGCGGCGGTGGCTGCCGCTGACGCAGCGGCGGCGTTTCCGCTCGCTGCAGCGGCGGAGGCGGCGGATGCTGCGCTTCCGGCGGCGCTGGCGGCGCTGGCGGCGCTGGAGGCTCCGCTGCCGGCAGAAGAAGCTGCAGTTGCGCAGAACTAGCTGTGAAATCAGTGTGAAATCAGACGTTCTCGAAAAAGGCACATGGACTGTCAGCAGCCTTGCATATGGCTTCCGATCCCAGTCTCTCGACTATGACAGCATTGAGGCTTTGCTTTGTGATTCATGTAGTACAAAGTGTCAGCAGCCCTGGCTGCACATGCTGATTGACACATGGTCCATGGTTGTTCATGGTGAACTGGTCACACATGCACACTGACTGGCAGGAATGCCAGCAGGTGCGGAAAGCTTAAAGGCAGATTCCAACTTGCTGCTGCAGCCTTGCAGCTGTGCTATCCGCCATCTGCCCCTGAAGGCTGAAGCAGCATTGGCCAGCACCCAGCATGGTAAGGAAGCACCAAGACATTTTCTGGGGTATCGCTGGTGACGTGAGTCAAGCTGCTTGAAACGATGGTGTTCATGCTGAACGTGAGATGTGAGGAGCCGGAAGCCTACCCGCAGCAGAGGAAGCGGCGGCCCCACCACCTGACGACGACGCAGCAGAGGCAGCAGACGAAGCGCCGGTGCCTGCGTGCGGTTTTGCCAGTGCCTCAGCCAACACACGCTCCAGTCGGACATGCAGCCCCCTCCGGGCACTGAGACGCATCCACATGACACATGCCATATCTGCCATCTGCTCATTGGTCTGTATGCCAACCACTGTGACTCCCGGTACTGGATGGCCAGACGTTATTGCATACTGCGGGCGGCAAGGAGCGAATGGTGGAACCAAGTCCAAGCAGTCATCTACCGGCCGCACTGGCCGCGGATGCGGCGGATGATGTGCTGCTGCCGGCCGCACTGGCAGCTGACGCCGCGGCGGCTCCATCAGAGCAGCCGACGGATCCCGCAGCGGCGACAGCCGCGACGGCTGCTTTCTTGGCGGATGCGGCGGCGGCGGCCGCAGCGGCGTTGGCCTGCTGCCGCTGCTTCTGCAGCTGCGAGGGGCTCATGCGGTGGTTGTTGTTGCCGCCGCGGTGGATGCCCAGCAGCTTCCTGCTGCCGCCGCCATCGCCGCCCAACTGGATGTCGGCGCCTGCGCACATGGTCAGCCAGCAGATTGTCAAGCTTTGACTCCCAATGCATATCGTTGTGAGTCGCGTGTGAGCTTCGGATTGGGTCCCTCGCTCGTCTGACCAGCAGTGGCAGTCAGATTCGGGCTTGTGTGGAACCTGCAGGCGCATGTATGTCAGTGTGTTGAGACGGCGATGTGCAACGGGACATCAACGGAGTGATCGAAGCAAAGCGAGCTGCTTTCATATGCATACCCTGCGTCGACTGCGGAATGCAGCCTGGGCCGAGCGTGTGCCACCTGTGTCAAGCTCCGAGGCTTGTGCCTGAAGGAGCACGTAGGCATCGAGACAGGCGACGACGGGACGGACACTACTGCTTCATGCATCAAAACGCTGTGCTCAACTGAGTTGCGTGTTCAAGCCAAAGAACAGCGGAAGCACGGAACCATCTTGCAGCTCAGTTGAGGTCCGTTGCACGACATCAACGAACGCCGACTGCAGCGGCGGAAAATGCAGCGGCATTTATTGCAGCACGCATATCGGCACATCCTTTGGCCAGTCTCGGTCGGTACGTGCCCCGACTCGCCTTCGCTTAGCGTCAAGGCCGCATCTGACGAGGCAGCCGCCACTAGGACGCCGAGAAGCAGGAGTGCTGCTGTCGCCTTCATGATCAAGCCGTGATCCCCTGCTGTGGCAGCACGTCTGTGACAAGTTTGCAACTGTGTAACGTGTGGCCCGTGAGCCGTGTGCAAACAAGCGAGCGAGAGGCCTTATGGGAGCTGCCGTTGCTGGGTCCAAGACTGCAAATTTGTCCAAGGATGTGGCTAGATCCTGGCGATGCGACAGCTGGTGCTTCCTGGGTCGTCGGCGTGCCAGCACTCCCTGCCATGTGTTCCCTCTACTGTGATGCTGGCTGCTGTCACTACACACGTTCATTCTGAAGCACAAACGGGATCAAGAGGGTGCACCATGTCATGTACACGACTGTCCCTCACGCCTGTACTGTCCGCGTCTGTTAATTTTACCTCGATCGTCGCTATCATAAAGACGGCGTGCATACAGCAGAGTGCGCCACCAGCTGCGTGTGTCGGTGGGCGAAGAGGCAAATAGTCCGCTTCTGCCACTAGCACAGACAGTGCCAGAATAAGTATTCACATTGTTCCTCATATGATATCCGGTGCGGCATGCTGGCGGTCGCACACGTTGTTCGCTCTTCTGGCCTTCCCGCGGTTGTTCTGCTGCCTCAGCAGCAGCCTTTTGCATCCCGTCCAAGGCTGCGTCGGCCACTGAAGTCACTAGCCATCACGATTCGTTCATGTGGCACCACCCAGTACTGGCCACTTCGCTCAGCTGCAGCTGGCGCTGTCCCAGTGCGGCATCATCTGTGCCGCCCCTGCCGATACTGCCGCCCACACACAGGCTCAAGTCTGCAGTGCTGCTGCCGCCGGTCGCATTGATCGTTGACCCTTGCGAGGTTGCCTCTACTGCTGAGTGTGCCTGCATTGCCGGTGCTGACGGCTGCCAGCAGCCGGCCATCGCCTGCCGTAGCCGCTGCCGATGGCGACGCGCAACCAGGTCTTAGAGGGTTGCCGCCGCGTGGGCTGATGAGATACTGCTTGGCTGATTCACTTGCTTCAAAATGCCACCCTGCAGCTGCCTGTGCTGCTTGCAGCTGGGACTGCGCCAGGATGAGTCCCACAAAACATTGCGGCCTGTGCTGCATGCCTGTATTGACCGATCTGTGAGCCGCAAGGGTCGCTCCTCTGCTTCTGCTGGTGGAATCGCGCAGCTGGATACGGCGCCTGCTTGGAGCCCGCAGCCGCTGCCTGCTGCCAGACACGCTTGCACGGTCCACTGTGGCTACAGCCCACACTCTCATCAGATGTCGCCGCCTGCTGGCCGCGCTGCTTGCGCTGCCGGCGCCTCCAAGCTTGCCGCTGCAAATGCTGTTAGCCGCCAGCGCCAGCAAGGGTGCGCAGCCGGATGTGCAGCTGGCCGTGCGGCGTGACCACGCAGCGCTTGGCGTCCGCATCCGCTTCCAGCTTCCAGGGTAGCCCAATGATCGTGCGGGTCGCCGCCGGGCGCACTGGTGGCGGCGCGGTGCTGGACGACTCTGCTGCAGCTGCTGTGCCGCCTGCTGCGAGGCCCATGGGCAGATGATTGACTGCCGCAGCGGCATTGTGAGACCGCACAGAGAACACCGGCACCTGCACACCGGGCAAAGGCCGCATCCTCATCTGCATCCAGCATGTGCATTGCGAGCACCACGCTGATGTGGAACCAACGAGCAACCTGCGGCGAGGCCCTACTGTCATCAAGCCAAGCAGATGGAAAGGTTGTTTTGATGGATGAAACTGACAGCCTCACTGCTTTCTTTGGGGTATTCCTGGCCCAACATGACTTGGCATAAGGTCAGAAACACAGCTGCATGCTCATGCTCTGTACAGTGCTCAGCGGAGCTCAAGCCAGTTGGACCTGCCTTCTCGACGATCTCAATGTGGCTGTGCCCCGCCAGCACCTCCAGGTCGCTCAGCGAAAAGTCGGGCGGCAGCTGCACCAGCACATCCGCCGCCAGCACGCTCCCGTCCGGGCCCACCTCCTTGAACACCTGCATCCGAAGTCACCCAGCGTTCAGATTTTCAGGCTCCAGTGCCCCGATCAGGGTCGCTTTGCTGGTTCGCGTGAGCATCTCTGCCGCAGCAACCGGTCTTTGCCCGGGCCATCTCCACGGGCGCCTGTTTGATCGGCAGCACCCAGCGGCAGTGCGGGACTGTTGTGTCCGAATGCCCTCTGGACAGCATTTCCGGCTCCGAGGCCGATCGGCGCCAGCTCCGTGCGCACATGTACAGGTGAGATTGGCATGATGAGGCCTTTGCGCATCTGCCACCCGTTGAACACCAGAAATGCCACGCAAGCAAACTGCAGCACCTGCCTGAGGTTGATGTTGATCGGCCTGCGTGAGCATGTTGTCGAAGCATGTTTGCGCTGTGATGCAGGCAGCTGGGAAATGCTACCTGATAGTTTGCGCCGCTGAAGGCCAGCACACGTTGTGGCGCCTGGGCCGGCGGCTGTCGCGGCAGCCGGCCTGTGCAGCAACGTGAAAGCCACAGAACATTTGCTCTGGCTGCGAGATCGCTCCTCTGAGATGGCATGGTTGGCATGGACTGAGCACTGCGCTGGACGGGCAGAGAGCAGCTGTCACTTCAGCCCTGTAGCAAACAACAGAAAGTGCGTAGGGATGGCAGACGTAGTCAATGCGGCATTGCAGCAGGTGCACACACCTCCAGTGCGCTGCTTGCTGGCTGCTGCCACGATGATCCCACCCGGTGCAGGCTGTCGCTGCTCCTGTGGCTCCTGCTGCTGCTGCGCTGCCTGTGGCTCCGCCGCCTTTGGTGCCGCCAGCGGGCTGCCGCCGATGGCGGCATCCGCGAGGCTGTGCAACCCGGCCTGCCACAGCAAACAGGGATGGTGTTCAGTTGATCATCGGCAACGCAACAACGCATCGCTGGTCTGTGCAGCAAAAGCGCACAGAGCACTGCGATGCTGTGCCTGTCAAGAGGCTCATGAGAGTCTCACAAGCCGACCTAGACCTGGGTAACCTCCCATGACCTCTTTGGTCGTTCAATCTGGCAACAGAGGCGCAGATGCCAGACTCACAGTAGAGCGCAGGACGCGGCGATCCGCCACTGGAGTGGGTGCGATGTGGTCTATTCCCGCTCTCACATCCTGCAGAGTCAGTAGCAATGATGACTCTGCCGCCGTCAGTCTTGTGCACAGTTTTTAACAAAGACAAGCTTTGGGTCCATGCATGCCAAGTCGCACAGACACATGCGGCCACGCAGAGGGGTGTCAAACCCACAACCTTCTGGGCGGCGGTGGCCGAGGCGGACAGGCGGCGGCCGGTGCCTGACGCCCTGTCCCGCACCCAGGGCTGCAATGTGCCAAACAGACATCATCACCACTGTGCCACCTCAGTATGCACCATGTTTGCTGTCCTGCACCCAAGGCTGCCGTGTACCAGACAGGCATGTCAGTGCTGCGCTGACTCAGGTGTGCACCACACTCGCTGTCTGTGTACATCCTGCACTTGAAGAGGGCACTGCACATGACCTGAGCAGAGGCAGGTCTGACGCCCCATACATCGTATGGATGGCATGAGCGTTGCTGTGCTGCTGCTGGTTGGCGCAGCCCAAGCTGCACTGGCGGCAGCCAGCAGTGGTGGCCCACAGCTCATGTTTGTCACTTTCGATGACCTGTTGCAAAGTTGGCTGCTCAGAAGGAAAACCCACCCTGGCGCGCTGCCGGTTGGCGTGGCAGGCACCGCATTGGCGGCAACCAGCAGTGGCAACTTCACACAACTGTTTTGCCGCTTTTAACTGAATCAAGAAGCCTTTCACAGTCACCAGGGACCCTGGTGCGCTGCTGCTGGTTGGCGCGGCAGGCGCCAAACTGCCACCAGCCGGCAGCGGCAGCACCAGGCAACACCTTTGTCACCTCTGAGAAGCGAATGAACCTCGAACTTGTCACCAGTAAACCCACCCTGGTGCGCTGCTGCTGGTCGGGGCGGCAGGCATCGCACTGGCGGCAGCCGGCGGTGGCGGCTTCATGTGATATCTTTGTCACTTGCGACGTTTCACTGAAGCCTGTGACTGTCACCAGAAACCTGAGGCCCACCCTGGTGCGCTGCCGCTGGTTGGCGCGGCAGGCATTGCACTGGCGGTAGCCGGCGGTGAAGCCCGCCGCCGGCTTGCTGGTGCGGCAGCGCTTGCAGTACTGCTCCCCCTGTTCCCCGTCAGGTGCCTGAGGGGAAGCAAGCGAGGGCTAGGGTGAGCAGTCGACACGATTCCGGCTGCACATCTCTGTCGAATGCAGTCAGCCTGCTGATCAGAACTGGAGCTGCACTGCGCAGCACGTAAGCCTGTGCATGCATGGGAAAGGCAGGCGGCACCGGCAACAAGCACCTTGACAATGGGTGATGCTGCATCCACCATGGGAGAGCGCTGCGCGGGTGCTTGCAGCGGCTGGGCGACGACAGCGGCTGGCACAGCGGCAGGGGCATGCGCTGGCAGCCGAATGTTGTCCTGCAGCAGATCAGCAGCGCTGATCAGGGCGTGAGTTTGAGCACCCATTGTTTCGCTGTGCGGAGATGCTCCCAGCTGCCTGCTGGCTGTCTGTGTGCAAGCTGCATGAGCCTACAATGACACTTTAGTGTGCAGCCCGGATGCAGGGACAACACAGCAACCGACGCCGGTCAAGATGTCTGCATGCAGGATGCAAAGTCCGCCTGCAGGTGGTCAGAGCCGCCGTCCAGCGTCTCCGGCGAGGTGATGTCGATCACGCTGATGCCCTGCCGGCACTGCCGGGGTGTGGTGTGAGGGGCACCGTCCTGCTCGCCAGCTGGCGGGCTGGCGGCCGTGTCATCCAGCAGCAAACAAAGCTCCCATGTAAGCTCCCACAGCGGAGTGACGTGATGCTGAATTGGACACAGGCTTACGGCAACACTTGTAAGTACTGAGGTCGAACACTCTACATACAAGCTGGGTCGGTGCAGCAGGCCGCGACCATGCAGCAAGCCTGCAAGCCTGCATGCAAGCTAGAACGTTACTGCAGGGGAGACTTGCTCGTTGCTGATTGCTGAGGATGTTCGCAGCAAATTGTGCCCGTCCGTCAGTCAGCAGGCACCACATTTGGCACATGTGCCAGCCAGCATGAGTCACCTGTCACCTGATTGCTTGCTGCTGGGGTTACTTGCAGCAGCAGCAGCAGCAGCAGGCGCCACATTGCAGAGTGCATGGTCAGTCATCTTGCATTCCATGCTTCAAGGAGCATCTAGATGTGAATGCACGGACCTCCTCACAGCAGAGGTACGTGGATAGTGGCGGCAGGAGGTGCGAGTGCGTCAGGCAGCAGGAGCCATACTTTGGGGCTCGATTCGTGCTGATAGTGTCTTAACGAAGCAAGTTGCATTGCAGCCACCGAAATCCAGGCCTCTGAGTGTGCTGGCGGCAGCAGGAGGCGCATCAGGTAGCAGATAGCACGTCTCACTGCACGTCTGGCGCATCAGGTAGCAGATAGCACGTCTCACTGCACGTCTCACTGCCCATCTTTTGCTGGTCAACCAGTGTTGAGAGGCTGTATTGCAAGCATCGACATTTAGGCCTCGCCTCCTCGATGCTGAGTGTGCTGGCGGCAGCAGGAGGCGCGTTGGGCAGCAGGCGCCACATCTCGGTGCGCATGTCGAGGCGCGCCAAGGTGCCGTCATCGAACTCGAGCGTGTGCAGCCGCTGCACACCAGGAAGATGCAGCGTGGAGGTGCACACAGTGTGGGCAGTTCCAGTTCGTCTGAATCGTGCACGCTGGCGAAGGCATGCGCAGCAGTACTGTTTACTTGACGTGCATGCGCAACTTGACCAGCTACCTCGTCTGTCTGAGTACACTAGTGGATTGCGAGAGTGCTCACCTTACGGGCGATCCACTCTGTCACGTTGCCGCAGCTGGCCCTGCTGCCACCTCTCAGCACAATGACTCGTCGACCCGGCAATTCGCCACCTCGCAGCGCGGCTCCTACCTGGCACCCTCCCAATCGGGCTGCTGGAGGCTGGGCGGCTGGCCGCTCAACAGCAGCCTTGCGCTTGCGGCTGGCCATGTTTGTTCAAGCAACCCTGTGTGCTGGGCGTGCTGTGCTGATAAAATGCTCGCTGGATCACCGCTGTTTATTGCTCGGACGGCCACTGCATCGGGCCTGCTGATTGCACTCACTCCTGCGAGTAATTGTATAGGCAGACAGCATTGCAAGTGTGCTGTGCAACAAATTGGACATGGCAATCAACACCCTGGGAGGGTTTAAGTTGGCTGACTAATGGAGCCCACCTCCAGCATTCACTGCAATCGATGTGATGAAGAGCTTCTTGACATTGCGATCCGGGTTGCCGCCTGTGGCTATATTCCGACACGACAAGAAGCACCTACACACCACCGCAAAGCACGGTGCCGGCACCATTGCCTGCATGGCACCCAGCCGGGCGCCCGACACAGCGGATTGCAGGAGCCACGAGGCATACGACAGCCAATGAGCAGCATGACCGTCGCTGGCAGCGGCGGCGGCAGCCCATCGACCAACGGGCATGCGCGGCAGTGGAATCTGCTGCAGCTTTCGTTACTTGGCACAACTCCAGGCATGCAGCCGCCAGTGGGCCCCTCGATGGGACCTCGCTCGAGGTCTGGGTCCCGCACGGAGATGCATGCAGGCAGGGGTGCTGCCTGCATTCACGAGGGTTTATTCACGAGCGAGGGTCTGAGGGTTTAGGTCGCTGCCAGGAACCGCACGATGGTCTACGCGAGTCAAGGCCCGCACAGGCGTCGTTGTGCGTAAGTACCACAACTCTCCTAGCCTGCAAGCTTATGCAAAATGCAACTGACCAATTTTTAATTGCATTAATTTTTTCAAAAAAGGTTGGCAGCAGGATGGTCGTACTATTTGTTATGGTAGAGTGGGCGTGGGTGGGAACAACCGTGTATTGCAGGCGTTTATTCAAGTTTGTGCGCATTAATCCGTCCTCAAACATTACACCAGAACTACACATGTGCCGATACTGTGTTCATCGTCCAATCCGGTAACCGCATACACACAGCCTGTTCAATCAACCAGCAACGCATGGGCAAGTTGGATTCTGGATATAGCTGCACACACTTTAGCTAATTCTGTCAATGGGTGACAGCAACAGCTACCTTGCGTCGTGTAAGGGCCTTGAATGACTTATCTCCTTCACCTTGAATGCTTCAGTTCTCCGCAATGAAGCAGGGTGGGTTCATTGGGTGCTGCGATGGTGGGTTGCCAATATTGTGCGGCTAGACGTTGCCGTCGCCTGAAGATTCAACCACTGAAGCCTGCAAACCATAACACTATTTCGTCATATTTCATCTCGGCAATATATTCAGCAAAAGTTCAGTATAAGTGCCTAAGGCACAAGTATAAGTGCCTTCTGCATTGGGCAGCACGCAAGACATACCAGTCGTCTGGCATATGCCGCGCACGCAAGCTGCAATGACAGGTACAAAACATTGTCAAACCTGAAAACGGCATATAGTCAGCTATAGCCAAGCGGTCACAGAAGGTAAGGTCTGCAATGGCAAAGATGGTTAGCAGGTGTTTTGGTGCCACATAAAAGGTAAGCTGTGCGAGGTGTAAGCAACACCTGATTGAGCGGCAAATGCAAGGCATTCATGTCAGTCAAACGTGCGCAATGCGTAGCATAGAAATGCTCACTGGCGCCGAAAGCCGACCCAAACCCGCAGTCGGAATCGGTTCTGCAGGGCTGCCCGCTTGACTGCTGGGTCTCCTTGCCTGCCTGTTCTGCAGCCGCGGCCGCATCATTAGCGTTGCCTTGAAGAGCGCGTGAGGCGGTTGTCTTGGGCATGGCTGCAAAGCACCCGAACAACACAATATCAGGTGCAGTGCATCACAGTAGTATGCAGTTGAAGTTTGGGATGCGGGGGCGCAAGACACGTGCGGCGCTGCAAAAATAAACATATGAACTTGAAAAACCTGCCAGCATAGCAATGCATGTTGGCGGCGGCGGCAACAGCAGCAGCAGCAGCAGCAGCAGCAGCAAATTCAGAATGCTGACCCAGGGGACAATGCCCTGGCAGCACCCCGACTCAACCACCGTTGCTGCTGCTGCACACATGCAACGCCTAGGCAAGTGCATACGCAGATGAGCGCTCAAGCATTTGCAACCGGCAGCCCATGGCCCCGGTTGCCAGACCGACACATGGGCTGCATGCATGCGGAATCTTCACTGCAACCAAATCTGCGATGCTGACAGAAGTGTGCTCACTTGTGTCGTCGCCGTGGAGGGTGTCATCTGTGTTGAAGGTGTCCGGGCGGCCAGCGGCGGTGGTCGCCGTGGCTGCCATCGCCAACAGGAATGCCACCAGCAGCAGCCAAACTGCGGAGCCGCACTTCATGGTGATGCGCGTCCTGCACTCAGCATGCAACTCAGGCTGCACGATCTGCTGCTGGTGTTGCTAGGAAGCCCATCATCTGCGGATGAATATGCTGAACCGCAAGAGCTGATGCAGTTGCAATCTGTCGACCCATGACTGTTGTCCATGTGAGTGTATGACCATAGCGCTTCAGTTTGGTCAAGTTATGAAGAACAAGCTCGGCAGCTGGCCGCTGCGGGGACTCGACAAGGACCTGGTGGTCACTGTCAAGGCTTGCTTATGCTGCGTGCTGTTGCACATTGCACGACCGTGGTTACATCATTATTGGTGATCACAGGTTCGGGTGAACGGGTCGAGCAGTGCGCGGCTGACGAACATGGACACAGCAGCAGCGCTGCCTGCCCGTCACTGTATACACTACTGTCATTAGCTTGCACCGCACCTGTACGTAGGACCGAGTCTGGAAGGAGTGCTGGGCGTCGGCATATTGCAAAGGGAACTCTGCAGTGCGAGTGCATGCGGCCTGCGGTGGTTTTGAGCTGGTTGATCACGGCAGGTGAGGTGATGGCCACCTCATCCCACGTCATGCTCCATCGATGCTGTGATCAGGCGCCAGGCGGCAGGTCTCACAACTCCACTGAACATGTGTCACGAGGTTCGTACATGTGTTACTGGTCGCGAATGCTTCAGAACGCGGAAAATTCGGCGGTGAGAAGCAAGTGCCCGTGTTGGAGCAACCTCGTGCTTGCCAAGTGAAGTACAAGTGCTGGACCTTTGAGGGAGTACTTCTGCCAGGCCTGGCACCTAAAGGCGGAGGGCCATCCTGTGCACCCGGCGTCTCAATGGTAGAACGTACTTTAATCTCGTCATCAGCGCACATAGCGCACATCGCACAGTGGCGCCAGTCGTTGGGTCAATGCGGTGCCCTGGCACGCATGTGAGCAAGAGGCGTGCGTGACCATGCATGATCAGCGAGATGCGCCCTACCGAGCAAGTGTGACCTTGAATGTTCAGCTAGATGCGCAAGATGCGCCTTGCCTTGTGATCTGCCAGCCTTGGGCACCTGATGACACTGTGCCGCTCGCTTGGCGGCGCTGTACATAGTCGAATGTGTGTAGTTGTCAGCGACTTGCAGGGAGATGACCGCACAAGATGCGGTGTCGATCATACATTTCCGAGCCGCAGAATCACACGTGCGCTCGCTTTTGCACAGTGGCTGCTTCTAACGAGTAGTCGGCTGACGTGGCATTGCGCTGCGGCAGTGACGGAAACGCACACGCAGGTCCAAGATCCTAAGATTCCTAGAAGCAATTGCCCTTGACATGCAGATGTAGTTTGGCAACTGAGGTGCGGATCCTCAGATGCATGCGGCAGCAGCAGTGCGACATCAAATGTGCAGGACGCCCTACGGCATAAGCAAGCAGCGCTTGGCATCCGCATCTGCAATCAGCTACCAGGGTCGGCTGATGACTGTGCTTGCTGCTGTCGGCTGCACTGGTGGCGTGGTGCTCGCAAACTCTGCCGCAGCCATGGCGCCGACGGCCGTGAAGCTCAACAATGCCTGCATACACAATCATCGGAGCGGCGTCATGATGTTTTGTGAAAACATGCCGGCGACTGCAAAGCATCTCACAACTCAAATCAAACAGAATAACATGTATTGAGGCAGGGCGGCCTTTCATTGTGATAAGCAGATGCACGAAAGCCGACGTAGTATTGAAGTGTACCATGGAGCTCAGGAAATTGCTGCCGTCAAGGCAGCCAAGATCGAAATTACGCAACATTGGGCGATCAACGGTTTGAGCGGTCGCACAACCCAATGATGGGTGAATCCCGAACGAACACAACAAACAACCCCCGTACTCTCCGAACACTTGCGCAGCACACCAATACAATGTTGGAAACATCCACCATGCAACGGCATTCCACATTGTCGTGCAGGGCGTCAAAGAATCACATGTCAGAGCCAAAACCTGCTGCTATGCTTGCACGACACCAGTGTTTCCAGCCTTGCAATTCCATGAGTGTGACATTGAACAACAACCGATGTGACTTGACCCCCAACGAAGACTCGACTTCACTATTCGACACTCATGAGACCGGCATTCCTGGTACTTGTTCCGATTGTTCCTTCTGTAAACCTGTCTCTAGCTGACGCAGCCGCTGTCGCATGCTTCTTAGACGCCAGCTGACCAATAGCATGAAGCAGCCGCAGGCGGGGTCTACTTAGCTTCCAACGCAACATTCGTTTGGCGGGCGACCGACAATGGTGTCCGGCTGCTGCTGGTCAGTCACGTCAGGCCCGTATTGCTGCCGCTGGCCAGACCATTGTCCTCGTCAGACCTGCCAATCAGATGAGCTGGTGGGCTCAGTGGCGGCTTGCTGTTCTGGACTGCTTGCGGCATGCCAGAGGTGCATGTGCCGCTGCTGTTGTCGCCGGAGCTAAAGCGCTGCCGCAGGCTGGCAGCATCTGACTCGAGGGACTGACCACCTCCGTGCTGCTGCTGCAGCTTCCGCCACAGCATGAGGCGGCCATTAGTGACGGTGATGTCCTGCAAGCATTTCATCGCGCGATCCTTGAGCAGAGCTCATGCGACACTGTCTGTCAGAAGATGACATTGGAGAGCATTGAACACTAAAAGCGGAGGATGTGCGCCAATGGCTGGTAGCGCGCTTACCTTGCGGGAGATGATGCCATAGGCCTGATGGGTGTACGGGGTCACAAATATCTGCAGCGGGCATAAGGTTTGAAAAATTTTCCTCCTTCACACAAGTGGCTGCTGCCGAGATTCCGGCAGCATAATGCTACCCGTAACCCCGAATGCTGCCAGATGCTCAGGGAAGGCGCTCATGTGCAGCGATACCTCATGACAGCCGAGGTGGCGAAAGATGTGGTAAGCCTGGAGCGCCGAAGCATGGTGCGGCAGCACAACTGGCGCCACGTGTGCAAATGGCCTGTGCGGCAGCAGGAAGCAGCTAGCTGTGAGACGGCTTGCCTGAAGATGTGGGCTGCCACACATATCGATACAGGGCATAACCGCTTGAAGCAGAACTGTACAATGAACACAACCTCTTCGACTCACCTGAGATCCAGCTCCATGTGGTACTCATGTTTTGGCACAGCGCTGCAGGGGCGAAAGCAAAGTCATTTATATGGGACCCGTTTGAAGGAGCGACTTCAGCTTGTATCAGGATGATAGGTGATGCATCTTGTGACACTGAATGGCATAGAAGCAGCAACAGCCAGCTGTGCACCTGAAGATGGGCCCCTCGTCCACGTATGCAGACGAAGCGAATGGGCGCACCTGCGGATGCACCAGCAGGAATTTCAAATCAGTGATTGATCAAACTGGAGGGTTGCATCTAAGCAGTGCATGCTTATTCATGCAGAGCTTGGGCGTGTGGCGTGTCCTAGCTGCAGAGGAGCTGCACCCTGGACATGAGGTCGATGCGGTCGTGGTCGGTCCAGTCTGGCAGCGTTGGATCATCAGACAACATTGACCGCAAGCCGCCGCCCGCCTCAGCATCCTGCACCCTCCAGAAGTAGCGATTCTGAATCATGTCTAGGACGCGGTTAAGTCCTGATTCGTGCAGGCTGGTAGGTGGGCAATGCTCTGACCTATCACCCTGTGCTACGCTTGGTTTAGCAGCTAACGAGCATTCTACAGTGTTACACATGCACATAAGTTGCAGGATGCACATCCAGTGGCAGAGCAGCCAGAAGCAGCCAGATCACTCACCGATTCGTGGGTGTAAAACTGCTCGCGGTGCTTCAGCAGCGACAGCAGGGCCTTGCGACTGATGACGCCATGCATGTCAATCACATTACTGGCCGGTTTGTCTGGCCGCACTGGCGACAGCGGGTACGACTGCGAAGCAAGAGAGGAGTGTCGACAAGGAAACTGGCAGATGATGTGCATGTCCGTCACGTCACTAGACGGCCTGCCACGCCGAATCGGCGACAATGCGTACGACAGCGCGGCAAAGAGCATGTCAGCACGGATGCCACCCTTGCGCACAGCCACACGCGCGTGGCATGCGGCCTGGCGGTGTCTGAAAACTAGTCAAGGACTGGTGTGGTGATAGGCAAGCAATGCAGCAGAGCCGGCGCAAAGATGTGTTTTCACCTGGTGGGGCGTGTCGCGCAAGGTGGCAATGATGTCGCCAATTTGCGCCACAGGCGGCAACGATACCAGATCGGGGGCCATAACGTCCTGCACCTGCAGCCTGCAGGACAAGAGACGCAACCAGTTCCCACGCTGGACAGGGTCTCCATAAGGGGCAGCAATGACAGCAGGCTGGTGCAAGGCGATCCTGCGCCTGTAGCCTGCTCGATGTGAGAAAATGTAGAGTAATTGTGAGGCGGGAACAGACACTGGCCACTTCACCACAGTGGGCGCTGTGGGCTCTTTGCAGTGCTGGGACTTGCACAAGGTAGTGAACATGTCAGCGCGTACAGCGTGCTAGTAATTTTTCACAAAAATATGAAGCTTTGACTTAAACATACATCAAGATCTATAGTAATTGCCGACTGCCTGCAGTGGGGCATGGAGACGTCCGCATGCAGCTATGTAGACAGCAACCATGCAGATGAAGGTGGCGGCGCCAGACACCCGGAAGCACCTGTCGGCGACGATCGACAGGTCGGCATCAGTCGCGGGGTCCGACAGCATGGGCGCCTTGTTGTCCTGGTTGTAGGTGTCGTAGATGCCTGTGCACATAGAGAGCGGACGCCGCGATCAGTGTCTACTCACCATCATCCTGGGCAGTATTTGCAGCGCCATGACGTGAGGCATCAGGAACTGGTGCCAGCTCGGACCAGCTGACCTCTCTGCCCCTCGGATCAGCTGATGCAGAGTCCCTCTCACCGTGGCCAAACAGATTGCCCACAAAGGTCGCGATTGCGCAGGCCACCGCGATGACGGGCACCAGAGTGATGGCGCCACTGAGCTCCGCCATCAGCACCACCGCGACCAGCCTGTGAGGGGATCATTAGCATTGTCAGGTGCCTCCGTCGACGGTGTGTGCCGTTATAGCAACAAGGTGGTGAAGAGTGGTGGAGGCCAAGCGCGGTGGCGCTGCTGAGATTCGGTCCCATTGAATTCCAGTGGCAGCCTCTTGGAGACCAGATGCGTCGTCATATTCTGGTTTGTTTCCTCGAGAACCAGCATATGACCCGGCTGCCAAACAGCTGCATCAGGTGGGATGCTGCATCTGCTCGAAAGCAGCAGCCGCGGGCGGCGGTGAGCTTGGCTTCAGCTGCTGTTGAGGCAGCGCTGCCTCACATGGCTGCGCATGAGCCTACCTGTAGCGGACGAAGCCCGACAGCATTGCGGCGCCGCCGACGATGCCGTACGTCGGCAGCGCAACCTGAATGTCCGGGTTCAGCTCCGCTGCAATGCTACGCACCTGCATCATGACACTTGCGATCGCCACAAAAGGGCTAGTCACCCAGCCAACAGCAGCAATGAGCACATTGATGCCAGACTTGTACTGCACATGGATGTTTGCAGGCCGCCAGGATGGGGTATGCAGGTATCACTGGTTGGGACCTGCTATCAGGTGAGCCAAGATATCACCCACCAGGTGCCCTGTCAGCTGTCCGAGGGCTGCACCGACGGTGATTGAGGGCGTGAACGCGCCGAAAGCCTGGATCACAAGAGCAGTGCCTAAGCGTATCCACAGAGAGAGCAGACATGTCGTGAGCAGCACGAATTGGCACTTTCACAACCCATGCAAGCCCTGGGACTCACCAGCACATGCACTGATGCTATTGCAGGATCAGAAATGCATGATGGTGAAAAGCAGCAAAGACCGACAGTTCCCAGCAGAGCTTACGATGGCGGAGCCGTACGTCCATGTCACCAGCACGTACTGCACGAACATGAACATGACCAGCGCTCCGTTATCGATGTAGTGGTGCGCAACATTTGGCGGCACCACACTGGGCTCGCTGTCCGACTCAGTCAGGCCAATCAGTATCCTTGTCAGAGTCTGCAAGGCAAGGGAAGCAGCATCAGGTGCCGGTTCTGTGGTATGAGGGGTCGCGTCATGTGCGATACAACCACTGAACTTGTCCAGCACAACGGCAGGCATGACACGTGGTGTAGAGCAAGCGGGCAGTGCCAAAGATAGACACACCTGCACGGGCGCCCAAAAGACGGTGCCCCAAACACTGTACTGCCCTTCTGAGCACCACAGCTGCGGGTAGGGCTCTGCAGCCCAGGCAGGCCACGAATCAAACGTGAGAACCAGCAACTTCGAGAAAAGGTTTTCCCGGACATGAGTGGGGCTCCTCGTCTGCATCTGCTGCAAGCAGCGGATGCTGTCGAGTTGAATTGGCATATCAGGGGCGGCCGACCTGTGACGCGGGATGCCAGCTGCAGCAGGGAGTTGGGTATGTACTGCGCCCGCAGCGCTGCCTGGTACTGCTGCGGCGGCATCTGCTTGCAGGGCGATGCATAGCAGATGCCGATCCAGATTGTGGCGGTCACGGCCGCGATCAGCATCACCTGCAGGTGCGGCACACTGGAGGTGCACAGTTCAGTCGCAGTTTGGATGCTGACTGTGTCATCTGCCAGCATCATCTGCAGAGGTAAACTAATCATGGTTGCCAAGCTCCGACCGTCTGCACAGGAAACCCTGCAGCAGGACCCTCACCTCCGCGCTGCGCCACCAGTGCTTGGGCGTGTCCCACGGCATGAAGCGGCTCCGCAGGTGTCGCAGTCGAATGTTGAGGGCGACAAAAAGGGCGCCAGCCATGCCGCAGATCACTGCCATGACCACAAAGATCGGCAGCTCCCAGATGTAGACGTAGAACAACCTGCCAGTGATGTTCGTCCTGCACAGGCACGCAGCCGTAGTTGCAGATACCAGCAGCAGCGATCTCTGAGCAATGGTTGATACTCTGAGACGACAGTGCAGCACATTAGGAAATCTGATGGCAGCAGCGGTCTCTAGGGCAGCACGGGCGGCAACAGGCGCACGTGGCAGGGTACAGCACATCAAACATGTGGTATTCCCAGAAGCTGCCGGGCTGTTTGTACAGCGTGACGCTGACCATGAGCGCCAGCATGGCCGTGCAACTGCGTGCAAAGGAGACCCTCTGTGTATTGACATCGCTCAGCATACAGCCACAACGTGCAGGCCCTGCAGTGTGTCTTTTGCGCAAGGGCGCAAGATAGAACACATGTTCTGCAGATGCTGAAGTCCATGTGTTCAACATGGACGGCCTGCCCGCGGTCAACACTCCAGTCGCAGTTGGCTGCTGAACAGGTGGCAGCAGCAGGTGACTTTCATTGCTTTTCTGTCCTACCTGCTCATGAGCGCCATGAACAGGCGGGTGGGGGCGAAGGCGAGACCGCCCTCCTCAGCCGGAAACAGCGTCCCCGCGATGGGGGTGATGAACGCCATCGTGAAGCCCGCGCTGGCGCCCTGAGAGACGAAGTCTCTGTGGTCCTGCATCGGTGCACAACACCTGCCTGAGCCATGGGGACAATTGCTCAGCAAATTCAGAACGCAGACTCTGACCAGGATGCACGCCGTTGTGACGCTTGCGCTGATGCAGTGACATAGCAAGTTCCTGCATGTGATGACACACCAACATAGCCGTTCTTTCAGTCAATGCCCGAGTGGCAGCTGCACGTGATATATACGGGTGAAGGCGGGTCTGTAATTTTGGCCGAGGTGTCCTCCAAGACGACCTGAGGATGCTCATTGTCACACATGCAGATCAGAATATATGTCGTACCTTTTCGTTGTCAAACACTGCTGTCAGCCGCCGCAGTATGTGCCACCTGCGCAGGCGCTCCCCAATGAGTGGCATCTTGAGCGGCTGGCTGAGCTGGCCCGCGACAGCCGCAGCTGCATGCACCAGCGGCGCCTCACCTGCATGCATGCAGCATCACAGGCTCTCGTCTGACGATCTGATGCAAAGTCATCCACCGTCACTGCATGGATCACAAGAGCGCTGGCTGAGCTGCCCTGCGACAGCCGCAGCCGCGTGCACCTGCGGCGCCTCACCTGCATACATCAATGTCGAAATCGCTCAGCTGACAGTATCAGTCGTACATCGTCACTAGACCACACGATTGTTGACCGAGCTGGCTGGCGACAGCCGCTGTGCACCTGCATGCACCAGGGATGGCTCACCTTACATGCCAATCATCATAGCTCAGACTGCAAACTGTTTATGCCTGGGCCCACGCACAGCCTTGGCCTGTGCAACTGGAATGCATGGCGACATCGTTTGCGTCCATGCGTGCCAGCGGACTTGTAGCAGTGTGCGTGCGCACTGGAGGCAGACAGTGAGGTGTGCCCACCGACGCCGATGAGGTTGGCGGCGTTGATGAACACGCCAGAGACTGTTTGCGCCAGCGCCGGCCTGAAGCCCAGCATGCCCTGCGTGTAGATGCCGTTGAAGTGGGCCTGCATGTGAGCACCGCAAGCGCTCCCCGCACACCACTGTCAGCAAACAGAGATGACGCTCGCTCGTCAGTCGTTGAATGCCGATGCGCAAGGTTGAACAGGCGGCACACCTTGAGCTCAGATATGCCACCGCCGTCTGCAAGGCCGCCTGAGGCAATCAGTGTGACTGGAAGTGTCGAAAGCGCAGCGTACACAAGCGTGAAGGCCATGTAGGTGCCGTATGCCGGACCAAATCCTGTGTTCATGTCAACCACACAAGCGTCGCCACCTGCAGCCTCTGCACCTTGAGCACGTGGAGAATTCAGACATATGCCAACAGCCACCAGCAAGAGTCCGGCAGGCCAGGTGTAACTTCACCTTCACGGTTGTAGATCACGCGCTCTGTGGTGCGATACATTGCCAGCCACAGGCCCCGGATGGCCTGCGGGAAGAAGCGCTCAGGACGGTCACAAAATGGGTCTGCCGCAGATCAGACAGCGGCGATGCTGAGGGTCAACGACGGCAGTGCAAGGTGGTGGTGGCACGGGCTTGACACGCACCCAGTTGAAGAAGAAGGCGACAACACCGATAGCGACGCCGGCTGAAAGCACGATGACCCAGCGGGCCACCATGGCCTGTAGGTACACATGCCGCGGCTGGTGGCTGCGGATTGCCTGCAGAATAGTAAAGCCTCATCAGGCTGATCAGCTGGTACCCTTCCACTTCTGAGTGCATGAGGTGTATCCATGTGTGTACAGAGGCATCGTACGTTTCATATGTCGAAGGCCACAGCCTGCATGTGCCAACAGGCCGTGCGGCTGACCTGCGCCAACGGCGAGTTGCGCAGCTCCAGGTCCATGGTCTCGTACTTCGCCATGCCCTGGACCGTCTCCTCCATCTCGGCTGCCTCCTGCCCGCATTCAGCGCACACATCACGCACTCATGTGCAGCCAGCATGTTCCCATACGCTGCCGCCACCCACGCTTGCATGCCATAGCGCCGCCAGCAATTGCAGTCCAGCCCGCCACTTACCATGTGAAGTGTCGTGTTCACAACACTGTGACGATCATTGAAGCTTTGAAATCCCCCAGAAAGTACAGCAAGCATACTGACCTCCGCAGATGTTGGGCAGCCCAGCAGCGGCGCGGCCTCGGACCCGCGAAGGCGGCCACGGCCACCGATGGTTGTGAGGTTCGGCATGGCGACGACTCCGTCCCCCGGGTGTCCCCGCCCTGCCTGCGATCTTCACTTCTGGATGCGGCCTGGTGGTGGGCTCGCTCGCGTGCGGGTGCGATCACGAGAAGATCCAGCCCCGAACCTGCACGGCCACATTAGTGATGAGTATGTCGACGTCGTGTATTTCAATGGTCAGCTTCGAATAGCTGATGCGCCGTTGGTCTCTGTTTTGCTGCTACCACAATTTTTAAAGCCAACAAAATGCCCGTGTGCGCAGCACAAGTCCGCAGCATGTGAGCCGATATGTGAGCCGACATCTGCAGACTGGATGATGATGGACCAGAAAACGCTGGCCTTCGACGCGATCGCACCGGCGTCTCAAATGTTTCGCAATCGGTATGAAGCAGCGCACGTGAAGCAACTTGAGGCGTACGCGTGTTGAAGTTGCAGGGGTGAACCGGTGGTGGTTCAGGTCGACGATGGTGCAGGTGCAGCACAAGGGTGGAACCCGGCCACGCGTGGCGTGGCTGTCACTTCATGTGTCCACTAAGGAGCTTGTAGCTGAAGTGACATGCCCTGTGCCATGCCGTCGGTTCAGTGCGGTGAAAACGCTGCGCGGATGCGGTGCAAAGCAGCAAAGATGACGTGGGCAGTTGCTGGTCAGCTCTTGTGAATTCAGATCTGAGTTCAGGGAAAAGTTAGGTCTATCTGACAGACAGGTCGATGGCATCAGAAGTTCACGAACTGTTGACGGTCAAACCTGTGCTGTGACGGACTGCATCATGCACGGCTGTGTGTGTAAGACCACGCACAGCCCGGGCTGCAGGCGCCCTTGCAGATAAACCGACTACCACCACTGGTGACATTGTTGCTTTGACGCCGACACACACCAGCTGAGTGGGTCAGCCGACGCCTGATCGAATTTGGTGCGCAGATCACACCCACCAGCCTGTGCCCAGCAACCGATTATAGAATGTCGACGTTGGCAGCTCAACACCACCACAGCTGCAGTCGCACATCTGACCACACGTGCGGCGAGCCAACTATGCATGTTCGCTGCCCTGGCTGTCGCAGTGGCAGCAGCCTGCGTCACCCGGGAGTGTAGCACGTCCCACCTCCGCAGGCCGCCATGATAGATCGGCGGTGTCGGTCAGCGCCGCCGACGCCAGGGCCGCCGAATGCAGGGCCACTCATTGTTGACGCCCACTGCTAGACAACATTGCTGGCAGCCGCGGCAGCGACGCGTTCCAGCAGCGCCGCCCGCTTGGCTTTCAGCAGCCCTTGATAGTCGGCGATGGCATTTGCGAGCGCCGCCAGCGCCTCAGCACTGTACTCTGGGTGCATCCCCACCCAGCGCAGCAACTCGGCGTCCGTGTCGATGTAGAAGGCCTGCAGCAACTCAAACAGATGCATATCGGGTCGCTACTGCTACTGAGTCCAGGCAGTGCTTCGGCGTTGTATTTTGGGTATGTACGCCCTCAGCGCGGTAGCTCGGCGTCTGTGGCGGCGTGGGATGCCTGCGGCAATAGCAAGCATCAATGCTTCTTGCCTCAGATAGAAGGCGCAACCAGCAGACTCAGTGGTTCAATCGAGCCGATGGCATTCGACTGCTGCATGCAGCCAGAAGTCCACACTGCACACAGCTGACCCCCATTGCCGCAACCTGTGGTGCATGCCCAGGCGCATGCGGCCACAGGATTTGCAGACTGCAAGCCATTGAACTGAAGCCGCTGAGAGCGAGGAATCGCAACTGCGCACCCTGATCCAAGAGTCCACCAGGCGCAGCTGGCCCTCCATTGCCGCGGCCACCGCCGCATCCCGGGGCGCCGCCGCCTTCAGCGCCGCCGACAGCTCCGCCAGATCCGCCGCCATTGCCCCGCGGCCGGCGGCGGTGCCCTTGGCGCGCACTCGGGTGAAGCCCGTCAGGACGACCTCCGCCAGGTAAGCCGCTGCATGCCGCCAGACCTGCAAGCATGCAGTGCCGGATAACGATTTGACGATGCCGAAAGGCTGCGCCTTTGACATTGATAAAAGCAACATTGCAGTCATTTCCAATTTCCTGGTGCAGGGCTGAAGGTGCAAGCTTCGCAGCACATGTGAGCACGTAAAGACCTGCACATATCAAGAGCAGGTGCTGCGAACTTCTACTGTCTGCCGAAATTCTGCAAGCACACACCCGGGCGGTGACTGAAGACGGTTGGGTGTTTCCAACGGCGGTAATGCGAGCAGCAAGAGCGCCGATCTCGTGGTTGGCTTCAGCCACCCATGGTGATGCCCCGTCTGGCACCTGCACAAATACTAATCCCGTTGAGAACCGTGCAAGAACGATGAGGACAGAGCAACAACGGGCTCAAGGCTCATGCGTCCCATTTTGACGAATGCCAGCCACTGTGCTGAAGTCTAGTTACCGGACACTAGAAGGCATTCCTAAATGGGATAAGCCTGCTATCACAGGGGCAGAAAGCACCTCTTGCAGGTTGTAGTCAGTTGCTGCAATGTCGTCGCCCAGCTCGCTGAGCTGTAGGGCCGAACGAGCTCCAGCCCGCATGATTGCATCCTGGACATCCTCTGCAGCAGCAAGCGCACAGCGCTGTCAACACCCAGATGCTGCGTCGCGCATGCCACCACTGAGGGTCCAGAACACAGGATCATGACATGGCGTCAGTTGCTGCGTGAGAATCATCTTATGCATGGAACCAATCAGGCAGGCGCAGCACCTGCAGCATCCACTGTGCGGCTGAAGAACCTGTCGATGGCCTGGGGGTCCGCCGTCGCCGGCAGCAGCCGCGGCAGCATCGATTTGGCACCCCTCAGCAGGCCTGCCACAGCCGACAGCGCGCCCACGGCCACGAATCGCTCGGCCAGCCCCCACCCACCTGCAGCAGCGCACGGGCACAGGCATCGACCTCCTTGTGGGAGGCACGGTGACACTGTTCCGAGGTTGCTATATATTATTTTTTTACTATATATTCATTATACTATATATTTATCACATTAACCATATTGCTATATAGAACTGTGGACCAGCGTCCTGCGGCTGCATCAGGGCCGTGCAATTGAACAGCAAGGGTTTAGGGACAAACACAACTGCTGCTCCAGACACCGCATGTACCTGTGGAAGCCATGGCAACAGTCGGGCGGCTGTGGCGACCTGAGGCTGGCTGCGCTGCGGCCCCCGCGCTCTTCGCCGACCGCTCCACGGCCCACTGAGTGCCTTCTGTCTCCCTTCTGGTGTCGCCGCCTGCCATCCCGGATGTGAAGGAGCCGGAGCCGCCGAAGCTCTTGAACCCCGGCACCTCGGCCCTGCAGTGGGACACCGCGCAGCAAGATCGGGTGATCGACCGTCATGCGTAAGCTCAGGCAGGCAGCCTGGCTGCGGAAGACATCCAGAGACGTGGTATGTGCTGTTCGACTTGCCAAGCACCTGATGCGCTGCAATGCAGCATCATTGCCGGCGAGGGAGATGGACTCCCTGGAAGCGGATGCCCCTGGCGGCCGTGGTGCCGCCGCAGGGACGTCGGCAGTGGGGCGGGAGGCGGTGAACAGGCGGCCAGACTGCACGTACGTGCCTCGGAAGGGCTCCAGCCAGGGTTCTGCGCAGATGCGGGTCAGCAGCCGGCGCAGCCGCTGCGGCACCGCGTCTTCTGCCGAGCCCTGCACAGCAGTAACCAGAGACTTTCAGCAGATATGGTAGCTCGACGCAAGGGCTCCAGCCAGGGTTCTGGGCAGATGCAGGTCAGCGTCCGCCGCAGCCGCTGCGGCACCGCATCCGCTGTTGTGCCCAGGACAGGATGCGGATCGGCATCAGTCATCAGACACAGGCAAGTAGATGGGCGGGTGTTCCATGCACTCCAAGCCGTCTTAAGCGGCAAAAATGACATATGACGACGCTCTTTACACCTCACATCGGCATGTCGTCATCAATCTGCAGCAAAACATCCAAACAAGATGCCTTACCCTCGTCATTGGTCGGTCACTGATGAGCTCAGCCAGGCGCGCGCCTGAGAATGTCACGACGACATGCAGCAGGAACAGCTCGAACAGCGCGCACAGGCCGTCAAACACGTATGGCACGGGCTGCAGCACCCTGCAATGGGCACATCCTCATCGGCAGAATGTGGCGGAGGCCATCCGGCGCAGCGACTTTGTTGCACGTTATGTACAGCAGACATGGTGCATTGTGACGAAATCCCGGCATCCCCACCAAGGATGCAGGTGAGACCGTCTACTCGTGACATCAGGCGGCTAAGAGACTGGACTTCTCGCAGCCGTCTCACCTGAGGAGCTCGCAGTAGTCCCGCATGCGCAGCACGAGCTGCATGGCTGTGGCTGTGAGCACCACTGGAGGCTGCTGCTGGTGTCGTGTGTCTGCTCTTGTAGGGTCTGCTGCATGCTGCGCTCGAGCAACCGCGCAGAGGTTGCCCTGTAATACTTTCTTTGAGTCTCTGCTGCCACCGCCATCTGATGAAGACACTTTACTGGCAAGCGCTGCAGCAATTGAGCTGTCGTTGCCACCTCTGCGCTGTCCACTGCCCCAGCTTGCAGCGATGTCGCTGCTGCCGTCGTCTTTTACAGCTGCTGAGGCGTTTGGCTGCTGCTGATCTGGCACTGCTGGCTTTTGAACAAACTGCTGGGCGATGAGGTGGCCACCTGACGAGTCTGCCACCTTCGAACCCTTTCCTGCATCTCTGCCTTTGCCTGTAGCATCAGCAGCCACTGCAATCGCCGATCCCCTGGAAGCTTTGGCCACCACAGCCGGTGCTGATGCCGCTACTGGTGTGGCTGATGCGTCTTGGATCCTGGCCGCTGCAGCAGATGCTGTTTCCGCCGAGAGCTTCGACCGGCTTCGCGGCTTCTGCTGGCGCCAGGGGTTGCCGCCAGTGGCCAGCTTCTCGAATGCTGATAGGCCACCAGAAGTGGATGCCTTCCTGGGCGGCTGCAGCACCGCGCCCAGGTTTGGCAGCCCTGCAGCAGCGAGCAGGCTGGGCGTCATGGACATGATAAGACTGGCGTGAGGGCGTCAGCGCCACTTCGTTCATCAGCAGATGCGACATTGACCGCTTGACACCAGCAGATGGTCAGCAAACAGCATCGTGGTGCACTTGCTACCGGGCAGCGCCCCAGATGGACGGAGGCAGTGGCGCCAGCTTGTCGTATATGCGCCCCGAAGGAACAGGACTATGCCTTAAATGCACACACATAGCAATGCAAAAGTCCCACCTGCCACATCGACATCAGCGCGGCGCCAGGACTCCCGACCCAGGGCCGTCTGCAGCCGCTGCAGAAGTGCAGCATGGAACGACGAAAACGCCTCCTGCAGATGCGAGAGCTCAGCAGTCGAGACGAACTCTGGTGCAACCTTACACCGGCACTGACAGCTCTGCCTTATTGTGTGGCTGTTTGTGAAGGACATCAAGCGCAAGCACTCAGCGGCTGTGACTGGTATTGGTGGGATTGCTATCTGCGACGCAACAGGCGATGCAGTCCGCAGTCTACCTTATCATGAAGCTTTTTTGGGTGAGATGCATAACGTGACTGCAGTCGCTTCCATCAGATGTCACTGTACCTGTGCCGCGCCGGACAGCGCGGCCCGCAGCTGCCGTGAGTCGTCGCCGCTGAAGGCCTCCCCCAGGGCCAGCGCCTCCGACACCCAGCTCAGCACCTGATGCACCACGAGGGTGGACCCTGTGAGTGCTGAGACAGCCTCGTGCGCAGCCTTGCATGCAACCTTCTCAAAGTGGTTGCTGCTTTGCAAAACCTAGGTGGATGATAAAGATGTATTTAAACACGCATGGATCTTCAGCACATCGGGAAAAAAGGTAAACCAAAACAATATTTCAATCCCTGTATCCTTCATGAGCACCTGCACGAGGTGTTCAGGGCGCAGCGCCTGGGGCGACAGCGCCAGAATGCCGATCTTGCGGCTGGCCTCCTCCCAGATGAAGCGCCGCCCCGCCAACAGCCCGCCGTGGATCGCCACCAGGGCATCGCCCCAGGCCTGCTCTTCTGCCGCCGCAGCCGTGGCGGCCTGAGGGCAAATGCCGCAACTGTTTCAGGACTCGATGTGGAACGTGGGAAGGGCAACCGCCTGCCAGCAGCCTGTCATTGGCCCACTGGCTGATGCCATGCCCCGTTCTTGCTCTTCCAGAGTGCTCGTCAAGGCGGAGATCATGCATGCAAAAGGTGCGCATTACAGTGCACAGCACAGTGGGTTGCTCTGCACCTGATCGGGTCCTTGATCTGCTGCAACCGATGCACGATCCTGCTCAGGCGGCGGCGCTGCCGGCAGCATCGCAGTGGCCGCCGCTGCCGTTGCTGCTGGGGCGGCCGCCTCATGTGGTTGACCGCCGCCGTCCGCACCGGGCTGAATGGCTGCAGCGCCTGGTATGCCGCCATTGTGCTGCTGGGCCCCATCGCTGATCAGGCTTTGAGCTCCTGGTGGCATGCTGCCCTGCAGTTGGCCAAGCTGAGGCTGCAGCATGCCGTGCAGTTTGTCAAGCATGTTGAGGAGCTCGCGGATGTGTTGACGAAGTGTTCAATCACCAATTTGCAGAGTGTCAGATCGTATGCAGGTCCCACATCGAGAGCTGGGGCAAGCCTGGAACTGGATGTGCACCTGCAGGCGGGCAAGCTCCGCCTGATGCCGGCTCATGGCTTCTTCGTGCCACCGCACCATCCGCAGGTGGCTGACCAGCACATCAAATATCGCTTCCAACACCTGCATGGAAAGTCGTCGACACAGCAATCAGCTGCAGCCTCAACAGTGCCGTGCATCCAGAGCACGGACTGACGAACTCAACTCGTTTGTGTGGACATGGGACGTTCTGGTGAATGCTGTAGTATGTGGACACCACATGTCATGTAGCGCAGACTCCTGCAGCGAGTCACCCACCCGAGACAGCGCGGCCTTGAACAGCTCGGGCGGCAGCAGCCTTGCGGCATCATGCATGCTGGCGGGCGGCGGCGTCTGCGACGCGCCGTGCTGCCCGTTTCCGGAAGGTTTGCCGCTCAGCACAGACTGCACGGCCCGCAGCGTGGCGTCTCCGACCACGTCCCCAAAGCAGGCGCTGATGTCGGCGCCCAGCGTCGGCAGCGACCCCAGGAACCTGTGGCCATCCAGCACCTTTCGCATGCAGACAGGAGGCATCGATGAGTTCGTGCCATGGGTCTCAATCTCTCGTACCCAAGTTGTCACTGGTCAAGAATCCAGCCTGACGTCAGCAGGCCGCTGGTGTTGTCGTGCAGAAACGATCCAAGGGCAGCCTGATGACGGCCTGCCAGCCTGACGCACTCACATTGGAGTACAGGCCTGGCTGGAAGTCTCCGCACACTGCCCGCAGCGAAGACTGCAGCGCCGCAGCGGTCGCCTCGTACTGGCTGGTAATGGTGGCCTGCAGCCATGACACGCCGGTTGGGATTAGTCCGAGGTCAGCAGTGCAGCAACTTCTATGATGTCACTGCAGTGCGGTTCCCATACAACACATAGGCAGCAGCGGGGAAAGGCTGTCCATACGCGCCATGCCGATCAGCAGCAGAGAAAGGAAGAGCACTTGATCGTTCACCTGCAAAGCCAGTGTGGCAGCAGCCTGCGGCAGAGCCTCCAGCGCCTTCCAGGCCTGTGCGCACAGCCACAAGGCCCGCCCAAAGCTGGCATCCCTGTCAAAGACCAAATTTAGAAAATAATAAAAAAAAAACCCCAAACTGCAGTGGCACACGTTGTTCACTGCATGGGCAGAGTACATACACTCCAGGGACCAGTAGTCCAGCTCTGCTCATTTGGCTCTTTTGAGGCCAATGCAGGTTTGCACACGCTTGCAGAGGGTGGTCTTCATTAGAGAAAACCATGGCTGATGACCTCTGGCCGGCTGCATGTGGACATCACGCCCTTGGCAAGGCGCAGGATATCAGCACATCTTTGCACACCATAGAGTGCTCCGGGGAGCTTCTTTCTTGCACATGCTGTCCTGTCTCATGGATTCAGAGTGCAAAGGCCTCGCTTGATGGTAGTTGGCAAGCTGCTCAGGGCCGACTGCGTGCCCAATGTCTCCAGCAGGCAGCCCTTGGCAGCTATGCGTGACATGGTCAGTGCGCAGTTGCACACCCTGTGCTTTGGGGAGCCTGATGCACACCGACGCTGCAGGATCTCAGCAAAGCCTCACTTGATGGTAGTTGGTAAGCTGCGCACGGCGTCCAGGGTCGACAGCATGTCCAGCATCTCTAGCAGGCGACCCCTCGCGGCGGTCTGCGTGATGATGGCGTACCCGGCGTCCACGTAGGCGAGCTCCGCCTGCAGCTCGCCCCTGGCTTGCTTGATGAGCGACACGGACCGCTGCAGGGGTAAAATGCGAAGTCGTGAGGCACAGCCTGTGTTTTCAGTGGGAGCCCCACCAACGAAGCGGCAGCCCAGCAGCATTGGGGGCACAGCAGCAAACATACTGCGAGCTGCAGGCATGATAAACGGGCACCAGCCCATGTTCCACACCACCACAATATCTGTTCTGCCCAGTGGCTCTGCCATATGGAGTGTTGCGCGTGTGCTGCCACAGGACTTCCAACTGGGTTCCGTACCTGCAGCTCGCGCTCAAAGGTGGCCACAGACTTGACGCCCTCCAGGAACTTGTCGTAGTGCGACAGCACGTGCGCCGCCAGCATCTCGCTCATCACCTGCATGCCAGCAAAGTGTGCAGGTGTATCGTCATTATTGCCGTGACCTACAGGCTGCATGCTGCGATATGCAGAAAGCACCTCGCTTGAAACCTGTCCAATGTTGACATTTAGCCGGACGCCTGCTGTCTCATAGATATCTGAGAGAGTAGCAGCGCAGGTTCTTGCAGCAGCTTGGGGACCCCAAGTCGCACCACACCTCCAGCATGGAGGTGCGCGACTCAATGACCTCCTCCAGGCGGTCGGGGTGGAACCCACCCTTGAGCGCCGCCAGCTCGGCGTGCACCTGCGATGGTGTGAGAAATGGGAGTTGATGTCGTCACGTGGAACGCTTTTCTGTATCATTCAGCCTTTGTCGTGGGGAGCTGGCTGGCTGAGCTTGCGGACTGCCGCGCAATTGATGCCGGGCCATGCACGTCAGTGCCGCCAAAGGACCATCGATGCCAACTTGTGCAGATTCATGGAAAGATACACATCGTTCAGCGAGTTCAACTGTCACAAATGGCGTCCGCACCGAGTTGAAGCTCTTCTGGTAGTATGCGGGCGGCAGTGCGCGCAACACCGCCTGGCGCGCATCGGCGTCAAAGAGTGCCATGTCCGTCGTCTAAGCCCTACAATTCAGCCTTGAGTTCCGGTGCTGCGTGATGCATTGTAAGGTGTTGGCGGCGTGTCAGCAGCTGAAGTCTGCAGCTTTGTCGCACCGCGCTTCGATAGGCCGATGCAACGGCAACTGGCCAGCAGAGTGGAGCCCAGCGCAGCAGCTACTGGTTTCAGAGCAACCTCAAAAGCTGTATCAAGCCAGCTGACGTGTGTATGAGGCCGTTTTGTGCTGCTGCACCTGCCCATGCCCTTCTGGATGCCACCGTCGCAGTGGCAGCTTCGCGACGACTGTGGGGCTATCCCGCAGCACAAGACGTCAATGTCAATCTGAATGCACATAGCTGCACTGAGATCATGCGCAAAATGCTCTGCCTCGCCCAAGTTGCACAATTTGCGTTTCTTGGATCAGGTGAACAGGGCTCGTCTTCTCATCGCCCTTCTGCCCTGCCCTTCAAATACCGAGCCCAAGCCTTTCAAGTGCATATGCAAACGTACGCACTTCAGCACCTTCTGCTTGTCCATGCCTCAAGCCGCCACGTAGCTGCAATACTGAGAGGCGGCTCGCGCCCGCTGGTTGCTGTTGGCCACCGAAATCCCTCCAGAAGGCCAAGCTTTTGGTTGCGCAATCGCACCCGCTGACAGCCGCGCAGTCTCCTGCAAGTGCCGCCACAGGCTTGCAAATAAATCAGTGCGAGCCTGTGGAGGCGTGGAAGCATGAGGACAGGCAACAGCAGCAGCGCCAAGCGCATTCAGAAGGAGCTGGCAGAGATCAGCCTAGACCCGCCCTGCAACTGCTCAGCCGGCCCCAAGGGCGACAACATCTACGAGTGGGTCTCCACCATCATGGGCCCCTCAGGTGATTACCGGCCCGATGTGCATGATGTTATGAACGGAACGGAAGCTGCGCTGCGCACTGCCAGCATGGTTTGCACCCTGGCGGATCAGTTCAGGCCACATAGCGCATTTGCGTGGCTGCAACGTGTGCTGTGAGTCATGCACAAAACTCGGCTGCTGCAGTGCACAGCTTCCCTGCTTCCGGCACACGATGCGCTGTTGTGCTGACGTCTTGCCCACCCTGCATAGGCTCTCCGTATCAGGGCGGCGTCTTCTTCCTGGACATCCACTTTCCGCCGGACTACCCCTTCAAGCCGCCGAAGGTGGGCTTGGCAGCTGCAGCAACTTTGAGGGTGGCAGTGGGCCGTGGCAGCAGCTTAAGACTCAGCCCACTATACCTAGCATGCTGCCACTCTAGCTAACAACACTGTGTATTGGGCAGAGAGGTGCCATCAGCAGGATGGTTTCCCCTGCAGGTGGTCTACCGGACGCGCATCTACCACTGCAACATCAACAGCAGCGGCCAGATCTGCCTGGACATTCTGAAGGACCAGTGGAGCCCGGCGCTCACCATCTCCAAGGTCAGCGCCGATCCCTCAGCGCTGTGCGAGCATGCAGCTGGGATGCTGGTGACCATGCAGCAGATGAGTGCATGTTTCTTGTCGTCACATCAACAAGAAGATCAGACGTGGGCATCTACGGCCACTGTCGGATGCTTATGCGCACCCAGCCTGACTAACATCGAATCCAGATACTGTCATGATATATCTCGCGCTTGCTTTGCACAGGTGCTGCTGTCGGTGTGCTCGCTGCTGACGGACCCCAACCCAGCGGACCCGCTGGTCGGCAGCATTGCGCAGCAGCTGCTGCAAGACAAGGAGGTAAGCCCCTGGAGGTACTTTGAGCCAAGTTACTATCAGAACAGCAACCTGATGTGCACGACCAGCGGCTGATTCTCTCAGAGACTGCCAGATCGCCTGTGTCCTGCGCAAAGCAGCCCTGCACTGCACCAGCGGTATGCGTCGTGACCTTGTGTCCTCATGCCTGGGCCGCAGGCGCATGATAAGACGGCAGCGGAGTGGACGCGGCGATACGCGCAGGGCTGAAGGCCGCTGCACCCATGGCAGCCCAGCCCCGAGGTCGCAGCAGCATTTGCGGCGACCAAGGCTGGGTCATCCAGCGCTCCAGCTCAGACATGAGGGCGGCGAAGAGGCTGGCACAGCGGGGGATTGGAGCGACAGTCCGGCCTGTCAGCCGCAGCAGCGGCGAGGGCTGGATCATTGAGCGCTCTGTCCACACGAGGATGAGGGTGGCAGAGTGCAGGGCTTTGAGCGGCGATGATGCAGTGGGCTCGTGCTGCCACGGAAAGGAGCCGCACAGCGCGCCTGCATCAATGTCGGAGGGACAGCGGGATGCTTATGGCAAGCATTCATTCAGCGCAGCTTTAGCGAGCGGCAATTAGGAATTCGGCTGTAGTTACATACGTTCACAGCATGCCACCAAAGCAACAAGTTGGCTGCGGTGGACGTGAGGCTGGCGAATATTACAGTAGACAATTGTTTTGGCTTGTTACAGCAGGCCGCACTGGATGACACCGATGGCACTCGAGGCTGAAATACGCAATCCCACCCCAAGCGCCACTTCTCCCCACTACTTCTATCTCAGAGCAATGTCGTCTTCCACCCACTACCATGAAATCGCAAATCCTACTGGTTGTCCCGAAAGGCGGTCATCTCCTGCACGAGCATACAAGTCGGCAGTTGGGTGCTGCAACATGCTGTATGTAAGCGGCTGTGCATGCAAAGCTGGCCAACATGAGAGGTGGGAAGAAGCGGTTTGCGGCTACTCACATCAAGGATCTCCTGAACTGTCTCCTCCGACAAGTTGCTCTGTGCAGCAAACATGCCACCTCTCCAAATGTATGCATAAATAAGATATGGCCCACATGCAGCACTGCAATTGCAGCACGCTGGGAAACCACAGCTGCCGTTTCTCTGCTTGTGGCATACTGCATGCACTGTCCTCACAACGATGATGCTGCAAGACGTGTTGACATTGCTGCATACCGCCGACCAAACAGTGACAGTGTAGTCTTAGCCACGCTGCAAGGGGTACTACTATTAACCTCCATGACATCCATAAATAATGGATATGAGTATCTCTTGCACCTGCTGGCATGTGTCACGAGTTCCCTCGCCGTGTTTCACCAGCACAAGGCAGGTGTTGGTGTCAGCAGGCTCCGTCAACTCAGCCGGAAGACACCAAAAAGCATTGGGGCGCACACCTGCTCCGCCGCCACCGTGCACAGGTGGCCTTGACATGACAATTGTTCAGCATGCATCTCTGGGAGTGTCTTCCACTCACCTCCACATAGATGCTGGCACGGGGGCGCACGATGCCACCACATGCGCGAGGCACATGCTGGCCGTGTTGTCAGCACTGCAGAGGGCCCAACATGACGACTGCATTGGAAGATCCCCACTCGCCTGCAGAAAGATGCTGGGCTCCAGTTTGCGCGCCTCCTCCGCTTCCTCCGGGCACAGATTGAATGAGCACTAGGCCGAGCACTACGCTTACGAGTCCTTCCAGCATGCATCCGTCGCAACGCTCGCGAACTCACACGTGTGAAGATGCTTGACATCAAGGCGCGCGCCTCCTCCACATTCTTCTTGCACAGGTTGGCCAGTTCCACTGCTTCAGAACCAGATCCTGCAAGGTCAGGTCTACACGATGTGTGTTTGGCCCCACCTTTGTGAAGATGCTTGGTATCAAGGCGCGCGCCTCTTCTGCTTTCTCCGGGCACAGGTTGGCTGAGCAGTGTGCTAAGGTGTGTTTTCAGCATGCATTCGTTGAAATGATTGAGAACTCAAATTTTAATAGATGCTGGGCACCAGAGCACGTGCTTCCGCTTCTTCCAAGCACAGCTTGGCTGAGCACTACGCTCAAATGTCCTTTCAGCAAGCACCCTTTTGCAACGGTCGAAAACTCACCTTTGTGAAGATGCTTGGTATCAAAGCCCGCGCCTCCTCCGCTTTCTCCGGGCACAGGTTGGCCAGCGCGGCGCGCTCAAAAGGGTCCAGCTCGTGCCGGTCCAGCATCCTGCAAAATTACAAGCAACACTGGCAAACTCTGCACATCTGCTCTGCACGTTGGGACAAACGTCGGCCAGCGCACACGCTGGAATTGGTGCAGCCCATGCCGGTCCAGCATGTTGCAGCAGCACTGTTGACACAGCTACTTCTTCTGTCCTTCCCTCTGCAGCCCAGGAGCATGCATTGGCCAGCGCCGGGAGCTCAAAACGGTCCAGCCCATGCTGGACCAGCATCCTGCAGAAGCAGTTGGCACCCTTGAGCACTGCGAGCAGTCGCGCTGCAGCCTGGGGACACATGTTCGCATGCGCCTCGGCTCCACATGGCAGATGCCCCAGGGCTGATTTAGCGCCCTGCAGAATGGCAACATCCACAGGGGTCTGACCCAATCTGCCTGACCCAATCTGCCTGACGCTGTGCTGACGACCGCTTTCCCAGAGCTCAGGCGATGCTGTGCGCATGAGCGGCTGCTGCTGCATGCAAGTTCGCGGGTCCAGGTTGACCGACCATGCAGGTTTTTGTAGACATGCAGCATGCACGCATTGACGGACTGCAGATCGTCAGAAATTGTGTATGATTGCTAAGCAGCTACGTCCCGGACATGCTGTAGCATCAGCTGAGGATGATGGCAACAGACTAAACCTAAAGGAACAACAGGCCCACGCCTCGATGTACTGGATGACGTCAGGGTCCATGGGTACGACATGGCGGCTGACATTTGCGCTCCATGACCAGATTTGAGAACAGAGTCACACCAGTATACATGTGAGAGTAACGATCTGAACAGCAAGAGGCTCACGCAGCGATGGACTGCACGACCTCCGTGCTCTTCGTGATGGCGAAGCGGCTGGCGTACTCCATGGCTAGCTTGAGCATGGGGTTCAGCTGGAAATTGGCGTCCCGCCCGCGCTTGGTGTCCACATACCGCTGCAGGATGAGCGCCACCATGGAGTTGTTCAGCGCGCTCGTCTGCTGCTGGTCCTCCGTGAACACTGCAGGGTGGAGACTTGTGAGAATTAGGAGAAACACTGATCTGACGGCTGCCAAGTTGTCCTAACGCCATGGCACCAATGCCAAGAAGTTGCTCAGCGCGCTTGTCTGCTGCTGGTCCTCCGTGGACACTGCAGGTACATGAGCCGTGGATGTCAGCAGCCTTGGTTGATGCCAGGTCTGTGTCCACACTCCACGAGCATCAGCAATTGAGCCATGTGGTGTGGCAGCGCCAGGCAAGCGGCGGATGCTCGGGCGGCATGTGGCACGCCGGGGCAGCACCTCTCGGCAGTTTCAATTCCCGCACGTCCTCCTCCTCTTCCTCCTCGTCGTCGGAATGGTTTGGGTGCTGATCCATGCTGTGCCCCGCCGGTAGCTGCACAGGGCAGCCAACGCTGCCGCGATTGAGTCACAAGCAACGCTGATGGATGACGCAGCACAAATACACGACACTGTGCAGCACCAGGGTGTCTTGTGTTGGGTCCGGGCCAGCAGCAGCTCAGCTGTAAATGCTATTGCTGCAGCAAGTATTAGGTGCCTTAAACCGACCAATTGCTGGGGCAGCGCTGCCGAGCTGCCCTCGCCAGTGCGATTGCCACCTGGCTGCTAATGAGATGGTTGGGCAATGTTGCAAAATCGCACTCTGTGGCAATCAAGCCAGGCTGATCCAGCGGTGCCTGCATGACATTTGCTGGATGTAGGGGTCAGCCAGAAGCAAATTTGCAGTGCCTGGGGTCAACGGTACAGCCCAGATTTTTGACATGCCGACGCCCCAGGTAGAAGCTCATTGGCCCGGCGTGCTTCCTAAAAGTTACTGCATACAAGCCTGTGTTTTATGACGATAGACATGCGTTGAAGGTCTGCGCCGCGACGGAAGTTACCCCGTCGAGTTGTCAAACCTCGAAGATGCCAGCTGCAGACCAGCCCATTGAGCGCTTGCAAGGCATCGACAGGAGATACGTCATCGCAGGAGCAGTCCTGAGTGTGACAGCAATAGGTGCTGCCATATATATTCGGAGGCGCAGGCAGCATGCTCGGGTAAGGTTCATCTGCCGGCATCATGCGGCAGTATTGCTCAGTGCGCAGCCCTTGGCACGCACAAATTATGACATATTAGCTGCGAGGTTTTTCCCGATACTCATACTGTGGTTCCAAAGCCAGCCTGTTTCATCGCACTTTGGAGTTCATAGGGCGCCGACCGCAAAGCACAGCCAGCGGCAGACGGGGAAGCAGCCAGCATTGCTCCCAGCTCAGCTGAGGCTCAGTCCGCAGCCACGCCGCCAGACCAGCCCGGCAACGCACCGCCATCAGCAGACGGGGCTGCCGCCACAACAGCAGAGAGTGCAGCTGCAGATGCCGCAGCGCCAGAGGCGTTCACATGGCAGGCCGTGAGCACCCTGCATGCAGGCGGCAGTGTCCACAAAGGTGCGCCCCTTTGACGTTGCATGCAAAGAGCATGCATACGCACACGACACCCTGATAGCAAGGCCATCACAGGTGCCGGCAATGCCACATGCTCTCTGGAAACCATACAACACTTTCAATGTGCACGAACTGCATGCTGATGTGGCAAATACCTGCAGGCGCGGACCCGCGGTGGTGCTGGTCGGAGGACGAAGCGGACGTCATCGTGGAGACGGCGGCGGGCGGCGTGCGCTCCGCCCGCGATGTCAGCGTCAAGTTCGAGCCCCGCCACCTGGCACTCAGGTGACAATGTTTACTGGCAACTTCAAGATGAACCAGTCAACGAACCTCTGCTACTAGCAGCGCCCGCGACATCAGCGTCAAATTTGAGCCCCGCCACCTGTAACCCAGGTGATGATGCTTACTGAGGGATCAAGGGAAACATGCGTCAATGGCAGTTTTCGGACAAGAGCGCCGATGACGTCAGCGTCAAGTTAAAGGCCCGCCACCTGGTGCTCAAGTGACAATGTTCTTGGCAACTTAAAAAAAATCCATCAATCAAGCTCTGCTGCCAGCAGCGCTTTCGACGTCAGCGTCAATTGGAGCCCTGCCATCTGGCGCTCAGGTGCTGCTGCTTACCGAGATCCAAAAGGAACATGTCGTCATCAAGAGTCTGTGGAGAAGAGCGCCCGCAACGTCGGCTTCAGGTTCCAGCCCCGTCACTGCCGCTCAAGGGACGATGCTTATGGCGCTCAGGTGGCAATGCTTCTTGGCAACTTGATCGACAAAGTCATGAAGCTCTGCTGCCAGCAGCGCTAGCGAGTTCAGCGCCGACATCCAGCCCCACCCTGTGGCGCTCAGGTGATGGTGCTTACTGATAGTGAAAACACACAACGATGGCACTTCTGGACAAGAGCGCCCGTGACGTCAGCATCAAGCTCGAGCCCCGTCACCTGGCGCTCAGGTGACATGTATCTTGTCAACTCCGCAGACGAACTAATCAATGAACCCCTCCTGCAAGCAGCGCTTGCAATGCCAGCGTCAAATTGGAGCCCCGCCCTATGGCGCTAAGCAGGTGATGGTGCTTACTGACATAGGAAACACTCGTTGATGGCAGTTCCAGACAAGAGCGCCCATGACATCAGCGTCAAAGTTGCAGCCCCGTCACATGGCGCCTGAAATGTTGTGGCATGCTGCTGTACCCTGGCAGCCCTTAATGCAGTTGTTCAGGATTGTAGCACACCATCACGCTGAAGTCAACGTACAGTGCAAGATGGAGGCATCTTGCCCTTCATGTGAGCCACGTGGAACCTGACCTCGCTGTCATCACCACTGTGCAGTGTGTGCGGGGAGCGCATCATCGATGGCGACCTGCCCAACGCCGTGCACGCTGACGAGTGCAGCTGGCAGTTCGGTGAGTTGTCCCTGGTCTGCATGCACTCACGGCAGGGAATTTGCGGGCTCGAGGCGTGCTGCCCTGTAGTGGCTATCCCTTGCTGTCGACCAGCACCTCTTGTTGTCGCCTGCATGGAACTGCATGTATAACTGCCCATAGAGGCTCAATACAACATGACGTATGCAAATCTGGCTGTATGCAGAGGGCTCTGGCAAGGACCGCCGGGTGGTGGTCACCCTCGTGAAGGCGCTGGCGGCGGTGCGCTGGGACAAGGTCATCCAAAGCGCCTGACAGCCTGTATCCAGGCTTCCTGGGACACTCGATGTTGATTCTCGTCTAGGCATAGGAGTCCTTCCGTGTGAGTGCAGGAAGTATCTCGTGCTTTTGGTCTAGGTGTCAGGCCGATGTGTCGGGTCATTAGGCGTCTTGCAGCGTCGAAGCATATATCTGTTGACAGTCGATATGAAGTATGGAGATGCCAAATTTACCAACAGTATCTTCATGGAAAGCACAGCGCCATAGTCAGGGACCATATTGAAGATGCAAAAATTGTGCAGAAGCGTCCACCAAATTGCAGCATCGGTGTCCCCACATGCGTCGCAATGCAGCAGGCTATGTTGCGTCTGCTGGTTGAGATGTCTAAAGAGCAGTCTTCATCAAGCGGCACCCCGATGCTGCTGGCGCCTCCACGTGCTGCATGTCCAATCACCCTGCTGATGACTGCACTCCTCGCTGGCGGACAGCTACCGTGATGCCACGATGCCACACCACCAGAATCGCCCAGACCGCACGCTGCCCGCAGGGTCCATTTGTGGATGTGAATCCACAAATGGACGCATCACTCCTCCTGCGGTGTGTCGGGCGCCGGCTTGTCGGGGTCCTTCTCCGGATCCTTGTCGGGGTCCGTGTCTGGCTTCTTCTTCTCCTCCTCCTGCAGTGTATTGCAGCAGATCCGATGCTGCTCTGATGCGGAGATTCAGCTAGCTAACGAACCTGATGGTATTGGCAGCCGCAGACTGCTCGACACATGTGCTATGAGCCTGGATGGTCGGGCTCACCGCCTCCTTGTCGGGCAGCTCATGTCGCGGATCGTGCGACCAGTGACCGGTGTACGCAGGTCATGCAACGGCAGCATAGTGCGAATGCATCGTGAATAGCCACTCCTGTGGTAGCAAGCGCTTGATCTGCATCGTCCGCCCACGCACCTCTTCATCCGGCAGCTCTGGATCGCCAGGCATCGGCTTTGGCATCGGCGTCGCCTGCTTCTCGAACTCCGGGAAGATGTCCGGCCGGCGGCTGGGCTGCGGCGTGATCCACTCCTGCCGCCAGGATGGCAAGACACTCACCAGCCAGAAGTAGGTTTGGTACAATGATGTCATGGATGTTGGGCCGCACATCGTGGGAGGTGCCTGGCCGGCAACTGGACTGCAGCACGATGAACTCCTGCCACTAGTTCTTTGAGCATCCATCAATCAAGGTAGCGCGATTGTGTTGAGTGTGTATATGTCTACAAGGCTGATCAAGTGTTGAAAAGATGTCCCACTGGCGGCCCGGCAGCGGCATGAACCACTGCTGCAGGCGTACAGCAACAAGGGTGGCGCTGGCGCTGAAGCTCTTGCAGACTCTATCAGCTCGAGAGCAGGACAGTGTGTGACGCAATTAGGTCAGAGTCTGCACGATGCAGGTAAACAGATAGCATAAGTCGTACAGGCATGAGCGCATGCTCACCTGCGGGTAGTCGAGCGGCGATCGCTCCTTCTCCGTCTCTGGCGTGGTGGGGTCCGGCATCGTGGCTACAATGCCAAGCCTCCGGCGCGCTGACTGCAGGACTCGCCGCCGCGCCGGCCGCAGCTGCGCGCCGTGCAGGCTTGCTGACATTGGCACCGCTGCGGCGGCGGCTCTGCATTGGTGCACTGCAATGTGTGCCGGCCTGAGCGGCTGCGTTGCGGCTGCTGGGCCACAGCAAGCTCTGCATCCTGATGCAATGCGCTCTACACTGGTGTAGGACATGCACGGCGCCCCGCAGGAGGCCAGGCTACACGCCATTGCAGGCCCAGCAGCTGCTTCGAAGCGAATGCGACAACGCTGCGGAGTCCGACGATCAGAACTGGCTGATGTCGCAACCACAGAGGCTATGGTGGTGTCCGACTGCTGTTTGCACACGTACAAACGAGCGAGACAGCGCTGCAATGCCTGCTACTTGAGCAGGGGGTTATCGCCCCAGGGTGGTGCTGACGTCAGCGTCATCGTACAGCATTTGCAGGTTGCCTGAGCGGGCAACTTTTCACAAATTCGCATTGTCAATTCGTCTTCAACGCAATTCCTGAACCTACATGACCTGCCAGTGCTTGTTGGCGCGTTTCGGCGGCCTCAAGACTGGTGTGCATGTCGCACGCGCGCCTGCCCACAGGCATTTCACTGCCGGGAGGACTCTTGCTGCTGGCCTACAAGCTGCACTCAGTGCCAGTGAATCGATTGCTAGATCGCAGGTGGGTCTACCTGTGCATTGCCGGTTTCTGGTCGCATCGCACGCAGCATCTGCCATTCCGGCATGCAACTGCATCGGCGGCACGCATGCCAAGATCAAGCATGCACTCTGCTCACGAATGCACCTGCACTGCGCAGTTGACAGATGAGTTTGACCTCCTGCTGTAGTTTCACCAAGCTCGCTGGAAATCGTTCCAGGCGGAGGCCGCATCACGGCCGCCGCGGTTCTACATTGCGCCACCGCTGCCACTTGCTGCGGGCGAGGCGGTGGACCTCGACGCCGAGGAGAGCCGCCACGCGGCGAAGGTGCTGCGCCTGGCGGAGGGCGACGCCGTCGAGCTGTGCGACGGGATCGGCGGCCTGCTCGCGGGGCGCATCGCCTCCCTTGGCAAGACGGCCGTCAGCGTCGAGGCTGTCGAGGCCGCAAAGGAGGTGCACACATGCTGTCTGCTGTCAGTCATCATGGTGTGCAGACCTGCTGTCGCAAGCACATTGGTTCAGCGGCCATGCAATGCATAGTATTTGCAGCATCATCTTGGGCTGTTGTTGAGACGTTGCAAAGTCATCGGCGCCCTTGTTATCCATAGGTGGAGTGGCAGGGGCCACAATGGGACTTGACCGTGGGGTTCAGCATGCTCAAGGCAAGCCTCCTTGGAATGCGTGTCCATGAACCCCCGCACCACTGTCATGGATGATCGCATGCATGGAGCTCACTGCACCCGGACACGGCTCACAACAGACCAACATTCGTGCATCATGTGTCCAACTGCAGGGTGGTCGCGCTGACTGGCTGGTCGAGAAGGCCGCGGAGCTGGGCGCATATGCGCTGCGACCGCTGGTCTCTGAGCGGGTGCATGGCGCCGGCGGTGAGCCCCAAACTGACCAAATGTGCTTGTGCAAGGTCTTTCGGGCATGATGACACTGCATACACCACGGATGCTGATACTCCATCACCATGGCATCTGCCCGTGAACAGTTGCTGCCGTTGTGCCTCAGCATCATTCTCAGTGTCCATCACAGCAAGCCGCCCCAGTGTCACAAGCAGTCGCTGATCTGGCCGGCGTGCGTGTGTTGTCCTGCAGCCGGTTGGAAGGTGGACTCAAGGCCGTCCAAGAACAGGGAGGACTCTCCGCACGGGCGGCAGGCGCGCTGGGAACGCGTGGCGACGGCCGCCAACAAGCAGTCTCTCAGGTGCACATGCGCTCTTCCTGAGAGGCTTGGCCTCAGTGAGACTTCCTGAGAGTAGTAGTCTTAGTCTTTGACTCAGTCGCTGGATATCTGCTGCAGCCAGAGGGCACGCTGGTGAAGTTCCTGTTGCTGATGGAGATTCTGCAACTTGTGACTGCAGCTGTAGAGTGGTGTGACAGCGACTGCATCCATGAGATTTGGGCTGTGGTGCTGTTGCAGGGCGCACGGGCTGTTGCTGCAGCCACAGACGCCACTGGTCGACTTCTTGCCGATGGTGGGCGCTGCTCTGGAGAGCTCAACAGTGGCAGTCAGGGAATCACTGCAGTGTCAGATGCACTCGCAAAGCCATTCTGCCCACTGTCGCAGGGCGCACGGGCTGCTGCTGCAGCCGCAGACGCCGCTGGTGAACTTTCTGCCGCTGGTGGGCGCCGCCCAGCTGGCGCTGGTGGCGGTTGCTGGAGCCCCGGAGCTGCTGTCCTGCCCAGGGGTGGAGGCAGCACTCACGGACCTCAGGTGCGCTGCCGCTCCACCTCGCACCATTTGCAGGGGCACGACTCAGCTGCACTTTCTGCATGTGCTTCGTCCACCGAGCGGCCTACAAGCTGGCGATGCAGCTGCGTTGATGCAGCAGCTAACTGAGGGGGAAATGTCACGCTGACGCAAAATGCCCAGTTGAAAGAACTGAAACAGTGGGCATACCTACTGTGCATCTGCAACTTCTCATCTCCCTTTCGGCAGAGATGGCGCAGCCCTGCAGCTGGTCTTGAGCCCTGGAGGGCGACTTGTTATTGCTAAAAGTGTCGGCGCTTCGACAGTCATGGTACCGCTCCCGCACCTCAAAGTGGTCTTGCAAACTTCTCACGTCATCTTTGTGCAGGGATGGCGACGCCGTGCAGCTGATCGTGGGCCCTGAGGGCGACTTCACGCCGGCGGAAGTGGACGCATTGCTTGAGGCGGGCGCCATCGCTGTGGGCCTGGGGCCGCTGCGGCTGCGGGTGGAGACGGCGGCGGTGGCGCTGTTGGCAGCCGCAACAGCGTTTCAGAGGTCACGGCCCCCTAGACACAGGGGGTTTTTCTGACGGCGGACTTGTGACATGGCGCAGCGCTGTTTCGGCGGGGTTGGGCCTCGCCGCGTGGGCCGTATGGCAGCAGCATGCGGGTGGGTGTGGCAGCAGTAGCGCAGCTGCTGGCTACGGCAGCAAAGACAGGGACAGTCATGGTGTGAGATGGCGCCATGGCTCGCTGACTGAAGCAGCTGCAGCTGCCAACAGAATTACGGAAGTGTACAGAATGTACTTGGAAAACCAGGTTTCCAATTTGGCCGCTAGCGGCAGGGCTCAGCCATGCGTCGGGACACCGGCGAGAGTTGACGTTGGCACATTTGTGACATGATCATGCCAGCCTGCAGCCAGCATGCTACGTTTGGGTAGGAGGCAGCATGCAGGCGGCAGGACGTAGCCAAGGGATTATTTGCCTATTCCCTCCCAGTCTGACACCGCCTGGCCGACCGCACTACCGCAGTGTACACGACCTGGCTGACGCACCCGACGCTTCCCCGCCCAGCCAAGTACCACTCGAAAGCACAACGCAGCAGACTGGACTGGCGCCGAGGCGTGCTTCGGCGGCCTTGGCGACATCAACCCTAAGGTGCCAGCGCTCATCTTCGGGCTGCAGAGTGAGCACACGGCGGACCGAGACAGCGTTGCTGCCTTGATCGAGTCACGAGCTCATTCCTGAAGTATGTGTGCCCACGTACCTTGTCTATAGCCCTGTGCGCGATGGACTGCTCGAGGCTGCCTCACGGGGACTGTACTGTAGTTGCTTCCATCACCTGCAACGGGTTTCGCGTCCTGCAAGGATGCCAAAGACATCAGCTTTATGCCTTCGTCGCTGCTGTGGCTGCTGGGTCCGCGTGTGCGGGGTTCAAGCTCTCAACCCTATGCTCCGTCACGTCTCCGGGGGTGAAGGATGGGTCAAGTGATCCGCCCCTGCATTGACTGTACGAATTGAGCTCGAGGCTTCATGCAGACCCATGGTGCCGTTACGGCATCCGAGCTCGATCTTCGGGGCCGACCGCCGGCAACTTGGCCATCAAGAGTCGGGCGGGTTTAGCCAGGCTGCCACGGGCAGTGTTGCGCCTTCTGTGATGCAGATCAGCAGTCTTTGCAGCGGGACCTTGCCCTGAGCTCAAGCTATCCTTGAGATCTTGCTGCGTCGTCTAAAGGGATTGCTGGCGAAAGCAATCATGCAACTGGATGCAGGAGTAAATTGGACAAGGCTGTCCGAGCAGACCAGGCCTCAGATCCCGACGACGGCAGCAGACCTGCAGCCATTGAATCTGAGGTTGCAATGCAGACGCCTGAGGCACGTGCCTCATCCTCCAAGGCGTCCTCAACAGGTAGCTTGCACCTTGCAGCATTGTTGCGTTTCATTGTGGCCAATCCTGCCGCCCATGGCTGTCCGTCTTCACACTTGATGCTGCAACCCGATACCTCATGTGAGGTGCGCTGCGAGTTGTCCGCCAGGATGTTGCAACTGCGGCATCATCTTGCGCAGGTTTTGGAGGCACAACAAGCCACAGCGGCGCCACTGCCGTCACGCCGTCGTCAGCACACGACGAGGCGTCCAGCGGCAGCAGCGGCGCGCCGGCCTCACCTGCAGCGGCGGACGCTGCAATCAAAGTCGAGGCAGCCGCTGCGGCGCACGCAGCGGCACCGCCACTGCCAGCTAGCCGTGCATCTGCCAGTCCAGAGGCCAATGGTGCAGCAGCAGCTGCTGGGGTCCAGCAAGGACAGCATGACGGCAGCGGCAGTGCTGGTGACGCAGGCCCCAAAGACTTCCCGGTTGCGGGCTTTTCCCGCAAGAACACGCCCTTTGTCTGCCAGGTGGGGCTAGAAGTCTGCAAGCTGACTGCTGCAAACAGGTACCGTTGTCTGTCGTTTTGGACGTTAGACCGATAGCAGGCCTCCGAAGTAAACTGTCGTCTTCAGGCACGCTAGTCTAGGCATGGTCATGTCGAATCTCTTTCTTTCTGGTACCCAACAGGTGCCGGGCTGCGCGCGGGATTTGGCCAGGGAGAAGGAATACTACCGCCGCTACAGGGTCTGCCGGTCCCATGCCATTGCCACAAAGGTGAGCACCTTCAGCTCGGCTGCTGTGACGGGATGCAATACTTGTCCACTTGACTGGAAGTCTCGACTGTGCTGCCATCAGGTGGCATGCCGCACAGAGCATGGTTCTCGACTGCGATCATGTGGCATGTCTGGTGTGCATCACCTGCTCAAGGCCGTCATGGGGGGAAACCTCGCGAATGCGGATTTTGCTGCTCAGTGCCTGCTGGGTGAACTGCAGGTGGGCGAGCCTGGGAATGAGCGCCGGTATTGCCAGCAGTGCAGCATCTTCCACCCTGTAGCCGAGTTCGACGACGAGAAGAGGCGCGCCACAATAACATTGCCTAGCTGCACAGAGTTTGCTGGAAGCCACGCTTTTACTTTCCGGAACTGGCTTCACAATAGCACTTCCGTCATGCGGTAGTGCAGCTACACGCTTGAGATGTCCTCCTGGCATTGTCAGCTCAGCAGATGCAGGTCTCAGCTGCAGATGAGCTGTGCTGCAGCTGCCTCATGCGCATGAACATGAAGCCTCATCGATGTGTTGAGGGCAGTGATTTTGGCTTCATGTTCATGTGCATGAGTCAGCTGCAGCACAGCTCATCTGCAGCTGAGAAGCCGCTGCGCGCCCATGCAGACGCGAAGTTGGCAGTGAACAATAACGAGGCTAGCCTGGGACCTGGCTCCGGTCCGCTACGCCAGACTGAAACAAATGCGATCGTTTGTCAAGCATCACTGTCGAAGATGTTCTTGTGTGCAGGACGTGCCGCGCACGGCTGCAGTGGCACAACAGCAAGCGCCGCAAGCGCACAGGGGACGCGGGCGGCGGCGGCGGCGACGGCCGCACCGGCGGCACCACACAGCGCAAGGTGGGCATGGGCTTGGTCACTGGCATCGCAGCTTTCATTGGTGCGAAACATGAGAAGGCCTATCTTCGTACGGTTCAAGGGTTTCCATCTTCATTCGGTTTCAGGTCATCACGGCCCACACAGGCCATGATGCTTCCCAATCGGGATCATAGCGCAGCCAGTCACCTTCATGGCCAGAGATGCTGAGCCACTCTGCAATCGTGTTCCTCATCTACTGCCCCTAGTGGACCAATTGCAGCCTCGGCGCCGGTTGCCCTGGGGACTCTGCAACCTGCCGAACCATGCTGCTGCTCAAATGAGCTTCTCAGGGCCTCAGCCGACATGCCCGCTGCAACAGCTGCAGATAAAACATCGTGCTCGAAGTAGCGCCGGCCACCACTGGTGACAACACCTCAGATACAACCAACCAAGACTCTAAGTTTTCCCTCTGCAGACGAATTGTGCAAGCAGCAGTTGTGGCGGTCTGCACCCCGCATTGCACATGGCGCTGGCGGTTCCTGTCAACAAAACCGAAGGCAGAACAGGACCGTTCAGTGTCCAGTGAAAGTGAATGTCAGCCATGCAACTGAACCATGTTCCAATACTCGCAGGCGACGCGCAGCCGCAGCAACAGCGGCGTGCTGGACCCCGAGGATCCGGCCAACTGCCCCGGCATCGCCCTCATGTGGCGCATTGCTGTTGCCATCAACGTCCAACGGCACTGTTGTTGAAATGCAAAATGTGTGCTCATGCAGGCGACACGCAGCCGCAGCAGCAGCGGCGTGCTGGACTCCGCGGTGGCGGCGGGCGTCGCCGAGGCTGGCGTCAACATGTCATCCCACATCGCGAGCGGCACCATCACCACCGGCCCGAGGTCCGTTGCCGGGCGCTCTGGCAGCGGGACTCTCGCGGGCATCCCGGCGCAGCGGCCCAGCCGCCGCCGCAGCCCCGGCAGCCCCCCGAACTCGGCGCGGGGCAGCGGCGCCACAGGGGGTTCGTCGGATGTGCTCACCCGGGGCAGCCGCACCGCTGCCGCCGCCAGCCTGGCAGCGCCCGCCCCGCCAGGCAGCCTGCTGCAGGGTGGCCTCGACACCGCCGGCGGCTTCGATGCAGTGCTTCCTGCCTCCAGGGTCTCCTTGGAGAGCGCAAACCCCGGATTAGCGGCGGCAGCAGCCCGCCAGATGACGCCCTTTCAGCTGGCATGGGAGCAGCAGCAGCTGCTGCAGCAACAGCAACAGCAGCAGCAGCTGCAGCAGCAAGATGTGCAGCATGGGCGCCCGGCATCCGTCAGCGGCAGCTTGCCAGCCTGCGCCGCTGCCGCAGCAGCAGCAGCAGCAGCAGCAGCAGCAGCAGCAGCAGCAGCAGGACCCATGCCGCCGCCAGGGCATGCCTGGGCAGTGGTGCCCGCATCCCCGCAGTCGCCGCAGCACCAGGCGCCGGAGGAGCAGCAGCCACATCAGCATCCGGAGCAGCAGCCGCTGCACTGGCAGGCGCTGCCACACCAGCAGCAGCCGCTTTTGCAGCAGGGCCAGCAGCCACCGCAGCGGACGCAGCAGCCGCCGCCGCAGGATGACTTTCAGCAACATCAGCAGATGCCGTGCGATGCCCCAGGGCTCAGCCATGCGCAGTCATGGCAGCCGGAAGCACTGCCGCTGCTGCCAGACTGGCAGGGGCAGCCCGCGGTACAGGGTGGCGTGGGACCCCTCGGTCTGACCCCTGCCAACCCCGATGTGGGGTGGTTGCAGACGCGGGCATCAGCCGCTTTGCAAGCCCCGAAACCGCTGAGCCCGAAGCCGCAGCCGCCGAACCCTGAGACACTCTCGCTGCCGCTGCCGCCGCCGCCATCGCCGCTGCCGCCTGCCGACCGCCAACAGCAGCTGGCGGCTGTGGCACTGCGGTATCCAATGGTGGCGGCAGCCGCCGCCGCAGCCTGGGGCCTGCCATGGCCCCGGCACCAGGCGCAGGAGCCGCAGCTGCTGCTGCAGCAGCCATGGCAGACCATCGGCGGCAGCGGCGGCCAGCCGGCGCAGCAGCAACCAAACACCGGCGATGTCAGCGGCATCGGCGGCAAGGTTCCCGCGCTGTCGGAGTGGACATGGCGGCGGCAGGCGGTTGCATCGCAGGGGGTGGTTCAGCGCGCCGCCCATGGCGATGGTTTGAGCAGCGCCAGCAGGTGGGAGTCTGGTGCAAGTCACCATCTAAGTGCTGTTGGGATGACTGAACGGCGCCTTTGCAACTAGCAGTGGGGAGAAAGCATGGTGACCAGACCAACCAGGCCAAGCCTGGATCAGGGCAGGTTTGCGATGTTGTCCCTCGCAGACGCTGCTCTATGGGGTGCTGAACTGCTTACATTTGGGTACCCGAGCCGACTGCTGGCCATCCCAACAGCTTTCAAACTGTGTTGTATCTGTCATGATTAAGCATCCTTCTGGCCCAGCAGGCAACATGACACCATCGGCGCCGCACAATCGGGGCGATTGCAGGGATGCCAACGTGTTTGTACATACGAGAAGCCTGATCAGTGGTGGTCGTCATACAACATCCTGGAGCTGTCAATGGATGCCTGCCTCTCTGCAGGTGCAGCATCGCGGCGTCGGCGCCGCAGAGGCGCATTTGCTTCCCTGGAGCGACTGAGCCCTCTCTTCTGTACATGCACCAATCCTGGACGCAACGATCCCAGCAGCTCCTGTCAACACGAGGGTCCTGATCCTGTGCAGGTTTGGCAGCGCGCCATCGGTGGCACCCAACTGGGGCGGGCTTCCGGACAGCATCGACCCGATGCCGCAGGAGGGAGGGCGCTGGAGCGTCGGCTCGGCCAGCCTCCCGCTGCAGCTGGGATTTGACGGCGGGATGTGGCAGGACTTGGACGCCGATGTGCCGCTGTCCCTGGCGCTGCGGGGCTTGACAGCATCCACAGGTGCAGTTGAACTATGCAGCGGACTCGCAGTTCGACTGGGAGTTTTACATCCACCCGCCTGCGGCGGCTTTGCGGTGCACCGGTCGGCAGCCCCAACTGCAAACGCCGGGAGCTGATGCTGGTGCATGCTGGGGTGGTCTAGCTGGTCAGGGCACTGAGCGAGCTGCTGAGCTTGGCAAACGGCGTGACAACTTCGAGTGTCTAACGTGAGCGCATGTATAACATGAGCGCAAACGAGCTCTGTGTGAATGACCCCGCAGGCTTTGCGGCGTCCCCGCAGCAGGCCATGCCGCAGCTGTCAGCCTCCGACACGCATCCCTCCGACGCGGCAGCAGCCCCGCAGGCCGCCGAAGCCGCCAACTCCGCCCGCGTGCTGCGGGCGCACAGCCTGCCGGAGCCCAAGACCGGCAAAGCGCCGGGCGCCTCACGACTGACAGCATGTGCGGCCCGGCAGCCGGCGGCGCAGTCGCTGCACAGCCGCATGCCGGCAGCGACGGCGATGCAGCGCAGCGCCTCGGACTTCAGCGCGTCGTCGGCGCCGGCGGCGGCCGCGGGTCTAAACCCTGACAGGCTGGCCGGCCCCGACGCGCTGGACGAGCTGCTGCCGGGCATGTGGCTGTGAGCGGCTCGGGGTTCCTACCCGGGCAGCTGTTGTGGTGGCGCAAGCAAGGTGTCATGCTGTGGCCGACACATCCCGGCAACAGCAAGAGCCGTGGACATATGTGTGTGCGTGTGAGCGGCAGGGCCAGATGACAGTGGCTTTACTGACGAAGTGCAACAGAGGAACAGCAGCGCAGCTGTGGATTTATAACACGCTAAAATCGACTGGCCGAAAATAATGAGGCGCAGCAAGGTCCGCAAACCACCAGCTGATTTGCTGCGGCAGCGAGCGGCAATTTAGATAGGCACCTACCAGATGCCTACATACGTGCTGTAGCCAGACGGAAGGACACCACATGTGAGCATCTGTCTTGAAATTATCGAGCAGCAAGGCTTGAGCTTGGTTTTGCAGACACCATTGTGAGTGTGGCACTTGAGATAGTCGTGCGCCTCTGGGTGCGCTATGAATAACTGCTGTCGACATCTCAGGGTCTGCCTGCGGCGGTGCGATCTATGAACGATAGTCAATAACACGGTTCACGTGTACCGCAATGGTCACACTATCTATAAGCAAGCAGATACTTATACAAGATCGAGTGACTCGCTGCAATGGAGCTTATCACATTCGACCCCTGAGACTGACTTCGACATCTACTTCAAACTACAGCCTGAACACACTCTGCCAAAATTCTGCTGAAAACAAACGAACGAAAACACTCTGCTGGTTGTACATCAGAAGTGCTTTGTTTAAACCAAACCTCCAGTCGGCGACCCTACAACTGTGTAATGAAAGGGCGCACGTGTATCGGCTGCCAACAATGACGTCAAGCAGCAGCAGTACCTGAGCACATGAGCACGAAATGGAACGCAAATGCAAAGACACAACGTCGGAAGATCCCCACATTCCCCATAGCACAGCCTATACAATCATGTGCTCACTATCGCTGCGCCATGAACGGCGTTGCAGGGGACATCTGAACCCCAGTAATTCCAAGTCAACCCTAAAACGGAGCCGAAAGGGCTCCAAATGCTGATGTGGACAACGCCCGCTATTGCCGCGTCACAGGTGACGTGGCAGTGGGCGTCAAACTCAAGCAAAACCCCCAAAGGACGAAAGGGCCCCACACTGCGTGCTGAGGTGTCCGACGCACACTATTGCCACGCTGTGCATCGCAATGGCGGGCGCTCACTATTGCTAGTCTCGGTGCGCCCGCTGCTGTTCATGCTGATCTCGGTGCTGACGTCACCAACTAGACTGCTCTCTCATCAACAGTCAGCAGCCGCTGTCGGCTGGCCTCCGGGAGGGAGCTCCTGCTGTCGCCGCCGCCTCCATCTCTCGGCAACGGGCCTCCACGTCTGCGAATGTAGGGCGGGATGCCGGCGTGTGCGCCAAGCATTCCTGGGTGCGACATGGCCCCACTGAGAGTGCTTCACAGGTCGACACAGCGTGGCAGAGTGCACATATATCTGCAGCCAAGGTGAGGCACCTGCGCAACCAGGCGTCGGACCTCACAATGTGCCTGGCGCCGCAAGTGGTGGCAGTGCTGCTGCAAAGCAACGTTGCTTTGCAGCCTTGGTGAGACAAACCACAATGTGCCTGGTGCCGCAAGCTGTGGCAGTGTTGCTGCAAAGCAACGTTGCTTTGCAGCCTTGGTGAGACAATGTACTACTAGACCCTAGCACGAAGAAGAGCACGACGCACCTGGGCCAGGCAGCGGTAGGGTTCGGGAGTGCCGGCGGGCCACTTCAGCGCCGTGCCGCCGAGGCCCTTGTCCATCAGCACCTGCACGGGCCGCATCCCTCCCCACGGGCGCTGCCCAGTGTACCTGTGTGAGTAGTTGTAAACCAGATATTGTTGTCAATGTGGGAACAGCAGTCGGATCGGCACCAGCTCAGAGGCCGCCATGTGGTATCAGTCTCATGCCTGCGAGATGCGAGTGCAGGATGCTGGTCACGGTCAGCGGAAGCTGACAACGCCTCCCTGGCGGTTGTTGCACTCCACAGTTGTTCAGCACGATTGTTCAGCTGACTCAGCGCGTTGGCATGGGCGTACTGCAAGTGTGCATGCGTGGGTGCAGGCTACTATGCAGCGCCACGGTGGACTTGGGGACTCACAGCTCCCAGAGCATGACGCCGAAGGAGTAGACGTCGGCGGCGTTGGACAGCTTGCCCTCGCTCAGAAGCTCCGGCGGCATGTGCGTCACCTGCCAACCATGGAGAGTGCACCGAGCGTGTTCAGTGAACGCTCTCAGCATCTAGAGGGCACAGGCTGGTCTCGCCTGCACAGCTCCAGCAGTGAGAGGGTCCTGGAGGGTCGCTCAGCATGGGTTTGCCAAGTGCCGCTGCTGAGAGAGCCTGCTGGTGGTCATCTGTTTACACTCGGTTCCGCACCGTGCCGAAGGTGTGGGTTTCCAGACTGTCCTCTAGGGCCATGTTTCGGCCGAGGCCCAGGTCTGCCACCTGCGACCAGCAGCGGACGCCAGCTGAAAAACCGATTCCCTACTGTGAACCAGGTTGTTCAGAATTACTGCTGGCGGATGCTTTGCGACAGTGCACGCCATGCCGGCACGATTGGCAGAGTGATGTGGCATGCTCACATCATGTGATGGAGTGAATCCTCTCTTTGCCAGGTATATCAGATCGACCCCCACCTTGGTCCGGAAGCCGCGCGGGTCGTCAGGGTCGGTGCACAGCAGCACGTTCCTGCAGGTGAGGTCGTTGTGCGTGATGCCGTGGCCGTGCAGGTACGCCATCGCCGACGCGACCTCCACGGCGCAGGCCAGCGGCAGCTGCATGTTGATGGGCGCCGCGGCGATGGCACCTGCTGCGCCGCCTGATGTTGCAGCGCCTGGGCTGGCGGCAGCATTGGAGCCGGCTGCACCACCGGTGGTCGCTGCAGCGGCGCCTGAGCAGGCCTGTACGTCAGCGCTGGCGCCAGCCTCTGCCGTGGAACCAGCCGGCGTCTCAGCGGCGTCACCGGCTTGCGGCTCGCTGTTGGCTGCATTGTCTGGCTGCGCAGCCCTCAGCCACCCCAAGTCGATTGCGTCCTGCAGCACCAGTGAGAGAAAGGTCGGCTAGGTTCCAGCGGTACTTGGGCTGACCCTGCTACTGTTCTGAAACCGCTCCCTGCAGCACATCGTCTGCATCCAGGCAGTGCGTGCCGCCAGGACATCGTGCACACAATGCATGTGAGCGTGTGGTGCAGCATGTGTGGCGCCACCGAGCACTTCCCCATTGCTCAGGCTTCACTTGGGCAGCACCTGCAGCGACCCGGCGTTGCACAACTCCAGCAGGATCCAGGTCTCCAGGTAGCTGAGCCCCTGCTGCGGGTCCTCGGGCGCGGGGCTGCCGGACTCTGAGCTGATGCTGAGGCGGCCGTCGCCGAAGCGGGAGGACGGCCGCTTGAAGGTCGCCGCCTGCAGTCATGTGCAGCCGTTTACCAAGAAAGTGTGGACACTTTGCATGCTGGTGACAGAGACCAGCAGGCACCAACGGGAGACACCATGTCAAGATGTAAGTCAAGGCACAGCTGTAGGCAGGTAGCCCATCGTGGCACGGCTCATTGGGGAGCAGGGCTTCCTGATCATGGATTTCCATGTCATGGATTTGCGTATGTGTTGGACTGTCAGCAAAACTCCCAGAGCACGTACAGCAATGCCGAGCCGCACCGCGCCCTTGTTGATGGTGGCGTAATCGTACGTGCGCACGATGTAGTTGTGTTTCAGCCCCAGCCCCAGGGTGGCCTCCAGCTCTTTGAGGTTGGTTGCGCCCGACTTGCCGGTGTGCCTGATCACCTGCAGTAATAAGACGTGAAACTCGGAGAGGCCTCAACGAAATCGGTATCACTGAGGTGGCAATTGCTACACGGCCAGCGGAAGTGGCCATGAGGACTCCACACAGACGTTGTGCCCGGCCTTGACTCGAGGTAGGTCAACTAGTCGGTCAGGGAGGAGAGCATAGATGGCCACGACATGAAGGCAAAGCAGATACGAGGGCTGCCCCTCTTGAGCAGCGCACCTTGACGGCGATCTCCTGCTCGCCGCGCCAGCCCCGGAACACGCTGCCAAAGCTGCCCCTGCCGAGCAGACTCCCGAGGCGCACATCTGGGAACGGCGTCTGGCCTGCATAGCATGAAGACGGCTCAGGTTGACCATCACAGTCGATGCCCGCCTGCCTGCTGATTGGCGCCATACAGACTGCCGGCCACCAAGGGGACCTGAGACGCCTCTGTGCCGATGAGTAGTACATAGCAGCCGCACGTCCAGGATACACGGGTGAGACCCGTCCTGCTGTGAGCCTGCGTACTGTATCTGCCCTGCCTTGTCAATTGAACCGATGTTCGGTGCTGACATGTAGCAGATGGCATCAGGCGCAGACACCACATCATCTTGGCAAACCTTCCTGCCCACTTGTTGTCGCTTGAAAACAGTGCACACATGTGTGGACTTCTTGGCTCACCTGAGAAGAGACCGGAGCGCAGGGACCCCCGGCGGCTGCCGCCCAGGTCGCTGCTGCGGCTGATGCGGCTGACTTCGCCGTAGCCGATGCTGAGCCGCCTGGCGCTGGCGTCGCTGCTGCCGCTGTCGGCCCTGATGAGGGCGCCGTACCCCGGCTCGCCGCCGTGGACGAGCCGTTCGACCTCGCCGTTGCCGATGCTGCGGCACTTGACCTTGCCGCCGGCCTCGCTGCTCGGCTTGCCGGAGTCGTCGAAGTAGCTGGCTAGCACCTGTTCGCTGGGCACCTGCAGCGCGGCGACGACACCCCTGTAGCAAATGTCTGATGGCGTTGTGAGCAAACAGGCCGGCTGAGCTGCCTGGGCGACCACCTAAGATTGTAAGCATTGCATTATGAGGCATGCATCAGAATGTGCAGTCTGCAACAGGCACCACAGGGCTGCGTGCAAACTGCAGTGACCTTCAGGGTGGCTAGGTACAGCCCAGCAAGTGCGCTGTCTGTGCGGGCTGTGCTGGATGGAGTAGTGGCTGCTGCCTCCTCCGGAAGGATGGCAGACCTGCAGCGTGCATGTGTACAGGCTGCATCAGCATCTGGCCACCTGTCTGGTGTGTGCATAATTGTTGCAGTGCATGTATCTAGGGTGCAAAGATGAGGTGTGCTGCATGTAGGGTGCGCTTGTCGTCATGCTGCATGCCAGTTCCATGGCGCGTCTAACTGCTGGGTTGCAAGCGCCGACATACCCAACACCCCGTCGCCCTGCAAATGTGTGGTGATTCACCTGAGGCTGACGTGCATGGCGGCGCTTGCGAGTGCCGGGCTCTTGGCAGTCACCCACAGGTCGAAAGCAGCACCGCGTCCCACACGGGAGCCGTGACTCCACCATGGCTGGCTTGCCGGTGTCCCCTGCGAAGGCATGCATCAGCAGAAGTCAGCACCGGCATTTGTTTGAAAACAGCACCTGGCAAGCGCGTCCATGACCGACAAAGAGAACTGGTCTGCTGGCAGGCAATCTACAGACGCCAAGTGTTGGCCAGCTCTGCTGGCGATGTAAGGATGCCACATCTTGAGTAGCACAGGATAACAGAGGGCATCGGCCGGCTGCTCACCTCACAGCCCAGCACCTCGAAGTGCTGCCAGAAGGTGGGCCTCTCCCCGCTGCCACCGCCGCCGCCGCTGCCATGAGACAGGCCGGTGGCCGCCGCGAACGCGCCGTCGACGTACAGCAGCCGCCAGCCCGCCGACGCGTCCAGCAACGCGGTGCCGGCGGCGCTGCTGCCCTTCGGGAAGCAGGAAGCAGTGGCGGCGGCGGCCGGCGGCAGCGCGGCCGCCGTGCTGCTGGAGTATGCCGGCCGCAGGCAGGAATGCGCCGCCAGCTCGGCCGCCAGCTCGTCCGCCAGCTCGGCCGCCAGCTCGGAGGACGGCTGGCTGCAGGGCGTGTGCGGCTGCGGCGGCGGGGTGGATGCCTGGTGCACCACCTCAGGCCGGGCAGATAGCTGGTTATGCACTGCGAGGGGGGATGTGCGGCAGGTTATTGAGGGCAGCGGCCGCCCGGGGCCGGTGGCGGTGGCCAGGCGCGTGCGCCGGCGGACGCTGGGGCTGGGCGCAGCCTTGAGGGTCGCGAACCTGGATTCGGGCCGCGTCTCCGCCTCCGGCTGCGGCAGCGACGCGGACCGCCGGGTCCTAGGCGCCTGGTCAGCCGTCCTCAGCAGCGTCTGCCCCAGGGGGGTTGGAGGGGGCGCGGCCGCCAACTGCCCGTCCTCCGTGCCTTCGACCTCTGCCAGCGCCGGGAACTGCACCTCGGCTGCTGCAAACGGAGACGCCATCGGCTGCAGCAGTCCGCTGGGACCCTGCTGCAGCGGACTGCCGCGGGGGGATTGCTGCGCCGTCGGCGCCTCCGCCGTCAGCTGGCCGGCCGCCGCCGCGGCCGCTTCGATGTAGCTGAGCAGGCCGCTGCCCGTGGCCGGGCTGACGGTGCCCACCGCCGCGAAGGAGGGCCTGGCGGAGCTGGCGGCGCTGCTGTCGGGGCTGCTGTTTGCCTCGGTGGGCTGTGCGCCCGAAGCGCTGTTTCGCTGCGCTGGTGCCTGCTGCGGCGGCATCTGCGGGGCTGCCGAGACGTCGGCCGCCTCGCCAGCTGCAGCGCCTGCGGCTTCCTCGATGTCGCTGAGCAGGCTGCTGTACATGCGGTTGCCGATGCTGCTGGCGCTGTCGAACGACTGCCTTGCAGGCCGCAGCTCCGCCGGGGCCTCTGCTTTGCCGTCACCGTCTGCCGCCGCCGCCACGTTGCTGCCGCTGAGCAGGCTGTACATGGCGAGGCTGCCGACGCTGCTGGCGCTGTCCAGGGAGCGCCTGGCTGGGGCGCCGGCGCTTGCCCTGCGGCCGCCCAATGCGCGGGCCGACTGAGGAGCGCTCTTGCCACCCACGGCGCCGTGTGACTGCCTCCGCACGCTGCCTCGCGCCCGGCCAGCGGCGGCCGGGCCGGGACCGTGAGAGGCAGCACTGCCGGTGCCCAGCCGCCTTGCAGCCTCAGCAGCGGCTGAGCTGGCGCTGCCCGCTGGAAGGCTGCTGCACCGCGGCGGTGAGGGCCGCCTGCTGCTGCAGCTGCTGCTGGGCGCGACTACCGCTGGAGGCAGATGTTCCGCGCTGCCTTCCAGCTCGCGGGCTGCGATGCCGGCGCAGTTGACCAGCACCGCGCAGGCGGCATCGCTGAAGTCCCGCGGCTGGGTGTCGCACAGACACCTGCAGCCATGGCAGCCGAATGAGTGAGCGGCGCATCAAGCGCAGGCCACTGTCGTTGAAGCTGTTTATGTGTGGAGACTGGGCTGGCCGGAGCACAGTCGAGCGGACAGTCGATCAGGACTTTGGAGTCTGTAAGGATATTGTTGCAGGGAGCTGACTCACAGTGTGCCCAGGTACAGGCCATTGGAGCCCAGCAGCCACGCGCCGGCGTAGAACCGCAGCGCCGTGCGCCGCCCATCGACATACGGGCTGTCCTTCGTCCTGCATGACACAGTCGCAGATGTGACACAGCGGTGGGAAGCAGAAGAACTGAGCAGTTTATCCTGAATGCAGCCAAGTTGCTGTGGGTCGGTGGCACTGTTTTTGGCACTTGCCAATGGGATGCTACACGTGCAGAATCTGCATGTTGTACAGTGTGCAACAAGCTGCTACAGGGACACTCTATGCAGAGGAGGTCCGAGACTGCCACTCAGCAGCTGTGGTGACGCACCTGACGTCCGCGGCCAGGTCGTGGATCACCAGCACCTCGTGCTGTCCCTGCCTGTACTGCCAGGGCGTCAGGCTCCGTGCCAGGCCCACAGCCGCGCCCGCCACACCGTCGTCAGAGTGACGACTGCTGCCGTTCCGTCCCAGCAGCAGGATTGCCGCGCCCGGCTGCATGCCATAAGGCAACACCATCAGATCTGCGCCATGTGTCGACTGCAGCGGCGCTGCTGCTGCGCAGATGATGCGGACGGCGGCCGCTGCTCAGTGTGCTCAGCGTGCGTGGTATGCCAGTCAGCCAAGTCAACCCTTGCAGTGGCATGTTCCACTGCCGCAAGACTTCCTGGTTTACTACCCACCATGTCGAAGACGTGTGCCAGGACACTGGTCAGACCCGGGCAGGCACCTCCCTCGTCTGCTGAGCTCGATGCAGCTGCAGCCTCGGGCGCAAACTCTGATGCTGGTGGCGAGACCCCAGCAGGCCGCATAGCTGCAAGCTGCGGGAGCGAGGCAGACTGCGCTGCCGCTGCAGCATGGCCGCCGGGAGCGCACTTGCCGGCCTGTTGCTGAAGGCTGTCCGACGCAGACCGCAGACGTTCTGGTCTGCTGAGCCCGTTTGCGAGCACCGCCTGCCTCGCCTTCAGGTTGCTGGCAGCGGCGACATGGCATATGCCTGCAGGCGGCATTGCAGGTGGCGGTACACTGCCGCACTCGCCGCCGCTTTGGCGCACGCCAGTCCAACCATGCTTCACCTGCAGCAACGCACACACTCGGATCTCAAATCCGAACCGCTTCTATCACAGGGACGACCTAGGTGATGAGCAGGCATCCATGATTCAAGCATGTACACTGTCACCAATTCCCAGCCCATGCAGTCCTGACGGTGCAAGCATCGCGACGAAACAGCTGCTTGAGAGCATTGAAGATGGATGTATCCCGTGTTCAACTGGACACAGCAGTGGTCTGTCCAGGCACATACAGCGCAAGACAGTAGATTTTGCCACCAGCCGGCATTCACCTGGCCTGTTCTGCTGTACTCGCCGGCCTGCTTCGACGATGCGCAGCCCATGATGACCCTCTACTTACAATTTCTGTTCATATGCCGCCATTGCTGCAGCACTGTCTCCGCAGGTGCTCACGCTCAGTTCCGGAACCCGCACGATCGTCTGCAGGTGCACGCTGGGCATAGTGAACCTCAAGTGCAAGGCGCGTCGGTGCGCGATGCAAGAAAAGGGACATTTTGGGAAAAGCTACAGTTGCTAGAATGTTGTGGAATTTCCTGCAACCGCGCAATCACCGATGACTTGAAAGTGAGTAGAAAAGGTGAAAGATAATGACCTCGCAGTGATTGATCCTGGGGCAGGCAGACCGTCTGCAGCATTCCTTTCGCATGTCCTCCCCAGCCGGGATTTCTAGGTTCGAATGACACCAACGCAATCCGAGCGATGGCTGAGCTGTTGCTCCTCGTTGGAATAGTAGGAGAGATGACTTTTCCTGTGAAGTACTAGCTCGTACATCTGCAGGACAGGGGGCGGATGCATCTACGGACTCGGCACCTTCAACTGCGCATTGGAAAGCGCAGTCATTCTCGCTGTGTACGATGGTTGCCGCAGACATACAGCCAAGCAACTGTCGACACGCACTGGCAATTCAGGAAGATGCTGAAGTGTTTGGTTTCTTGCCGGCATTTCCATCGCTGTGGTGAAATGATAGGAGCGGAGACTGTGGAAGGATCGGAGCGCTAATCTGTCGGCTTCTCGTTTCTGCGCTGAGTTATGAGTTTCTGTGCGACTGAGCCTGCGGTCCTCTGACAAATTACCAGCTGATGCCTTTGGCAGCAGACCGCCATGCGCAAATGCGCAGCAACAGTGCTCTCTGCGGCGGCAGTCATGGACAAAATGCCCCTGAAGCGCAGGACGCCGTGGCATGGTGGTTCAGGGGACGGTGTGCTATCCATCACCCCCTTCAAACTCTCTGTAGTGCACCGATACATACTTTCACAATGCAGAGGGGGGAGGGTCCTATTGACCGAGTCGGCAAGCCCCGCCCCCTCTGCTGGCTGAGCACACGCTGGACTTGTATTATGTGTCACGGACGGGCTGCTACACTTAACGCCAATCAACATTTACCGTGCATAAGTCGTCACAGCAATGCAATCACCACGCAAAATATGCCTTTCGTTGGTGCTGCTGCGCACAGTGGCGGTGCCGATTTGGGTCATGCCCTGCTGCGTATCTGCACACTGAACCTGATTACTTGCTTCGTCTTGACTGCCGCCCGGCTGGATCGGATCACTTGCTTCATCCTGACTGCCTCCCGGCTGACTCAATGTCACTTGCGGCCCCTCTTCTATCCAACTGCATATGCAGCTGGCATGCTGCGCCATGCATGCACGCACGCCCGTCTCCCCACATCTTCCCTCACTTCGAGACGACTTCAGGACGAGGCCCGCAACAAGCAAACAAGCTACCTCATGCGATGCTGACAGCGATCCCAGCTGGTCAAACTCCCACACAAGTGGGCACCCTTCACGTGCGCGCAGGCTGATGTCTAGGCATGTGTGCTGAGCTCTCTTGCCCTGTAGCATGATATTTTGAACACCTCCCCAATGCTTCCACCTTGGCTCCCTCCACATATAAGCCCACTTGCCCAGGAGTTCTTGGTGGGGCCCAACGCCCACACACACAACTTGACCTTCTTCGTTGACATGCCTTCCTGCTGCCTGTCCTCGCTCCGCTGCTCCATTGCCTTTCCAAACTCTGACACCGTTTCGATCATGCCCACTTGCCGATGAGACTCTGCAGCCCGGCGCCCACAAACAGCATGATCATGCCAGCCAGCGTCAACCAGGCTGCGCGGGGCTTTGCCCCCCGCAAGGAGCTGTTGCGTGAGTGGCCGACGTGACCTGCAACAGCCAAAGCATGTCGAGCCCAGCATCATGGTCCAGGGATCAGTCCATGGCTGATACCTGAGGATGGTCAGCTGCTTTGACAGCGCATTGCTTCAGCTGGTGGCCTGCAAAAAGCCTCGAATGACAGCGTGGCACAATGGATACAAGCTGTCTGGCAGTATCAAGTGAGCAACAAGAGCGGATGAGAATCAATGCCGGCAAGCAGGTGGCGCACCAAAGAATGTTGGGATGAGAAGATCCACCAAGGCATTCTGCAAGCAGCAACTCATCAATTGTGGCATGCAGCATGTGCAGCAGTTGGAGCTCGGCATTGTCACCCTCGGCAAATAAGGCGTGGATGCTGAACGCAATGAATGAAATGCAAGCTAAAAGAATCCAATGATTGTACATATCGCATGAAACAGGCGACTGAGGGCGCACATAGATCAGGATGCCGCCCGCGATGGCGTCCAGCGTGCCCTGTGTGCCGAGTGCAGCCTTGGAACCCTCGTGATACGTGTTGCCCACGCCAAGCCCAATTGCTGCATCACATGAAATTTGTGTGTTATCGAGCATGCACTTGGGCAGCGTACCACGGGCTGCGGTCGGTGTTGATCAAGTGCAGCACAGGGGCGCATCGGTTCAGTGCCAAAAGACCAGTCAAACAGCACGCATGCAGCAGCATGCGCAGCAGCATGCATGTGGGGAAAGGGTCAGGTGCAAACGCACCGATGCCGATGGGTGTAATCAGCACGAATGCGCTGCCAAGCAGCAAGTACTTCAGCTTAGAGAAGCCGGCGTCCAGGTAGCTGCATGCCTGCAAAGCACATGGCAACTTTCGACGATCAGGGTCTGCTATTGTAGCAGACACAATGAGGTGAGTCCATGCATTTATGTCAAAGGCACTTAGCCACTGGGGCGTGCTCTTCAAGCGGATATGATAAGATCTTGGAAAAATTCTTACCAAGGAGACGCCTTCGATGCCCTGCATTGAGATGCGGTTCTCTAAACCTGGAAATAGCTCGAGAAATATGTCCAACTGAGAGCACACTTGCGAAGCGTTGCGGCAGTGCGCTTGGAGTTGCAAGCAGAAAGCTGAACAAGAAACGTTGAAAGCGATGCTCTGTCATGCCTGGTGAAAGCCCAGAGCAATCGTGAGCGCTATGACGGTGTCCAAGTCCGTTGAGACGCCATATGCAATGCCGACGAAAATGCTGCATGTGTAGCCACAAGGCACAGGGTTGAAGCAACCCAGCGGCCACATCCCGATGCAGCAAACATGTCACAAGTGCCACTTGCTTGCAATTGCAACGTGCTCACATCTCCTCACGGTAGCACAACGCGTGTGAAGACCCGGAAGTTGCACATCGACACATGTCTCTGCTGACGGACAGGTTGTATAGGGCACCTATGTATAATGACGCCAGCTTCCAATGTGTAGGATGTCACTGTTGCGTCCAGACGCTCCTGTGCCGCAATCTTCTCCACCGTCACGGAGTCGGCAGCCTTCTCGACGTCCCCATCTGCATATGTGGCAGCCTGCAAGCAGCCGGCATACCGGTTGATGGGTCAGCTTCGTGTCTGTTAGTGCACGCCTCAACAGGTGGCAGCAGCAGGAGAGTAGCTCGATGTGCTAGACAGCCCTGCGAGTCACGCCATCAGCAACGGAGCAGGCAAGGCTCTGATCAGAGAAGCTGCACATCACGTAGGACTCCGGGAGGTGGGGCCACGAAGATCCTCTCTCAATTTAGACTTGCCAGTTGAGGACGTTGCTAAGCTCATGTTTAGGCTCTCCCCAGCAGAGGGCTGCTGCCACAATAGGCCGCACAGTAAGCAGTGTAGAGCGAATGACAATCACATCAACAGAGACTAGCATCACCTGCGGAAGCATTCCAGCGCCGTAGCGCTTCCGCAGCAGGTGGCTCAGCAGGTATTCGGCGCAGAATGTCAGCAGCGCGCTGAAGGTGGCGATGGCCATGGCCCAGGGGTACTCAGTGGATAGCCCCAGGCAAGGGCTCTGCAGAGTGCCCAGCGCATCGGACAGGATCTGCGGTGGACCACCAAACAGCTTCAGATCTGTGCGCGGGTGGTGTTGCCACACGAAAGCTTTGATTTGAAGATTGTTGCCTTTGGGCATACGCCCACAGGCAGGCTATTCAGGCCACCCGCCAGCACCTGCAGTGAGGGGAAGGGGGGCCGTGAACACTGGCAGAAAAATAACAAGTAGCTATTCACATGTGACCTGGCAGTCAGACACATACCAGATATGGGCGCGGGTGTGGCTTCAATATGCTGGTGCAGCGAACACGTCATTAGCACAGAGCCCAGCAGCACACAGACCTTCTTGCATACACGCGGTGTAATGAACCCAACCTGCACTGTCTACTGCGTGTCAAAACCTGGAAGAACATGTCATTGCGTGCAGCTGTACAAAGCTCACAACAGGTGTGCTCACATGTACCACGAAGTGGCAAGTGACAATGCGGGCATTACAAATGCTGGTCAAAATGAGGGCAGAACCAAGGTGACAGGATGGCGCCATTGGAAGGGCAAGCTGCCTTGTCTGTTTCCCAAAGATCTCAGGCATTGTTAAGGCTTGTGAAAGTCACCTGGATCATCAAACCTGGACGAGCTCAGTGCCCCAAGTGACACCAGTCCTGACAACAGCGCCGAGTCAAAGTTGTGGCAAGAGCAGCACAGCATCTGATGGCTTTCGCCATGTGAGCAAGGGGCGCGTGTGCCCGTCCTTGCAGGGGAGGGACTCACATGGACCAGAGCGGTCGCCAGGATGACGCCAGCGCCAAATGCACGGAGGAGGAACAGCGCCGAGTTGAAGCGGCGCCCGATCAGTGGCACAATGATGCCAAATGACGACACGACCAAGATGATGAACAGGCCGCCTACCTGTCAAGCAGATGGCCACAAAGTCAGTGCGTCTTCCCGAGCAGGGCACTACGGTTTTACAGATCGGCACATGCCAGTGGGCACGTTCATGGTTCAAAGCAGATGCGTCATGCATGACACTCCGCCAGCCCCATTATCATCAGCATCATGCACAAGCGGCCGGCTCAGCCAGTACAACATGATTGTGTGTTGTATGCAGTAATGGCGGTGATCAGAGCACTCGTGTGGGGGAAAACGCAACAATGCAACACCATGAACATGCTCACCCGCAGCCCCTTGTATTGGCTCTGCGGCGCATCACACAGAAAGCGTCAGCAACGTCGCTTGCATTGAATTACGAAGCAGAATAGCCTTGCACAATCGGTGTGCACCCTGCAGACGTTGTGCAGATTCCAACTTTTTGTTTGCAGCCATTATGGCGGCATGCATGCAGTGGCAGCGCTTCACGCCCACGTCATCCAGCAGGACGTGCGCGCATGCACAATCAGCTACGGACCTGATCATCCGTTGGAGCAGCACAGTCGACCTCTGCCGCGTCTTCGACCCCGCCCACAGTGTGTAGCAGGGCGCGGCCGGCCAATGCCGCGAGATCACCTGTCTGCACCATTGCTGCCTGCGGGGAGAGATGCGCCATACCAAATGTTTCAAACCGCTGCCCCTCAGCAAAACACGTTGAAACTGATGCAATTCCTTTTGCCACGGCTTCTGGAGCTCACACTCCCGAAATGCAGGCGATGTGCGGCTCTGTCGGCGGAGCGTCGTGCATTTGGGGCTGCTGTCAAGGCGTCTGCGAGGTCAAAATGGTGAATGCTGATGCTTGCGCTGCTGCCTAGCGGGCTTTGGCCCTGTGCAATGGTGAATCAACGACAGCAGGCCGCGACACGACTTGAAACTACCCGTGCGGCGGCTGAGTCCTATATGTGAAGCAAAACGACGCCCGAGGATACCAGCAGGTGCTTCAAACTGTGCACAAACTTCTTGTCGGCAACACAGCGGCATGTCGCCGCGGCAACGTCGCTGGGGAACCAAACCTTTTCGAGATTTGCAGCCCGTGTGGACCATGCGCATCCCCGACGTGGCAACGGCGAGCCCGGCGGGCAGCAAATGAGGCTGCTGACCAGGGACGCGCACCTGTTTCAGACGTCGGTGGCTCTTCGTTGCGATTGTGGTGTTGGATCGTCGCTGCGATTGTGGTGTTGGATCGTCGCTGCGATTGTGGTGTTATGGTCTGGTGGCAAGTCTTGACGGCGTTCTCAAGTGTTTACATCCAGCTGGGGATGGATTAGCTAAGACAGCTGGGGTAGGACTAGCTAGGACAGTTGGCTGCACCAAGAGAGAGATTGACGTTACACCATGTCGTTGCACCAACTGCAGTGTCTACTCAGTTTTACGACCTCTAATCGGGGACACAAGTGAAATGATATAATCGAGGGCTCACTGGGGCACATTGCTGGATGTTGCGAATGAAGGCTGAGTGGACCACATTGCTGCATACCGTGTTTCAAATCACGTACGCACACATGGGAGATGAAGACTTTCAAATAGAGGGCACTGGGACACCCTTCCTGGTTGCACATTGCCCAATACAAAAAGAATGCAAAGCAAGAGCTCTGCCCTTACAGCGGCACAGCTGTATGTGTGAGTTGCAGCACTGCATGTTTCATGCACCGTTGGCACTAACTGAGATCCAACACCGCACTGCATCATTCGATAAACCAATTTTGTTCTGTGCACGCATCTCTGCTACCCCATCCTCGGCTTGGCTTGCTGCGGCAGAACAGGCGCAAGCTCGCCGCTTCTGGCATTGTTGGATGCGTTAGCACACTCACGAGGGCCATTGCGGTCCCACGACCACATCGTATCTCCGCTGATTGAGCTGCAACTTATCTGCGCTCCAGCTTATGTCAAGCTTATGTCAATGCGACACAGCTCAGGCGGCATGGCAGCCAGACTGCTTAATCGGTTGTCAGCGCAGCTGCCAACAGATCCCATGCCACCGGGGCAGCGCCAGATCCGCCCTCCATCACAGCGTGTTGCCCTGCTGCTGCAGCGGAGGCGCAGCCAGCGCCATGCTCACTGCTGCACCTGTGAAAGCGTGAACGAAGTGCTGACTGGATGGCTGCAGGGTCATCGACAGGGATTTAGAGCCGCGGCAACACAGCGGAGTGGCCGCAGACCCGTGACGATGGTGAGTCGCATGATCTGCCGCCAGACAAATCAAATAGCATGGCTAAAGCGTACAGGAAGGGCACACAACGGGAGAGTGAATTCTGATCGGGAAGGCCAAACACCGACACACGAACGGAGACTGGAGCACCTTGTTCGGCGGGCCAGGCGCCGCCGCCAGCCATCTCCTGCATCAGCTCATCGATCAGGCGTGGGTCGCCCGCCAGCACTGGGCTGCCCGGCTTTTCCACCCTGCACGTTGGAGCGAAATGCATGTTTTGAGCCGTGTGCACGGGGGGTAAAGGCAATGCTTGAGAGGCACAGCCCATCCAACAGCTTTGGCCAATGTCACACGGGACTGTCAGGAGCATCCCGGCGCGCCGCTGCTGGTCCTGCGTTCCGCTGGCTGACAAACGCTACCCATGAGCAATGAGCCCCCTGGGGGCGTCACAGCCACTGCATCTTCTGTGTTGCTGCAGAGCTGTGCACGACAGTGATGGCGATTGCATCACACATACTGCACCGCCCCAGGCAGACCAAGCGGCATTGCTATGCAGCACCAGATCAGAGAGCAGTTGTCATGTAATGCAACCAGAGGCAAGGGCGTTCAACAGCATACCATCCCACGGCCACGCCAGCAGTAGCTCGAAACTGGCACTGGTCTAACCAAGCGGCCTAGAAGAAAGTGGCTTGTCTTGAACATATCACAGCATGGCGTGAATCAGAAAACATTACAATGTGGATATTCAGTGCCCGAGGGTGAAGACAGTTGTTCATCTCAAGGGAACATTCCATGGGAACGAGCCCTACCAGGGAGCGTGTGATGCAGGACCCCCGCGGCTTGGCATGTCCTGCTGCTGCTGCTGCAGCTGCATTGGTGGCAGGGTCACAGCCGCTGGCGTCACCGCGGCAGCCAGCGGCAGGTTGGCAGAGGGCGAGCTGAAGGGCAGCTCAGCGCTGGCAGGACCCCACTGTGTGGCCGCCCGCTGCTGCTGCTGCTGCTGCGGCTGCTGCTGCTGCTGCGGCTGCCGCTGCTGCAGCTGCGCCTGTTGCTGCCACTGCCAGTCCTGCGGCAGCCCAGCGGCCGGCTGCTTGTGCTGCCTGCACCACCAACAGACGTGTGCCGCTTGGGCAAGTGCATTGGTGCCTGATGAGTGCTGGGTGATGACCTCATCAAGCATACACAACATGGAACACACGTAAATCAATGCAGCACCGACTGATGTAAGTCAGTGCCAGTGTTCATGATGCCGTGCATGTGGCTTGGCTGCGCACCACTGATCCAGCTGCTGCTGCTGCTGCTGCTGCTTGGGCTGCAGCAGCTGCTGCTGCGGCTGCTGCTGTGACTGCGCCTGGGCTATGAGGTTCTGAAATGCCGCGCGTCCACCCTGGAAATGGTTGAGCCTCGCCATTTCGTTGGGCGAGGTGAGGCCCTGCAGGATGATCAAATGTCAGGCTGACACGGATGTGGTGACATGACAAGGTCTCCATCTGAATCTGATCTGCTCTGATCGCAATGACCCGACTGAAATGCACCAAGTCGAGAACCCTGAACAGTAAAAAGCAGGCAAAAGCAGGCAAAAGTGCAGGAAAAGCAACCCAACAGGCTGAATTTGCCAGATCTGGCTATATGCTCATGATGCGCACGCCAGACCCACAACTGACTGCTGATGGTGGAGTGACAAGACACAGGTAGGCTCTGAACATGCAGGCGCACCTGCTGCAGCGGACACACATTGCACGGACGCCAGCCCATTGTGATAGCAATGCATCACCTACGGCCCCGTCCTTGGCGGCAGGGGACTGGGTAGAGCTCCATCAAAAGGAAGACACTGCAGAGAAGCCCCATACAGATGTTGAAACAGCGGTCAAGTCACCTGCTGTTGGTCCGAGGACAGCGACCGCATGGACGGCAACCCCGCATCCCGGCGCATCGCGTCAGGCCGCGTGTCCGATAGCCGCGACAGGCTGCGGACGGAAGCAACATCTTCGCCGCCGGCCCACGTCTGCTGCCCGCTGCCACCGCCGGCGGGAACTGACGTGGTGACGCCACCGGTATAGCTGTTGCCGTTCCCGCCGGCTGGGGGGCAGCCGCTGCCCAGCTGGCTGGCTGCGTCGGCACCTGGGGCCGCTGCGGTGCCAAAGCCGCCGTAGCCACCGCTGATCTGCACGCCACCTCGATTTGTTGGATTCAGACATTTCAGACGCTCCATGCAGCAGGGTGCCGCCGCTACTCACTTGCACGACCCTGAGCCGTCCGCTTCAGGTCTGATCCACACTGAAGCACCAAGCAGTCATGCGATGATGCCATCCACTGTGATGCATCAGAGACATGGGGCAAACATTGCAGTTTGTGCAAGGTGATGTGAGCAAGGAAAGAAATGCCACCACTGACCTGCATGCCGCCGCTGCCGTCCGCAGTCGGCAGCAGCCGCCCCGACGCCGAGCGCATGCTGCCTGCGGGGTAGGCAGGGTCCAGGTAGCCGGAGCCGAGGGGGTTGCCGCCACCGCCAAGGGGGTTGCCGCCGGTGTAGCCACTGTGGAAGCCGCTCGCGGTGTCGGAGCCGCCGGCGGACGGCGCCCGCATCTCGTTGCCGGGGCCCCCCTGCATCAAAACAGATGCAACAGCATCGACATCTCCAAGTCAGCCGTAACAATGCAAGACATGGTCCCCAGTTGTCGAAGTGTGGACCTGGCACACTGCCTCCCCCTGCCGTCTCTTGCAGCGCACACGATCGGCTTTCAGGCTATCATGCACGAGGCGGACCAGTCGCTATTGCATCATGCTCACCGAGCCAGCGCGCAGCTCGTTGCTGGGCAGCCGGAGGTCCTGCCCGGAGGCGCCGCCCCCTGACAGCCCCCGCAAGCTGTTGCCGCCCGGACTGCCGATGCCCCCACCGAGACCTGCGACATCCCGAAGACGCAGGCTGAGTTGCCTCCGCTGCTTTGGTGGACTTTCATAATATTCTGTCGCGCTCAGAAGGGGTGCAACCCTCGAGGGGTGCAAGCCCGGAGCCCACATGTCACGTCTGCACAGTCCATCTGCATCGTGCCGCGCCTACCGCCGATGGTGTCGCCACCAGTTGCCAACGAGCGCAGCGCCGCCAGGTTCGGCATGCAGGACAGGTCGGCAAAGGCGCCGTAGCCGGAGCCCGTGTGAGAGCTGCCCCCGCTGGGGTGCCGCACCTGCAGTCCGAAGTCCGACTAATGAAGAAGTCCAATTTGGTATGATATGCAGGACAGGTCAGCGAAGGCGCCGTGGCTGGTTCCCAAGCAGGAGCCGCCGCCGCTGGGGTGCCGCACACTGCAATTATAACTAGGAAGAATTTAGGGGTTCGAGGTCTTGCATGCAGGTCGCCGCAGTCAAATGCTGAAGAGGAGCTGCCGCTGATGGGATGCCGCTTCTACGTGTGACCACGATACAGGTGAAAACTTGGGTGCTTGTGTTAGGCGTCAGGACACCTTAATGGTGTCATAGCCGGAACATGATAAGGGGAATCCTGTCGACGGGAACATGCACTTGGCAATGGTCAGAGCCTCAGGATCCCTTCACCATGAGACATTTCAGCGGTGCAACAGCTGGATTCTGCAGGCGGTGCCGCCGCTCGGCCGCTGCTCCTGCATCTGAGATACAGTGGCAGAAGGGTTTGGGATATGATTGCATGGCTGAGCCGCTGTGAGTTGCCAGTGACCCTGCAGATGCAACATCTTGCTGCCATGAACGAAGACTGGACTTCTATTTGCTAGGCTGTCATGGCTGCAGGTGGAGCACAGACGCCGGTGATGACGACCAAGTGGGGTGACATGGCACACGTGACCTTGAAAAGTATTGTGTCGACATGGAGCCACCACCAGCAGGCTATCAGAGTCATGCCACCTCCCGTTGCACAAGACATAAGCGACAGTACAGATGCAGCGGCACCACAGATGCATCCCATATATAATGGCGATGCTGTTGAACCGACTTCACAAAGCCTTCAGGCAGCCCTGGAGATGAGCCCATGATTCCCTCTCAGAGCACAAGCGCATGCTGCAGCAGCATGTGCACGACTGCCATTGAGGTTAGATCTACTACAGGCAGGCCTGTCGCAGTACAAAGTTTGTGGTAAACAGAGCCCTTGGGCAGCTCAAAGCCAGGAAACCTGCAACAATATAAGCATGTGCTCACCGTGACTTCGGGTCCAAAGGACGATCGCCGCACATTCTGCGCGTCGAATGACGGGCGTTGCACGGCGCCCGCATCGCCGCCAAAGGCTGAACCGCCAAACGATGGCCGCTGCACACCGGGGTCCGCGCCAAAGGATGGCCGTTGCACACCGGGGTCCGCGCCAAAGGATGGCCGTTGCACGCTGGGATCCGCGCCAAAAGATGGCCGCTGCACGCCGCCGAAGCCGTTGTCTGCCTGGCCAAACGACGGCCGCTGCACGCCGCCCAGCCCGCCACTGAATCCGCTGCCGCCGTCTGCGCCAAAGGAGGGCCGCTGCACGCCGCCGAGGCTGCCGAGCCCGGCGTCCATGCCCCAGGACGCGCGGTACACACTGGCGGGGCCGCCGTCTGTACCGAACGAGGCGCGATGCACGTCGCCGAGGCTGCCGGCCGCGCCGAAAGACGCTCTGTGCACGCCGCCGGCCGCGCCGTCCAGGCCAAAGGACGCCCGCTTGATGCTGTCGGGCCGGTCGTCCAGGTCAATGGCGTTCTGCAGAGCAGCATGCTCAGCTCTTAATTTTGATCAATCATTCCACATCATCTGCCGCCACTGGCGTGGCTGAAGGACGTGCGTCGGATGCCCCATCAAGGTCGGTGGCAGTCTCTGAATCAACATGTTCAGAGTGCAAACCTGACCCGTCATTCACATTGCATGGTTTGCCTGGAGTTCGAGGCTGACAGATACACGCTTGATGCTATCAGAACACCACAGCACAAGCACACGGGCATCAGATCAGCATCGAATCAGCCTGTGGAAGGATGTTATGTGCAGGTGGTGTGCAGGATTGTTGATCGTCAGATTGTACCTGACATCATGAGCACAGCATGTTGCACAGTGTGTCATCTGGCAGCTGAGCCGCACCACATGGATGTTGAGGGTGCGAATCTCGTTGCTGGCGCTGCCGCGGCGCTTCAGTTGAAGGCCCCGCCCCGAGGCCGTGCGCACGCTCTGCAATCCCGGCGAGTCCCCAGCGTCATTGTACCCGCCGCCGCCGCCGCCGCCGCCACCCAGGCTGTCAGCGGCTCTGCTCAGCTCAAAGGGGCTTGGAGCGTTGCCGATCGGACCCGCAGCCTGCATGCCGCCATAGCTGGGGCTCGCCAGGCTGATGCCGGTGCCGAAGCCGCTGCCAAAACCGCTGCCAACGCCCCCGGCCTGACCAGTGTAGCCGCTGCCGCCGCTGCCGCCCATGCTGCCGCTGCCGCCGCCACTGCCGCCGCCAGGGTACATGCTGCCAGGGGCAGGGGGCGGAGAGAATGTGCTGCCGGTAAGCCGCGCGCCGTACGCGGAGCCGTACATGGCCGCCGCACGGCTGGAGGGCCGCCCCAGGATCGCACCGGCCTCCGCCAGGAAGCCCGCAGCCGCACGGTGGAAGTTTGCCGGCGGCTCGCTGGCCCGCCGGGCTGTCTCCAGCTCGGTGGCTGAAAGCCCTTCTGAGCCGCCGCCCGCCCCGGAGAGATGCCCGCGGCCGAGGCCCGGCTGCACGCCGCCGTAGCCGCCGCCGCCGCCGGCGATGTAGCCCGACAGCCCGGTCGGCGGCCGCGACAGCCCGAAACCGCTGGCGGTGCGTATGCTGGGCAGCGGCGGCGGGTCATCCGGCGCCGCGGCGGCTGCTGGCGCTGCAGACATGCCGGACGTGGCGGCGGCGGGGGAGGTGCGTACGGAGCCGGGGGCGGTGCCGGCGTTGGCGCGCACTGGGCGTGTGCTGGCGGCCGTCTGCATCGCGGTGTTGGACTGGCTGCGCTTGCGGCGCCGGTCGTTGTGCATCGCCAGCCGCTCCCGGCAGTTTCTGCGGGGGGTGGGCCAGGGTGTGAGCAGGCAGATACAGCCTATGACACTGCTGTTTGCGGAGGGGCGCCTTCGAGTCGGCAGGTGGGTGTACTTGTGGAAGCAGTACATCTGCAGCAGTATGTCGAGAGCCAGCAACATCACTGGTATAGTCCATCTCAGGGAGTCGGACCTTGGGTGTCATCACAAAGGCCTTCAGAAGGTGAAGAAAGCAGCACTGCTGGCAAGTGTTCAAGATTGACAGGAAACCGGTTGAGCTTGGGAGATTTTGCACCTCCTGTCGCCATCAAAGGCTTCCAGGGGGTGGAAGGAGCAGCATTGCTGGCAGAATCGCTTCTGTTCGCCGTCAATGACGACCATGGGCGAGCGCGAGTGCTCCTTGCAGCAGCGATACCGTCGGAAGTAGTTCTTCTCCTTCAGCAGGCTGCGCATGCAGCCCTCCACCTGCCGGCACATGATCCAGCTGATCGGCAGTGACAGGGACTTGAAACCCTCCTTGGCACTCACTGCTGCAAGAGGATGCTGGGAAAACGTTGACTCTCGCATCCGCAAGTGCAGAAAGCAGTCAGGGAGGCAGCTGAGTTGTGCTGTGCCCGGTACGCTTACCCTGCAAGTGTTCTTGACGGAGGCCGGCTTGGCCGCCGCCGCTGCAGGGGGTTCGGCAGCTGCCTGTGCCGTGGCTGCGGCTTCCGGCGCATCTGCCTCTGCAGCATCTGCTGCACCCACCCCGTCTGAGCCACCACCGGCATCATCATCTTCCTCCTCATCCCCTTCCGCGACGGGGTGCAGGTCGCCAGACAGCCGCTCCGCCACCGATGCGCTGTCGCGGCGCTCGTCGCTGGGAGCCGTGCTGGGCTGCGAAGCCTCTGCTGCTGCGGCGGAACCTGCAGGGGGTGGCTGCTCGGATGTGGCGTCTGCAGCGGCACCCGGCGGGCTCTGCATGGCCGCAGGGTGGCGCCGGGGCAGCGGCAGCCAATGCCCGTGCGGCCCGCAGGTGGGCACCGGCAGAGCGAGGCCCTGAGAAAGGGCACCACTGGCTCCACTGGCGGCGTGCTGCCCTGTGCGCAGGTCACAGCAGGAGTAAACTCGGTAGCAAGGGCAGCCGGTGAACGCCCCTCTGCACACCGGGCGAGCTTGGTAGGTTGTGAGCGCCTCATTTGCACGCAACGATCTGACCCTCAGCGTATCAAAGCCTGTTGTGGTGGACTGTTGGGGGCCCAAGACCTACTGATGCAGTGCCAGACATGCGCCTACACCAGCACCGCTATGCTGCAAGCCTCGTGCAGCAAGTGCTTGGCACACAGGGAGGTCATTAGGACCATCCTGCAGCCGCGTTGAACAGTCGAGCAGGTTCATAGGAACATACGAAGTCAGAGCGAGCATGCGTCAGGAGCCAAGAGCCGAAGGCGTGCAGCGGAGAACGATCGTGACACACCACGAAAACAGCCACGAGACCTGCGGGGCCTGAGTCCCTCAGTATGCTACCTCTGCAACCCTTGCAGCTTGCAGCCTGTCGGTCCAGCAGCCTGTCATTCCCGAACCACCTGTGCCTCACCTCAGCTCCCCTGCTACGGCCGCTGCAGCTGATCTTACGGCGTCTCAGGGCAGCTGACAGCTGAGAGGCGCCGGCAGGCGTCAGCGACGCTGCGTAAGGCTCGCAGACCCTCAACGCGTGGAGCTGCTAGCTGTCAAGAGCATCTCAGGCCGCTCTGCACCTGTCCCGCTAGCACTTCGCCCACGGTGGACATCCGCAAGCGTGTTGCAAATTGTAACCGGCTGCTTGCTTGCTAGTGCACTGCAGCAGCTGTCAGCGTGCAATGTTTGCTCTCAAAGTCGGGCAACAGGGTCACGCATCGTGAGCGGCCCTTGAGGGGGCGCTACACGCTAGAACCTGCTTCAGCTGATGATAACTGAACTTGTGGCAGGCGGCAAATTGCTGTGGCCGCATCTGCGGCCCCTGAATAGGCTGACACCAAAACCCGCTATCAGCAGTCTTCCGCACGTGCGAAGCACACAAACGTACTTGACGCCAATTGCGCCCGGCGGCTTCGAAAGCGCAGAATTGCAGTGCATCCAGACGGCGGAAGAGACACCGACGGGAGCCATTGATGATGCATGGTCTAGCGGTGGCTGCAACTTGATTGATCATGAAAACTCCCACACAGATGCCAAAAAGATTGTACCTACTGACTTGCGATCCTTTCGGGAGGCGTATCAAATGCACATACTGCTAGAAGGGTACGCTCATTTGCAGCGCACAGTGTCATGCACCATATATGCCGCGACGGAGCTTGTGTTATACTGCCGCACAATATGATGCCTACGCCATGCAAAGGACGCCTCATACCTCATCTGTCAGGTGGGAGGACGGCGAGCCGGTGGTTGCTCGCCTGTCTGCTCCTGACCGGGAGCAGGTCCAGGCCGCTGAGCGGTTGACGCTGCAGCTACCGGACGGCCGCGGCGGCGTCACCATCCAGCAGAGGGTGGGCGGATCCCACTCCTGCCTCGAGTCAGCCTGCAGCACTGTCCTGATCACAGCCAAAAGGGAAGCAGGAAGGGGCAGTGGCATCACGATCGCTGTGCAGCTGAGGCATTCCAGACGTCTCCAAGGCCTGTTGTTGCCGCACCATGCACGCGCACCAGATCACTCGGGTGTGATGTCATGTGCTGGTTCATGGGCTGAAGGACGTCCTCCGCTGCAGCCAGGGACGGCGGCCGGCACCGCGCTGGGCGTCGGCGCTGCCGCATGGGACAGCGCTCTGGTGCTGGCCGCGCATCTCGCCGCTCTGCCACCTGGTGCACTCGCGGGTACAGTGCCTTATGTGTTGTACATTCGTCACGGCCTCACAACGTGACAAGCAATACTTGGAATGGCACAGCGCCCTGGTGCTGGCGGCACATATTGCTGCGCTGCCGTGTGAAGCCCTTGTCGGCATAGCCCCTTGCCTTATGTAGCCACCTCAATGCTTCCTGACATCATGAGCTACCCCCGGACTGCGCCAGCGCCCCTGGTGCTGGTTGCGCATCTGGCCGCGCCGCCGCGTGAAGCGCTCGCTGGCACAGTATCTCGTTTTCCGCAACTCACTGCCTCCAGTGCCTCCGGCTAGCACAAAGCCTACTTGGTTTGCATTGAAGGGCCAGCGCTCGGGTGCTGGCGGTGCACCTAGTCACACTGCCGCCTGAAGCGCTTGCTGGTGCGGTTTCTGAATCACTTAGACCTCACGCCTCTGATGCAAGATGTCACGGGTCTTCCTGCTTCACGCCCTTGTGTTTGTTGCAAAACCCGCCATGCTTCTTGTCTGGGCGCTGGCAAGCTAATCGGCATACATGTCGATTGCAGCATGCTAATGTTTGCTGTGCAAGCAAACTCGATCCTCACCACAGGCTCGTTCCACTTTGGGAACCTGCAGCTTCAGCACCTGTGGTTCCAGCCCACGTGGGTCTCCATATACGACATAGAGATGGCCTTGACTGCACCCACAGGCAAGCGGTGCATAGAGCTGGGCGCGGGGGTGGGTTTGGCTGGGCTGCTGGCGGCGCGATTGGGTGCTGATGTGGTGCTGACCGACAGGCGGCCGCTGCTGAGCCTTCTGCGCGGCAATGCCGCCCGCAACTGGCTGGCCGGGGCGCCCGACCCCAGGTGCAGGGATGGGTTGAGGGTTTAGAAGCCGACACTCTCACCCAAGTTTGTCTCGGTACCAGACTGTCCTCCTTTTCTGTGCTTATCGCAGAGCGCATTGACATGCTTGCTGCCAGATGGCTCATGCAGGGCGTTAGCAGACGCTCTGCAAATCCGTCAAGGCACACTATCAAGGCCCGCTCACACAATGTTCGACACCCTGGAAAGCGCCTTCCAACAGCGGCAATGCTTTGCCGCCAGGGCGGGCGGACGCGGCGGCCCAGGGCTGGGGTGCTGCCGACAGCGGCGAGACGACGGCACCGAGAGCTGTGCCCGCTGCTCACCAAGGATATCTGCTCGCCCACCCATCGCATGCGCTTCTGGTTACAGGGCACACCGTCGCGCCGGCAGCGCTTCGCTGCCAGGGCTGGCAGAGGCGGCGGACCTGGACTGGGGTGCCGCCGGCAGGGGTAGATATATCAATCCAGCCCATCCTGCAAAGTGACTTTCAAATGACTTTCAAATGTACCCATCTCAATGTGTTTGCAGGGCACCACGCAGCGATGGCAGCGCTCCGCCACCGGGGCGCGCTGCGGTGGCGGACCTGGACTGGGGTGCCGCCGACAGGCGGGAGACGACCGCGCGGCTGGCGCAGCCGGCCCCCGACTACATCCTGGCCGCCGACTGCTGCTACGTCGACCCGGGTGGGCAGGGCTTTGAACCCTCCCAAAAAAATTGTGATAAGGGAATACACTCGAGATGCTCGGCTCAGCGAGACTGATCTGATGCCAGGCTGGTTTTTTTCTTCCCCCCACCTGCATGCTGCTGGCCGCCGCTGCCTGGTAGAGAGCACTGACTCATCTCAGTGCTCTCCGCACCGCCAAAGCTGCATCCGATCCGCCTCAGCTGCCTCGCAGGCGGGCCCACCCCGGACCCTGCGCAGTTTGTGGCGACGGCCGCCGAGCTTGCGGCGCCGCACACGCAGCTGCTCATGGCGCATGAGGTGCCACACGGTTATGGTCCCTGCCGCCAGCTGCCTGCAGTTCTGGGCTAAAGGCAACGCAGTTGCATGGATTTGTTGGCAAAGGCTGCGTGCTGTGGATGAGACTGCGGTTTGCCGCCATGCAGTGTGCACACCGAACTCCATGGCCATTGCGCGGTCAATCGACTCTCTGCGTTTTTCCAACAGGTGCGGTCGCATGGCGATGTATGGCCGGCACTGGAAGCGGCATGCCGCCGCACATTCAGTGTTATGGAAAAGCTGCCGATGGACAAGCTGCCAGAGGGTTTCAGGGTGCCACACATCAAGCTTTATCAACTGCAGCTCTGAAGCAACATCACATCAAAATTTAGACAGCGGGTTAGAATGTAGCTGCAGTATCTGTGGTGCTTTGGAGTTGAGAGGTGTTCAGATGTTTGTCGCTCAGCTGAAATATATGATGTGCACGCAGTTGTGAAATCAACCAATGGACGGCCTGAATGCATGTTCCATGCTTGATAACTGTACTCATTAGAGGCTCTGCTTGAGCTTGTAGTCTATTAAGCTCATGCCAACAAAAACACTCCAGAGCTGCATGTTTTGACGCTGCCGCCCTCACGCCTAAATGCATTTGTCCAGACCATCGAAGTTGGTATCACACCACCCTTACTGCTAGCATTACGCAGCAACGTCACTAGCTGACGTCAAGCTCAACAGCAACGTCAGATGTCCGATGGCTGGGCAGCCCATGCTGGCCAGCTATGCCACATGCACACCACCAACAATGCAAAGATGTCGCCGCCTATGGACCCTGTAGAATGCACTCCATGTGTGCCGCGACCGCTGAGTGGCCACCAATCCAGTCTCCAGCTGAGACATGCCTACAAAAGCTGCATGGACACATCCCTGCATGAGTCCGTGATCACTGACAGGTGCCGAAAGGCGTGCCCTCACATGCGAAGCCGAAGCAGCAGCCGGTGTCACCGACGCAGAAGCTGGCCTGCACGGAGCAACAGTGCTTGGGGTTGCAGTTGGCACCGTCCACCGTCCTGCAGCCGCACTCCGTGGCCGTGTCGTGTTCGTTGCAGTCGTCAGTGGCGACGCAAGCATCCGGCGAGCCCGGCTGGATGCCCAATCCAGCCTCCGCATCCGGCGGCGGCCCCGCAGCGGGAGGAGGCGACTCTGGGGGCGGCATTGGTGGCACCCCTGGAGGGTATCCCTGCGCACGGCCGCCTGCACCATGTCGGTCGCATGGACGTCAGCGTGAAGTGCAAGACGTCTTGGAGCTGCCGCTTGCACCAATGCTTGGGCATGCGCATCAGTCGACAGCACCCCATGAAGAATGTCATACACAACTGTGACTGAGCATCACGGGTTGGTCATGTCCTAACCATGCCGCTGCCAGGCTGGCATCCTCCAAGCTAAGGAGGGGCGGCATGAGCAGGCAGGGGCAAGTGCCGCCATATCAGCAGTATCTCGGCAGCAGAGTCTTTTCCCGACTGACATGCATGAGGCAGTGTCAGATGCAGATCGTGCATGCCAGTGACTGATACATCAACTACCTGGCAGCGTCAGGAGCGCGGCCAGCAGCACTAATACCCAGACATTTGCACCAGCCTTCATAACAGACATCGTTGATGCCATGCTTCAGCTCGCCAGCATGTTGGATGTGTCACATTGCGAAAGCTTGCACACTGAGTATTCGGCAAGATCCGACCAGCAGATCATGGTGATGCCAGCTGTTGTGATGATCAGAGTGTCGACATCTCAAACATCTGACCTTGCAGCACTACTGCAAATATCTTGAGGGTCCTTGGATGACCTCACTCAATCTTGAGCAGCAGTGGGCACTACAGCTTTCAAAGCTGGGCGGTTTGAAGTTTGTCAGGAGCGGTCGAGAGAGTGTGCTGTGGAAAGCGAACATCATGTGGGCGGGCCTGCTCAATTACATTACAGGTACCTTGCTACACACACACAGCACTCCAACACTGCAGAATCTGCACACATAACAGAACGGGGTGCACAACTTTCATCTGCATCAACTTCGCTGTCTTGTGTCACCCACGCCCCTCCGCCTGGGCGGCTATCCGTATGCACAGCGTATGCATGCAGCACACGCAGCACACGCAGCAGAATCATGTTTTTCAGCATGCCCATGGTCTCAGCCCTAGCTCTCGTCATGCGCTGTCGCCCAGCAGGCTTGATGTGTCGGCAGAGAGCACAACAACAGGCAGGCAGGCAGCAGTGGCAGCACAGGCACTCAGTACCTGTGGAGGATGCAGGCATGCTCACCAAACCCTTCAACAGGAACTGCCGCCAGAGACTAGCTGCCGTCGACTGCGGGCTTCAGCCTGCGGTGACGGCGGCGGCACAGCAGAGCAACTCAAGTATGGAAGTTCGTGTGGACGTGGAATGGACAATCACGCCTGAGAAGGCTGTCACTGGCAAGTATGTCTTTCAGCAGCATGTAAAGAAGGTGGTGCGCCATCTTGACTGCGTCTCAGCAGCCACAGCTAACAGCCTGTGGTTTGCGCCAGCTCACCTGACTTTGAGACCCTTCGCCTTTGGCTGCCTGGCCTTCGCCTGCTGCTGCCCAGCGTCTCCGCCCTGCAGAGCAGACACTGCGCTCAGAAGTTCAGGAACGCCAACTGAACTTTGCGGCCGGCGGGTAGACCAAGCCTCGAACAGCAGGTTCTGCGGCCGCGCTGCACACGAGTGCTACCTGCACAAGCCATTGGCACAGAAGACCAGGCCCCTAGATGCAACTACACTGAGAAATTCGCCTGGCAGAAGCAGTTTGGCAGCACTGAATCATGAATGTGCTGTTCCGTGTAGTGCAGCGCCACACTGCAAGAAACCAGAAACATCTCTGCGGGGCACCGCGAAGGCGCCAGCCGCCGAGGCTGCGCCGCCGCCCACAGCCGTCCACTCGCCCACATCGCCTGCTGCGCTGAGGTCCGCCTCGGCATCTGCCACGCGGCTATCGAGCGCCGCCGCCGCTGCACCGGTGCTGCTGACGCCATTCACCTGTGCTGCGGTCGTTGCTGTTGCGCCAGCGCTGCCATTCTGCAGGGAGTGTGGCCAGAGAGTTGTCAGCTGCCAGACAGGCTCGCCTTGGCTTCTGCCTCCCACACATCTACCACCACCACGGCAGCGACGCAGCGCCACTTTGACACGGTGAGCAGCTCTGTCTTTGCTGTCCTCCACAATTCCGTGTAACAGCCACCACTGCGCTGCACTGACTGGGGACAGGTGGCATGACAATGACGCAGATTGTGTGCTACATGTCAGAAAGGCAGGCCAAATACCGACATGTTGCAGCGATGCCACATTCTGCTGGTGTGGTGTGGTGTCATCATAACCGAAGGTGTTGATGGTGCATTGCTGGAGATGTACAGCTGTTCCTGTCCGTACTGGGCGTGCCCTGAGAAGCAGGTTGTCAGTCGGGAGACTTCGCGTCACACTTCAGTAGATGCACACACCTGCAGGCTGGCAACATGCAGCGCCGGCTCACGCAGGGCGGCCGCCCGTGCGGCATCGGTGCTCGGTGCTGCATCAGACGCCGCCTGTGCCGCTGCCGCGTCCGCTGCCATGGCCCGCGCCGCTGGCGCCGTCGCCGCCGCGGCTGCGGCGGCCGGCCTCTTCGCCGGCGGCTGCGCAGCCGCGTCAGCCGCCGCCGAGGACGCGGCGGCTGCCGGCCGCTTGAGGCCGCCGTCCGCCGGGCCGGCGCCGGCTGCGGCCAAGCTGTCTGCTGCTGCCGGGCCGCTGTCTGCGGCTGCGGCCGAAGTACTGGCGCCCACAGCTGGCAGCCCTGCGGATGGCTGCCGAGCTTCTGGCTGGTCTGCTGCTGGCTGGTGTGCTGCCGGCTGCTCTGCTGACTGCTGCTCTGGCGGCACCGTGAGCGGGTTCTTCCCTGGATATGCAGCAGGTGTAACCTGAGGAAACCAACCCTGATTGGCAAGACGTCCTTCAGGCAAGAAATGGCAGCTACTGCATGTCGGCAGGGCTTCACAGAGAAAGCAGTCGTACGCCAGCAGACCCGACTCCGTCAGCTAGTGCGCGCACGATCAGGGTGTTAAACGCACCGTCGGGGAAGACGTGCGGGGGCAGGTCTGACTGCCGCACATGCTTCACGTTGACGTGCATGCCCGGGGCGCGCTGCGGCCAGGCGAGCACCAGCTCCCGGAACGCCACCACCGGCTGGTTCAGGTCCACGTGGGCCTGCTGCCGCCGCTGGTACTCGTTGTATGCCGGCGCCTGCATTTTGGGAACGATCAAGTTGGACATCCCACCGGCGTCTTGCGAGCCTGCCCATGCTGCTAGAATTCTGCAATCTCTGGTGCCAGGACCAGAAATATGGGAGTGGAAGAAGGACTTCCAAAGGTACAGCATAGTGAGCTACTTCGGCATCGGCATGCTTGCCACCGCTGAAGCATATGCTCGCTGCAGAAGCGAGAGCAGGTCGGCGGCAAACTCGAGACACACAGAGATTCGGCACGAGCGCTAGTGAATGAACAAGCGCCAACGTGTTGAAGACCAGATCACTGTGGATGGCTGACAGCATTGTGTATCGATTGGTACACCTCCATTCGACACCAACGTTCCTCATGCACATTGCAAACATAAGCTGATTGTGCACAATTTTGTCGCTTTTTGTTAAGGTTTAAAATAAAAAAGATTCTGTCTGTCACTGACTCAGATTGCGCCTTATTTGGCGGCTGTGCCAGCTGACAGGGAGGAGCACGAACCTGCTTCTTCTTCAGGCCCAGGTAGTAGAAGCAGGTGCACTGCGGCGCGGGGCCACCCTGTGGCGCAGGCTCGTGCAGGGTTTTAGGCCACGGCCGCACCGTCACCTGCACGCGGCATGTGAAGCACATTGCAGCTGCTGGCCACCGCTCCATCAAAGCGCATCCAGGGCTGCTGAGCTTGCTGAACGCGCACCCGGGGCGAACAGCCTGCTGATCATGTCGCGAATCAGTGGTGGGGCGGAGAATACCGCTGGAGACATGGTGTGCAGCGGTGCTGTCTGCCTCAAAATCTGAGGAGCTCTGCGACACAGGAGGCAGCTACAGTGGCACCTGGGACTGCAGCAGCATGACCAGCTGACGGAAGCGCGAGTGGCACCACCCCTCCCACGCACGGAAGTCCTCCTCGGTGGCCGCTTCCACCCGCACCTGCGGCAGCGCAGCAGCCGTGGACTGGATGCTTGCACTGGGTGACACCCTGATGTGCTAGTGGTCGTTTGGACGACACAGCCCAGAAGACCACCTCCACCTTTCACCCCCCAGCAAGCACCACCTACAACGCATTTGCGCCCATACAGCAGCTCATCACCATGTGCAACTGTCAGCAAACAAACTCAATCAGCATGAGTGATGGCAAGTCAATGCCTGCCACAGATGTAGATCCTGAAGGAAAGGGCCTACTTGGTATGCCTGATCACGTTCAGCAACCAATCAGTGACGACATGGTGCAGAGGCAGGACGTGCTCTGCTGCTTCAGTCACAGACAAGGCGCCAACAGAAGATCCTAGGCTTGCGACATCACAGTCGGTCGACATGCATGGCGCACCTGCAGGTAGTTTTTGAAGGCTGTGAAGAAGGGGAACGGCTCCATCAGGCGGGTCCAGTCGGTCGGCCCCGGCGCTGCCAGAATCTGGTTGCAAATCTCGTCCGCCAGCTTCCACTCCTCCTGCATGAACATGCACACACAAGGAATCACACGACACGGGCAACCGGTGGACAACGAACCAATCGCTGGACCCTGAGAGAGTCAGGGTCTGGCTGCAGGTTTTTCTTGTCCGCCAGCTCCAATTGCATGGGCTTAAAGCAATGTAAGTGTTTGGCATTCGTGGTGGCTTTTAGCATTGACACGACCAAAGTCTACAGCAGCAGGCTCTATTTCACGCCTGCCATCCTTTGTCAACGAAGTGCTGAGTAAAGGCTGTATGAAAGTGCCAGAGCACGATCAGAGGCGAGTTTCTGAACCGAAGCTTCCATAAAGGACGAAGCTTATCATCAGAGGTGCAACCACCATCACAGCTTTCATTGCCGCGGCTAGACACAGCCGATGAGCTCATCATGGGGTCCGTCGGCCTGATGTGGGCAGCAGGCGCTCCCATGCGAACAAGGAAAAAAAAAACATATCGCAGTACATCGCAGTGCGGCAACAGCCTCCACTGCCCGCACCAGCAGCACGTCCTTGGTGGCCTCGGATATGTTGTAGGAGGAGTTCATGGCCGGGTACGCCGGCGTGATGATGGGCATCAGGTGCTGCGCATCCCTGTAGTCCACCGCCGGGTCCCACACCTGGGACAGAAGATCCAGCGGTGTGTCCCACATGCCAGTGCCCCAAGACCATGCATGCTCGTGCGAACCACCTTCAGGCATGCACTGCAGATCATGGCTCGTAAAACACGTGCATATCGGCGGAGAGATGATATGAAATGATCATGGCAGCAAGCAATGCATCGTATGCGTACCTTGAGGCCGAGGGCATCCTGCTCGATGGGTGCAATCTTGACGGGCATCGGCCAGGGGTACATCATGAACATCTGCACCAGCAGGAACGAGTGTTAGCCTGGCTTGACTGCTGCAAATCATGCACCACTTGCAGTATACACACATGGCCCTTAATTCACGGGTGCTGCAGCACATGGCAGCCAAGCAGGCGGGAGTAGTCCTCAAGCAGCGGCATCGCTGAAATCAAGAGCTAGCATGCAGGGCGGTGCAGCTCAACCTCGCATCATGCACCCTGACCTTGAAAAACTTGGCGATGAGCGTGGACGCGGCGGCCCTGGGGTATGCCTGGCCCACGGCTGCGACCAGGATGGCCCAATTGACGCCGCCCAGGTAGCCAACGACGTTGGAGTACACGCCCCGGCGCTCCGCCCACAGCTTGATCGCGCGCAGCGCCGTCCTGAACGCCGGCTTGTTGCTCACCTGCGAGCACGAAACAGCACAATGTCATGACACAGGTGGTCAGCAAGATCCTCGGCAGCCCAGACTCCACCTTGATTGTCCACAGCGCCGTTTCGAGCGCGGGTGATGCGTCGCTGCTGCGCAGGGCAACATGCAGAAGGATGCGCAAACCTCTCGAAACTCTCGGTGTCTGCCCGCCGCATCAGTGCCGGCAGCCGTCATGTTGCTCGAAGGCAAACACTGATTGGCGCAAGATCACATTGGGACAGTGGAATGACAAAGCAGGTCTCACAGAATCACATGCTCATGACCAGTATGTTACCATCAGCCACGAGCATCGAGGTCGCTACTCGTTTGCAGACAGTATTGAACAGTGAAGACCGTACAAACTGCACGCCCAGTCGACAGCTAACGCAGATGACTTGACAGTTTAGGCAGCACCTTGCGCAGGATGGTGTCGGTCACGCGGCAGCCGTTGAGCGAGCGCACAGACTTGTCGTCCACGCCGCGCAGCGTGCTGTTGGCGGCGATGTCGAAGTCGGGCGGGATGACCGGCACGCCCAGCGGCGCGAACAGCAGGTCGATGGAGATGCCCCGGAACTTCATCTTGATGACCGGCACGAAGGCGTCCGCGACCGCCTGCAGCTCCTCCACCTCCGGCAGCACCTGCAGGCACCAGAAGATGCAAAGACATAGGCAATCAACATCAACATGGCCGGGGAACTTCCGACTGAGGGCCAGCGTAGAAACGTCCGCAAGCGCCTGCAGCTCCTCCACCTCTGGCAGCATCTGCGTGCACATGCACCAATGGGTGAAGCGACAGGCAGAGACGTCTTCAGTTTCTTGATGGGCACACGCATGCGGCGGCCGCTGCCCGCAGCTCCTGCACCTCCTGCTTGCACCTCCTGCGGCACCTGGAGATGCATGTACTGAGCATACTGAGGCAGGGATGAGCTGGCAAGGTGTCTGTGTGCTATATGTAGACGCTGAACTGGAACTGGAAATGTTGCACAGCAGTGCCGAGCAACAGAATGCTGAACACCTCGAGTGTGACAGGCAATGTCTTGTTGTCCAACGGCTGCTCGAGGTTGTGTTTTCCTACGACCACTTGAATGATACGCAGAGTGCTATGTTGCAGCTGCAGCCCACCTTGAGCATGGACTCAAAGCTGTGTGGCGCAGATCCAAAGAAGTCGACCTCTCGAGAGGCAATGCGCGGGCCCACACACAGCGTGTCAATATCAGCTCCTGCAAAATCGAGCAACAGCTCATCATGTGCATGTCAGGCCACGCAGACTCAGTCAAAACTGGCACTGCATGACATGATGTTCGCCACTTCAAGCTTTGTACTTCTGTGGGTCATGCAAAGACCAACAGTGCAAAATGGCTGACCTGGGCCATGGACGCCAAGGCGGTATGATCCAAAGGTGAAGATGCGGGCATCCGCGTCCCCCGCTTCATACCCTGAAGAAACCCACACAGCCGCAAGCGATGACAGCACAAGGGCGCTTGCAGAAGCATGCGGGACCTCTGCAGCGCTGAACGTCCTCGTGTGACCGGCGTAGAAGACACGGAAGGCAGAAGTTCTCTGACTGTCCGTAGACATGCAATCGGGGCAGGTGAAGGTGTCAGCGCCAACCTTTGAGCTCTGCCACGCGGGCGATCCATTGCAGCATGAGCCCATGCAGCCGGCCCAGCACCTCCTCCCGCAGCAGCGCCTCCGTCCTGCTCTCGTACAGGCCGTGGTCCCGCAGGCACTGCGTGCGGGCATGACCGTTCAACCAGCTGCAGGAAACTGCATGCTATTCGCACCGCCGCAGGTTGCCATCAGGCAGCCCACTGTGGAGCGTCCGATCAAAGCGGCTTGGGGCGTGCAGTTGAGGCACGCCACTCAGCAAGGGACTTCACTCCGTTGCGATGCCAAACTGCTTCGTATCAAAGCTATGATGTATACAGGAGCGGCGGGCTGGGCGGTCACCTTTTCCAGGTGTTTGGTCTGCCAATCGTCCCGCTCTGTGGGCGGCGCCGTGCTGAACGGCTGAAACGCCATGAGCACTGTGGGACTGCCGTCAGGCAGCGCTGGGCAGCCTCAGGACCTCATGGCTGCCCCGCGCCGCAGCTGCGTCTGGACGCTCACATGGCGACCAGTATCACGACACGGTCGGCAGACGCAAGCAGCAGCTGCATTGTTGCAGTCAGGCTTACACGTGCTTGCAGTAGAGAAGTTATGCAGCCACCGAGGCAAAACAGCAGGAAGTTGCAGCACTGAGTGCCTCAGTGGGATGCAGCAAGCCAGCCTCTGTGCGTATACCCAACAGCGCAACCAGCTTCAACGCATATGAAGGCCTTCTGAAAATCTGAAAACTTGCGAATGCACGCCTTCCCAGGGTGGTGACAACATTACTGGGCAAGGGTGATCACCATGTGCTACAGGGCACCCACGCTCAGTGTGCTGCGTTCGAGTGCTAGAGCCCGTCATACGCAGCCTTGCATGCACAAGGATCATCGCACAGCGACGTTCAAAGTGTGGTCCGTGTCTGCGAGGCGGCACTATGCCGATCAGCGTCGACATTTCAGCTTCGCATTCGAAGTTCGGGACACCCGGGGGACGTCTGCGTGTCTGCCATGACCTTGGTACTCACCAACAGTAATTGTGTGAGCCTGCTTTACTTGGCCGACATCAGCTAGACAAACAAGGCAAGGTATGCAGCAAACTTAGGGCCGCTGCACGCCGCACCTCACATTGCCCATGGTGGGCTTCCTCAGCGGCTTCACGGGCTTCTGGAACACCGTGAAAGAGGGCGCCACCAGCATCGTCAACCAATCCGGCAACCGCAAGCGGAAGCGGGACGGCAGCGAAGACGCCCCAGACGGCCCCGGCGGCGCCACATCTCCGGCCAAGCGCCAGGCCACAGCACCCGCTGAGCAGTCCAGCCAGCCCGAGCCGGTGCAGGACGGCGCGGTGGGCGGACAGCAGCAGCCGCAGGAGTCTGATACAGCTCCTCCAGCGGGGCAGCTGCTGCCAAAGCCCGCATTCTCGCCCGGCTACCATACAGAGCAGCGCCGCAGCAGCAGCCGCTTTGCACCGCGGCAGCGGCCAGCAGCACTGCAGAAAGCTGCAGCGCCAGCTGCGACATATGCAAATGGCGAGAGGCGCGACCACAGGCGGCAGCTGAACGGCTTCACCCTGCAGCAGCCCAGCTTGGGCCTGGCTGCCACGCCATACACGACACCCGCAGCCCGCGCCAGCGGCAGAGCCAGTATACCAGCAGCAGCAGCAGCAGGGCCTTGGGCCTCGCCGCAGGGCAACGGCGAGCTGCCGCCCGCCACAGCGGCCGCCTACCGCAACAGCACCCGCACACGGGGCCAAACCCCTGGTCGGGTGCACGGCCCAGGGAGTGCCAGCCGCGGCTTCGGCGCGCAGCGGCGCTTGCTGCCGGGCTTTGGCGGCGGCACCGGCGGCATGGGCGGCAGCGGCAGCCCGCCGCAGCAGCAGCAGCAGCGGCAGCAACAGACTCCGCCAGACTCCCAGGTGGAATCTGCCTCAACCACGAGCAAATTTTCGCATTACAAACTGCTGACCGATTGCACACTGCTGGCGCGGGTCCAATGTTGTGCAAACCGCATGCAAAGTCTTTGCAGTGCACGTATCAGTGACTTGTGCATTCCTCACCCCGCAGGCTCGAGACGTGGCGGAGGCCCAGCGGCTGCTCGAAGAGGCGGACGCCCGGGATGCGGAGGCGCGGCGGCTGCGTGAGCAGGTGCTCATGTTGCAAACTTAACTCACCACATTCAGCTGAACACTGGCTATATCCTCAACCAGAAGAACACCACCAGAGCTGGCATTGCTGCTAGAAATTGTCACTGCCTGCCATTGCGGGCTAGATGGCGCATCTAAGCTTGGATGTCATTCCCATATCTTGTTGTAGGCGGAGCGGCTCGGCCGCGGTAGGCAGCAGCGGCTTGCGCTCGCACGTCAGCAGGCTATGGCGCCCGCAACCGCTGCCAGCCCAGCGACGCAGCCAAGAGCGGCATGGGTGGGCGCAGCCGCTGCAGGCAGCAGTGGCGTGAGGCCCTTTGCAGCGTCGGCATTCACGCCAGCCACACAGCCGCCAGCCAACCCGCTGCAAAGTGCAGGCACACCTGCAGCTGCAGCAGCAGCCGACACGGCAGAAGACGGTGGCGGCGGCGCGCTGTCGGAGTTTGGCCGCTTCTGGTCGTGGGACGTGGAGCGACGGGCGATAGATTATCTGCCGCCAGCAGTGAAGGTGGCCCGCAATGCCCTGCAGCAGCAGATCCGCGCCGCGGTGCGCACAAGGATCAGTGTCACGCGGCTGCACAGCAACTTGCAGATGTTGAAGATGGTGATTGCCATGATGTCTACTGCCTTGAGTGCGGTGTGCGCAGATGCGCATTGCATTCCTGGCCGCTGTGTTTGGCTTCATTGTCGACTGCCAGTCAGCATGCATCTCACCCAACCAATAGCTGGAGCATGCGATACTAACACCCAGCGTGTTGCCATCCACAGGCTAAGGCGCAGCAGGACGAGGCGTTCCAGGCGGCCACGCGGAAGCTGGCGGCGCTCACCGACCATCATGGCCCCCGGCTGCGGGACCTACTTCGGCGCGCGGACGCCGCACTGGCGACACGCATCAAGCAGGAATCACCAGCAGGCGCCAGCCCGTGAGCTGTGACTTGTCATCGATTGGAACAGCATGCTTCTTCAGCATCGACAGGCCGACCGCATCTGCTCAGACTGGTGCAGAGACCTGTTGCTGGCTTGCAAGCGCTGCAACTGGCACAATCTGCATGATGCAGATTGCACCGCTGTTCACTCTGCCAACAACGGCATCACAGTCGTCGAAAATGCAGCCAGGACCCAGTTTCGCTGCGTGCTCTCATGCATCCCAGCTGTCACTACTGTGCGCTCGGCTGTAAGGACATGTGTCATTGATGCTGCATGCGCTGTACATAGCCCGACCCAGCTGCAGTGACGCAGCCAGCCGCGGGGGCGACACACATGATGCCCTCAAGCGAGCCACAGGTGGAAGTGGACTGAGTCCGGTCGCATCCATGGCCGGTTTCAAAAGAAAATTGGCATGCTCTGCGCAGGGCGCTTGAGGCAGTCATGGCGCCGCAGCCTGCGATGCAGCTGGCGCATTCTGGCGCTGAACCGCTGCCGAAGCAGCAGCCGAAGCAGCAGCCGAAGCAGCAGCCCAAACAGCAGCCCAAGCCGAAGCCGAAGCCGAAAGCGGAGCCGCAGCTGCAGTCAGATGAGCAGGGGGGCGACATCATCGACCTGCTCAGCAGCAGCGATGACGAGGCGGCCGCGCCGGAGGCGGCCTCTGAGGACGGCATCCTGTCCTCGTGAGTCTGGCTTACTTGCCGAGCTTGCTTCTGAAATCTTGACATAATTGGATGCCTTTGCCAGTTTTGTGGCAAAAAGCAGTGACGGTGAAGCAGCGGCTGTGGAGGCGGCAGAGGCAGCATCAACTGAAAGCGACCCTGTTCGTGAGAGGTTGACACTTTGCAAAGGTCTTGTGGCAAGCGGCATTAGGCACCGGTCTGGCACTTCAGGTCAGACGTGTTTAGTTCATGAATGCTGAGCCAGCTGTAGTCACACGTCAAAAGGTAGGCATATATCATTGCAGCGGAGGCGAGGAGGGCATCAGCAGCGCTCTGCGGGAGGCGGAGCTCAGCGACGAGACGGAGGTCGCGGAGACGGACGAGGACGAGGCGCAGCAGGAAGCAGTGGAAGCCGCGCCCGGCGCCTGGCTGCCGGCGCTGACCAAGGACCAGCGGCGGCGGCACCGCGAGGCCCTGGCCGACGGCCCCGCAAAGGAGGTGAGAGTCGCAAACGGGGTCGCACAGCACAAGGGAGTACACCCATGAGGGGCATCACAGCAGACCAAGACCTGCTGCGGCAGCACTGGGAGGTCCAGCTCATAGGCCCGCAAAGGAGGTGAGAACTGCATATGGGATTGCAGAGGGTGCTAGAGCTAGTGATGAAGAGTTTCGTGTGCTGATTGAGGACCAGCGGCGGCGGCAACACAGCAAGGCTGCGGCCTACAGCCCCGCCAAGAAGGTATGGGCTACAAAATGAATTTTCTGCAGAGGGGAGGTAGTGCAAACATGAAAACACTGCATCAGACCCAGACCAGCTGTGGCGGCACTGTGAGATCCTTGTCAATGCCCTGACAAGGAGGTGGGAGGCTGCAGGAAAATTTTCTTTGGCCCAGGCAGTGTTACTGCAAGCCTCTGCATGCTGTACCCTGACCATGGTCAACTTGAACTCAAGCAGACTAGCCAGTGCGGGTGCAAATGTGGCTGCACTGATGACCCTTTGTGTGCAATCTTGACACACTCTCCAAAGCACAAATTGCACAGCATGTCTGCAGAAGAGACACGAGCACCTGCTGAAGTGCAGGAACAGAAGCAAGCTGCCAAAGGAAAATGTCCCCATCTGCTGCAGCTCCTGGTGAAGCATGAGCGGGCGGGCATCGACATCCGGCGCATGGAGATCCGCTGCATGGGCGACCGCGGCTGGCTGAACGACGAGGTCATCAACTTCTACATGGCGCTCCTGCAGGTGCTGCCACACCTTCCTGCTTCCACCGCATGCTTTGCCGGTGACGTTTGAGTGTTGCACGCACATAGTGGCACCCAAACCTCCCTGTGCCTTGCCTGTGCGGTGGGAGGGCTGCAAGACACCCTCTGAACTGGACAGGACGATTGCAAACTATATGTTTGGCGTGCTTGCAGGACCGAGACACGGCCCGACGGAAGCTGGGCAAGGGGCCCAAATGCCACTTTTTCAACTCCTTCTTCGTCAACAAGCTCGTGCGGTGCGCCGCAGACATAATGTTGGAATACAGCTGTCGACCACAACGTTGGCCCCACTTCAAGTGCTGAGCCGCCGCATGAAGTGCACAGGCCCATAACACGCCGAGAAAGTCTGGAAGTTTGAGTCCCCCTTGGAATCGTTTTCAGGTATGTAGCAACATTGATCATCTGCTAGTGAACAGACAGGGGTGAGAATAATTACAGGAAGGTGCTGCAATGGAGGTGTGCCTTTGGTTCTGAGCAACGGTTGAGCAGTCACAGTCGTCGCATAGCAGTTGCTGCAGGCGAATGGGATGTACGAAGGGGGGGTATGCAGCAGTGGACGCTAGAGCAGCGGCTCATAAGTGTAGTGCTTGTGAGAGGCGCTAGATTTGCACTCAGCACTTGCCTGCTGCTCGTTGCGGGACAAGGGGGAGTACGACTACAAGGAGGTGCAGCGATGAGCACTAAATCTGCACTCAGCACTTGCCTGCTGCTCGTCGCAGGGACAAGGGGGAGTACGACTTTAACGAGGTGCGGCGATGGACACTGGAGAAGCGGCTGCAGCGCGGCGGCCAGGCCAGCAAGTCCGTGCTCGACTGCGACCGCATCGTCATTCCGGTAGGCAGTCAAACACAGCACTAGGGAGCAGCACTGCATTCTTGTTTGAGTTGTCACAGGAAGCGGTTGCAGTGTGGTTGACAGGCCAGCAAGTCCGTGCTCGACTGCCACCGCATCGTCATCCCGGTAGGCAGTCAAACAAGAACAGCGCTACAGAGCAGCACTGCATTCCTGTGTATTTACATAAAGCGGTTGCAGCGCAGCGGCCAGGCCAGCAAACACGCGCTCGACAACTTCGCGCTGCGACGTCAGCCCGGTGAGAAGTCTAGCGATGAAAGCCCAAGGCAAAAGGGCTTAGGCAGCTGCATTGTTCTTTTGCACTTCTTAGAGAAGCAGCTGCAGCACGGAGGTCAGACCTCCCAAGCCCCTCCTTGATCGCAACTGTGTTGCCGTCCGGAAAACTGGCTGCTGATTGTCAGTCTGTTGCAGTTGTCACAAACGTCACCCAGCAATCCAGCCAGGACGAATCACGACAAACTGCAAGGTGCGCCGTCGCTGATGGCGCCTCCTCAAGTGTCAATCAGAGTGAGCGACCGTGGGCCCAGCCTTGAGCTCACTTTTACACGCTGTGCTGCTGCAGGTGCACCTGGGGGCGCACTGGACGTGCGCCGTGGTGGACATCCAGCGGCAGGCCATCCACTACTACGACTCCATGCTGGTGTGCTCCTGGATTCAGATTCCCTCATTCGGACCCACTCTCAGGCGTCTGTGCTCATAGATTCGGAATTTCCCACTCGGAGCATTCTCAAGCGTCTCCATGCTGGCGTGCTCCTGCATCCGCTATCCCTCGCTCGGATCGTTCTCAAGCGCTTGGCCCCGCTGCGCTGGCTGCTGATCGCTGCGGCAGGCGCCTCGACACCGGGTTCGCAGGGTGACTGCTTCTCGTGTGCCCAGGAAGGCACCCTCAACCCACACTTGACGCTTGACCCTCATATTGTACGATGTGCCTCACCTCAACCCACACTTGACCCTTGACCCTCATATTGCGCGATGTGCCTCAACATGGTGAGGTGCCACAGGTGGAGGTGTTGCTGGCACGCGGCGGGGCGCACCAGAGCATATATCGCAACAGCACACCGCAGCAGCAGTCACAAGCATCCCCGTGTCAGTCGCATCGCAATCAAGGAGCCGAGGGCTGGAGCACTGCCCGGGCGGTCGAGCGCGGCAGCTGTCACAATCAAATGTGTCCATTGTAAATGCGACGCGTCCACTGTGCACATGTCGCTGCAGGGCAAGGAGAAGCGGGTGGTGGAGGCGCTCGCGCGCTGGGTCGCCGACGAGTACCGCAACAAGCGCGACGAGGCGGTGGACACCACGGGGTGGCCCCGCCGCTACGAGCGCGGCATCCCCATCCAGCGCAACGGCTGGGACTGCGGCGTCTTCACGCTGCAGGTTAGGGTTTTGTGAGGTTAGGGTTTTGTGTTCTGCGAGTGCATGTTGACACCGCAGTCTTTGACGATCGAAACCCGCGATCGGACATGAGGAACAGTGCTATACCCTCCTCAGCAGTGGTGGCCCCGTCACTACCAAGCGGCATGCTCATGCAGCACGACTGCGGAGATGCTGCACATCAATGCTGCGGGTGCCGCACGAAAGGCACTAGCATTGCAACCTCCTGAGTGGTGAAAAGATTCTGTCTACAAGTGCTTGCTCTGAGGGTCTGCATGTCTCCGGTGCGACCACCCGTCTGACAATCTTACCTCTGATCATGTGCCACTTCTGGATGTGAGGTCAGGATCTGGGTCTCCGTGGCGGCTGCATGCCGCACCTGCAGTGATGCATTGCAAACAAGTCCAAGCAATCGCAGCATGTGTACAGCAGGCCCTCGGCACATTCTGCCGGCTGCAGCACCGTGTGCTGACCCTGCAGGCTGCAGTGTAGCTGCAACCCCACACAGCTCGACGCTGCGACTACAGCATGTGATGCCGGGGTTGTAGCCTCCGAGACGTGTGCAAACCTGCAGCATGCGGTCGCAGGTTGCCGTTGCCATTGGCAGTTGGCAGTGCGAGATGCTGGACCTGCACACAGAACCACTCGTGCTGACGAGCTCATCTTGCTGCTTCTTGTGGTGCGCTCCCCAGATGCAGAAGCCCGCAGCGTGCAGCTGGTACTTGCCATGTGGAAGCAGCCTGGTGTGTCTGAGGAACCCTTTCGGATTTTCAGAGCTGTGACCTCACGGAATCTTCACCTGTTCTTTTTTGTCCCCCTGCAGTTTGCTGATGCAGCGGGGCGCGGTGTGGAGTTGTCCCCGCCGCCGTTCGGGCAGCGCGACATGCCGGACCTGCGCATCAAGGTCACCGCCGACATCATGGCCGGCAGGGTCCCGTGAGCGCGCGTCAAGGAGGGGCGGCGGCGGCGGCGGCAGGCGATGGGAAACGTGACCGTCAAGGTCACCGCCAATGTCGTGGCTGGCAGGCATGCATCAGCTCAGCTGCAAGTGTGCAGCGGCGATGCCGGCATCGTCAGGAGGACAGGCTGTAGTGCGCCAGACTGGCTCTCAAGGTCCTGCCATCACCATGCCAGGAACACAGCACACGGAGGCAGTGCGGCAGCTGCTGGGATGATGGTGCCAGCCATGTGCACATGGTGCCAGCCATGCGCTCGCATGGCCACATGGCCGTGCTGGGATGTGCCTGCAGAGCTCCATCTCCAGGCACACACAGTGTTGAAGCAACAGACAGCTTGTGATGACATGTCCGGCAGCGATGCGGTGAAGGAGCACATGTGCGTTTCAGAGCGGCCTGTCGATGAGACCCCTTGACCGCTGCTGATGCCCAGGCAGAATAGTGATGTGGGTGCCTCGCCAGCGCAAATGCTGGCAATAGTGTGTGGCAGCCGAGGATCTATCTGTATGTAGGATTGCGGCAAGTATATCTGTGTCAGGCGTACTGTAAAGTGTGCCGTTTGGCAATCATACACACTGATGTCCAGTGCCATCAAACTCCACATTACCCTAATAATAAGCCTGAGTGAGGCTGGAGACGCTTGCGCGATCAGCCACGTCCGTTTCAGACACATTTGTTGTTGAGACAGTCTCATACTGATCCTCTGCTGACCGCCTAGCACAATTCATAACCCGTGTACAGTGTCATGCGCTGGGCAGGTACTTGACTGGATGCTCGCCAGACTTGCCCAACCCACTCCGCTTCGAGCATCATTTCGTACATCGGCTCTGCGTGCGCTGTCTACTGTCAAAATGCCGGACATGCAGCTGGCCATAACTGCAGAGTGCATCTGCGGCGCGGTGCAAATGCACTTAGATGCGGCTCCTACGGGCATAGTGAACTGCCACTGCCTCGCGTGCCAGAAGATCTCAGGTCTGAACGCTGCTGGCTGGTGAAGGTGGTGCGGTGATGCGCACGTTTCGCTTTTGAGAGTGTGATCACAGGTTGTACCATGTGCTGGCGGCAGGCTCGGACTACCAGCATAATGCTTACTTCGAGCCCGACATGGTGAGTGGGGACATGAATGTGTTGCACAAGGTTGCATCAGCCGCCATGTGTGTGCATGTGTAAAATCCAATGCAGCTGGGCAATGGCAGGCAGCCTCCTGTACCTGAGAGGCGTACACCGTCATCACAGCTGAAAGTCGTCAGGGGCGAGGACTGCGTGGTGGGCATCGACATCCCGGGATATCCCGTGCGCCGCTGGTACTGCCGCAAGTGCAACGCCCGTGTTTTCCACGAGCGGCTGGACGCCGACAGAAAGACGCCCGTCCGAAAGGTCAGCCTGCCACCACACCACTGCAAACCCACGCTGTCTCACTCCAGCTGCTGGACTCGCTTCAGTCGTTGTAGCGCGATCTTCTCCTTCAGTGACACCCCCAGCTGTGGGCCTTGCAACTGACAGTCGCATGCGACTGCTGACGATTGATGATCAGAGCCGACGCTGGGCGTCTGTGCCTGCAGACCGTTCCTGTGGGGGCGGTCACCAGCAAGGCGGGGTCACAGGACCCGGCCTGGGCGGCCACTGACCACATCTTCTATGGCGAGCGCGCCAGGGACCAGCTCGATGAGCTGCCCAAGTGGTGAGCAGATGGCGGCTGGTCACAGGTGCATGCGCAATGGCTGCGGGAACTGCACAGCCACAGTCTGTCGACGGCGACAGAGCAGCAGTGGTCCGGCGCTGCAGACTCACGACTTGCGTGCTGCTTGTGCGCCTGGTACAGGATGGGGGTGAGATGCCGCTCAGTGCGATGGCCCCGAGTCCCTGATGGCCTCGTCAAGGCTGCACACTGAGCTACTTTGGATGGCATGCTCTTCCCTGTACTCCAGGGTGGCTGCGATGGGCAGCCCAGCACTGTGGCAGCCACAGGACGATCACTGCTGCAGACTTCGCTCACTTGACTGACCCTTTGAGTCGGCTTTCGGTCCAGGAAGGGGCTCAAGGGCGAGTCAGCACGGTGGCAGCCGCCAGATGGGCCTGCCGAGGCTGCAGTGCCGTTGAGTGCCAGTGCGCAGCCCCCGCTGCCATCGCCGCCCATAACGGCCACGTGCCACTGCGGGCAGACAAGAGTGGAGGCAAGTGCGCGATGCTGCGTGGCAGTCGCTGCCAGCCTATCAGTTCACTCGGTACGCTGCGGGAGGCTGCAGGAATGTGTGCCACATGACTGTTGAACTGCGTCTGACACTGTTCCGTCACCGGCAATGCAGGCAGAGGCGGCTCCCTTGGCGGTATACTACTGCCACTGCCGCGACTGCCAGGCGCTCACAGGCGCTGACTACGCCCACAACAGCGCGTTCAGTCCCATGCAGGTGACACTCGGACTTGCTCATGTGGCCCTGCTCAGGGTCGGCAGTCTTCCCTGTGACCATTTGAATGCATCTCACAGACAGCCCTACACAGCTCAATTGGCTCGTGCAACTGCAACTGGCTGGTACTCCAGCTCTGTCCCTTGTTGGCACGATCTGAGACACACCATGCCCAGCATGCACTGCGGCAGGACCCGTAGCTCGAAGCGGGTCCCACATCCGCTGCAGCTGCCTATGATGGCAGCGCGGGAACGCGCGGCTGAGGGACTTCCAGACACTGCTTTGCTGGCTGCGCTGAGGATAACGCGAGCCTGACTGCATCCCATGCATCTGCATGGGCAGTTGCGCGTGACGGCGGGGGAGGCGCGGCTGAAGAGCTTCAGCAAGGACGGCTCGCCGCGGGTCACCTTCACCTGTGGACGCTGCATGGACCGCATGTATCGCCAGGCGCACGACGCTGCCGGCAAGCCCACGCGACAGGCAAGTGTAGGACTGGGGTTCAAGTCACACACCTGGCACGCGCGGATCTGACAACAACTTTGCAGCTGCGCCTTCACTTATGGCCGCCGCATCAAGCACTGTCAGAGAGGCTGCCATGCCGATGACCATGCTGCCAGTCCGGGTGAGAGCTGCTTGAGAAGCGGCAGCAGCCTCGATTGCACCACTTGCAGTGGACGACTGCTGCCGACGCATTATGGCGCACCGCATACCTTGCGGGGCATGCAGCCGCACAGCGCCTCTGGCTGCTCTGCCATTCCGCCGAAGCACCTGAGTTTGTGATCATCACGGAAATCTGGTGGCCTCATCCTCTGCAACTGCTGCACCTCAATGCCGTCTTCAACGAGCTGTCAACTGCCATGTCAACGCCTTTCCTGTGTTGTTGGCCTTGCAGGTGCTGCCGGTTGGGGTTGTGGGAGAGCTGCAGGACTCGATGCACGTGCAGCTTACAATGCAGCCAAAACTTGTCAGCAGATTCCGTTTGTTCTTCTGTGATCACATGTGTGATGTGTCGCAGGTGCTGCCCGTCGGCATGGTGGACAAGCCACGGGGGTTGGCGGACCCCGCCTGGCAGCCGCGCTACCACATGTACTACTCGGAGCGCGCGGTCGATGTGCCAGACGGCCTGCCCAAGTGGTGCGTGCCTCGGACCCTGACAACTATGCTGAAAGCGTTGCTGAAATGGGCGGCATCTGGTCGATGCTTGGCTGTCATAGTTCCGTGTGTCGGTCTGCTCAAGTGCGTGGTGCGTGCGTGCTGGGTGAAGCAGCGTGCCAATGGATGTGCTGATGATCTGCATGCCTGCTGCTTGACGCTCTGGTATCTGCACGCCTGAGGTGCCATGTCTTTGGTGCTCATAGCAGAGTGAGAGCTGCCAAGGTGTGGCTTGTGCAGGGCCGGCGTTCCAAATGCATCGGAGTTGCTTGGTGCTGGGGATGCTGCGACGTCGCGGGAATGACACCGCGCGGACGAGGCGGCCAGCAGTCCATCATGGGCCATGTAGTTGCTGTTGTACACGGTGCTGAAGAAAGTGATCTGTGACGATGCCGCGATGGCATGCATTCATTTGTTGCCAACTGTTTGGCTTGTCAGATGCGTAGTAGCAGCACCTGTAGGCATGATGTGCGTGTCATGCCATATTTCCTGGCTGCGATGTTGGTGACCGAAGTTCTGGTGACCGAAGGGTGATTGTTGCTAGAGCATCTTAAAACGGAAGTCCAAAGAACAGTCTATACTCTTGCTCTGGGTTCATAGCGCACCACACACATCAGTCTGTCCGCACCACAGCACTCGACAACTCTCAAAACCGCTACCCAGCAGAACTGTGCCTTGCTTTGCTACAGCATGGACCGTGGCCCTGACATGGCGGCCACGCTGCGCACTTGATGGCCGTTCAACGAAAGCCACCATTGCGCACAGCTGCATCGGTCGCCTCTAGTGGCGCGTCCACACCTGCAAACGCTGCGGCCGCGCTGCCCCTGCAGAGGAGGAAGACACAGATACGCCTCTGCCCAGTACTGCATCAGATGCGCAGCAACACGCACGACATTTTTGGCTCTGCAGCCCACCAGGATGCGCACCAAGGTGCGTACCATATCCATGCTCACCGGTTCTGAGGCCTTCAATGTGCAATTGCCACCAGCAGCCGAGCAGCAACCGCACCGGGTCACAACCCCGCCTGCTGCTGCCCGGTAGCGCTTGCGGCGCCGCTGCCCGCGGCGGCAAGCTCCTGCTGCAGGGTGGCCACCTGGGCCCGGTACTTGGCAATCACCACGATGTTCTCCTGCACGTCAGCGGCATACATCGGCTGCGGCATCCATCTACTGTGGCATACGCCTGCTGTGGCGCGCATCCGCAGTGCCTTGCGCGACGCTCCTCTGCCACTGGATCCGTAGAAGTGCTGCAGCCCCAATAGCCCAAATCAAGGCCTGCATCTGATGGTCTGCAGCCGGCGCTTGCTGCACCTGTGTTGGACGTCAGCAGGCGCTGACACTGCTTCGAGATGGCAGCCTGGAGGCCTCACACCGAGAGCCTGCTTGAAGTCTGAATCTGGCGGGTCCGCCGCCAGCGCATGCTGAATGACTGGACAACTTCACTTACAGCTCAAATGTGAAGGCATGTCATTTTGCGGGCCTTACCCCCAGAGCCTGCTTGAAGTCCGCGTCTGACGGGTCGGCTGTCAGCGCCTGCTGCAGCTGCGAGTTGGACGACTCCAGGTGCGCTGTGGCGTTCTGCAGACGTGCGATCTCAATGCGCAAGGCTTCCCGCTGTGTCGCATCCGCTGCCGCACCGCCGTCGCCGACTTGCCACTGTTGTGTGCCTGTGGGTGCATAGTCAAGACAGCACATTGGGGATGCACCATGGGCTTCGGGTGCAGGACAGGTGTTTCAGTGTATCCTGCTGGACCATCCGCTGCTGCCGCGGTCATCCCCAGCCTCTGTTGCGCCATGCAGGAGCAGCGTCATGTCACCAAATGGCACGTGTGGGCAGCAGGAACAGATGGACATGGTGCAAATGTTTTCTCTTGTGCTGCGCCTGTCACTGCGCTGCTGTCACCGTATCCCGCCCGTGACTGCTGCGTTTTATCAGTAGCAACGCCATTGAAAAATATTTCTCGCTCTGCAGCAGCCACTGCATGCATCGGGTCATAGTGCATTGCGCTGATGCCAAGGGTGCACTGCCGCACTGCGCCGTGCTGTCGCTAAACGTGCTGCCGCCACCTGTGCTGTAGCTGGTGGACGGCTGGGACTCGTGGGGCACCCCAGCATCACTCTCGACCGTGCTGGACCCTGTGCCCGGCTGTTGACTGCACATGGCTCGGCTGCACCTCTGCTGAAATCTGCACAGGCACTGAATTGCTTCACAACAGTGGCCAAACCTGTTACAGCTGTGCTCAGCGCTGTTGCAATACCAGAAGCATCGGAGAAGGGAGGTCGTGCTGCAAAAAGCCTTCTGTGCAGCACTTGCACCTGAACTGCTGAGTGTACATCGAGCAGCACGTGCGGCAGAGTTTCCGAAGGCGCCCACACCTATGCAAGCTGCACTGTACATTTTCAGGAGCACTTGGGACCTGCAGTAGCAGCTGCATGCGTTTCTGCCCGCAGCGAGCCTGTGCTACTCTTGGAACTTGGTACAGATCATCATGCACAACCTTCGCAGCGTTCAGAGGTAGCTGCCTCACAGGCGTCCAACCGACTGCTTGAAGCTGGCAAGCTTCACTGCTACCTGGCTGCTTTCGCTTCCAGAAATCCACCAGTCTGGGCATGCGCACACCAGCGCCGCGGTAACAAGAGTGCCACCCGATACATGCCAACATCACCTGCGCACAGCATGGAGCAGGGCACAAGGACGGAGCGGCCACCTCTAGTGAGCTGTTGGAGCTGTCATGACCACCAACACCATGTGCTGGAACCAACAGATACCCCTTGCGGCATGCGCTAACACAATGACATCATCCTGCCAAGCATGTATGCTGCAGCGGCATCTGACCAGCATACGCGTGATACTGTCTAGAAGTCTCAATCACGGCCGCAGTCAGGAGCTCCCCGGTGCAAGCGGAGGCACGCACAGCTTCGGCCCAACAAATTCAGATGGTTGATCGCCGTTTCTGTCGAACGAAACAGCCACATTATCAGCAGATCAAAGAGCACGCATGGTGCTGGTGCAGGATGAGGAGCTGTCGGAGGACGCCAGCCAGCAGTCCCTGGGCTCGGACTCGGACGACTCCTGGGACGACGAGGAGGACGGCAGCCTGGCCGGCAGCCTTGCACCTTCAGAAGCTGCTGCAGAAGAACAGCCCAGTGCCGCACTTGACAGGTGACTTTGTCCACAAGACACAGCGTCGGGAGTGCAATTTCAGCAGCCTGGTCGGCAGCCTTGCACTCTCAGAAGTTGTTGCAGAGGAGCAGCCAGCCGCCGCCGCACTTGCCATGTGGCACTCCCCACATTGCACAGTGCCAGCGGAGGAAACAAGAGCAGTTTTCAATTAGAGGCAGCCTGGCCGGCAGCGCCGCGCCCTCATAAGTGGCTGCGGAGGATCCACCGGCTGCCGCACCTGCCAGGTGACTGTCCGCACCTGCCAGGTAACTGTCCGCACACCAAGCTCAGCTGCCGCAGCACGGGAACGTGTTCAGTTCCACTCAGGCAGCTCGGCTGGCAGCTTGCGTCGTCGCAACCTGCTGCAGGGGAGGATCGTCCGAGTGCCCGCCAGATGCTGGCTTCGCAGTGTTTGAGGGCTGAGGCAGAGGCACAGTGCGCGCTTCAGGCCCAGTTTCTGGCGGCAGCCTCGAACGAAACTAAATTCACAGATGAAAAGCACGAACAGGCCACTCCATAGATGGCTGATTTCTGCTGTGGCACCCCCGACATGCAGCAGTCCCCTGCCGATGCTGGAGAAGGCTGCTGCAGCCTTTTGATTCAGGGCGCTGCCAGAGGGGGCCGGGGGCTGCCTCAGAAAAACACGGCGCGCTGTTCTGTGACAGACAGCACTGACACGTCACACCCTCTCCTGCTCTGCAGCCAGCCTGCGCCGCAGCAGCACCAGTCGTCTGTTGCCGCAACCACATCAGCATCGCCGCCCAAGGCGCCGCTGGGCAAGACCGGCGCCTGGTTCAAAAAGGCGTTTGCAGCTGGCAAGGCCAGCGGCGGGAAACCCGGTGGCTGGGCTGCCAGCCTGAAGCAGTCGGTCAGCAGGATGTCAGCGGACAGCACGGCTTCGGACGAGTCGGACGCGACCGCCAGCGGCAACGTCACCCCGCAGACGGGTGCCGTTCTGACCGCCGGGATACAAGATGCTTTGTGTGAAGGCCTGAGATGCTTAGGCCTGCGTGCTGAGGCAGCGTCATCGCAGGCCAGCGCAGCAGCTGCAAGCCAGATGCAGTGTGTTCATGCACTCAGGGGCCGGCCGCGGCGGCCGCGGGCTGGCGCAGTAGCTGTGTGGTGCTGATCTTGTCCAAACACAGTGTCACGACTATCCTGAGTGCAGCTCCATGATGCTGCGACGCTGCGACGGCATCCTGATGTCGCAACTCTTGGGGTGCAGGCTCGCCACGGAAGCGGTTCACCGTCAGCCGGCTGTCGGCGCAGTCGGGAGCGCAGGAGGCCTCCATGCTGCGCACCAACTCCAATGGCAGCCTCGGCTCCGATGCGCAGGTCGGTGCTGCCGTTGACTTGGTCGGAAGGTGCTGTTCAAGTGTTGCTGCTCTACGGAGCAGGTGGCGGCTGTCCTTGCGGGCGTTCCTGTCCATGAGCTGACTGCCTGACGTTCTGCCCTGTTTGATGTTCGTTTCACATCATTGCTGGAGGGCGATGCAGGGTGTGATAGTAGCATGCTGGCGCCGCTGGTGGCTGCGAGCGGCGTTCCAAAAAGAATGCCTTTCTCCACAAACATGGAGGGGTTGCGCCTTGTAGCGAATAGGAAGACAGCAGGAAGCACTGGCGCCGCCGACGGCTGCACGGCTACCCAAGCAGTTGTTTACAGCTGCGATCAGGCAGGCATTTTCTATGAGCAGCCCGGCCTGATGCCCCACTGCTTCATCTCAGGAAGACGTGGAGCAGATGCCGGCGCCGCCAGTTGCTGCAGGGGGCACCTTGGTGGTCATCTTATTGAAAATTCTTTGATGTGGTCGGGGTCAGTCAGTCCGGCATTTGAGGGTTTACCACTGCCTGACAGGAAGAGGAGGAGATGCCGGCGCCGCCGGTCGCTGCAGGGGGGGTGCAGCTCGGCGGCCGGCTGCCCACGCACCGCAAAAACCGCGTGCACACCGAGCTAGCCGACATCGCGCTCGTGCAGGCACGCTTCTGCAGCGGCTGATATGCCCCTATCCGTCGGATAGCCGTGCCCCAACCATCGATGCATCGCAGTGGGCACACCCCATCAAGCTGGCGATTTGCCAAACATTGCGCTCATGACATGCAGTAGGTTTCACAGCGAGTTCTGGGTCCACCATCTAATATCAGCGGCATGAACCTGTTGCCCATGATTGCACTGGTGCAGGCGTACCGTAGGTCCTGAACACACTTCAGCCCTACGCGACGTTGTGACTGCCTTGTCATTCCCAGGAGCTGGACGCGCACTCGGGGGTCATCTGGGCGGCGGCCTTCAGCCGCCGCGGCCGCCACCTGGCGACCGGCGGCCAGGACGCTGTGGTGCGCCTGTGGGCCGTGCTGCCCGACCGCAGCGCCGCGGCAGCGGTGCGTGTTTCGAATGCCATCATACCCGACTGCTTGAATGTGTTCGGTTATCAGTGGTCAACGTGTACCTAGATCACTGGCGGTCAGGGCGATGTGGTGCGGCTGTGGGCTGTGCTGCCCGACCGCAGCGCCGCGGCAGCGGTGCGCTTCTCAGTACACCTTGCCAACTGACTCACTGTTTCGTCAGCAGTTCCGTTGTGTCTGGCGATCTGGCGATCAACGGTCAGGACGCTGTGGTGCGGCTGTGGGCTGTGCTGCCCGACCGCAGCGCCGCGGCAGCGGTGCGTGTTTCGAATGCCATTATACCCGACTGCTTGAATACGTTCGGTTACCAGTGGTTGACATGTACCGAGGTGACTGGCGGGCAGGACGCTGTGGTGCGGCTGTGGGCTGTGCTGCCCAACCGCAGCGCCGCGGCAGCGGTGCGTGTTTCGAATGCCATTATACCCGACTGCTTGAATGTGTTCGGTTACCAGTGGTTAACATGTACCGAGGTGACTGGCGGCCAGGGCGCTGTGGTGCGGCTGTGGGCTGTGCTGCCCGACCGCAGCGCCGCGGCAGCGGTGCGTGTTTCGAATGCCATCATACCCGACTGCTTGAATGTGTTCGGTTATCAGTGGTCAACGTGTACCTAGATCACTGGCGGTCAGGGCGATGTGGTGCGGCTGTGGGCTGTGCTGCCCGACCGCAGCGCCGCGGCAGCGGTGCGCTTCTCGGTACACCTTGCCAACTGACTCACTGTTTCGTCAGCATTACAGTTGTATCTGGCGACCAGTGGCCAGGACGATGTGGTGCGGCTGTGGGCTGTGCTGCCCGACCGCAGCGTTGCGGGAGCAGTGCGTTTCTAGATGCCGTTTTGCCTCACTGCATGACTGTGGTCGATCATCAGATTCACAACCACCTCGGGCACCGGCGGCCAAGGCGCCGCAGTGCAGCTGTGGGCTGTGCTGCATGACAGCAGCACAGGGACCAATGACGTTGGTGACCCCGTTGCACACTGCGTGCAGGCTGGCAGCCTCAGCGAGGACGTGGCGGACGCGGCAGCGCGGGGCATCCTGCTGCCGGTCATGGAGGCGTGCCCCGTGTTTGAGAGCGCGCCAGCACAGGAGTGGCGCGGCCATGAGCGGGTGCGAACCCGGCTCCTTGCGGCAGGAAAGGTTGCTTGGGAACGTGCGACGAGTGTCGTTTGCTGCAGAGTCCGAGATTGACATGCACGACAACATTGCGTGGCCACATGCTCTGTGAAAGGCCGCTGCCAGCTGCTGTGTCGTTGGCCACATACACGTCCCTGACACCCTGCACATCATTCTGCCACAGGAGGTGATGGCGCTGGGTTGGAGCGGCACAGACTTCCTTGCCGGCGGGTCCACGGACGGCGACGTGCGGCTCTCAGCCATCGTTGAAACACTCGGCGAACAGATCTGGCAGTCTTCTGTTTTTGCAGGAGGCGTCGGCGCTGAGTACAGCGGCACGGACTGCCTGGCCAGCGGGTTCATGAATGACAACATGCCGCTGCAGCAGCACGGCCAAGTCATCATGTCTTGCTTTCTCCGATGTCCGCAGGAGGTGCCGGCGCTGGGGTGGAGCCGCAACAGTGATCTGGCGAGCCGGCCCATGGATGCTGCTGTTCGAAGGATTATACACACTGGACAAAAAGTGCCATTCGCAGCATGATGTGCCAACAGGAGGTGCTGGCGCTGGGATGGAGTCGCACGGACTTTCTGGCCAGTGGGTCCATGGACGGCGACGTGCGGCTGTGGCACCCCAGCCGGCCCGGCTGCCTGCGCGTCTTCAAGTGCGTCTTCGGACTTTCCTTCACGGACTTCACGGACTTTGACCTCTCAGTCCTGGCTGTGTTGCCAGACCTGCGCGTCTTCAACTTCGTCTTCGGACTTTGACCTCTCAGTCCTGTCTGTGTTGCCAGACCTGCTGGCAAGGATGTTCGGTCTGCGACGGTTCCTGCTGGACAGATCTGCCGTGTGTCTGGCGCAACATGGCAAGCCTCGTTGAAAGTGTCTTCCATCTGGGGGATGCAAATACCTTGCTCAGCTGCGTATGCTCAGCGTATATTTTTTATTTATATTATTTTACACACACACATATATATATATATGTAATCAAGTGCTGGCTCGGTGTCTGCAGACACTCAGACTGGGTGACGGCGGTGCAGTTCCACCCCTCAGACGACACCCAGATCCTGTCGACCTCTGTTGACGGCAAGGTACGCGTGCGCCTTGGGGAAGTCCTGAACCCTAAGCATGTACTCAGGGGTTGGGTCTGCAAATGAGGTCGATGGATGTGTAGCAGCGAAGTGCGACCGCCACGTGCTGCCGTGTGCCTGAATTGTAAAGCCCAACGCAACTCTCAGATGTCACGTGCTAATCGAAGCATAAATTCAATAGCTTTTGCGCTGCAAAAACTGCAGGTGCGGCTGTGGAGTGTGCCAGAGCGCCGGGTGCTGGACACCGCTGACGTCCATGAGGTGTGTCGCTCCGCACTCAAGTGCCGAGCCCTTCGTGTGAAAACTGCTCTAAAGGTGCAGCCTGCACATGCCGGCAGGTGTGGCCAGCTCAGCATCCGATGGACTTGCCCGAGGTGTTTAATCGCCCGACTGGATGATCGAGGCGTGCCTGAAGCTGCACCTGCCGCCATGCACCAGATGGCGACTGCTGCAGGGTGGGCGCCCGGCGGCAGTCGTGTGGCGGTGGGCACGCTGAAGGGCAAGGTCCGCTTCTACAGCGTGGACGATGCTGGGCGGCTGGAGTACGAGGCGCAGATAGGTGAGAAAACCCCAAACCCTAAACCCTGGTGCTCACCTATCTGCGCCTTGTACTCCAGCCGCCCAGCATTGTCAACGCTGCTTCCTGAACACTGTATACTGAAGCAACGTTCGCCTGGCCCAGCACGCTCGGGAAGTGAGGCTGCTTGGCGCAGATGCTGTCAAGGTCTCGTCCTGCCTGCTTTTGCTTGCTGCAGGCAGGAAGAATCGGCATAGCACACTCCAGAGCGCCCGTTGATTCACCGTTCTGGATTTCCGGCCAACTGCAAAACCGATCAATGCAGCTGCGGCAGGCTGTTTGTAAGAGGATTGCATGCCACTGTGTAAACATGTGAAGAACGAGCGCGGAAGGTCTGAGAGCGGCTGCCAGGTCGCCGGCATAGCGTTCCAGCATATTGGGGCTCATGCACTACTGCCATCTGCGTCGGCTCCGACGGTTCATGTGTGCATTTGCCGCAGATGTGAAGAACCGCCGCGGCAAGTCGAAGTCCGGCCGTAAGGTCACTGGCCTCGCGTTCCAGCCCACTGGCAGCCTCAGCACAGCTTCCGGCGGCAGCGGCAGGCGCCTGGGCCGCAACACCAGCGGCGTCGGGAACCTTCTGCTGGTCACCAGCGGCGATGCGCGGCTGCGGCTGTTTGACGGCTACGGCCTGGTTTGCAAGGCGAAAGGGCCGTCCCTGGGGTACGTGATCACGATCCCGCTCATTGTCATGCTCCAGATCCTGACACCTCAGTGGTCACCAGCGGAGATGAGCGGCTGCGGCTGTTTGACGGCTACGGCCTGGTCTGCGACGCAAAAGGGCCGTCTCTGGGGTGCGCACTCTCTTGTTGTGAATGCCCCTATAATGTCAGCAGATATGAGCACCGTCCTCTGCTGGTCGCCAGTGGCGATGCGCGGCTGCAGCTGCTCGATGGCTACGGCCTGGTCTGCAAGGCCAAGGGGCCCACCCTGGAGTGCCGAACCTCCTCAATCTGGGGAAGTGCGCACAGGCGACTCTCCTGGGCTGTGCTTGCAGTGCGGGCGATTGCCTAGATCCCATCCTCTATCACTCGCAACTTGATATGACGGCCTCCTGACCACAGACTGACCACCATGCTGCAGGGAGTCACTCATTAGTGCCGCATTCTCTCCTAACGGCCGCCACATGACGTGCGGCAGCGAGGACGGCTGGGCCTTCATGTGGGATGCCGTGCCTGGCGACGACCCAGAAGGTGCCTCTCGAGAAACTTTTACCACGCTTCCCGACGTGACATCAGCATGGTGTACAGCAGCGATAGCGCGAAGATGGCCGGGCATTTCCGGGGGATGCCGTGCCTAGTGACAGCAGGTGCCTGCAGGGTGACATGTCTGTGATCACACGGCCTGCTGCTTCTGTGCTGCTGCTGCTGCTGCCATGCAGGTTCGTGTCCTGCAAAGGATGTTCTGCTTACATGTTGGGCATGTGACCTCCTCTGCCCGCAGACTAACTTCAGCACCATCGCACCTTACAACGTTTATGCTGCAGGCCCGCCGGCAAAGAACACATTCCGGGAGGCGCTCTCGCTCGACCGCTTCGCCGTCACAGCTTGTTGTCGTTGTCGAGAGGCGGTGCCCCATGCGTGCTGCTGAGAGGCGTGGCTGAGGGCTCTGCTCAGCCCCCCTTTTGCAGGGCCGCCGGCGAAGAACACGTCTTGGGAGGCGTTCTTCCTCGGCCCCGCCGCCGTCACATCGGTGCTGCTGGCGCCGGATGCCGCCCGGCGGCCGCACTCGGCACTGGCCGCTGCCGCCGCCAACAGGGTGCGGATCAAACCTCGTCATGTGTGAACAGGTCGGACTTGTGGCGTCCGAGACATGGGGACTTCGTGACATTGGTGCTGCTGGCGCCGAATGCTGCGCGGCCATGTGGCACTTCATGATGATGTAAAGACTGAGAAATGCTCACATGTTCGCAGCTGGTCACGCCTGGGGACTTCCAGAGCCGGCAGTTGCATGGTAGTCAAAATGGTGACCAGCAGTGCGGCCTTGATACGTTGAGCATCCACTTGAACAGAAGACTTTTCCATTGCTTGCAGCTGGGCGCGCCTTGGGGTCCACCAGTACCAGCAGTTGTGAGGTCCTCGATGTACCTCAGCGGCTGCTGAGGCTTCCTTGCTATCATGATGTCACCGACCCGGCTCTTTCACCAATCGCAGTTGGGTGCGCCCTGGGGACCTCCGGAACCTGCTGTGGCAAGATCTTCAGTTCACCTCACGGGCAGCGCGGCAGCGGCGGTGGCGGCGGGCGAGGCTTCCATTTTATCCACATTTTACAATTATTGTGGTTTCATGAATCGCAGTTGGGTGCGCCATGGGGACCGCCGGAACCCGCTGTGGCGAGGTCTTCAAAATATCTGACGGGCAGCGCGGCAGCGGCGGTGGCGGCTGGCGAGGCGTCCATGTGGCACGGCGACACCTTCGGCGCCGTGTTCGTGGCAACGACAGACGCCGGCAAGATCATCGTGGCCGAGAGCCTGGCCGCGCCACAGTGGCTGTGAGCAGCCGCTGGAGTCGTTGGACCCTTTCGTGCGGCGTCAGCAGCGACGGCACTGAGGACACCGAGTCGTTGCAGCGGCGACGAGACGGCGGCAAGATCAGCTCGGCCGAGAACCTGCCCACGCCGCCGTCGCTGCAGTCGGCGGCACCGCCAAAGACACATTTCATCGCCGTAGCTGCTGCTGCGACAGGCAGGCCGCAATGTGCTGGCGACAGCAGATGTCGGCGAGGTCATAGCGAGGGCCCTGCCGGCCACGCAGTGGCTGTGAGCTGCGGGGTGTTCCGATGAAACTGCGGCCGCAGCAGGCTGCAACTAGTAAAAAACGAAGGGTTTTACTAGCCTAATAAAACAAGCGCGCGCCTGCTGCAAGCTCACAGTGGCGGTGGCGGTGCAAACACTTCACTGCATATCGGGAGCCGCCGACCGCGGCTCTGCTGCTGGTGCCGCTGCCGCAGATATGCTCACATGCAGCACAGGGTGGCTGACGGCGGCGCAGCCATTTTGCAGTTACTCGGGCACTCATAGCAGCTCGGAAGCATTGCTGCTGTGGGTTGGCTTTCAGGTCGTTGCCCTGCTATGTATTAGCAATTAGGACTTTGCTGACGCCGCTGAATGCGTGGCCCGCAGGATTGCGATGCGTTCCTCACTCTTGACTGTGGACCTCCTGACCTTCGCTCTGATATCTGAGACATACTCGCAGCCAGTTGCAAGATGAGTCCAAACATGAGTGGCAGGGAGACCTGATGAATTGCTGCCGTAATGCACGGTTAACATTATAAGTACACAGAGAGAGAGCATGCAAGCTACCTACTCAAGCCTAGTCATCTTGCTATGATGAGTAGGCCGCACAGCCCAGGTGCCCAGCCAGCCTCAGTCGGAGGCAGATTGCCAGTTTGCGCTTATGCAGCTTGGTTGCTTCAAGCAAGCTGGGATCTAGCGGCAGTTGCGCTGCGTACCTTACGACATTGCTTGCATAGCCACTGGCAGATTGCCCCGTGTTGTGACTGCGACCACCTGCTGCAAAGGACTACAACTTCAGGCTTGTTGACCTGCAGGCAGAGGGATTTGCCTCATTGACAGCCTGCTGTGGTTGGAAGTCGTCCAGCCGATTAGCTGCATATACCTCACCAGTGCATCTCAGCAAGATGGCAGCTCTGGAAGCAGCTTAGGCAGAGCCGTTGCTTGCGTCACGCCTGACGAACCAGTATGGCCGACGAGCCTGCCGATGGTGGGGCTGTCGCCGGTGCCGCAGCCCATCAAGAAGGTGCAGTTGCACATGCGCTCCTTCGCTTTGGCAAACCCCCTGCAGCTGCAGACACCACTGTGCAGGGTGTAGATGCCACATTTAAATGATGTCTCGCTAGGTCGGTGGAACGTCTGGGTAAACGTCTAGAATCGAAATTGTTCCAACAGCTGATGCAGGTGCTGCAGCGGCTGTAAATGGCGATGAAGCACCCTCCGAAGGTCCCGCAGCTGCCGCGCCCCGCGACATTTCGGCGGTCGACGCGGAGGGCAACGCCGCCGACGAGCTGTCCTTTTCGTACGAGGGCTCCGAGCTGGACGATGACGACGAGGAGGCAGAGTCGCGCCAGCCGATGCCGGCAAAGGTGGGATTCGTGACAGTCGGCATTGACGACGGCTACGACGATCCTTTCGTTTGTGAGATTCACGCACGCTCAGATTAACTCTTGCGGGAGGGGCTGCGAGCTAGACGAGGACGATGAGGAGTGGGCGGAGTCGCGCCAGCCGATGCCCGCAAAGGTCTGTTATCTTTATTGGCGGCAATGCCGAGACACACTGCTTAGCTGCGTCAGTGCTCAGATCGCTTCCCGTATGAGGGCGGCGAGCTGGACGAGGACAATGAGGAGTGGGCGGAGTCGCGCCAGCCGATGATCGCAAAGGTTTGTTCCTCTGGATGGCAGCCGCTGCTGTCACACACTGCTCGAATGCATCAGTGCTCAGATCGCTTCTCATCTGGAGGGCTCCGAGCTGGACAGAGACGACGACGACGACGAGGCGAAGTCCCGCCAGCCGATACCCGCAAAGGTTTATCGTCCTGACAGCGGCCATGCCGGCACTCATGTCAGGGCTGCATGAGTGCTCAGTCACATGCATCACCATAAGGATGTTTACAATTTGCAGGATGTAGAGGGAAGGGGCATCGTGTCCTCTGTGCGTGTCTGCCAAGCTGCTGCATTGCATGCTGCTGTGGCAATTGCACTGCAGCACGCAGTCAAACATTGTGTGCACATCAGAATCTGCTGCATCTCCCATAACAGTGGAGGGCTGCCTGTGGCAGCGTGCGGGCACCCTTCGTGCTGTTTGCACAATAGAGGCTGATCGACACGCTTGTGCAGTCACGTCAGAAGGCTTCTGCCGCACGTGCAGCAGCAGCAAACACCGGCATTGACCAGGAGCGCCGTGCAACACGCTTTTCTGCTGCTCGCCGCGCAGAGGCTGAGGAGCAAGATCGTGCAGCCGCACAAGGACGCGGCCCCGGCGGAGGAGGCCAGCGGCGGCGGCGGTGGCGGTGTGGCAGGTGGCGGCTTCCAGCACTCCCAGCAGCATCAGCGCCAGCTGCCGCCGCACCTGCGCCCCGGCAGCGGCAACACTTCTCGCCCCTCGTCCCGCGGCCCCTACGGTGGCGGCAGCGGCGGCAGGCAGCAGCCGCGGCCCCCAGGTCGGAATGCTTGGCGGTCGTCATCCGGGCACCTCGTTTTCTGAGCACGTACAGCATCACTTTTGGCGCATGGAAACAGGGTGTTTGACACTCGAACAAGGTGAATACCAGAGGCTGTTGGGTGACGCAGGTGGACAGCACATGCGCGGCGGCCAGCAGCCTCATGGCTACCCTGGCAGCATGCAGGGCGGCGTGCACGCCGGCGGCATGCACGGCGGCGGCGGCGGCGGCGGCATGCAGGGGAACGTTCCTCATGGCAGCGGCGGCATGGGTGGCTGGGCAGGTGTGAACCCTTCGGCAGCGCGCGCGATGCTGCTGGCGCAGCAGCAGGGCCAGCCGTGGGGCAACGAGCAGCTGCCGCTGTTCCAGAGCGCGCCCGGAGGTAGGCTCCCATGCGTCCGTGCGCAACATGTCAAGCTTTTCAGCGCGCAATGCTGCTGGCGCAGCAGCAGGGCCAGCCGCGGGGCAACGAGCAGCTGCCGCTGTTCCAGAGCGCCCCCGGAGGTCAGCTGATGCCTCTGTCGGACTTTGCCTGACTGTCCAACTGTTGGCATCACCTGACACATGTCGCAAACCCCTATCGTTTGCAACGGCCATTGGTCTTCCTGCAGAGGCACTGCTATAAGAACACGTCGTTCTTGACTTGTTGTACTAGTCACAAGTCTGATCCATGTGCAGAGGGGCTGGATGGTGCGCGGCCGCTGAGCAAGGAGGAGTTCATGAAGCTGCAGTCGCTGGGGCTGCCGCCGCTGCTGCCGCCGTTCGAGGGGGCCGCGAACGCGGCCGCGGGGGCTGCCGCCGGCCGCGGCCACCCCGCAGCAGCAGCCGGCGGCGCCGCCACCGGACCCGGCCAGCCGATGCCTCAGCGGCCGCACCTGCTCGGCCCTGGGGCGGTTGTCGGCAACTCCTTTGGCGCCGGCGCCGGCCCCGGGGCGATTTTCGGCGGCCGTGGGGCAGGGGGTGTAGGAAGCCAGCCGCGGCCGCCGCCGCCGAGACCGCCGGCTGGCTCGCCGGGTGCCGCCGGCGGCGGCGCCTCCGGCCTGGGGCGCAGCAAAAGCTTCGAGGTGCACCAGCAGCATCAGCGCAGCTTGCTATGCTCAAGCGGTACATGCAATGTCAGTGCAGTAGTGCATTGTGCTCAGAAATGCCACAGGTGCTGTTGCAGCCTGTGGAAGGTGCACAGGCAGCATCATTGCACCAGTGCGCCGCGCTGACCCGTCGGCCCAGGTGCTGGTCTGGCCGCATCCGGCTGCCAGCAGCTGAGGCACACCCTGCACCGCCCGCAAATGCCGTCTCTGGTTTCGGAGGCTCACCAAGCTTGCGTCGTGCATGTGCTGCAGGATGAGCGGCGGCGCATGGCGGAGGAGATGCGGCGCATCCAGGCGCAGAACAACCGCCTCATCGCGCAGATGGCGCGCATCGAGGCCCAGGTGTGTGATTTAGTAGTGTCAGTAGTGTTATTAGTGATCCACACCAGTCTGGCAACAGTCAACTTGCTTCCAGGGGCATGGGCCCCTTGAACTCTGGGAGTCGCTCGGCTGGCAGTGCTGATCCCAGACTGGGTGTCCACATCCCGGGGACATGGTTGAGTCTGATCCTGAAGCCAGGCGAGAGTCACAACTTGAAGACAGGTATGTTACAGGTGAAGATTTTGTTTTCCATACTCGAAAGGTTGGCGGCCGCGGGGGCCGTGGCAGGGGCCGAGCGCCCCAGGGTGGGCGCGGACGCGGTCGCGGCGCGCCAGCCACCGCTGCCGGCGGCGACGCAGCGGACACAGCCGCAGCGGCGGCGGCAACCGCCGGCGATGCGACAGCATCCGCGGCGCAGGCCGCGGGCTCGGCGGCGGCGGCGGCGGAGGCGCGGCGGAAGGAGATCGAGGCGCTGCGTGCGGCAATTGCTGCGCGTGAGAAGCAGCTGGGCCTCAAGCCCTCCACGGTGAGGCTGGCCGGAAGCGTCAGCGCTCTTGAGGGACACGTGGCAGACTGAGCAGCTGAGCAGCCGGGGTTCATGCTGCTGCGACCGGCACTTGCTTGACTGACAGTCCGGGTAGTGGATGCCATCCCCCGCTGCATCAGTATCGCATGGTCCAATCACGCCGGTGAAACTGTTCGTCCTACTCACGGCTGATGGGCCCCCTCGCCTGACTCTGCAGGCAGAGGCTGAGGCAGATGCGGCGCCCGCTGCCGCGTCAGAGCCGCCTGCTGGCGAAGCCCCCACACCAAATGGCGTGCCGGCAGCAGCAGCCATGTCCGAGCCGGCGGCGGTATCAGCGGATGCAGCGGCAGCAGGCTCTGCGCCTCCCGCTGGGGAGGCGTCGCAGCAGAAGCACGAAGCAGCTGCAGCGTCGCAGCGGAGAGCGCCTGCTGCCGGCCGCCCCGGCGACGCGGGCGGCGAGGAAGACTGGGATGATGGCGGGTGGCCGCCTCCTGAGGTTTGTTGCGCTGTGACTTGCTGACGTGCTGCACATGTTTTGCTGGCAGATGAGCTCAGCCGTGCAGGCCCAGCGTCAAGTTCCACCAGATTGTGTGCACCATGTTGTGTGGCAATGCAAGGCACCGGCACGAATTGTTGCCTTCGATGCCGGTTGTGAAGCTCATCATCATCGTGCGTTCTCCTTGCTGGCATCAGGACGAGGATGAGAGTGTGGCGGCGGCAGGGCAGCAGCAGCCGGCAGCGGGACCTTTTGATGGGGCACGGCGCCGAGGCCCCCCTGCAGCGCCCGGCAGCCTGGCGTCCGGCATCGCGGACGCCTTGGCACCTGCCGCCGCCGGCAACGCAGCCGGCAATGCAGCTGGTGGTGGCAGATCAGCAGCCGGCGATGCCACACCAGGAGCGGGTGCCGCAGCCAGTGCAGATGTCGGTGCAGCTGCCGACGCGGACGCTGAGGCGGAGCGCCAGCGGCGGCGGCGGCGACGGCGGCAGCAGGAGGGGTCAGAGGCGGAGGGGGAGGAGCGAAAGCGGCATCGGCGGCACCACTCTGACCGAGACGGACGCAGCGACAGCCACAAGTCGCGGCGGGGCAAACGGGAGGGTGAGCGCACTGCAGCCTGCGCATGGCACATTGACTTCGCGGATTCCTACTGATGCAGGGCAAACCGGCGAACATGCACGGCATGAGCACGAGGCGCTGTGGAGTGACAGGGTAGCCGCTGACCTGCTGTGCATCACAGCTGAAGGACCTGCAGTTGCCGGCCTCCATGTCCCAAACACAATGCCCCCGGCTGCCGAACTGCTGTGCAAATCATGTCGGAGCATGTGGTGTGCAACAGGGAATGTTGACAGCGGGGACGGTGTCAAGGCCTGAGCCGAAGGCAGCATCCACATCACCACTTCCGCTGCCCATACACAGCTTCACAGATCGCCAACTGATCCCCAGGTCACGAGGAGCGCAAGGAGAAGCGGCGGCGGCGGGAGCGGGAATCGTCGAGGCTAGAGTCCAGCGCCCCGCCCAGCGGCGCCGCCACCCCCACTTTTGACACGGAGGTTACGCCGCCGCTGTCAGACCAGGTACTGTTCTGGAGGGACTTTTCAGGAAGCACAGCTGGAGTGGCCTGCGCTGCTCGACCTGAACCCAATGTTTACAGCGCACAAGCAAAGCAGCAGAACGAGTGGGCACCTGCTGATGCGCCTTTGCACTGCCGCGATAGAGAATGGCCAGTCGCAGCAGCGCGAGAACAGATTGGCAAGAGCATCTGATGGGGACAGTCGCTGACAGGCGTATTGTCGCCACAGGAGGCGCCGGCGGACATGACAAGAGATTGACCAGAGTTGTCTGCATTCTCTACAGGAAGCGCCAGCGGACTTGACGGACCTGCAGGTGCAGCTGGAGGCAGCCCGGAGATTGCAGTGCATGTTTCGAGCTGCCAGAAAACCAAATGTGACTTCCATTTGATGACGCGCTCTGCAATCCTGCAGGAGGCGCCGGCATATATGACGGGTTTGCGAGATCGGCTGGAGATGGCCCGCAGGCCATGCTGCAAAAATGATTGCGCATTGCACACAAGAGATTGACCAGCATTGTCCGCATTTTCTGTAGGAGGCGCCGGCGGATTTGACGGACTTGCGAGACCAGCTGGAGGCGGCCCGCAGAGCGCGCTCCGGCGTCGCCTCTCGCTAGTGGGGGAAAACAGCTGGTGAATAGCAGGCAGCGTACACTGCAGCGTACGCTGCAGCGTGTGCTGCAGCTTGTGCCTGCCGTCAGGCTCGCATGCAACGTGTGTCACTGGCGTGCAGCCGCACAGTGCTGCTTGGTGGGCAGCGCGGCAGCCTGTAGCGGCAGCCTCACAGCTGTTGTGCAGACTGTTGGGCCACAAACATCGTGTGCAACACTGAGTTGCAGTACTGTGGAATGGAACCGGAACCTCTGCTTCCACGTCTTCGCATTTATCCCCAGAAAGGGTTTGAAGTGACGTCACGGGGTGATTGGCTCATGATTGACTTGGCCAATTCGATTGCGCATCTCTCGACCCTGCCAACTGCTTCACGAGCAGACGCCGCGTTTGCACGCCAATCTTGTCACGACGTTGATCGGCCTTGAACCTCCGCTGCGCCCGCCCGTGCGCAGACGGGCCAGCTGAGCGACGGCTGCCGCGGGGTGGCCCTGCACCGACCGCGCTTACTTCGCCTGTTACTAGCGGCTGACAACGGCGGCACACGCCGCATGCGGCAGGTGCATCTGATGCGTCTTGCCCCAATCACATTCGCTGGAAGGGACGGCGTCACCGTCACCGTTCGGCTTGGGATTGTTGCGAGGTTTACTGATAGGGTGCTTGTGATTTTGTGGGCAAGCCGAGCTTGGGTTGCCCGCAAGACAGAGGCTTGGCTGCTGATCGCAGCAAACACACGTCTGCCGCAACACTGCGGCTGCATTGGCGGCGTCTTCGTGGCCTGCGAGGGTGGTGCGACCCCCGGGGGCCACCTTGGTGCAACCAGCCCAGACAGACCATCTTGTGGTGCATGCTCTGGGTGTAGAACGCCTGCCTGGGTGGGCATGCTGTTCCTGGGCGCATTGCAATCGCCAACAGCGGCCTACACGCTGTCAGCATGAACCTCGGGCTCCAGCTCTGCTGACAACGCAGTACAGCCAGCAGTGTCACCGGGTGCAGGGTTGTCTTCCGCAAGACAACGCTTATAGTTCATTGCTGTGCACTGCACTGCAACGAGACCAACCACAGGATGCGATGATGGGGTCCTGCAGTACCCGAGCGTGTAGCCAGCCTCCTATCGACGCTTTCTTGACGACCGGCTGACCACATTCTCGGGCGCAGCGTTGGCGGCGCACTCGGGCTGCGGGTTTTCTGGCAAGTCACCCTGCTGGTACTGCCGTCGTGGGACGGCCGCTGCCAGTGGTGCTGGGCCGCTGGCATGCATTCACCAGTGCAGAAGTCTATCCGGCTATGTTTCTCAAGATTCTGCGGTGCAACTGCACAATAGGCTGCATGTGCATCTCCATAGCTGCAACATGTAGTCAAAACTGGGCCACATGACCGTGCAGCTGCCGTTTGTGCTGGTCTGCTGTCTGGAATGTGTGCAGGCGCAACGCATTTATGCGCAATTCCAGCCACTCTCACGTCCTGTGGTGACAGCATTATATTACAGCTTCTTGACATTACTGCTCGGTGCGTGCAGCGTTTCACGCGTCGGCCAGCCTGACCTGCGTCCTTGTCTGTGCGCATTTTATGCCAGCAGCGGTAGCTATTTTGTGCTGCATGTGCTTGCAGGCCCTTGGCGTCTGCACAGCTGCGACAGCCAGGCGTCAGCAGGACTGAGTCGTCGCTGGAGCTCCGCAGCTGTCGCAGCGGCCGCTCTGGCAACCCAGCGGCGGCAGCAACAGCATGCCGCACGCTAACAGAGGCGGCAGCAGCAGCACATTGCGTGTGACGCTGTCGAGGCGGGAGGTCACGGGTGGCGCGCCAGATCTACTGACGAAAGGACTCTCAAGCAGCGCCAGCAGTTGACGGCAGGCCTCTCAGCAGCCGGAGGCCCTGCAGCCATGCCCGCCACTTTCGGCGGGCTGTTGCGGAAGCAGGACGCGCCGTCCGGCTTCGGCGGCGGCGACCCCAACGCCTTCACCCCGGCGGCGCTGCTGAACGGAGGCCGCAACCGGCTGGCGTCGAACTCCGCCGCCTCTGCGGCGTCCGATGAGCTCGACCGCCGCAGCGGCAGCCGCAGCGGCAGCCCAGCGCCGACGCCCCAGCAGCCGGAGGCGTATGCAGCTGTGCTCAGCCGCTCGCCGACAACATCCGCTGGCGCCGCTGCGCAGAACGGCGGCAGGGCAGCAGGCAACGCCGGCAGTGCCAGCGGCGGCGGCGGCGACTACATGGCCGCCATGGGTGGCGACTGGTGGAAGACCTGGAATGCGGCGCCGCCCAGCGGCGGGGGCCAAAACCCTGCGGCACCAGCCGCTCCATCGCCCCCTCCTCCGCCCCCTGGCGCCGCGGGCTTCGGCCCCGCGGGCCCCGCCGCCTTCCGCAGCAGCAGCATGACCGCCGCCGACGCTTCCGCCGGGATGCCGCCCGCCTCCGGCGACGAGATGCTGGTGGTCGACCTGCCGCCCGGGCACACGCCGCCAACCTCACGCTCGCCCTCTCCCACACAGCCAGGTTAATTGAATGTTCAGCAGACATTTCTTTGAGCCTCCAACTCCTCTGGAGGGTGACAGGAAAAAAGACAGCAGGAATGGTTGGCGTTGTCGCTCAGCTCTTTGGCATCATGAATCCAAAATTCAATTGATACTGCAATCCAATTTCAGCTGACCACCACCAGCTGGCGCCGCAGCAATTTCAGGGTCGTCATCGAAGATCCAAATGTAAACGTGAGGTCAGCTGCGGAACCCGCTGCAGCAGGCCCGCGTCGACGCAATGGTGCTTGACCCGCAGGCCCTCAGCAGCTGGTGTTCCCGGGCCGCAGCTTCAAATCGCACTCGGACCCGCGGGCCTCGCCACCCAGGCCACTCGTGGCGCCTGGGCCCAGCCGCGTCGCCAAGAGCCCCGCCCCAACAGTGGGATCCGTTGGAGGCAGCCGGCCGCACACGCCGCAGCAGACGCCGCCGCGCAGCCCGCGGTCAGTTCATGGAGGTACTGAACACCGCTTTGAGAAGTGAAGACGGATTCTCGCCCAGCTCGAGTCTGTTGCGACGTTCTGCTGTTCCCCGAACAGGCTCTGCTGCTGTAAACGCATTCATAGCAGCAGATGCCGCCATGCAGCACCCTGCAAATTAGGAGCGTTCAGAGCAGGGCTTGAAGCTCACGTACCCATTGCCGTTCGTGCTGATTGTTGCCCATCACTGTGGTCAGTGTTAGGTGTGACATTCCTCTGCAGCCCTGGGTCAGTTGCCATGCCGCCACCAGCTTGGCAGAATGTGTGACCATCGACATCAGGCTGCTCTCAAACCTCTCAAACCTGTGCCCTTGTCAACTGCAGGTGACCACCCGTCGCCGCGGTCAGTGGCGTCTTTCTCAGACACCCGCAGCCCGGGCGGCGGCGGCCGCCGGGCCGCAAACAGCTTTGACGGCACGCAGCTGGCCATGCAAACCGGGCATCCTTCTCAGGTGTGTGCTGTGCGATCCCCTTCAGTAGTATGTTGCTTGAGCTGCCCAGTGCTTGACATGTGCATCACAACAGGAAGCATGTGTGCAATCCCATGACACCGCAACCACAACTTGATGCTGACCGTAGCCTCACATTGGCTTCGATCGGTCAGTTCCATGACACCTGCAGTTTCACTCACCACAGCAGCGGCAGCCGGCGCTGAGCCAGCCTGGCAGCGCGCGCTCGGTCGCATCCAATGTTTCCCTCGTCTCGCGGTCCGCCGCTTCGGAAGCCAACTTCAACGTCGGCGGCGGCGGCGGCGGCTTCAGCGGCGGCCACAGGCGGGCAGACGGCAGTGGCGCAGGTCCGCAGCGACAGGCGGCGGCAGCGCCCCGGGGGGGCTTCGTGCTGGGCCCGGGCGTCGGGAAACCCGCGACCAAGGGGCTGCTGGCGTCGCCGCGGCCGGGCGGCGTCGTGCCGGCGTCGCCGCCCGGGGCGAACCCCCTGGCAGGCGTCATAGCAGGCCGCCAGGTGTCCGTTTGTCGTGGCTGGGAACCAGCCTGGCCTGAAGACCCTGCTGCGAATGCTCCGTTTAGACAGATTGGGCTGCCCCTCTGGCGGCAGGCCGAGATGCGCAGGAAGATACAGGTGCCATCTGCTGTGCATGTGCCCTGAAATCTGACAAGCACTGACACAGTGAAGGGTTGATCTGCAGGCTGATCGAGCCAGCCCGCTAGCGGCGGCCCGGGACATCCGCCGTCAGGCCGCGGAGATAGAGGCGCAGCAGGCGGCCGCTTCAGCCGCCGCACGGAAAGCCGGTGGCGGCAATGGACCCACGAGCTCCAACGCCATGGGCGATGCTACCAGGCTCAATACAGGCGAAGCCGCAGTCGGGACGTCTTCCCCCGGTCGCGGCAGGAGCGCCTTCATTGCGGCCCGCCAGAGCTCGCTGCAGGCCGCCGCCATGGATCCGCAGCCTCCCAGCAGGTACCTTCGAATCTTGTTGACAAGGAGTTAGTACCTCAGTACCTTATATCGTGTAGGTCGGCCCCTCAGCATCCAGACATCCATCCGGCTTTGAGCTGCCTGTTTCACGATTCTGATCCGCATCACAGACTAACCTGAGCTGCCATCAGAGGTGGCGCTCCATTCACCTGGAACAAGCTGCTGCAGTTGACTGTCTTGACAAAGCGTCCCGTCTGCAGGGCGGCCTCAGCGGCGGCGCCGGCCAGGCAGCGCAACACCAGCTTCGAGGCGGCGCGGGCTTTCGCGCTGTCGGCGGAGCGCTCGCAGCAGGCGCAGCTGGCCTCACCGGCTGCGGCGCCTGCCAAGACACCCACAGCCAAGACGCCCACGAAGCTCGGGGCCGCGGCTCGCAAACCCCAGGTAAGCAGTTGATGCCAGCTTGGTGATGCTTGGTGATGCCGCATCCCGTCAATGGTAGTTCATCCCCAAACACGTCGGCTTGCACCCTTCACACATCATCGATCTCGCAAGTCTATCCACTACATCCTGCAGCGCTGCTGACCTTCGACTCCTTGTCTCCTCGTGCCTCTGGATGCGCGGCGCACCCTCAAGCGGCGCTTTGCTACATGCCAACCCATGCATGTCGTGCAGGGCAATGTGGCTGCGGCGGCGGCGGCGCTGGCGTCGTTGCCGAAGTTCAATGCGGTGGCCCCCGCACCAGATCCTAGGAGGCAGACCAGCAGCAGCGCCAATGTGAGCTTTTGAGGTCTCAGCACCAAGTGGATGGGTTCTGCAACGGATAGTTGCAGAGCTACGCCAGTCAATCACCCGCATGGAATCGGATGCGAGCTTGTGTGCCTTTATCGTGCCAAGGGCATGTTGCTGCAGACTCGTCCATGCCTCAACAACCGCACGGGATTTGGCGAGCCCCGACGCATGCCACAACAATGGCGCATCAAGAGCATCGCAACAATGTGTGCATGTTAATATATATATATATATATATATATATATATATATATATTATTCTGCAGGCCATGATGGCGGATGTCAAGGCGCGGGTGCAGGCGGCTATCGCTGCGCGGGAGGCTGCTGTGAAGGGCGCCGCTGTGCCGCTGCCCACGCCGACGACACCCATCTCAGGGCGTCAGAAGGTGCTGCTGCAGTTCAAGCGCCACGGTTCACCATGTCTGCAGTGGGTCTCCCGATGTGTTCTGGCAGCAGGGTTTCCTGGCAGGCTCAATGCATGTTGTTATTGGTCTCCTCCAGTCTACAGGTGCAGGCGGCGGTGCACGCGGCTGACAGCCGCCTGTTGGACGTCCGCTGGCAGCAGAACCTTCTCAATAGCCATACACTTGTCATACCTGCTTGTCTGTTCTGATAGGTGCAGGCGGCGGTTCACGCAGCAAGCAGCCGCCCGCCGGACATCCGCTAGCAGCGTGACCTTCTGCATAGCCGATTTGCTATGCCTGCTGGCCTGCTCATAGACCTGCAAGCGGCGGTGCATGCAGCAAGCAGCCGGCCTCCGGACGTCCGCTGGCGGCAAATTCCCTTCCAAAAGATCAATGCAGATATCTTCGTCTTACCTGGTCACAGGTCCAGGCAGCGGTACATGCGGCAAGCAGCCGCCCGCCGGACGTCCGCTGGCAGCAGAGCCGTGCGGCTGACGAAGCCGCTGCGCTGGCAGCGCTGCGGGCCGGCCGGGTGAGAGACGCGGCGGCGGCGCTGGCGGCGGAATCCGATTCCTCCGCGCCGCCCAGCCCCCAGCGCAGCCAGGCTTCCTTCCCTGGCGTGGGGGCCATCCCCCGCAGGTGCCCTCTGCTGCCTGCATCGTGCATGAGCATTTCAATCGGCCGCCACCTTGAAGCGGCGCTGGAACACTGCGAGCTGGCCTATCCAGGGATGCGGCTGACAGAGCAGCCCGTTCAACATAGCTGCTGACCCTGTCGACTTTCTGATCCGCAAACACAGCTGCATCGAGCACAACAGAAGCTGTGAACAGCTTGTTGTGATTACGCAGCCCGCTGCGGCCTCGCTCCCCGGAGTTCAACCCCTGGCGCAAGGAGCCCGAACCTGAGCCACACGCCGACGTCGCGGCTGGAGCCCCTCCGCAGCATGCGCCGGCGCCCGGCAAGACTCCCGGCAGCGGGCCGGCTCTGATGCATGCGGACACTCGCACGGAGGCGAGGCCAGCGGCGGTGGCTGCCGCAGAGCCAGAGTCCCCGGTGACGCCACCAGCGACGAGGACTGCCGCTGAGGGAGCGCTGCCGCTGCTGACGCCGCCTATGTCGGCGCCGCTGCTGAAGCCGGTGCCAGTGGTCGAGGTAAGGGACTGTGACATGTTGTTGCTCTTTGCTAGCTGCGCATCAAGTCATAACCATGATAGCTCGCCACCTGGAAGTGCCCCGCTGCCGCTGCTGGTGCCGCCTCCGACGCTGACTTCACATTCGGTGGTCGCTCCTGTGCAACAGCAGGGGACTCCTGCATTCATACCATATCGTTTCTGCATGATCCGATATGATTTGTTGAGGTCCTGACGCCCTCCGGCTGCCTTCGTCGCTTGCTCACTTGCGCGACGTTTCCATGCTGACCATGTTCCTGGAAGTGCTTCCAGTCTGACACTGACGTCGGCACCTCCTCTGCAGGTGCCAGTGCGAGAGAGTGACGACCTGGACTTGGCCCGTGAGCTGGCTCGCCTGCGGGTGCGCTTCCTCATGACACAGTGGCCGCACGGCCATTGTGAATGTCTCTGCTGGCTGCATTCGCAACATGACAGCACACTGTTGAACAAAGTTTCTGATGGCACGACCAGGCATGTGACACAGTGCGCCCCTGAGCTGCACCAGCACCTTGTTGTGGGATGTGATATGGCAGTCTTTGCGAGTCTAAACGTAACACAGGCTCAGGAAACAGTTTGCCAGGCGCGGCCAGCTGAACACAAGACCCCGCTGCCGCTCGGGGTGTCAGCGCTGCAATTGACTTTGTTGAGCAACCTGAAGTGCTGGCTCCATGATCAGGCTCCTTGCATGTGGCTTAGGCTGAGGAGAACGCTTGCAAGGGGCCACCAGCGACCTCCAAGACCTTGCCGTCGCCCGGGCTGCCCGCGATGCCATGTCCATCATTGTCGCCGAGCTGTCCGCAATCAGGGGTAACCTCAGGCCTCCAAAATGACGCAGGCCGAGGAGAAGGCGCGCAAAGCGCCGCCAGCAGAGCGCAAGACGTCTCCGCCGCCCGGTCTGCCGGCGTTGCGCATGCCAGAAAAGCGGCGGCCGCAGCCGAGGGCGGGGCCCGCACCCCCGCAGCCGCAGCCGCAGCAGCAGCAGCAGCAGCAGCAGCCGTCAACAGCTGCGCCACAGCAGCAGCTGGCGGCAGGGGCAGCAGCAGGGGCAACGGCAGGGGCTGCGGCTGCGGCTTTGGCGGCAACAGCTGCCGACGCCCCACAGCTGCCACCGAGTGCCAAGCTAGTGTCGCCGCCGCCGCCGCTGCAGGCGGCGGCCAAGCCGCTGGTGTCGCAGCCGGGCCCTGACGAAGCGGAGGTGGCGGCCGCAGTCAAGGCGGCCCGCGCATTCCGTGCCACAGGCAGCACCGCCAGCCGGCCGACGACGCCCAGGGGCGAACACGTCGCCAGCGACCAGGGCGGTCAGCCCGACATCCCAGCCTCAGCTGCCATGGAGGATGTGGACCCGTCAGCTGTGGAGGAGCAGCAGCTGCAGCCGCCGCCATCGCCGTCGAAGCTGGTTCCGCCGCTGCCGGAGTCGGAGCCCGAGCTCAAGGCGGTGCCCAGCCAGGCGGAAGCGGAATCCGCCGCTGCGGCACTCGCTGCCGAGCTGGGGTCCGACAGCGATGTTGAGCAGCCAGGATCGCCGGCCTCAGCTGCCGCCGCGCCCGACAGCACCATCGGCACTCCAGCTGCCAGCATTGGCATTGCCTCCGCAGCAGCCACGGCAGCAGCGGCGGCAGCTGCGGCAGGACCCCTGGCGCTGACGCCGCCGCAGCCGGAGCTGCTGGGCGTCGCTGCCGCCGCAGATGCCTCTTCCCTGCCGGCTCCTGCCGCCGCCGCCCCCGTGACGGCGCCCGCTGCCGCTGCCGTCCCGCCGCAGCCGCGGCAGCCGCAGGCGGCAACTGTGGCAGCAGGAAGCAGTGAATCACGGCCGCAGGGCGCGCTGTACCTGCCGCCTGACCGGCCGCGCTCGCTGGCGATGCCGCCCAGCCCGCCGCCAACAGTCATCGCGCCACCAACGTTCGACGCGCGCAGGACCTCGCTGGACGACGTGCGCGCCTACTTCCAGGTAAGACAATGCATCCACAGAGGGACTCTGATAATCGCATCTCAGCTGTGGCTCAAACTCTTCTCAATGGACACGATCGTGACTTACTCACAGGCGCTGCATCTGTCTGCTGCATGCACAGCGTCACCACACTGATGATGTCGGCACATCCAGCCATGCAAGCAGCCTAAGGAACACATCAGCAGCCTCTCATGTTGCTGTCTTGAGCTGCCATGCGCAGCTCTTCAGTTTCAGAATCAGACTGCTAACTGCTGACCGGTATCTTTCTTCCGCTGCAGGCGCAGCCGCCGTCGCCGGCGTCCTCCGTGTCGTCGGCCGCCAGCGGCCTGCCGCCGCTTCCGGCTTCCGTGGCACTGCTTCCGCCGGCGGCCGCCGGCCGGGCGGTGCGGGATCGCCTGAGCGCTGCGGCGGCGCCGGCGGCGCTGACGGGACGGGAGGCCGCGCTGGAGATTGCGCAGTTCGAGGCCAAGATGCAGGCCGAGATGCTGGCTGCCGAGGTAGGCAGCTCTTCTGCTAGGATGTTCCGAGTCCAAAATGTGTACCATCTCAGATGTTTGAGGCGGCGCCGGCAACGCTTACAGGGCGGCAGGCCGCACTGGAGATTGCGCAGGTCGAGGCCAAGATGCAGGCCGAGATGCTGGCTGCTGAGGAGGGAGCCCGAAAGGTTTCCATCCCAGATGGACTTTGTCGCATAAGTTCGAGGCGGCGGCGCCAGCAGCGCTTACAGGGCGAGAGGCCACGCAGTTTGCACAGTATGAGGCCAAGATGCAAGCTGATATGCTCGCTGCTGAGGTAGGGAGCTCCACCGCTGGAGAGTTTCCTTCAAATCGGATTCATTCCCGATGTGGGAGGCGGCGCCGATGACAGTGACGGAACTGAAAGCCGCGCTGGAGATTGCGTAATTTGAGGCCAAGATGCAGCCTGAAATGCTGGCTGCTGAGGTGAGCAACACCGCACTCGAGCTGCTACAGTTCCGATGTTTTAGTTGACTGATTACGGTCCAGGCAAGATTGCAGGCAGAGGTCATGGCAGCCGAGTATGCAGGCTGCGCATTGCACAGGTCATCAAACGTGCATTTCCGCAGCAGGCAGGAGGTCATGCGAATCCGATGTCACCTGCAGCCTGCAGAGCCTTGTTTCGGGCTTCCTCAGGCTTGTCAGCACCTGTGCGGCTGACTGACAATGAGTTGAGAGCACCGTCTCATCATTTGCGACCTACCAGCATCATTCCATCATTTGTGTCCTACCCGTCTGCAGGTGAGAGGGCCGCCGCCGCCCTCCAGAATGCGCGCCGCCCTCATGGCTGATGCTCCAGAGGAGGTGTCGGCCTACCTGTCCGAGCCCGACTCACCGGTGCCCGCGGAGACGCCCGGGAGCCCGGTGAGGGTTCAGGGTTTGTGAGGGTTCTGAACTGCGGCCGCTCGTGCCGGTCATGTGCCCGAGCTCTGTGTGAGCTGTCTAGTTTCCTGTCCGAGCCCGGTGAGACATGGGGCTGTGTCGCTGACTCTGTTCGATGGGACTGTCCGGCCCGATGCCATGGCGCTCTGTTTCCGTCATGCCACGCTGCTGCGTGGAGCCTCCTGGGTTGATGCAGCAGCGCAAAGATGTTGGTTTGTGTCGAAGACGGTGCGTCTCATTGCAGACCTTGCTTCCCTGCAGTTGCCCAGCGCCAGCTGGCGACAGATTGGCGGGGACGGGTACCGCTCCGCGCCCACCTCCGAGGCGGACGAGGCCGAATTCGACACAGGGCCGCCGGCGCCGCTGCCGCCGCCGGTCGCCAGGAAGGTCGCCGCCATGTCGGCGGCTGCCGCGGCAGCCGTCGCGGCTGCAGGTCCTGCTGCGGCAGCCACTGGGGGCCCAGCCCTCGGCAGCCAGGCAGAGCAACACACCTCGGGGTCAGCTGAGCTGCAGCCCCAGGATTTCGGCCGGACGCCGCGAGCTGCCGCGGCGGCGGCGCCAGGGAACGAGATGGCCGTCAAGGCAGGCACTGCTCCGCCGACCGCGGCTCCGGCAGCGCCGGCAGCGGAGCAGGGTACAGCAGGGCCAGTGGCTGTGGCGGAGGAGCCGTCTCGGCTTCGGCCAGGGTTGTTGGCACAGGTTGTAGCCGACAGCGAGGTGTTCCAGCTGGCCGGCCGCGGCACCATTCCCGAGGCACGCCTCTCCATCCGGCTTTCCATGCTCCACAGGTTCCCTGTGTCCCACCCCGTTGCTGCCAAGTTGAGGTCCTGTCGCTCCAGACACCAGGTATGTGTCGGTCTATGCCTGTTATCTGGGTGAGGTATTCCAGCCACTCCCGAGGTGAGTTATGCTGCAGGACATAAGCAGTGAACTTCAGAATTTGTCATTGACAGGCCGACAGGCACTCGGAAGTCTGTGTGCTGCTGGCTGTCTGCTCAGCAGGGCTCGGCCAACCTGAATACAGATGTGCTGGCAGGTCGGGGTTAGGTGGTAATCAGGCTGGTAAGTGTGCATTTGACGATGAGGTGAACAAACCTTGATGAGCCATTATATCCGGGCAGGCGGGGGCGGCACTTGCTGTGCATCGTGACGGCAGCACAGCAGCTGGAAAGGCCTACGGCGCAGCTGTGGTTTCCAAACTGTCTGCCAAGTGTCCGTCTGTTGGTGTGCAGGCTGACGTGCTGACGGCCGCGGAGTGCAAGCGCACCATGTCAGTGGATGAGGTCCCGCCCAACCGGCTGCGTGGCTGGTCTGCTGCCAGCCCTGAGGACCTCATCGAGGTGGGCTTTTTAATAGTAAAATAAAAAAATAAACTGATCACATTGAGGTAACACTTGTGCCTGGTACTGCGGCCTTTTGCCATTTTGCTTGCTGAATGGTCAATCTCATTGGCTGCGCTGCTGATTTGCCGCCAGCTGAGCAGACCCGTCGAAGCTGGCATCTGGTTGCAGGCAGAAATTTCTGCCAAGATTCGCGAAGCAACGTGTGAAATCTGCAACAGCAGGCGCATTGAGACTGGACCCTGCTCAGCTGGCACCCGCTGGAAACTCGCAGAAACCTATGCCATGGGCAGCATGCAGCGACAATCTGCCATTGTTGTGCAGCCCAAACAGACAGGAGACGGAACTGGGGTGCCCAGCTCTGCCTGGCCCCACGTGTCGGAACACGATGCCCCCGCTCTTGTGCCAATGCAGGCGGCATTCAGCGACAACCCGCCAGTGGTGTACAGCCCGGAGGGCGGCAAACCGCTGCCGCCGCCGCCGAATCGCCAGCCGGCGGCGCCGGAGGCGGCCCAGCTGCAGTCCACCCTGTCCCAGGTGGGGCTCTGCGCTCGTCTTCGTGGATTGCACATATCTGCACCGAGCCGCTCTCACCATGCAGCGGAAGCTGTGGACAGTTGGCTCTCCCGATGCTTCTGCTTGAGACAGCATGTGCTTGTGCCTTCGCCCGGCGTCTTGCAGCATCGCATTGCATGCTCCTGGTGAGACAAGGCTTCGAGACAGCAACACGCGTCAGTCGCTGAAAATGTGACGACCTGGGAAGAGGCGGCTGACTTTGGCGGAGATGGCGCAGAACCTCAATGAGGAGGCAGCGCGTGCAACGGCGGAGGCGGCCCGCCGCTTCCGTGTGGCGTCGCAGGAGGCCAGCCCTGAGGACCGCGCCTTCTGGGCCCGCGATGGCCAGTGAGTGCCACACTAATCTCCACTCAAATGATTACATCTTCGTTGACAAGGGATATATCAGTGTCTCTGCAGGATGCCAGCCCTTTGAACCGGGCCTTCGATCCTTGAATACAACATCAGAACATTGTCAGCTTGAACGAGGCAGCTATGCAAGGCCAAGTCAGCCCCCGGGGCTGTGCCTCCTGGGCTCCTGGCACCCAGTCCTCACCGGCCTTACTGTTGATCTCTGGGTTTCGCCTTCCACTTGAGATGGTATGTGGTGGTTGGCAGCGTTTGGTGGGACCAGTGCCGTCGCCTTTGTGCCGGTGATGCCGCTTGAGAGCGTACGACATCCATGTTCGCACGCTGAGTTGCAACAAAACTCTTGATCCCTCAAGCGTGAGCTTGATGCTCGGACTGATCTGCCTGCAGAGTGGAGGAAACGCCGCGGGACTGGGACTTCTCCAACGCGGGGGAGCCGCCACAGGCGTGGGACGGCCGCCTGCCAGCCAACACGTCGCTGCAGCCGCGGCAGCCCCGCCGCAAGGACTGGGACAAGGTGGGGCTGACACAACTGCTATTTTAGTCAGCATTTGTGCATTACCGGCCATGGCATTATTGGCCGACCAAAGCTGGCTGGACTCACCAGCACACCACAAGCAAGGTTGTCCTTGTGGTGCAGTCGCCATCATATGCCACTGTCTGCTGACAGATGTGTGCGCCCACCCTGCAGGAGGGCGCGCCTGCTCCAGGGCCGCCCATCCTGCACACCGCCGCGCGCAGCGGCGCCCGCAAATCCGTCACGCTCAGCCCCGCCATGCCGGCGCGAAAGGTGATGTCGAAAACCCTTCCTCTATGGATCATGTCGACCGGCTTACGAAGGCAATGTCCACGCAAGGCGGTCCACGCAAGGCGGTCATGCTCAGCCTGGCCAAGCTCAAGGTGTTCAGCATGCTGGCGCAGCAGGTGACATTGTTCACACTCTCACATACTGGCAGAAGTAGGTTTCCACCAAGTTGCTCGCGCGGAACCCCTCCAAGCCAATGTCGCTGCCGCGCCCACGCAAACGATTTCGATCAACTTCACAGCAGTCCTTCATCTGATGACTTCACCCGAGGCAACTGCTGATGTGCTCATCTACTCCACCCTGGGGCAGGGAGGCTACTCGCCCGCCAAGCGGATCAGCATGCTTGGCGTGGAGGCTTCCGAGGCGACCTGCCTCGCGCGTCCGACGTCCAGTGCCAGACGCTCACAAACTGTGGCTGCTCATCTGCTGCAGGGAGGCTTCTCGCCCACCAAGCGGACCAGCGTGCTCAGTGTGGAGGGCTCCGACCTGTCGCGCGCTGTCAGCACCGCGAGCACGCTGCCGCCGCCGCCGGAAGTGCGTGCGACGGAGTTCCGGGAGGACCAGGTGGGTGCTGCGATCATGCTGTCTGGTCCGGCTCAACAATTCGACGTGAGGTGCTGCACGACTGGCGCGCCATTGCTGCTGCCACTTGACGACTCAATGCCAACGTGTTGTGTACACTCAACTGCTGACAATTGAATAGTCAGTCGGCCGCTTTGCACCATCACATTTCAGGTCACGTGTACAAGACTGCAAGACACCTGTGTCTGTACTCTGCAGCTGCCCTTCGAGCTCGACCCTTTCTGTGTGCATACAAACTTGCAGGCGTCGGTGTTGGCGGAGCACGACATGTCCTGGGTGTTCTTCATCCCGCCGGACATCCGGAAGCAGGCGCAGGCCGCCGCCTCCACTGCCATGTCCGAGTACGCCGTCAGGTGCACGTCGTGCGGGACCGGTCGGATGTGCGTGATGGGGTTGAGCGATGCCCTGGGTGGTCTTGTTCCCCCCCAAGATCTGGAAGCAGGCGCAGGCCGCTTCCACCACTGTGTCCGAGTACGCCATCAGGTGCGCATCGTGCGGGACCGATCGGATGTGCGTGATGGGGTTGAACGATGTCCTGGGTGGTCTTGTTCCTCCCCAAGATCTGGAAGCAGGCGCAGGCCGCTTCCACCACTGTGTCCGAGCACACCATCAGGTGCGCGTCGTGCGGGACCGATTGGATGTGCGTGATGGGGTTGAACGATGTCCTGGGTGGTCTTGTTCCTCCCCAAGATCTGGAAGCAGGCGCAGGCCGCTTCCACCACTGTGTCCGGGCACACCATCAGGTGCGCGTCGTGCGGGACCGATCGGATGTGCGTGATGGGGTTGAGCGATGCCCTGGGTGGTCTTGCTCCCCCCCAAGATCTGGAAGCAGGCGCAGGCCGCCTCCACCACTGTGTCCGAGCACACCATCAGGTCCAATATTTTGAAGCGCAGAGGAAACACGGTGGGGACCTCATGCACTGGATGATTGGAACAGAGCGTCTCCTGCCTAAACCCCAGGGCAGGGTTGGCAAACTGTCTTTGTTGCAGTCGGTAGCCCAGCATGGAGGCGGCTCTCAAGTGGTAGCAAGGTAGGCCTGATGTATGCACATATCTTTTGGCAATCCCACCATCTGAGCTATAACCTTGCCTGACTTGTGTAGAATTTGAGACTTCTTTGCAGCCGGCAGCCCAGCATGGACGACATTTTGCAGCGGCAGGCCAGCGAGGACTATTGCAACGTTGCGTCAGACCTGACCAATACCGTGCCTGACTTGTGTGACTTGTCTCCCTTCCAGCCGGCAGCCCAGCATGGACGACATCCTGCAGCGGCAGCCGAGCGAGGACCTGTTGCTGGAGCGCCCTGACCAGACCGCGGCGACAACAGCGGAGGCCATCGCCGATGCCGCCACTACCCGTGTGTTGGTGAGCCGGATGACTCATACTACCTGCAAGGATACTTCTTGGCAGGTTGCGGTTGCATGAACAGGAGATGCACTGGCCCAGTTTACAGCATCGGGTACATGGATCTCCTAACTGGCCCAGTTTTGTGTTTGCGTGTCAAAGCCATTCAAATGATGCTCCTTTGCTACTTACATTGAGGGCTGCAAAGTGTCAATGCAGGCGCTGCAGGGTGCGGCGCCAGAGGCGAAGAAGACCAAGCGGCGCACCAGCCTCAAGGACAAGCTCAAGGCCATGTTCACCGGCAAGAAGTTGGCCGCGGAGCTGACGTCCAGCCCCAGCGAGCTGGTGTCGGCCTCTCAAAACCCTGGCTCCAGGCCCGCGCCGGTGCGGCGGCACTCCTCGGGTAACATCCCGCAGCTGCCGGCGCTACAGGGTGCCTCGGCGGCGGCGGCCCACTCCCGGCCGCACTCCGGCCCGCTGCCGCAGCCGCAGCTGGCGGCGGCCGCAGCGTCGCGGCACCAGCCGCCGCAGCAGCAGCAGCAGCAGCAGCAGCAGCAGCAGCAGCAGCAGCGGCAGCAGCAGGGGAATGCTGCCGAGCCGAAGCCGCCACCGCCATCGCAGCAGCAGCGACGCCAGGCGCCGCAGGATGCACAGATCCAGCCGGAGCCGCCAAGGTCGCCGAGGCCGCACCAGCACCACCAGCAGCGGCAGCAGCAACAGATTCAGCCCGCGGCGTCCCCACAGCGGTCTATGGCAGCCGCAGTGCCGGCAGCCGCGGCAGCAGGAGCAGCTGCAGCAACGGCAGGGGCAGTTGCAGCAGCAACAGCGGCAGGGGCAGCAAAGCCGCAGCCGGCTGCAAAGTTGCCGGCGCCGCCGAAGACCCGCGCCCAGCTTCGAGCGGAGGCCAAGGCCGTCAGGGAGGCGGAGGAGGCGGCACGGAAGGCGAAGAAGGCGGCGGCCGCTGCGGCCGAAAGGCAGCGGAAGGAGGCCGAGAAGAAGGCAGCCGCGGACCGAAAGGCGGTCGCAAAGGAGGCCGCGCTCAAAGCGAAGCAGGCTGAGGCCGAGTCCAAGCGGCAATTCCTGATGGCCAAGGCGGCGGACAAGGAGAGCCACCGGGCGGGCATCTCGCTGCGCAAAACAGAGCTGCGGCCATCAGTGTATGGCTCGCCGCGGAAACCCCCGCATCAACCGTCGTCCCCGAAGGCGTCCCCCTGGATGCCGCCGGCAAAGTCGCTGGAGCGGGCCGCCAGCGCCACGAGCTCGCGCTCGCTGTCGCTGACGCCGCGGGCGTCGCCGCTGGCATCGCCGAAGGAGGCACGCGTCACGCCGGAGGCGTCGCCCCGGGGTGTCCCCGCGCCCACCCCGCAGACGCTGCAGCAGCAAGAGCGGGAATGGAAGCAGGACGGTAATGTCGAGCAGGAGCGGGAAGTGGAGGCCCAGCGGCAGAGGAAGCTGGAGGAACAGCAGGTTTGGGCGGCGCAGCAGAAGGTGCTGCAGGAGCAGCGGCAGCAGGAAGCAGCAAAGCAGGAAGCGGCACAGCAGGAGGCAACTCAGCAGGAAACAGCCAAACAGAAGCAGCAGCAGCAGAGGGAGAAAGACCAGGCTGCCAAGCCACAGCAGCCGCCAGCATCGCCGCCGAGGTCGCCGACCAGGCGCTTCGGCCCCTTTGGCCGCCGTGACAAGGGGGCCGCCGGATCTTTCGCCGGTGGCGGCGGGCTGCCGCCGCCGCAGGCATCCTCCCACAAGCCTGTAGCATCAGCTCACCAGCCCGTCGCAGCGGCCGACAAGTCGTTCATCTCACAGCAGCAGTCACCGCTGCAGCAGCAGCAGCAGCAGCAATCTGCGCAGCAGGCGCAGCCGCAGCCGCCGCCGCAGCAGCAGCTGCCACCCTGCAGCCCTAAAAGCAGCCTGGACTGGCGTCCACAGCAGGTGCAGATTCAAATGGTTGCAAGAAACATGACCAACTCACTTGCAGAGTGCATGCGCAAACATCCTTGCAAGCTCTGCCCACTGAAGCCTGGGCTGCTTAGCAACAGCGGGATTAAGTGAAATCAGTAGGTGGCACATGCCAGGCTGGTCACAGCGAGGCCTCATACCCGCTGACATGGAGAGTGTCTCAACAACATGATGCTGAGGAACCAGAAGCTGGTCTTGACATCCTGTGTGTGTGTGTCATGCCGCAGCTGGCGTCGCCGTTCGGCACGCCCGCCAGCCAGCAGGGGGCAGATAACACGGCTGCAGCCAGCTCCGCGCTTCAGGGCGTCCGCAGCCGGCCGCTGCCCGAGCGTGGCGAGTCCAGCACTTCTCTTGGTGCGCATGTTCAGTGGTGCCATCTGTCGTGTTCAGGCCACGTATTTTATGCTATCAATCTCTCATGAGATAATCGGATGCACTAGCGAAGCATCTTGTCTTAGTGAGTGCGTTTTCCTGCGCAGTATGCGTTCTGTCCCAACATGATATTCTATGTCAGTGTGGTGTCTCATCGGATGCTGAGCACTGCGCACAGCCTGACGTTGAGCTGGACGGCACAGTCTCTTGATAACTGGACCCTTTGTATCACCATCAGGGGACACAAAACTGCTGTCATACTACTGATCCTGTTATGGCAGACTCTGAGCGCCAGCCTGGCATAACTTTTCCGGCAACTGCTGCATTGTGAGCATTGATGCGGCCCAATGGCCTGCGCTCAAGCGGCAACGCTTCCAGCAGCTGCAGCAGCAGCCAATCGGGCCTCGGCAGCAGGGCATTCACCCACGGAATCTTGCAATCATCCCGCCAGTTTTGCTGCCATTCGTGCAGGCAGCAAGGGCTCTGGCAGCAAGGGTTCCGGCAGCAAGTGCGGCCCGCCGGCTTCAGCCACAAGCGTCCACGCCTCTCTTGTTATACAACCGCTTTGCTGTGTTGTGCTCCAGGCAGTGACGGGTCTGGCAGCAGCAGCAGCGGGCTGCCGGGCTTGCCGCGCAGGCACTCCCCGACCGACGGCTCCCTGCCGAGCAGGCTGGCCCACGTGACGCTGCCGCCAATGGCGCCGACACCCGGAGGGTTCCCCGCCCGCGTGCAGGTTTGTTGTCAGGTTTCTTTTTTGTTTCATTTTTCACAGATTTTTCCTGAAAATCTGTGCTATGTGGTCCGACGACGCCTGTACAACAGTCATAGTCCTGTTTGTGCTGCATCTGAACAGCAGCTTGGCACCTCACAAGAATTGACCACTACTTGGTCGTTGTCTTGTAGCCGTCGAGTCTTTCGCTGAGCAAATGCTGGCCAAGTCTGAGAGGACATGCAAATGGAGACTTGTTTCGCATGTGCAGGCGGCAGCCGAAGCCGCGGCCTCGCCCAGGACTGAGGCGGGAGCCGGGCAGGCGTCAGCTGCGGGCGCATCTGCGACTTTGGCCCCCGGCCACCAGTCGGCCGTGCAGCAGGTGCGCTCAGGCTCACTCGGCATCGATGTGGATGGTGACTGCATCTCGCATGCGGCACTGCCTTTAGGGTTCAGGGTTTAGAGTTAACCTTAAGCACTGCCGCACGCAGGCCCCATGGCGTCAAAGTGCAGCATCGGGTCAAATAGCAATCGTTGCTCGGGTGCTCCTGAGGACGTGTGAGGAATGTGGAACCTGCTGCATTGCTAGTAATGGCCGTGAGGTGAAGCCCAGGTTACTGCAGCAGGTGAATGTAGAGTCTAGGGTTGGGCCCCCATAGACTGGTCGTCGCGCTTGTTTGGTCCACAACATCACTCATGGCCTGTCACAAGATACATGCGGGAGCAGGTTGCTGCCTATTGACGGGCACGGAAAGGGTTTGGCACCACATGACGACTGCAACCGCTTTGGCTCGAGATGGGCCGCATCCCCGGCGGCTGCGGGCGTCTGCAGGTCGCTCTTCGCTCCAGCCTGGTTCGAGGTTGCTCTTTGCTTTTCCTGCGCAGGCGACCGCCGCACTGCTGGCGACTCGGCCCGCAACTGTGGCTCGCGACAGGCCGCGGATGCGGCGGCTGGATTCGACCAGAGGCAACTGTCCGTCGCATCTTCAGCAGATGTGATTCTGACTTTCCTGCTGCACAGGCGACCGCCGCGCTGCTGGCGACCCGTCCCGCCGCCGTCGCTCGCGGCAGGCCGCGCATGCGGCGGCTGCTGGGGCCCCGCTCGGCTGGCGCCAGCCCACTGGCCAGCCCCCGCGCCTCCCTGGACGTCGGCGGCTCGGGTGTGTGGCTGTTTTGGCTGCTGCTTGTCGAAATGTGAACTGGAAAGCTTCTTCCAGGCACCCCAAATATCTGCCAGCCCTCTGGCCAGCCCTCGGGCGTCCCTGGACGTCGGCGGCTCAGGCGCGTGCCCGTGCTAGTCGCTGCTGGTTGTGAAACAGTATTCCCTACACCTGCTTTGGTTAGGTTTGGAGCGGGCTGCAGTGGCAGTAGCGACGCAGGGACTTCAGGCAGGAGGAGGGGACCGGGAGGTGGGAGTCGGTCAACTCTGCGGGAACGCTGATACCCCAGTACCTCTGGATTCACAGGCGGCTCCAACTCATGCACACCGGCCGTGAGGAGCGGGCTGCGGTTCAGGGTTTAGGGAAACCCTCAACCCTACAAGCAAACCTTTTGGAGCGGGACTCACTCATATCTGCCAGGTGGTTATTTATATGGAACCGTGAGCTCTTGACCAGCGCCTGCCCTTCTGGTGTCCAGGTGGCTCCATGGCATTGACGACGGCGGGCAGCGGCGGGCTGCGGGCGCACCGCCGCGGCGGCAGCAGCGACGCCGGGTCTTCGGTGTACGAAGACCTGGAGGCGGAGTCGGCCAGCTACGGCGCCGCGCTGGCCGACGGCTTCGACTCCGACGGCGGAGGCCGCAGGGGCTTCCGCGACCTGCTGCGCCGCGGCGCAGGCGTGTGAATAGTCTGGCCCTCACTGCATGTCCTCCTGCCGTGGAGAGTGTTGTATCGCATCTTGTTACGACATTCCGATGTGGTGCCAGCGCACAGCAAGGGCTTGTGCGACCTGCTGTGCCGTGGCACAGGTACGTCAACTTGAGCATCGCTACTCCCAGAGTCGTACTGTGTATCTCACTGGGAAGAGTCGCAAAGCATCTGCTGGCCTCTCACCATGACATCAACACGTAGCCAGGGTCTATGCGACCTGCTGCGCTCGCAATGCTGGATGGTGTCAAACATACGGATTCGTGTTGCAGCTTGCCACTCAGAATGCTGGAAGCTGCTGCATGGTCACCTTTCGTAGTCTGCCGACAGCTGCCGTCACTGACGCCAAGCATCTGGCTGCGCAAGATGCGCACGTCACAACTCTGCATCTGTGTGCCTCAGGTGGCGTGAGCGCGACCGGCAGCCGGCTGGGCGCACTGCCGATGCAGCCATCCAGCAGCGGTGGGTCGTGGGACAGTGCGTGCATGCCGATGCAGTCTGGCTAATCTTGACAACCTGCGCTGTTCTGCTTTCTTGCCTGCGGGACTGACGACCCTGGTGTGTGCCGCTTTGCAGTGGTGGTGCAGCGACAAACGTGATGATCAACCTGTTCCAGCGTTTCCAGCGTTTCTGGCGTGACGATGACAATTGATGGGGGGGAAGACGACGACCTGCAGTATGTGCTGGACAAGAACTTCAATGGACCTCTGACATGCCTGGGACTTGATTTTGTTGGGCGCGCTGCTCCGCAGCATTTGGGGGTTGCCATGTCGCTCAGACGGGAGCGTCGGCATGCAGCGATGGTCATCTAGCGACAGGTGTTGACACAGTTGGCCGCAGCTTGGGTATCAGCTGTTGCGCAGTTGCATTCTGGACGGACATACCACACAATTCATGGAGAATAGTGGGGCCACTGCCAGCTGTGTGTACGTGCAGTGCCCGTGTCCGTGAGGAGGCACTGATCGCCGTTCACACCTGGCACGTCTTGCGCTTCCACGACGGCGGCATGTTGATGCAACACATGTGGTTGATCACATCATGGAGGGTGCGGCCGGTCGCAAAGTGGCTCATCCACGAACGCTCAGTGCGCCAGAGTAATGCCATGTCTTCCCGCGCTCGCCAGCAAACCCTTCACACAAATATAATTTTACATGCACGACACGTGCTGCCCCCCGCAAGCTGGGTTCACTGGCGCGCTGCATCCGCGAGCTGAGGATCACAGGACGCCGCATGACGGCATTCGCTGCGGTGTAGCCAGAAGGCGGGACCGCACCACAATGCTCCCAGTAGCAGCACTGCTGCCACGGCGATGCTGCACTGGCACATGCTTGGGCTGCTGGTGCACCAGCACATAGGCCGGGCGCGGGCTGGACTGCTTCCGCCGCAGCCGTGCTGCTGCGCTGCTGCGCCAAAACCCTGAACTGCTGCTGCCCAACAGCGCGGCACCGGACACTGTGCCACAGGCTGCGGTTGCCGCGGTTGCCGCAAAGGCGGCTGGGCTGCGGGGGAGGCCTCCGCTGCCGCCAGCGGCGGCGGCGGCGGCAGGCGTGAACTGGGAACGCTCGCCGCCGCCGCCGCCGCCACCCAGCAGCTTCCGCCGCAGCGTGTTCTGCAGGTCTTCCACCTGCGCAGTTGGTGCACAACACCATCAGCCCAGAATGCCAGCCCTATTAATATGTCAAGAGGGCCAAGCTTGCATTCTGAAGCTCATGCGCTGCTGAAAAGCGCAGCCCGCAGCACAGCGTGGAGAGCCGCACCTTGAAGTCGAAGGGCACGGAGATGTAGCCGCTGTCCCACACCTCGAAGCGGTCGTCAATCGCAATGCTGGCACCTGCAGCAAGAGGCAGCAGGTTGATCGCTTGGCAGCAGACACGAGTCGATGCCATGGGCTGCAACAGGCAACAGGCAGCCCTGCTGACAGCAAAGTCGCACGCAGACGCCCGAGGCCCAGGCCTGCTGTTTCACCCGTCAGGTCCACCGCGCTGCGGATGTCCGCCGCGTGATCGATCAGGCGCCGCGCCGCCCGAAGCACGTCGTCCTGCACACCAGCACGACAGCGAGTCAGGGCTGGACGAGCGCTGTGCACAACAATGCGACGCCGCCTGCACTTCGGATTCCCTGTGTTTGCCTGCAGTGCTGCACTGCGCATGAACCCTCCTTGTGCCACTTCAAATGCAGGTGACTGGCAGGTGCCGACAGGGGTCCCGAACGCTGATGCAACGCCTTTGCATGCGGCGCACCGGGGTGCAGTGGGTGCACACGCGCACAAGGCGGCGTGCCCCCAGCGCGGCCCGAGCAGCCTCCAGCAGAGACGCTTCCTGCGGGGGATGGCGGATGGCGGCTCTCGGATTGACGCGTGGGTGATGATCGTGCAGCACTGGAGGCAACAGAGGCTTTGCACACCTTGGGCGCGCAAGACCAAGGGGAGGGCAAGCTGCATCCTGGATGGAAAGTGAGGTCAGGAGTGAGGGCAGAAAACACGGGGGGCGAGGCAGGCGCTCAGGCAGGCGCTCACCGCGGACTGCGCCTGGGCATAGGAGCCGGAAGCAGCAAAGGTGTCGCCCCTCACGGCCGCCGCCAGCAGCGCCAGCAGCGTCTCCGGCGGGCAATCGTGCCGCACCTGCACCCAGCGGCAGCTAGGTTGAACCCTAAACCCTATCCGCTGGCAGACAGTTGTGCCCGCACATGGGCCTGCCAATGTACAGCCGAGTGGCGCAGGTGGATGGCGCCTCTACTTTTGCAGCAGAATCTGCTGCCAGGCTGGACTCAGAAGTGCAAGTGGCCACAGGATTGCGAACACAGACATGATTTGGCATGCACCTGGAGCAGTCTGCGGGAGGCGAGCATCTCCACAGGCGGACCGTCCATCTCGCAGTGCACCAGCACCGACACCGGGATCCGCTGCCGATCGGGCTTGCTGCCAGGCGCTTCGCTGCCACTTCCGCGGTGCAATGCTGCGCTGCCGCTGCCGCTGCCATCAGTGTGGCTGCTGCCATCCGAGCTGTCGTTGCCACCGCCACTGTGGCTGCTGCAATCTGAATTGCCGCTGCCTTCGCCGCTGCCGTTCCTGCTGGCAGCAACGCTGGCGCCGCCGGCGGCATCGGCGGTGGCGTCAAAGCCGTCCGCCGACGCTGAGCTCGTCTCGACTGCAGCCTCCAACGCCGCGTCATAAGCTGCAACAGCATCCTTCGCCTCCAGCAGGCGGCTGGCCCACAGCACAAAGCGCTGCGACGCCAGGTCGGCGTTGGAGTCGTGCCACACCGCCGCCACACCCAGCAGCTCCCGCACCAATGGCAGCAGCGACCTGCGCCAGCATGAACAGATGAAGATGGGTGCATTGTCTCGATACAAGCGCTCCTGACTAGCTGCAACAGGTGTTGGGGTCGTGCCATGCTGCTGCTACTGCTGAAAGCTCCCCCACTGGCGGCGCCAGCGACCTGCAACAGGGATGTGACACAACATCGTGTTTGCAGCGCACAAACTGCTGCGAGATGAGGTCGAAGTTGAGGGTCTGCCACACCGCCGCCATTGCCAGCACCTCCCGCAGCTGTGGCACCAGCCTCCTGCGGCAAAACGAACAGAACTGACATGTGTGCAAGGCTGATTCAAAACCCCAGCTCTGTCAGAGTGGAATGCTGGGCTTGTAGCACCAATGGCGCAACAAGGGACACAGTCACACGCGCTGCTCACAGCAGCTTCAACAGCAGTCAGACTAGCCAGCAACCAGGGTGCCAGACACACACCGCGCCTGCTGGCTCCAGAAGTCGGACAGGCGCGTCAGCAGCCGCGCGCGCTGTAGGTCCAGCGAGTCGATCGCGTCCAACAGGTGCCGCTCATCTGCAACGACGTGCAGCACCCCGCTGCTGGTGACGTGCGTCTGCAGCAGCAGACACGGCACCACGCATCTACAGTGTTGACATGTACAGCGAGTTGAGGACTTCCAGCAGATGCCGCTCATCCGCCACGATGTGCAGCACCCCGCTACTGGTGACGTGCGTCTACAGCGCAAAAAGAGCCACATATTGACCATCACTGCAGAGGGTGAGTGCTGAAAAGCGTTCAGCAGGTGCCGGTTGTTCACCACGATGTGCAGCACCCCACTGATAGTGATGTGCCTCCACAGCAGCTGAACTGCAGACATATAACAAGATGAGCATCAAGGACGTCAAGCAGGTGCCGCTCATCCGCCACAATGTGCAGTACCTCGCTGCTGGTGACGTGCGTCTGCAGCAGCAGATATGGCAGCGCATATTCACAATGAACGCAGTGGCTGAGCATTGATGGCGTCCAGCAGATGCCGCTCATAGGTCGCCGCCATGTGCAGCACCCCGCTGCCGGTGACGCGCGTGTGCGGTGGACATATACTCACCAGTTGACGTGAGTCTGTGGCGGCCATGCGTCCTACAATCAACAGCTGTACGAGTCGCCTGCCACAACGTGGATCTGCCCGCTGCCGAGAGCGTGCGACTGTAGCAGAACTTGATCCACAGTGACTATGGCCCCAACAATAGCTGAGGGTCTGTGGCAGCAGCAACTACTACTCGTCTGCCACAGATACGCAGCCGCGCTGCAGTCTGCGTGCATCCAGAGAAGCCTCTGACATCGTCAGGATCCTGAACCCTTGCAGCGGCTGAGGGCTTACGTTGGCATGCAGTGCGCATGCAGCGCTCATGTGCTGCTGCGAGCTGGAAGCAGGACCCGGAACTCCGAAAAGGTGATGCCGGCACCTGGACTGTGCAACATGAGGCTGCAATGAGGCTGCTGATAGGTCAGATGCCTCACCTGCTGGCTGAGGGCCTCGTCCCTGCTGTCGGCGGCGACACACCAGCCCCGCGGCTCGTCGCCGCCCTCCGGGGACGGCTGCGCCAGCCTGACCGACAGCCCCGCGAAGCGGTCCGGCTGCGCGTCCGTCAGCAGCGACAGCGCCGCGTCCAGCATGTCCAGCGCGTGCAGCCAGCGCTGCTGCTCTGCTGCGCCGGCTGTGAGGGCTGTGCCGGCCTGCATGACACAACATGTTGGATATGAACTTTCAGCGCCGTGTCCAGCATGTCCAGAGCGTGCAGCGCGTGCAGCCAGCGCTGCTGCTCCGCTGCGCGCGCCGTCAGCGCCGTGCCAGCCTGCAGGATGGGTTTCCCATACAAAACATGAATACAAAACATGAAAGAGCGATGACGTCTTGAAGCGTGTCCAGCACCTGCAGCCAGCGCTGCTGCTCCGCCGTGCCGAGTGTCAGCGCCGTGCCAGCCTGCAGAATGAGTGTGGCATGAAGCAGACAATGCAAGGTCCGTGATGTCCCAGAGCATGTCCATCGCGTGCAGCCACCGACCTTGCTTCGAGGGCTGTGCTGCCTGCGCAGTTAGATGACATCTCCAAGCGAGCGGAAGCAGTTGTGTCTAAGAAGTCTCGAGCCATCTCCATGCGAATGGATGGACGGTATTGCATTTGCAACCCACCTGCAGGTCCGCGAGCTGGTAGGTGTGCCGGATGGCGCTCCTGTGCGCGGCGACGGCGGCGGCGGTGGCTTCGGCCTCCTCTGAGGCGCGCACCGCCTCCGCCACCATCTCGCCCAGCCACGTCAATAGTCCCGTATCCTGCTGGCCCCGGCCTGCAGGCAAGATCAATGCAGCCATGGATATTTGAGCTTGTCTTGGCAACGGCAAATTTTGGGCAAGCTGCAACTGCTTCGGCCTCCTCTGAGGCGCGCACCGCCTCCGCCACCATCTCGCCCAGCCACATCAGCAGCCCCGTGTCCTGCTGGCCCCGCCCTGCAGAAATGCAGGAACCCCGTGGAAGTGTGGAGCCTATGGGTTGTACTGGAAACACGGCATTTTCGGCGCAGCTGCAGTTGACTCTGCCTCATGACAGCACCACATGAAGCAGCGGCTTCCTGGGCTCAGGATAGCACACCGCGTCCAAGAGCCCCACCTGCCGCTTGTCTGGCGGCCTGCTCCTCCCGCTGCAGCTCCGCATCGGACAGCAGCCCGAACGCGTGCAGCAGCGGCGCCAGTGACCCGCGGGCCGGCAGCACGGCCTCCACCCTCCGCAGGGCTTCTTCTGTACCGTTTCCACTCGAGTCTGCTGCTGACGAAGCGGCCGGCGGAGCTGAGGGGACGGCCGCTGTGCCGTCGCGCACGAAGAACGTGAGCCGCGCCTCCGGCGGCACCCGCCCAGAAGCCAGCTCATCGCAGTATGCGTTCAGCACCTGCGCCAGGGTGAGATGTTCATGCTAGGGTGATTTGCCTGTGACAGGCACAGAAGCCCAAGCAGGCCACGGTGTAAAGCATAGGCCAAGATAGGGCTGCCGGCTGAGCGTGCGTGGTCACACCTTCAGCGACTCCGCATTGACGGCGCGGGCGTCGGGGCTGGCGGCAAACAGGTCTGGGTGCACCCGCTTGAAGACCGTCCGCAGCTGGGCCTTCTGATCGGCCGGCATGCTGACTGGGCCCACGACAGCTCCTCAGTGCTGAGGCAATTGGTGTCGCAAGCCGGTGGCGGTCAGGCGTGACCTGACCCCTGTCAGCATGCCTCTATGAGCATCTGCAACAGGTCAGCAAGCTGCAATGCTCGGTAATGCTATGTCGGTTGGCCAGCAGAGAGACGTTCGGGTGAGGTCCACATCGACTGTGACGTCACGAGTGCAGCGCTACCGGGTACAGCGTCCAGCATACTCATCGTGTAATGTTGAAATTGCTTCGCGACACAGATGCAGCGAGTGAGCCACTCGGAGACGTTCCACCAGCGTCATTAACAGAACGCAATAGGCAGCCTTTGCAGAGTGAAAGGGCGCCTTCTCACACGGGCACCTTTTGAGCTACGTCAGACAGATTAGTAAATGGCCTGTAGCACACAAACAGCCATCCAGGCAAGAGATCTAACAGCAACAACAATTGAATTTCGGTCATCAGAATCGCAAACGAGAACAGAGGCATGACACGCACAGCATGCCAGTGTTTCGTCGTGCAACTGACAAGCAACATGGTTCACACTGAGTGGTCGATCACCCAATTGTGAAGCATTTCCGTCTTTTCACCGGCGGCACATTGCATCTGCCGCTGACTGTTATACAGTGCCTGTCTGGCGTGTGCAGCATCGGTAAAGGCTTGCAGGCTGCACGCTGATGCGGCATGCGGCACACTCAGAGGCTGAACGTGCGCAGGCTCACGTGCTGAGAGCGGTGCAATGCGATACGCGTCCAGCCCAGCTTCGCAACGCAACACTGGGCGTCATTGCAGAGTCTCGAGTCAGCCCCCTGTCGGCAGTATTGGGCACTGCAGACCGCAACACCCGCCCTGCCGCACATGGCACCCCATCAAGCACGGCAGCAGCCTCCGCAGCACTCCAGGCTGGGCCCATCACGCAGCATTGATAGAACCTGCTGCCAGACGGCGCGGCATGCCGTGCGGATCAGCGTCAGCTGCTGATGCGGAGGTTGCAGCGGCGCCCGCCATGGTCGGCAGCGCACCCAAAGTGTTGTGGGTGCAGACCACCAGCAAGGTGAACATCGCCGCATTCCTGACAGTCAACAGAGTCTCATCTGAGACATCCCAGTATCTGAGACATCCCAGTGTCTGACATCCCAGGCCTTTGGGCTGCTGTATGCCTCACATATGGCTGATCTGCATTTTGCAATTCTGCACAGGCCGTCTTCACAGCAGCTGTGGAGGCTGGCGTGGAGCACTTTGCCTTTGATGCGGGCAGCGAGCACCTGGCTGCAGAGTGGTCAGATCTGGCATCCATCCCACATGTGCTCCTCTTGGAAGCAGACAGCAGCGCAATCAGAGTAACAGAGCAGCGCGGAGATGACCAGGTGAAGCCCTGGCTGGACCACAATTTATCAATCGCAACATGATGTTCAATCAGTCCGCACAGAGCTGATAAAGGCATGCACCAGTAATTTGTGTACAGTCACCAGCACTCAAAATGCGTAGCATTCCTGTTTTGCATTGCAGAGGTTAGCGGCAATGATGCTGCGTGTGGGCGGCAGGGAAGACGTGGGCTCAGTAGCCAAGCTGGCTGCAGACACATCCCTCCCAGCAGTCGTCATGGATGCTGTCGACTGGCAGAGCATACCCGCCGAGAACCTTGTGGCGGCGTTCCAGGTGTGTGACATCTGACTTTGCATGAGCATGCCATTGCAGACCTGCGCAACTTGAGCGCATGCTCACAGACCCCCATCATGTGAGCCTCGGCAACTGTGCAGCTTAAAGATGGAGTGACAGAGCTCATGCCTTCTCACGTCACACCACAGGGCAGCAGTGTCAAGCTGATGGCGACAGCGGCATCTGCAGCCGATGCGCGCATGAAGTTGGAGGCACTGGAAACTGGAGTCAGCGGCGTGCTACTTCGTACCGATGACCCTCTGCAGGTGAGTGTCTTGCTTGCCGCCTGCAAGTTGCATTTGGCTGGTGCTGGCAGCAAGGTGTTCTTGGCTGACCTTCCGACATAGTGGGCACATCAGCATGTTCAAGGCTTCAGGAGTCGGTGCATTTCACCGCTGCAGGTCAGGGAGCTGGCGGCATACGTGAGGCGACTCGCAGAGCAGGGCGCGTGGCGGCTGCGGTATGAGGTGGCCATGGTGACACGATTGCAGGCCGTCGGCATGGGAGACAGGTAAGCACTTTGCAACCATGGCATGAGCTTGCCCAGCATCATGGCAAGGTGGGTGTCTGAAAGCACGGGATCCTCTTTTAAGGGGAATTGTGGCGGTCTCTGAATGAAACGTGTTTGTCCGCCGCACAGGGTGTGCGTGGACCTGTGCAGCAACATGGTGCCCGGCGAGGGCATGCTGGTCGGCAGCTTTGCGCGGGGGCTGTTCCTGGTCCACTCGGAGTGCGCTGAATCGAAGTATATCAACAGCCGCCCATTTCGAGTGAATGCAGGCCCGGTAAGCAGTATAACCACGGGTACATGTAGGTCATGGTGTGTCAGACTCTCGTCTTGTATCGAGCTGCAAAAGTTCAATAGACATACATCTGATCCAATGCGTTATCAGAGACAATACATGCGGCCTTTGAACAATTCAGCAGCACATCTGTGTGTATCGGGGTGTTTAGTTCTGACTGCAGGTGCATGCGTACACTCAAGGCGATGGCGGCAAGACAGCGTACCTGGCTGAGCTGGCCACGGGGCAGAATGTGACGGTGGCCGACGCCGCTGGTCGCACTAGGACATCTGTCGTCGGGAGGGTCAAGGTGCCTCCCTGACTGCTGTTGACCGAGCAACAAGAAATGCACATGATTTGTCAGGTTGCCTTACGGCGGGAGTGCAGTCGGACCCAACGCTTTGCTTACGCAAGGTGCGCAGCACCAGTCCGCGCCGCTCAACTTTCAAACTTGGGGTGCATCATTGCCTGTTGCAGGTCGAGACGCGGCCACTAGTGCTGGTGGAGGCTTCGGCGGAGGACGGCGGCGTGTACAGCACGCTGCTGCAGAATGCAGAGACGGTGCGCCTGGTCGGCCCGGCAGCCGAGGCTGAAGAAGCGGCACCTGGCGAGCAGCCACCATCAGAGTCGCAGGTGGAATGTGTTGCAAATCGCTTTGTACGACTGCAAGGCCTTATTGATATGACTGTGACATGCGACAATCCAGGATGGTACATGCGATATCTTATGCGGTGATTCTTATCTGCAGGGCTGGCGGGCAACCTCAGTCTCGCAGCTTGAAGAGGGTGTCAGCCGCGTGTTCATCTTGAGGCAGGCCGCTGCACGGCACACCGGTGTCGCCATAGAGGAGACAATTTCAGAGCGCTGATTTCATGTGAATCAGTGGTCACATCTTACCAATGCGCCGATGCAGTGATGGAATCTTATGTGCAGTCGTCTGGCAATATACAGAAGAATTACTGGGTTCGTTCCGAGGCCGCCCTGGAGCAACGTCTATTCCTACATCATTTCCCTAAGTCTCACCCTCGGCCAGCTGCCAGAAGTTCACTGCTGGCCCACCTGTAGGTTCAGAAGGCTAGTCTCCCAATCAACTTGGATCTGGTGCTCTGAAATGTGAGGGTAGCCTCCGAGGAGTCTGTTGTCGGGCTTTCGCGCGGCGGTTCGTCAGCATTTGCTGTTTCGACACGCTGCCAATCCGATGCATGCCTGAAGGAAGCCTGATCCGGCCAGGGGATCAGCCACGGCGCGTCCAGCTGTCCGGCTGCTGTCGTCAGCGATGCATGCTGGGCTGCGCAGCCCCTGCGGCTGCTCATCCGCGCTGCTGATGCCCAGGGTGGGTGGCTGCGGCATGCGCTTGCCGAGCCGCAATTGCCAACGCATCCTGCCGGTGCCACAACGTGTTTCCCTGTAATGAACCTGGGGAACAGCTGGGTCTCGTGAGCAGCGTCTGTAGCCCTGCCACTGCTGTGCTGCGGAAGAGACCTGCTGGCATTGCGGCGCATGGCGCAGACTCAAAAGCAATGCCGGGTGTGCATGAAGCAAAGACCTTTGCAGAACTGGTCTGTGATGCTTCATGCAGGCTGCATTCAGGCTGCCCTTCAGCAGGGGCGCATCACTCATGCAGCAGATTTCCGCGCTGCCGCAGCCTGCCGCCTTGCCGCGTGCCGTGGGATGCCGCAGCCTCAGCAGCATTGCCGCAGTGAGAGGACCTAGTGCGGATCATCTCTGCAGCGCTCCCCTGCAGCGGCAATGGGGCGGCAGGGCTCACCTGCAGCCGCTGCAGCCGCTACGGGGTGGGATGCCGCGGCGGTGGCACGGTGTGGTCGCCATGGCCAAGGGCGGCAAGGGCAAGAAGAAGCAGGATGACAGTGAGTACATTGCTTCGCCTTGAAATAGAAGCTGCGAGCTGTATTACTGGTCCATTCAAGGATACTGTAGTCAACCAACATGTGACGGAGTACAATCTGCGCCAACAGTGTACAGGATTGTGTACAGCCTGCAAGTGGCTGATGCCGTTTGCGACTGGCTGCAGGCCCTTATAAGGACACGGTCAACCTGCCGGTGACGAAGTTCAACATGCGCGCCAACAGCGTGCAGCGGGAGCCGGAGCTGCAACGGCAGTGGGCTGAGCAGCAGACGTACGAGCAGCTGCGGGACAGCAATCCCGGGGTGAGCAGCTGGCTTATGCCTTTGCAAACAAAACCAAAAACCCCTCAGGAATGCGTCAATGGCGTGTAATGGGAGTTGGAGCTGCAGCAGCAGTGGCCGGAGCAGCAGACATACGAGCAGCTGCGGGACAGCAATCCCGGGGTGAGCAGCTGGCTTATGCCTTTGCAAACAGAACCAGAAGACCCTCAGGAATGCGTCAACAACGTGCAGCGGGAGTTGGAGCTGCAGCAGCAGTGGCCGGAGCAGCAGAGATACGAGCAGCTGCGGGACAGCAATCCCGGGGTAAGTGGTCGCTTCTCGGCTTCTCCTCCACTGGTCTGGACTTGAGCAGCTTCGCTGACCGCGAGCAGCAGGAGCCATGACCACTGCGACACTGCTCGAAGTTTGACAACGGTCAGTCAGCAGCCCTGGGCTGTGATAGGCTGCGCAAACGCAGATGGCGCCTCTTGAGGAGGCGGCGCTGCAAAGCGCGGTCTCCCAACCATCTGGCTGGCTGGGGGAAGAGACAGAATCGCAAGGGGTGTCATGTGATGTCTATGCATAGAGCAGCAGCACCGGTGTCAAATCACAGCAGTCAGAGTCAGCCATGACCTGCGACAAACAGACCTGCACCACAGCTCCGCTCAGCATCCGGACTGCATTACAACGATTTGGCGACGCAGGGGCCACGCACTGACTTGGCGACCCGCAACCCAGCACATCGTGTGTACCTGCAGTCACAGCCTCGCTGCGTGTCATTGCCGACCCTCATGTTTCGTGCCCCAGGAGCCGTTCACGCTGCACGATGGGCCGCCGTACGCCAACGGCGACCTGCATATGGGCCATGCTCTCAACAAGGTGCGCATCACTGCTGCGTACCTTTGTACTGATACCCGCCCACTTGTCGAGTGTTGCCTGGTCATCATCTGTATCCAGGCAGCATGTCAAACTGCATTGCGTCTCCGGCTTTGAGCCAGCTGCCTGTCGGCAATGACGCGCTCCAGTTGCAAACATCCGCAAATATGTGGCTCACATCCAGGAAGCTGATCACTGAGCAGATGCAAATGTGATGCGGGTGCTCGTTAGAAGGCATCGTGATGAAAGGTCGACAAAAACAAGGCCAGATGTGCAACTTACTGCTATGTGTGAGTACTGCTATGCAGAAAGTACACTGTTCATTACACAACATTTTGCATTCCGGCTTTTGTTTCCGCCTGCATGTGTCTGCAGATACTGAAGGACAGCGTCGTGGAGCGCCAGCTGCTGGCGGGGCGCAGTGTCACACTGACATCACAAGATTTTCAATGCTAATGCCGAACGTGGTGTGTGTCCGATGTGGTGCAGATCCTGAAGGACATCATCGTCAAGTACCAGCTGCTGGCGGGCCGCAGGGCCAAGTACGTGCCTGGCTGGGACTGCCACGGCCTGCCCATCGAGCTGAAGGTACAGTGCATGCTTCTGCGCACATGTGGCATCTGCCTCGCCAAGCTCGACGACCATCAAACGGCAAAGGCATGTAACATCTGTGCAGAAGTTTCAGGGCAGGATGGAGCCTGGAGCACTCCACTGTCTGCAGCTGCGCATCGGCATCAGGAGTCACACAACGGCTTGCGCATGAGCACCTGTGCGTTTGCGGGTGCTGCAGAATATGAGCATGGATCAGCAAGAGAGGCTGACGGCGCTGAAGCTGGGGTCCGATGCTGCTCGTCTTCGAAGCATGATAGTAACCAGCGCCACGCTTTGACACTGCAGGTGCTGCAAAGCATGAAGGGCTTGGCGAGGCTGGAGCTGCGCTTGATTGCTGCGGTAGGTGCCAGCATTTCTCCCGCTCAACACCTGTTCTCTCGTTTTGCAGGTGCTGCAGGGCATGCGCGCGGAGCAAAGAGAGGGCCTGACGGGGCTGAAGCTGCGGTACAAGGCGCGTGACTTTGCGATGAAGGCTGTGGCGGCGCAGCGGGAGCAGTTCAAGCGGTGAGCCAAATCCAGATGAAACTTGGACCTAATGTGCAATTTGAAGTTTGAAACCACAGAAGCTGGATTGGCAGGGTGCATCATAATGCGCTAGACTATGGCTTCACAGCCGCAGCAGTTACGGCGAGTGCGCCAGCACATATTGCGGTATGGTTGCAGAATTCCATGTCAAGACTACCCAAGTGGAGCTCGACTGCTCTCGCTGCCTCTTTACGACTGGATAGCAACTGAGGCGCAGAACATTTCACACAAATGGCCGCTCAGCTGCACATATTCAACCGCATATTCTGTGCCTGATTCCTGCACCAAACTCACCATCTAGCACCTGCCTCCTTGTGCAGCTTTGGCGTGTGGGGCGAGTGGGAGGCGCCCTACCTGACGCTGAACCCTGCCTACGAGGCGGCGCAGCTGGGCGTCTTCGGCCGCATGTTCCTGAACGGCCACATCTACCGCGGGCTGAAGCCCGTGCACTGGTCGCCCTCCAGCAAAACAGCGCTTGCGGAGGCGGTGAGCATACTGTCACCGTAAATCTCCCCGATGGCATCCTGATTGGCCACGCCTGGCCGCAACATCCTCAATGCAGTGGGCTTTGGGATCTGCTGTCAATACAACTGGTCGTCTCACTTGCTGCCAAGCCTTTAGGATCCAAGCTGGAGTGCCTTGGAGGGAGCACGCATCGTGTGCAGTGCAAGAGTGCAGCAGACCTGGGCATTCAACCAGTGCGAAGGCGTTGGAGTACCCGGATGGCCACATCTCCCGCAGCAGACTTTGTGTGTTGCGGGTGGACCTCGTGCGGGACAGATGTGCATGCGAAAAGTATATCATCGGCATCTGTGCAGGAGCTGGAGTACCCGGAGGGCCACACCTCCCGCAGCATCTACGTGGCGCTGCCTGTGCACGCGAGCGGTGCGCACCCGCCCCCCGGCTCTCAATGGCTGCTGTCAGCTTGCTGAAACCCAGATGAGTTCCAGATGTTGGAGTTTATCAACATGCCAGGACCGTGGTGGCAGTGTGATGAGGTACCAACCTTGCGAACGGAGCTAGCAGCTGAGCGCTGGAGCAATACCGTACCATTGACTGCGGTGTAATATTGATTGAGCAGCGTGCTGGCTCCAGGTGCTCAGCGGGTGACCAGCCTCGTAGTTTGTAATGCGGAAGGTGTCTCAGCAAGTCAGCAGCCTGCGCTGCACATCCTTCCCTATCTTGTCCCAGGCGACAGCCGCAGGAGCTGACGCAGCAGGTGGACGGCGCCGCCATCACTCCCTGGTCATGCACGACTCACACTGCTGCAAAACCCGCCTGCCTCTTAAGTTTGCTGTGTTGTGAAGGTGACAGCATGCCACAGGAGCTGAGGCAGCAGGTGGACAGTGCCCCTGTTGCTCTTTGACCATGCATATCTGACACTGCTGCAGACACCAACTGCTTCTGAACTTCGCTGCTTGTCCACAGGCGACAGCGTGCCGCAGGAGCTGAGGCAGCAGATGGATGATGCCGCCATTGCCATCTGGACGACCACGCCATGGACGATGCCCGCCAACATGGCGGTGGCGGTCAACGGCAAGCTGGAGTATGCGCTGGTGCAGACTGAGGTGGGGGGACGTCCACAATCTCACTTCATTATATGATGTGAAGCCGTGAGATGCCGTCTACATCGTCACCCTCAGATTCTTGCCTGCCGATGTTGCCGTGGCGGGTCAAGAGGATTGCAGTGTGTATCAGTGCAAATTGAGGTGGACATGGTAGCAGAACTGGCTGTCAACTTCGCTTCATGCGTGTAAGTCAGCTTAGGAGGTGCGTCTGGCTGGGAGAAGCTTTGGCAGCTGCAGGGTGTTGCCCTGCTAGCACAAAGTTCTCACACTGCAGAAAAGATGAGAAGAAGTCTCTGCTGCCCTGGAGAGGTGTTGTTGAGCTTCATTTGGTCTCTGGCCTGGCGAAATGGCCGGAAGCTGGTTGCAGCGGTGGACACCGCCAAAATTTGGTGGACACCCTGCAGCCAAAGCCTTCGTAAAATATATAGACATAAACAAAGCGTCTTCAAGTATGCACGCAAGCGTCCTCACTTCTGTGTGCATAACATGCAGGACGGCCGGAAGGTGTTTGTGGCGGTGGACCTGGTGGACACCCTGCAGCAGAAGCTGGGCGGCGCACCCCTCACCCGCCTGGGCAGCCTCACAGGTGCATTCCTCCACGCACAAACCCTAAACCCTAAACCCTTCTGACTGGCCACACAATGCATGCATCGAAATTAGCAACCCCATGCTCGCTGCAACCAGCACTTTGGGGCTGCCAAGTCTGCAGTCGGAATGCCGCAGACAGGCGGCATGCTCGGCAGTTTAGGAGCTTCATGCGTCTGCTGCAGCCTGCAGTGGATGCAAAACGTCTTCCAGCATGCCCAGCGCTCATGGCAGCTACATGCAACTTGGGCAGATGTCCAACGGCGCGCCGTGCTCCAATGGTCAGCCGAACACTGCCAGGGGTCCTCTGCAGGTTCCTTCCCTTAGCACTGCAAGGCGCTTTGTGGCTCTCCCGTGCTGTATGCCCGCAGCTGTCTGATGTATGTCCTGCAAGCGTCGTGGCCCCTGGTGCTTCATTTTCGGCTCGGCTTTCCATCAATTCTCCACTCGAATGCGGGCGTCATGTACCTAAAGGCGGGCAACGGCAGGCACAAACTTTGCGCTCCCGTCGCACAAAGCATGCATGAGCAGCACGCCACCCTTAGACTTTGAACGTGGTGCCAGGCTGTGATATGATCCTACTCCTATGGCTCAGCAGATGCAAAGTCGTGTTCACAGGCGAGCAGTCGGCGGGCACAAAGTACTCACACCCGCTCTGCGACCGCATCAGTGCCGTCTTGACCGGCGGGCTTCTTTCAACTTGTTCACTGCCACTGAAGGACTCACGATTGTTCGTGTAGGCGAGCAGCTGGCGGGCACGAAGTACTCGCACCCGCTCTGCGACCGCATCAGCAGCGTGCTCATCGGCGGGGATTACGTCACAGCAGACAGCGGCACAGGCCTCGTGCACTCAGCACCGGGCCACGGTCAAGAAGACTACCAGGTAACTCCTCATGTGCAGGGATGAATCAAGGCACACAACATTGCATCTCATTTAAATGCTCGGTGGCGGTAACCAAGCTGTCATGGCGGACAGCGGCACTGGCCTGGTGCAGTCAATGCGGGGCATGGCCAGGAAATCTACCAGGTGACACGCACTATGCCGCTCACATCAGGTTTGCATTAGGTTTATGACAGCTGACACCGACTTTGGTTTCGCGTCACCCTGCAGCTGGGTCTGCAGCACGGGCTGCCGCCATTCAGCCCGGTGGACGATGCGGGGTGCTTCACCGCTGAGGCTGGCGCCGAGTTCCAGGGTCTGGCCGTCCTCGACGAGGGCAATGACGCGGTGATCAAGGCGCTGGAACGCGCCGGCGCTCTGTTAAAGGTAGGCGTCTTGAGCAGGACCTACCGCGCTTACCAGTGAGAGGTCCAGTGTCTGACGGTCACATCTGAGAGGACAGAGCCATGGCAATCAGGGTGCAAAGCGTGGCTTCCTGAGATGGAATGCTTGCTCACAATGCACGTTTGGGTAGGAGGGGAGTCACGTTCTCAGCTATGCGCACGACTGGCACACCAAACCACCCACCAAGTGCATCCATTTGTTCCACATGCAAGTTTACCACGACTTCTTCATGCTGTGTGCAGGAGGAGAGCTATGCGCACAGTTATGCATACGATTGGCGCACCAAGCTGCCTACCATCTACCGTGCAACCGACCAGTGGTTCGCATCTGTGGACGGCTTCAGGTAACGAGCTCTTCCTCGCTCTTCCTCGTAACGACCTCTTCCTATATCTCCGCAATAGGAGAATGAGCATAAGTCTTCGACAAAGTACAGCCGACAGTATTGCACCAGCAGCTCAAACCTGGCTGTCTGCCATTGACGAGCCGCGCTGACAAGCCTTCATCATCATCGCTCAAGAAGGTGTATATAATGGCTTGGATCCACATTGTGTAAGGGTTTCGGAGTCAATGGCCACTGGCATCAGTCATCAAGCTGACATTGTAGCCATCAAGCGGCAATTTTATATCAGTAGTATCTGGTGATCAACAACAAATTTGTCAGCTCTCTGCCTCTGCAGTCTTTCAGAAGTTTGGATGGCAAATGGGGAAGTAGCTGTCAGACAGCGGCAAGCAGTGCATTATCGGGATCATGCACGTTTTATGACATCTTTTGGGTGTGTTCTTGTGCAGGAAAGAGGCGCTGGCAGCGATAGAGGAGGTGCAGTGGCTGCCAGCTTCAGGGAAGAAGCGCATCATCGGCATGACGCAGGGGCGGTCTGATTGGTGCATCAGCCGGCAGCGCAAGTGGGGCGTGCCCATTCCAGTCTTCTACGACAAAGACACCGGTGGGTGTCCGATGCGCAGTGGACTTTGTTGACAGTACGTCAAACCCAAACGATTCTCAGCAGCTCATGCTTGCTGCCAGATGCATCAGCCGGCAGGTCAGGTGGGTGTGCCATTGCCTCGACTTACGCCAATGACAGTGGCGCAACACAGCCAAGTGTGACCAGTCTGATGTGCAAGTGCCGGGCTGGCGACCTCAGCATGCGCCTAGTTCTTGCACCTTGTCAAACAGGCCGTGAACCACATTTGGCATACATTTGGCCATGAGCATCCTCACTGCAGCTGTCAACAATTTGAAGACTGGCACTGGCTTATAATGCTAGTCTTCAGCTGCGTTGATGCTGCTGTGAGCTTCAGCAGCGTCAATAGTTAGCCTGCTAGGTGGGATGATTATTCGTGGTGTGCTCACTGTTTCACTAGCTCCTCTTCGTAGGTGATGCGGTGGTGCAAAAAAAGACAACATAACCTTTGCATGTGCAAGTGTGCATGGCTGAGCACAGGGGCTACACAGTGCGGCATCGTTGGAGGTTTTCTCCACAGTGGGAATCCTCAGGCTGTGATGGCAAGGCTGTTGATGTGGGCCACAGCTGTGCATGTGCAGCTGGTCGTGGTGGCGAACTGCAGATTGCAAGTAGCTTGCGTCACTTTTGCGGAAAGTTGAGCATGTAGCCTCTGCAGGCAAGACGCTGATGACAGAGGCGGCAGTTGCGCACATAGAGTGACTGTGCTGAAAATGGACCTAGACGCCCGAGAGCACATTTGAACCTTTCGGCCTTTTGTCGAGTTGTCGAACTAGGCACGCAACACTCTTGTATGCAGGTGAGGCGCTGATGACAGAGGCGACGATTGCACACGTGCAGAGCGTCATCGCTGAGAAGGGCACCGACGCCTGGTGGCAGCTGCCGCTGGAGAATCTGCTGCCGGCGGAGCTACGGGACCAGGCGCCACGGCTCAAGAAGGGCGAGGACACCATGGTGAGCCAGCATCAATTTTTCTTCTGGATGTGGAATGTGGAGATTGGTTTTGATTGAAGGTAGCTGCCGCTGGAGGATCTGCTGCCGGCGGACGTGCGGGACCAGGCGCCGTGGCTGAAGAAGGGCGAGGACACCATTGTCAGAGCGCATCAGCCTTTCTGTTGGACACAGGGTACAGAATTCCTTTTCAGGACACACCCTGAGAGTTGCTGCTGCTGGAAGACTTGCTGTCAGCAGAGCTGCGAATCGGCGTCGCGGCTGCAGAAGCGCGGGGACACCATGGTGAGCACATGCCGTCTTGCAGGTTCACAACCCTGCTGTCCTGGACGTCATCAGCATTGAGACTGCGTGCTGCAGTGGCGCGCCAGCAGGAGGGGCCGATCCAAGAATGCATTTCAGGTCCTGATTCTCCCGCGTCCTCTCATTCCCAGTCTGCGTCCTTGTGCAGACTTACGACGGGTGTGGCTCACTAGCGGCACCAACTGCGGAGGGTGCCGGGTTGCACCTCCCCCGCTCGTTCTGCCTTCTTCTTCCCGCTGGTCATGCACAACAAGGTGTGCTCCACATCATGTGCAGGATGTGTGGTTCGACAGCGGCACCAGCTGGGCGGGGTGTCTGGACCCAGACCCCGCGCTCACCCTGCCGGCGGACCTGTACCTGGAGGGTTCCGACCAGCACCGCGGGTGAGGGCACCAGACCAAGACGACAATCGATATGGGTGACGCTTCTGCGAGTGTTTGTACTGGATGTATCATTGGAGGGCTCCGACCAGCACCGCAGGTGAGAGCATTGTATAGGCCACCATCTCCGGGGTCGACACGAAACATCATCCCACAGCCTCCAGACGCATGTGTCAGCATTTGTGCTTGCGCCTGCACTCCATGCTGGGAACCCGGTGTGCTACAAGATTCGTGCGTCCGGCCAGAGCTCCTGTAGAAGGCGAGTCCCGCCCTGATGCAGGTGGTTCCAGAGCTCGCTGCTGACGTGTGTGGCGGCCACAGGGCGGGCTCCCTACAAGGCTGTGCTGACTCACGGTGCGCCTCACAAACCCTTTCTGCATGTGCTCCATGCCTCACTCATGCTGTGATCAATATCCAATGCCGGAGTATGAATGCACAGGACTCAGTTGAGAGGGCCACGTGGCAGTCATGGGTGTACGGCATCTGCTCATCACACACAGTTATGGAGGCAACCTGCCTTGGATGCTTCCTGCTTCCTGCGTGCAGGTTTCCTGCTGGATGAGCGGGGAGTGAAGATGTCCAAGTCCATTGGCAACGTGGTGGACCCGCGCACCGTTATGCTGGGCGGCCAGGACCAGAAGAAGGTATGACAACTTGTGACGGTATCGCTTGCCCTCGATGCTATGCGGCAAACCCAAGAAGTGGAACAGTTGACAAAGCAGCTTCAGCCGAATGGGATCTGCGCTGTGGTGTCATAGTGCGGTTGCCAGTCAGGCCAGCTGCCGTCTACATTGCATCTGCCACACTGCGGGCGGAGCTGTCTTAAACCCTAAACCCTAAACGGGGCGCGTCGCACACATGCTCAACAGCTGCTTCCGCCGGCGCTGCAATGTGGGGCTTGTGCTGCAGTTGAACCCACTCAGACGGCGGCGACGTGCTGCAGCTGAGGGCGGCATCAGTGGTGGAGGCAACACCGAACATGTCCAAGAGTTTTGCGAATTCTGACAACACACCTTGATTTGGATGTCGAATGCAGGAGCCGCCATATGGAGCGGATGTGCTGCGGCTATGGGTAGCGTCGGTGGACGCCACAACCGGCGATGTGTCCGTCGGCCCCACCATCCTGGCACAGGTGTTGTCTGGACTCCTGTCTCCCTCTGTTGCTCAAGTCTTGACCAGTGGCTGTGTTGCAGCCTGACATGTTTGGGACTGTCACCTGTGGCGTCTAGAACGGGGTGTGTCTCTTGTGCAAGTGCAATGTCTTACCCATGTCGCAGCAGCTGGCTCAAGGTGTCCACTGCACTTCATGTTGCACTTCATGCTTGTCGGCCCTGTTCGCTGTGCATTCATCTGGAGACCTGCGCATTTTCAACTGCAGCGCTTTGGATGGGAGACACAAGTCACAACTGGCGCTTCACGCCACACTTGCTGCTGGCAGATCAAAGAGCTGTTCAGTTGTATGAGATGCACATGACATTGTTGCAGACCTTCTGCTTTGTTGCGCTCTACAGACAGCAGACGCGTACCGCAAGCTGCGCTTCACGCTGCGCTGCCTGCTGGGCAATCAGTACACATGACAGTACCTAGTGGAGCTACAAATGTACCTTCGGCAGGAGAATCTGCTCGTTTCCACCTGCAGACGGCAGACACATACCGCAAGCTGCGCTTTACGCTGCGCTTCCTGCTGGGCAACCTGGACGGCTTCGACCCCGCGACGGACGCCGTGCCTTACGACCAGCTGCCTGCCACAGACAAGTGGGAGCGCTCTGTTCTTCACAGACTTGGCACGGAGTTGGAAGCAACTTCGATCCTGCACCACGCAGTGTGTTCTGGCTGCAAAGTGCGCAGTCACAGACCCTCCATGCTTCAGGTGATGTCGGTTGGCAAAATGTCTGCTCTGCCAGGTCCACACGCATCAGCATACCATGTACATCGCAGGTACATGCTCAGCCGCACTGCGGCAGTGACGGCGGAGCTGCAGGCGGCGTACGACAACTACCAGTTTGCGCGCTTCTATCAGGTGCAGCTCCGTTCACCTTGCGCCTGCTACAGCACACAACAGGGCTGCAGGCATCTTCATGAGAACTGCCAGAGGGTGTTTGTGAGAGGCTAGTCTGCCGCTTATGCATTGGCAGGTCTTGCATGCTGCACGAGCTGCCATGCAATGTTGCAGCTGATTTTGCAGCTGTTGCATGACCACTGTGGAAAAGACACCTCTCTCAGCTGGCACCTGATGGCATGTTGCATTTGACGGCAAGCAGGCGGTCTCACGGTTTGCGGTCACGGAGCTGTCCAACTTCTATCTGGACGTGGCCAAGGACCGGTTGTACGTGCGCGGCCGGGAATCCTCAGACCGCAGGTGCCAACAAGACCTCCTGCACGCACTGCCCACACCTTGTGGCAACCCAATAACAGCGGCAATACTTGTGGCTGCTGCCGACGCCTGCCGCCGCTGGTTGCAGTGTGTTGGTAGTCATCCAGTCAGCCATCCACCTGCCCGATTGTCTGCAAGTTTGCAACAGAGCGTGCCGGATGGTGCTGGCGGCTTACGACGGACGGTCGCCAGCGCTGCAGCACACAACCTGCTGGGCATCATTCAGACATGCTTCATGACACATGTTATCATGTGTGGGTCCCAGGTCATGCCAAACCGTTCTGGCGGCACTGGCGACACGGCTACTGCCGGCGCTGGCGCCGGTCCTGCCGCACATGGCGGAGGACGCCTGGCAGCACCTCCCGTGGCCCGCTCCTGCAGCTTCCGTTTTCCAGGTACATCTTGACGGCTGCAGTCAAACAGAAGACATAACATTTTGCTGGACGAAACTGCTGCCGCACATGGCGGAGGACGCCTGGCAGCACCTCCCGTGGCCCGCCCCTGCAGCTTCTGGGTTCCAGGTACAGTTGATGGCTGCGTTCCAAAGTCAAAAGCACGACATCCTGCTGTGGACAGAGCTGCTGCTGCACATGGTGGAGAACGTGTGACAGCACCTTCTGTGGCCTGTCTTGGCCGCTTCTGCTGTTCGGGGTGGCTGGCATTGCCCGTCAAGCCCTGAATGCTTTATTCGTCTCATTGCTTCGAGCGCTCACGCCATGACCTCAGGTGCCACAAGCACTGCAGCTCTGCGCCAGATCAGGAGTGTACCCATCAAGCCAAGTCATGTGCTGTGCATGTTTGCCACAGGCAGGGTGGCAGAAGCCGGACCCAGAGTGGAGCTCACTGCCGGCGGAGGACACCGCCACTTTCCGCAGCCTGCTGGCCATCCGCGCCGAGGTCAACCAGGTATGCAGCGCCGATGGGCTTCGAGACTCGTGCGCATTGTGTCTTCCCAGAGCAGTCCTCTAGAAGCTGTGATAAAGGAGGTGTAGCCTCTTTGATCAATGTGGCATCAGTCTGCACCTGGGTCTGCAGATCACACATCAGCTGATGTGCTGAGGATCAGCGCATCTTGCACATTCTGGAAAGCATGTGCATCAGCTTTCCGCCCTGTAGACGTGTCCCTTGTACACATTAGTCAGGCACCGAGGCCGTTCGTGAAGCTTTGGACAGTGTGGCTGTTCAGTGTGACGATGCGGATGCTGGAAAGGCGTGGACTGACAGGTTGCTAGGCGCCGCCCTGGCGGCCCGCACTCTGCTGTATCTGAGAAATCACGCGTTGATGTGTTCGCTGCTAGCAAATGGAAAAACATTCCACATTCACAGGTGCTGGAGAAGGCACGGATTGGCAGGCTGCTGGGCGCCGCCCTGGAGGCACGCATCCTGCTGTACGTGGGAGACGAGGCGCTCAGGCAACAGCTGGCGGCACTGGACGTGGCCGACAACGGGGCGGACCCGCTGCGTTACGCCTTCATAGTGTCGCAGGTGAGGTTGTTTTGTGCTGCCGCTCTGCTGCAAACCTGCACCTTCTTGAGAGGGACATAGCATGTCGTGGCAGCTGGCAACACCGGGTGTGGCTGTCAATGGTGCAGATCTGCTGCGCTGTACCATCATCGCATTCTAGGCGACTGCCCATTCATTGCTCAGTGCTTGTCACAGTGAGCAAAGAGCAGTGCAGCGGCAGCAAACGTCAAATGTCATCTGGACTTGCTCCATGTACAGGTCGAGCTGCTGGACAGTCCCGCCGAGGCGGAGGCAGCAGAATACACAGCCTCCCTGGAGCTGCCGGGCGGCTCGCCGCTGACAATCGGCGTGGCGCGTGCGCGGGGCGGCAAGTGCAGCCGCTGCTGGAACTACAGCGAGCAGGTGACCGTCATCCCTTGACCGTCATCCCTGCCCCACTCTGCGACATGTTTTCAAGGGTTTGGTTCTTCAGTCATTGGCGTGGTGCACGCCTGCAGGGGCATGTGCAGCTGCTGAAGCAGCTTTGGTAGGTTTAGCCCTTCTTGCAAGACCCCGTGCTCACTCGCTGTAGAGATTCGACAAGTGCTGCGCACGAGGGGCGGCAAGTGCAGCCACAGCTGAACAGCAAGAAGGCGGGTGCAGTTTGGCTGGGTGACTTGGCAGAAATGCAAGTGGTGATCCATGGGACATGAGCCTCGCAGCCATGCCTGATGCTAGTGAAGCCCATGGTCATCCTTCTGCGGGCAGCTGAACTGCCTGACCTGTTAAGCAATGGCTGTGGACATTGCTATGAATGCACACATAGCATGCAGCCCTGAGTGTTCAATGACTTGCGAAGTGCAAAGGGGTGAGCACCTCAGCTCGGCAGTGCTGATGTGCAGGTGGGGCATCAGGCAGGACACCCGGAGCTGTGCGAGCGGTGTGCGCCCGTCATCCAGGAGATGGGCTTCCAGCTGCCCCAGCCAGAGGCAGTGCCGGCTTGAATGAATCAACCAGGGCGCTGGCAGCTTTTCAGAAGTGCTCGGCGGGGTGGCAGCCATGCTGAGTGCATTCCGTGTGGTGGGCTTCAGCTGCCGTTCAGTGCTGTCAAGCCTTGGGACAGCATAGCATGCTTGACCGTGCAGTTCCTTTGCATTGCATGGCTCAGCTCAGGACTTGCGAGCTGGCAAAGCTCGATCACTGCAAAGATCGCAACACAATCAGATTGAAGCACGCGGCCACATCCTGGTGGATGTCACGCGACCCCTTTGAACATGCGCAATTGATAACGCAGACTGTGCAAGGGGGCGCATGCGGCAGATACATCTGAGCAAGTCATACAATTGGCCACCCATTGTCCATCATGAACGCAATGCTCTCTCACGGCACATGTCGCCAGTTCAAAGCTCATGCACGTGGAATCTCTGCACCTGACGTGGCAGTTGCCGCCGCCTGCCGCCGGCAACATGTTTGCACAGTTTGATCGGCTGTTTCGAGTCCTCCGCTTTGGAGGCGCCCAGTGTCATACTTTCAACTTTCAACCTTTTTTTTCGATGCAGCTGTGAGGCTTTGCTTCTGCCTGCGAGCCACCGCCAGGCTCTCGGCAGGCCTGCAACGGGGATTGGTCGTGTGCATCGGCAATCCTCAACTTCCGGAACCTGAGTCTGCTACCTGGCACCATGGCCTCCGGTCTTGCACCCATCAAGCCGGAGTTCCGGCGCAAGGCAGGCGCCCGCGTTGTCGTTGAAGCCGTTCTTGGCAGCACGACGCCAGCAGCTGCAGCAGTATCTGCCGCATCGGATGCGGCGCCATCAGGCAGCCAAGAGCAGCGACCGCAGCAGGCGCCAAAGAAGAGCCGCAATCAGCAGCGCAAGGTGCGAATTCACTGTGTACTAAGATCATGATTATCAGCAGAAAGCGTTCGGTGCACCGAGGCGATTGACTGTGGCGGCGAACTTGGTGGCGCAGCGGCTCCTGCCGCGGTCGCTGCTGTGGTAGGCTGCGGCAGACGGGGAATTGAGAGTCGCAACCGACAGGCCAAAGCTCTTTTCCAGAGATGACTCAATTGATCCCACTGGCTCACGTGCCGATGTTGCGCAAGTCACCTACTTCCTTACAGCGGGGAGGCGCTGCAGATGGCGACAGCATTGTGCATGGAAACTGCCGCTTTGCCATGTTGTGCCACATGTCGTCATGACTACAGGAATGCAGGGAGGCGGTGAACTGGTGGCGCTCTGCAGTGCTGGTTCGTTCGGTCAGTGCCTCATTGATGGCAGCAGTGTCGCTTTGCCTTTCGGTTCAAGACAGTTCTATGCCACCGACATGCAGGACCGAAAGGAGGCACGGCGGTCTGCGGCGGAGCTGTGCCACGCATTCGCCCACGGGCGCTGCCGCTTCGGCGACGGCTGCCGCTTCTCGCATGATGTCGCAGCATACCTGGCGGCGAAGGCGCCGGAGTTGCCAGGCCGCTGCCCGTTCTCCGCTGCGGACACCTGCCCCTACGGTGAGTCTGCCAGTGATACTTAATGACATGTTTCGTCATCACTTTTTGCAAGGCATGGCAGCTCGCCAGGCTGCGCACAAAGCGGGTTGCCGAGGTGTTGCTGTTTGGCGCTGTGACCCAACTCAGTTTACGCAAGAGACTTTCGTCTGAGCACAGCAAAGAGCACATGTTGGAGGTCACACCTTTTGCACATCTGGTGGCTATGGCGTCGAATTCGCCGAGGCGCTGCTGCTTCCTTAATCACTCCGCAGTGGTGGCACTCTGACTGTCGGCATAGGAGGCTGGCGAGAAGCAGGAAAGACTTCAGAAGGAACGAAGCCGAAACACTTGAGTTTTGCGCTGCTTGATTGTCGCATCCTTCTTTACCTCTCAGGAATCACGTGCCGCTGGGCGTCACAGCATGCCAATCCGGATGCGCTGACCCGCGAGTACATCATCGCGCCGCGCACCACAGCCACGGCCGATGGCGCCGGCGCAACTGCCGCCGCTGCGGACTCGGCAGCGCGGCCGGCGGCGGCGGCAGTCGCATGCGAACAAGCAAATGGCAAACAGCCGCAGCAGGCAGAGGATGCGACCTGGGCTGCTGGCAGCGGCGCGCAACTGCAGCGCTCCACTGAGACAGCGGCTGCAGCTGCGGCCAAGGCTGACAGGGCAGCAGCGGCAGATGATGCCGGCGCAGGCCTTCTGCTCGATGCCGCATCGGTGCCGCAGGGGCTGCCGGACGAGCAGCAGCAGCGACACGTTTTTGGCGCTGGTCAGAGCATGAATCCCACACATGACGGTGCGGCAGCAGCTTCGTCCGATGCTGCATGGCTGGACGGCGTTGGCAGCAGCGGCGGCGGCGGCGCCGGCGCCGCAATGGCAAAGGCAGCAGGGACCGCCGGCAGCAGGAAGCATTCGGCAGGGAGCGGCATTGAGGAGTTGCCGGTGGCGGTGGCGCTGCCGGCCTGCACCAACTTCCTGGAGAAGGGCGTGCAAATCCAGCTGAGGTGACCGAAATTCTGAAATGCTGAAATTAGACACTTGCCATGAGGAAGCTAAGTCAAGTAATAAGCAGCGCTGTCCTCACCCTTGCCCTTGGGAAGGGCGTGCAGCTCTGGCTATGTCAAGGTAAGGTAAGGTGTGTTGTGCTACGGGATTGTGCCTCAACGTCCTCAATCTTGCCAGGTGCAAGCTTCAGGTCTCTGTCACACCAATGTGCACGCTGCCACCTGAGGCAGCTGCACACATGCTGCGCCATGCAGTGATGCGAGTGAAGCACAGCAATGCAGTGATGTGGCATGTACCACCTGAGCAGGAAGACACATGTCATGTCAGGCAGGTAGATGGCATGCAGCAGTCAGTGCTGCTAAGGCTTCCTCTGCAACAAAAGTACGAACCGCAGATCTCAATCCTTCACGGTGCTAAGCTGCATTGATATGTGCAACATGCAGGAAGAATACGTTCGACTTCAGCCGCGCCGATGGCGTGCTGCAGCGACTGGGTCTGAAGGCGGGGCGCCAGATCAAGAAGTCGGCTGCCAAGGCGCAGCGGCAGCTGCAGCAGCAGGGAAGTGGGCAGCCTCAGAATGGTCAGCAGCAGACCGACCAGCAGCAGCTCAATGGGCAGCCGTCAGGCAGCAAGCAGAGTGCACTGCACGGTGGCAGCTCCCACAGGCGCACAGTGGCAGCCTCAGCCGCTCTGGATGCAGAGATGTCTGGCGATGAGGGGCCCGATCCTGCGCAGCCAGCACAGCAACCACATGCAGCACCGGATGCGGCAGTCAGCCAGGACATGCGACAAGTCCGCCAGCAGGCTGCAAAGCCGACAGTAATGGCGGCGCTGGACGCAGAGCTGTCGGGCGACGAGCGGGAACAGCAGCCGGCGATCAAGCGCCAGAGGCTGGATGCCACAGCCGGCGGCCGCCATGCAGCACCGTCAAGAGCAGCGGTATCGGCAGCCAATGGAGCGGCGCCCATGAATCAGGACGCGGCAGCATCACCAGCAGCTGACTCGGCAGCGGCGCCGCCGGCGGCGACTGATTCAGCTGCAGCCAGCGCGCCGTCAGCAGCTGCGCCGGTGGCCGGCGGGCCAGGCGCAGTCGGCAGCGGTCCCAGTAGTAGTAGTAGTAGCCAGCCGCTGTCGCAGACGCAGCCACAGCCGCAGCCGCTGTTCGACATCAAGACAGCGGCAGCAGCGGGCGCTGCTACCCCGAATGCCCCGCTGCGGGCCGCCGAGAAGAAGCGGCTGGACCTGCGGGGCAAGACGTACCTGGCGCCGCTCACCACCGTCGGCAACCTGCCCTTCAGGCGAGCGGCTATCTCTGCCAAGAGCTGAACTGCGTGAGGGCTTTGAGCATGGCAGCACAATCAGACAGCGCGCCGCCGAGAAGAAGCGGCTGGACCCGCGGGGCAAGACATGTCTGGCGCCGCTCACCACCATTGGCAACCTGCCCTTGCCGCAACAGGGCATATGGACATGGCATCACATGAGCAACAGGGCATATGGAAGGACTGGAGAGAGGGGGAGTGATGCATGGCGACATGTGGTCAGTCAACGAGGCGCCTGGCCCAACATTGCAGAAGGACGGCTTTGCTGCTGTAGGCGGGTGTGCAAACAGCTGGGTGTGGACATCACGTGTGGGGAGATGGCGATGGCGACCAACATCATCCAGGGTACCGCCTCAGAGTGGGCGCTGCTGCGCCGCCACCCCTGCGAAGACGTTTTCGGTGCCCAGGTGCTCATCACACGATGTCAACGAGTCCTGCAATCCCGAGAACAACATCAGATAGGACGGTTGCTGCAAGAGGTGTTTGCGACCAGTATGTCTTTGCGGCAAGAGCTGAAGGTATGGATGTTCTCCTATCGTGGGCACGGCAGGTTTTAGACGTAATGAGCTTGGGTCTCGTTATGTCTGCAGATCTGTGGCGGCTTCCCAGATGCCGTGGCGCGCTGCTGTCAGCTGCTGGACGAGTATGTGGACGTCGACTTCGTGGTGGGCTGCCTGTCATCAGTGATGTCATGCATGCCACAGCGAGTGCGCGCAGACGCAGCGCTGCTGGCCGCGCTGTGGCTGGCAGAGATTGACCCTAATGCAGCCAATGCAGCCAAGCTTGGGTGCGGCAATCTTGGAAGTGGCTGCTGACTGCAGCTCTGTGGGTGACAGGCTCCAGCACAGCTCAGCTCATGCCATGGCACCGCTGCAGGACATCAACATGGGCTGCCCCATCGACCTGGTGTGCAACAAGGGCGCTGGGTCGGCGCTGCTGCAGAAGCCAGGCAAGATGGCGGAGGTGGTCCGCTCGGCGGCGCAAACGCTGTCCTGCCCGCTGACCGTGAAGCTGCGCAAGGTGAGGAACTTTTGGCACATCAAAATGTGTGGCGCCTGTTGTTCTTCCGAAAGGAGCTTGCAAAGGGGCGAGCACAGCAGGACTCTGCGGGAGCTGGGTAGGATGAGTGAGTCGATGTAAGCAGGTGCGGCCAGGCTTGTGGCCGTCAAGCTGTGCAAGGTATGGCTTTTTGCCTCAGCTATGCTGTCTTGCAAGTCGATGCATGTGAGTCATGACCTGGCAGGAGCTGGGCGAGATGGGTGCGCGCATGCCGTGGCTGGCATGCCGGTCTGCCCGTCTGCAGCTTGAGCTACAGAGGTGAATGTTTTGCAGCACTGCTGCTGTGAGAAGCCAGGCAAGATTGCAGAGGCTGTGCAACCTCTGTCATCAGGTTGTATGCGTCTGCTGACCATCAGGCTGCGAAATGGGTTTCCAGACGGATACAGCTTCATGGCTTTGCATTGTGGGTGCAGTTCGGAGGATTGCGCATGTTGGTGAGAAGCAACAGCAAGCTCAAGCAGGCTGTAGGCAACCGAAGTCTGGCTTTTGGACCGTGTGCCGCAGCTCCGTCTGCTCTGACGAACTTGCACCCCTCATGCAGGGGTACTTTGACGGCAAGGATGTGGCGCACAACCTGATTCCACAGGCGGCCAGCTGGGGTGCAGCTGCGGTCACACTGCACGGCCGCACTCGCCAGCAGCGGTGCGGCAGAACATGCGTCACCACCCTGGCGTGCTTGCTGCAACACCGCCTTGTCGTTGACTGGGTTGACTGGGACAGGAAGCAGTCGCTGGTGGATCTACACTGCCAGGCTGCCAGCATGATGCTTGGCGCACACTACACAGCCATGCTGACACCACAAATGGGTGCAGGTGCCTTATGAATCCGCCATGTGCTGCCTGGCTCCACCCGCAGGTACTCGAGGCTGGCAGACTGGGACTACATCCAGCGCTGCGCATCCACAGTTCCAGAGGTGAGACCTTCCCCCCAGGGCATCGTGTCTTGGTCAATACAGCACGACTCATGCAGTGCTCATGCAATTAGCGTGTGCTGTGCATGCCTCTAGGCAGTCAGATGCTGGGCGACGGCGATGTGCGTAGCTACGAGCAACGAGATGGCTTTTGTGCGGCAGCTCCGGACCCTTGCAGTCTGCCACCAATCAAGACACCGTCCAACACATAAGGTCTGGCGCCACTTTGCTGCCTTCTGCTGCAGGACTTTCAGATGCTGGGCAACGGCGACGTGTACAACTACGAGCAGTGGAACGAGCTGCTGGGCAACGGCTCCAGCCTGGCCTCGCTGATGGTCGGCCGCGCGGCGCTCATCAAGCCCTGGATCTTCACCGAGATCAAGGTGCATCTCCACTTATTCTCTCGACCCTCTCAAATTGCACGTGAAGCCGAAGTTCAGCATCGACGGTGCTCAGGCGCTGCTGAGGGGATCGTGCTGGCAGTTCATGATTGAGTTGCACATGCTGCACATGTCTGCAGTGCATGCGTGGCCAGCCTAAGGCTGCGCTCCAGTGCAATGACAGGAGCAGCGGCATACAGGCATCTTTGGCAATGAAGCGTTTGGACGTGCTGAAGTACTTTTGCGCATTTGACCTCACGTCTGCATGCTTGCTCAGTCATTGAGATTGTATCTACCGTGCACCGACAGGAGCAGCGGCATTGGGACATCTCGGCAACGGAGCGGCTGGACCTGCTGAAGGACTTTTGCGCATACGGCCTGACGCACTGGGGCTCCGACTCCAAGGGCGTCGAGAGCACACGGTCTGCGCCTCAATGCAAGATGGCCAGCTGAGAAGCGCAAATACTCTTTGTATAAATGTTTTGTTTCCTGCGTCTGGTGCACTAGGGCTTTGACTATGCACTGGGCTCCAATTCCGTGGGCACAAGGGTAACACACAGGGTTTTGGAACGACAGACTCTCGCCGGTGCACCAGCCTATCGCCATTGGGTGTCAATTACAAGGGCGTGCACAGCATCTGGTGCGCACAAACATCTGGGTACGGTCCCGCAGAGCTTGAGACCTGGGCTGTTGAGTGGTATGCTGCAATGCGTGGTCTGCCCTGCAGGCGCTTCTTGCTGGAATGGCTGTCGTTCACGCATCGCTACATTCCCGTCGGCCTGCTGGAGACCGCCTCACAGGTGAGGCAACACTCAATGTCTAAACACAGGTTGCACATCAGATCTTGTGCTGCAGTGTGCTGCCATGCTGCGGTGTGCATGCGCCCTGTAGCACAGGTCGGCATATGCTTTTGAGAGCCAGCTTAGCAGGCATCAGTGCACGAGCACTCAACACCATGCTGCTGAGTCGAGCAATCTTCGGACATCTAGGTGGCACTCTGTCACACCTGGTCGTCAAAGACTTCAACCTGAGCGTGGCTGATGCCCTTGGAATCTTCGTGTTCCCAACTGCTGGTGTGCCATTTACTGCAGGCGGCGCATTTGAATTGGCGAAACCCAGGCATTGTTGGCCGCTCCGACCTCGAGTCGCTGCTGGCCTCCGACGACCCGCGGGACTGGGTGGCCATCTCGGAGCGGCTGCTTGGGCCGCCGCCGCCCGGGTTCATCTTCCAGCCCAAGCACAAGGCGCAGGTGAGGAAAACCAAGTCCATCCTTAAACCTGTCTGAGGGAACCCTGCTAAGGGGCAGGCGCCGCCCTTCGTCATGTTCCCAGCGTGTCCACAATATGCAGCGTCAAGAGCCTTGGTCATGTGGTGGAAACCATGCCGTCACAGTGTCACCGGTGTGACGGCGGCATGTCCGCTTTGGTTCATACTGCCATCGCAAGGTAGATGCATCATTTTTATGTGCTGATTCATTTGCCTGGGCTGTCTACAAGATGTGTTTCATGCCCCGCAGACACATGCCCGCTCGGAGATGGACATGGCGCTCGGTGCCGATGAGGGGGCTGAGAATGGCTGATGTGTTGCATCCATTGAGCGGCAATGCTTGCTGCCACGGGCAGTGCCACTCGTGCAAACGACTCGCACCCGCAATGATGTTTATTGATGTTGTGGGAGTCCTTTCACCCTTACCTTGTAAATAGTATGAGGTGTTGCTACATGCATGACTCTCGATGGGGATCTTTCCGCAATGCCTGAAACCTTCTGTAAGGCAATGCCAATCCAGAGCCAGACCACTCCAGTCTGCAGCCGTGATAAGACAACGGCAAATGAGTGTAGCGACGCAGCGCCGACGGCAATGTGCACAGAGTGTATGTGTGTGAGTTCCTGTCTGTCTTTGTTGGATTCTGAGATAGCAGCGGCTTCGGCAGTGACAGGATTGTGCATCTGGCGAAGAAAGTTTCAAGTCACCTCGGCCACCGCCAAAGTCATATTCCGCGGGAGCCTGACGTCATGCAGCATCACCTCACCAGCAATCAAGCTTTTCTTTTTCGCGCTTGCAGCAGCTTGCCGCTTTGCAGCGGACAGATACGCACTGTGGCAACGTTGTTACTTCGCAGCAGGTGCTGCAAGTGAGGCAGGTGTGCAGCCGCAGTCCAGCAGCCAAACGGTGCAGGGCAGATCATGGCGGGCGTGTGGTCCAGCCAAGCTGATGAGAAGCAGTTCCACACGCTCTCGCTGTCAGCGCTGGCCAGTCCAGGTGACCTGGCTGCTGCCCAGCGTTGCTAATTGCGCCTGCTGTGCTGCGGCAACCTGCATGATGATGCACAGGATATGTCAACGCTTTCCACCATGCTGCCACGGCTGCCCATCTGCAGGCGCATGGCGACGATCGCCAGGCGGCGTTGGCAGGCCCACGTGACGTAATGCAGCCATCAGGTGTGATGCGCGCCGCACAAAGCCCTGCATGCATGTGACCAAGGGACTGGCTCATGTGCATGGACTTGGCTTTTGCATGTGTCTTTGGGCAGTCTTTTGGCCGTGACTGCATCGCTGAACTCGTGACGCAGGCGCTTTATGCAGACGCAGAGCATGCACGGCGCTGCGAGGCGGCGTCACTGCATGACCGACACAGATGGCGTACTACAGGGCTCGTTGGCATGTTGGACATCATGAAGTCCTTCGTCGCTGCAGTGCCGGCGGCCTCGCCAGACCTTGCGCTCCGGGTATGCTCAGCAGCCATGACGCTCAGTGGTTTAAGCGGTTCATTGCTCTGCTGCATTGAGATGATATCGAGGCAGTCAGCTGTGCTCTGCTTGGTCAACTCATTGTGCGCTTGCAGCATGCAAGGTCACCCAGGAGCAGTGCAGCATAAAGCTCTCGCACAGCCCTCTGAGCTGCACTGATCTGCTGCGAGCGCTCTGTCCATGCTGCAGGCAGCGCTGCTGTGCAGAGGCGGTGAAACAATGCTCGATCCTTGACATTGCTAATGCCGAGTGTGCAGCCCGCGGCGGTGCCCTTGGCGAACGTGCTGCGCTGCAGCAGCGGGCTTTTCAGACCCCTTCATGCTGCACTGATCCGCTTGAAGCGCTCTCTGCACTCGTAGGCGCAGCTCGCGCGGTCGGGGCGGCTGGATTCTGCGGGATTCTCTGGACATCTCCGGTGCTCAGTTTGCAGCCCGCAGCGGCGCTCTTGGGAAGGGCGGCGCATTGCAGCAGCGAGCTCTCACATAGCCCTGCGTGCTGCACTGGGCCGCTGCTAAGGTTCTGTCCATCCTGCAGGCTGCAAATTGGGTGCAAAAGCGGCGAAAACGCAGGTTTTCCGGCGCCAAGTTTGTGGATCGCAGCGGCGCCCTTGGCGAGGGAGGCCCGTTGCAGCAGCAAGCTTTCACATAGCCCTGCTTGCTGCACTGGGCCGCTGCTAAGGTTCTGTCCATCCTGCAGGCTGCAATTTGGGTGCCGGAGCGGCGAAATTTGTGGATTTCCGGCGCAAAGTTTGTGGCCCGCAGCGGCCCCCCTGGCGAGGGCGGCCCGTTGCATCAGCAAGCTCTCACATAGCCCTGCGTGGTGCACCGAGCCGCTGGTAAGGTTCTGTCCATGCTGCAGGCTGCAATTTGGGTGCCGGAGCGGCGAAATTTGTGGATTTCCGGTGCCAAGTTTGTGGCCCGCAGCGGCGCCCCTGGCGAGGGCGGCCCGTTGCATCAGCAAGCTCTCACATAGCCCTGCGTGGTGCACCAAGCCGCTGGTAAGGCTCTGTCCATGCTGCAGGCTGCAATTTGGGTGCCGGAGCGGCGAAATTTGTGGATTTCCGGCGCCAAGTTTGTGGCCCGCAGCGGCCCCCCTGGCGAGGGCGGCCCGTTGCATCAGCAAGCTCTCACATAGCCCTGCGTGGTGCACCGAGCCGCTGGTAAGGTTCTGTCCATGCTGCAGGCTGCAATTTGGGTGCCGGAGCGGCGAAATTTGTGGATTTCCGGTGCCAAGTTTGTGGCCCGCAGCGGCGCCCCTGGCGAGGGCGGCCCGTTGCATCAGCAAGCTCTCACATAGCCCTGCGTGGTGCACCAAGCCGCTGGTAAGGCTCTGTCCATGCTGCAGGCTGCAATTTGGGTGCCGGAGCGGCGAAATTTGCGGGTTTCCGGCGCAAAGTTTGTGGCCCGCAGCGGCCCCCCTGGCGAGGGCGGCCCGTTGCATCAGCAAGCTCTCACATAGCCCTGCGTGGTGCACCGAGCCGCTGGTAAGGTTCTGTCCATGCTGCAGGCTGCAATTTGGGTGCCGGAGCGGCAAAATTTGTGGATTTCCGGTGCCAAGTTTGTGGCCCGCAGCGGCGCCCCTGGCGAGGGCGGCCCGTTGCATCAGCAAGCTCTCACATAGCCCTGCGTGGTGCACCGAGCCGCTGGTAAGGCTCTGTCCATGCTGCAGGCTGCAATTTGGGTGCCGGAGCGGCGAACTTTGTGGATTTCCGGCGCCAAGTTTGCGGACTGCAGCGGCCCCCCTGGCGAGGGCGGCCCGTTGCACCAGCAAGCCCTCACATAGCCCTGCGTGGTGCACCGAGCCGCTGGTAAGGTTCTGTCCATGCTGCAGGCTGCAATTTGGGTGCCGGAGCGGCGAAATTTGCAGGTTTCCGGTGCCAAGTTTGTGGACTGCAGCGGCGCTCTTGGTGAGGGCGGCCCGTTGCATCAGCAAGCCCTCACATAGCCCTGCGTGGTGCACCGAGCCGCTGGTAAGGCTCTGTCCATGCTGCAGGCTGCAATTTGGGTGCCGGAGCGGGGAAATTTGTGGGTTTCCGGTGCCAAGTTTGTGGCCCGCAGCGGCGCCCCTGGCGAGGGCGGCCCGTTGCATCAGCAAGCTCTCACATAGCCCTGCGTGGTGCACCAAGCCGCTGGTAAGGCTCTGTCCATGCTGCAGGCTGCAATTTGGGTGCCGGAGCGGCGAAATTTGCGGGTTTCCGGCGCCAAGTTTGTGGATCGCAGCGGCGCCCTTGGCGAGGGAGGCCCGTTGCAGCAGCAAGCTTTCACATAGCCCTGCTTGCTGCACTGGGCCGCTGGTAAGGTTCTGTCCATCCTGCAGGCTGCAATTTGGGTGCCGGAGCGGCAAAAACGCGGGTTTTCCGGTGCCAAGTTTGTGGCCCGCAGCGGCGCCCTTGAAGATGGCGGCCCGTTGCATCAGCAAGCCCTCACATAGCCCTGCGTGGTGCACCGAGCCGCTGGTAAGGTTCTGTCCATGCTGCAGGCTGCAATTTGGGTGCCGGAGCGGCGAAATTTGTGGATTTCCGGTGCCAAGTTTGTGGCCCGCAGCGGCGCCCCTGGCGAGGGCGGCCCGTTGCATCAGCAAGCTCTCACATAGCCCTGCGTGGTGCACCAAGCCGCTGGTAAGGCTCTGTCCATGCTGCAGGCTGCAATTTGGGTGCCGGAGCGGCGAAATTTGCGGGTTTCCGGCGCCAAGTTTGTGGCCCGCAGCGGCCCCCCTGGCGAGGGCGGCCCGTTGCACCAGCAAGCTCTCACATAGCCCTGCGTGATGCACCGAGCCGCTGGTAAGGCTCTGTCCATGCTGCAGGCTGCAATTTGGGTGCCGGAGCGGCAAAATTTGTGGATTTCCGGTGCCAAGTTTGTGGCCCGCAGCGGCCCCCCTGGCGAGGGAGGCCCGTTGCATCAGCAAGCTCTCACATAGCCCTGCGTGGTGCACTCAGCCGTTGCGAGCGCTCTGTACATGCTGCAGGCTGCACTTGGGGTGCCGGAGCGGCCGAATTTGGCCATTTCCGGCGCCAAGTTTGCGGACCGCAGCGGCGCCCCTGGCGAGGGCGGGCCGTTGCACCAGCAAGCTCTCACATAGCCCTGCGTGGTGCACTCAGCCGTTGCGAGCGCTCTGTGCATGCTGCAGGCTGCAATTTGGGTGCCGGAGCGGCGAAATTTGGCCATTTCCGGTGCCAAATTTACGGACCGCAGCGGCGCCCCTGGCGAGGGCGGGCCGTTGCACCAGCAAGCTCTCACATAGCCCTGCGTGGTGCACTCAGCCGTTGCGAGCGCTCTGTGCATGCTGCAGGCTGCACTTGGGGTGCCGGAGCGGCGAAAACGCGGGTTTTCCGGCGCCAAGTTTGCGGACTGCAGCGGCGCCCCTGGCGAGGGCGGCCCGTTGCATCAGCAAGCTCTCACATAGCCCTGCGTGGTGCACTCAGCCGTTGCGAGCGCTCTGTACATGCTGCAGGCTGCAATTTGGGTGCCGGAGCGGCGAAATTTGGCCATTTCCGGCGCCAAATTTACGGACCGCAGCGGCGCCCCTGGTGAGGGCGGCCCGTTGCACCAGCAAGCTCTCACATAGCCCTGCGTGGTGCACCGAGTCGCTGATGGCCTTCTGTACATGCTGCATGCTGCACTTGGGTACAGGGGGCGGCCGCTTTTCCGCATGATTTCCTTGCCACATTCCGGTGCCGGGTTGCAGCCCGCGGCGGCGCCCTTGGCGGGGGCGGAGCATTACAGCAGCGGGCTTTTCCATGTCCCTGCATGCTGCACTGATTTGCTGCGAGCGCTCTGTGTATGCTGCAGGCGTGCCTCTTGGTGTTTGGCTGCCTTGCTACGATGCGAGGTCGCGGGCTCCATCCTATCGTTGCATCTCGACGAGTGCCTAGGGAACACCAGTTGACTCGTCAGATCAACGTGACTGAATGATGCTGTGACTGTTCACCCTGCAGGCTGGGCCGGTGGCATGGCCAGCGCTGCCGGCTGGTGCACAACTGGTGCTGGCGGCGTCGGCAGCGGCAAGCTTGCAGAAGCTGCCGTGCTGCTGGCGCAGCCGGTGGCGGCCAGCCTGCAGTCCATCCAGAAGTGGCGGGTGGGTCGCATATCGGCTGTACCGGTGCACAGAGCTTGACAGTTTTTCGAATTCCTGGGCGCCGCGTTTGCAACTAGGAACGCAGTGGTGACTGTCCCGGTGCACTTCACCAGTGGCTGAGCCCTGAGAGGTGGTGCGCCTTCTGCATGGGCATTGTGAATTGCACACGCACAACTGCGCTTCTTCCAGAGTTTCAATTTCCTGTGCAGGCAGAGGACTTCAGACGGCTTGGCTGCACACTGAAGGTACACGCAACAACCTCAAGCTGCTGCGGACTGATGCTTGTGCTGACAATTCGGTTGCACAGTTTTTGACATGTGTAACTCCAATCTCTTGCTGCTCAGGTGCGGTGAGGTGCGTGCATTGCGCTGCTGTCGCTGGGCAGCTACACCAGCGGCTACCCGGCGCTGCGGTCGCACCTGCTGCTGCTGAAGTCGCTGTCGACCCTCGAGGTACATAATCAGGTCCTGCGAGCCATTCAACGTGTCCATGCTGCGAACGCAGAAGCGCTTCTTTGCTGTGGACCTCCGATGTTGCTCCGGCCTGGGCTGAGGCGCATTTCCCACCGAAATCGCTGCACGTTCGTCTGGTGCTGTCTCGCATGCTTTTGTGAGCCTGCCGCAGCTGCGGAGCTCCTGAGCATGACCTCTCGAAGCACGCGACTGCTGACGGTCACCTCGCCATCACTGAGCGGCCCGCTGCTTGCAGCGCCAATGCGAAGCTCACCTGAATCAGATTGCTGCAGGACAGCTAGCTGGTCGTCAAGCAATACACGGGGCGGCTGGGGTTGGTGAACAGTTTCAGTGCCAATCTAACTTTTGGTCATTGCTGAGAAGGATCGCACATGCCATCGATACTGCTGCAGGACAGCCGGCAGACGTACACCGAGCAGCACGCGGGGCGGCAGGGGCTGGACACCACCATGCTGGAGGGCACTGACTTCTCCGCCGCCGAGGCCAGCCCCACGGGCGGCGCCCTGGGTTACCGCGCATGTGAGGGATGGCCCAGCGCTGCTGATGGTCGACATCCTCACCCATTGTGGTGAGATCTTCGCAGCTTGCTCAGGCCATTTGCACGTTCACCTGGCAGCAGCTAATGTACAAGGCCGGCTGCAAGGTGTGCAGCGGCAGAGCTGAGCGCCTGTGCAATTAGGGGCTGCGCCGCGGTATCGGCACAGCGTGACGCAATCAGCAGCTGGGATGGCGTCGCGGTCTGATGCACAGTTGGGAGTGTTCAGGGCAATCCATGTTCTGCCGATAGGCTCGTATGACAGGAGGTCGGTGCTCGGCTGTGGCACAGGTCCGGGCTCTGCAACTTGCTGCGATGGCAGTACGGGCTGCGTTGGTGGCCCGAGCGGCAAAATTCGCCAGCGGTGCGATCTGCTGCACAATCGGGAGTATGTAGCATGCTATCAGACAGCATGCTAGATACATGTGACAGAAGGTCGGTGCCAACTCGGCTGTGGCACAGGTCCGCGGCGTGCAATTGGCTGATGGCGTCGCCACCTGTTGGTGACCCGAGCGGCGAAATCGGCAGCTGCCGCTTGGCCTGGTGCACAGTGCGGCGTTTCCAGCACGATCTCGATCTGCAGTGCAAAGGAACCGTGTCAAGAGGTCGGTGCCAGCTCGGCTGTGGCACAGCTGTGCGCTATTCAGCTGGCTGATGCCGTCGCCATCTGTTGGTGACCCGAGCGGCGAAATCGGCAGCTGCCGCTTGGCCTGGTGCACAGTGCCCTCTTCTGAGCCTGCTGGCCGGTTTTCCATGCAGGATGTGACTGGTGAGGAGCCGTGGTGGGACGCACAGCAGCGGCGGTGCCGGCTGGACGGCCGGAGCGGCTGCGGCGCCTCGCATGGCACGCCGGAAAGCAGGCGAGTGCGTTTTGCCAGGACCTTTGCACAGTGAGGACAAACGTGGTCGTCCCGACGTTTTCCTGGGTGCTGGGACCCGGGAGCAGCTGGCCGGACGTTCAGCAGCAGTGGCATGTGGCCCTGTGCGGATGTGGAGCATTGCCGGCAGCCCAGTGACGTCAGCGAAAGACGCACCAGCCGCCTGCCGGCCGCCTGGTGTACAATGGGGTTGTCTCAGGGCGCTCGAACGTCTTTTGGGCAGCATATCACCTACAAAGGCCGGCTGCGAGTGGTGCTGGGGTGGCAGACAGCGCTGTGCACGGGTTAGGGCGGCGCTGCAATGCAACTTGAGTAGCGCACTGAGCGGCGGGGCTGACCTGTAGACTGGTGCACAGTACGGAGTTTCCAGCATGCTGTCAGGTATCAGAAATGGATACACATTACAGGACGTCGGTGCCAGCTCGGCAGCTGCACAGCTCTGCGCTGTGCACTGGCTGTGATGCTGCTGTCTGCTGCTGCAGTGACGGCGGCAGTGCTGCAGGGTAGTGCGCAACCCGCAAATGCATGATCCCGTGATCGGGGCATCCTCTTTTGCTGTGCATGATGAAACCGTTTGCTGCTGAGCTGTGCTGATGGTGTAATGGGTGCAGCGGCTTGCACTTGGGGGGCTGGCGGTGCCATTGCACTTCCTATTGCTAGCGTCCCCGGGCGTCTCCCCCCGCTTTGCTGAACCCTTGGTGTGCACTGTCGACAGCTGAGCCTGTCGATCTTTCCACCTTGCAGGATTGAACCAACAACCAACAACGGGCGGGCTGCCTCGCAGTGGCGCCGCTGGCCGGGGCGGCTGCGGCGCCACAACCCTGCAAATCCGGCTTGCAGGCGAGCGCTGTTTCAGTTGTGGATCTGTTGCTGCAGTGAGGGGCCGTGATTGTTTGAGAGCATCAGTTGAGAAAACAAGAGCGAGCGGTCATGATCCTTTTTGCAGGGGCTGGCCCTGTGGCGCCCCGGCCAGCCATCAACATTTGGCACATGGCGGCTGCCGCCATCCATCTACGCTGCCGCCGCACCTTCGACGCTCTGCTCCCCACCGGCGATGCTCCCGCTTCTATGTGGCACCGCCACGCCTGCCACGTCCGCCACGCACGCCGGCAACAAGCCATGCGCTGCTGACCGGGGCTCCCGCCACGCCGCCAAACATACTGCTGTGAACTGTGTACTGCTACCTGCGGCCGCATGGCAATGCAGCACTTGAAGTCCAATCGTCGGTAGTCCTTGTTGTTTAGGTTACAGATCCTTATGCAATGTTATACCGGTTCACTACAATACAGAAAGATCATGCTCATGGAAATTTCACTCCAAAAGGCCGTCATATGAAAGACTTGTGAGTTGTTTCAGCTCATGACGCTGTCAGGATGATATATTGCCACCACCATCGACTATTGTACAAGGACGTCGACGAGATGAAGATCACCTACTCCGTCTTGCCCTCCTCTTGTTAGATCTCCTCAATGGAGGGGCATCACGAAAGACGGGAGCCCAAACGGAGCATGGGGAGCGTCAAACTTTGACTGTCAGTTGCATAGTGCTGGGATGCACTACTACATTATGGCGGTTTTGGAGATGAGCAAATGTGCTCACACAAAGCATACGAACAGCTAGGATTCCTTGCAAGAAGACCATAGATATGCGTCACGTGCCGTGAAAGTCCATATTCGAAGAGCTACACAGCTTTCTAAGATCGGATTTGTAGTCTCGAGCAAGGTTTTTTGGATCTCTATGCTGCCGCCGGATTTTTGACCAGCGGACGGAGTTAAATATTCCTATGACATATTGCCGTATTTTGAGAAATGATGTCATAGGTGAAAACCTCAAACCTAAGCCCGAAAAGCAGAACCCTGAAAAAACCTGAAAAACCCGAGGCAGCGAGCTAAACACTATTTTTGCTTTATGATCCCTTCGGTTTAGGGTTTAGGGTACTTAGGGTTTAGGGTTTAGGGTTTAGGGTTTAGGGTTTAGGGTTTAGGGTTTAGGGTTTAGGGTTTAGGGTTTAGGGTTTAGGGTTTAGGGTTTAGGGTTTAGGGTTTAGGGTTTAGGGTTTAGGGTTTAGGGTTTAGGGTTTAGGGTTTAGGGTTTAGGGTTTAGGGTTTAGGGTTTAGGGTTTAGGGTTTAGGGTTTAGGGTTTAGGGTTTAGGGTTTAGGGTTTAGGGTTTAGGGTTTAGGGTTTAGGGG